>JAZKJV010004344.1:0-1222161 GCA_037367405.1 Ottelia alismoides | reverse complement strand
TAGTGTGGGTAGGAAAAAGCAAAACGAATCTACCGATGAAATATAGTCAGAATAAAGATGAGTCTTTTATATTGAATCTTGTGATTTGTATCTAGCATGATAATAATGCCTTCTCTGAGAAATCTAGAACTGGATCAAAAGGCATGAAGTCGATTATCTAGATGGGAGTTAACCTTTCCTTGGATTCTAAAAAATATATAAGTAACTGCTCGTTAACCAGAAAGGAAGATGCATTCTCTAAAATCTCTGAAATCTCTACATTACCATTCTCATGCACTTCCTTAACAATGAAAGGACCAGTCCACTTTGACTTGAGTTTCCTGTGGAAAATCTTTAACTCCGCATTAAACAACCATACCTCTTGTCCCGAGACAAAGTTCTTGCATCTAATATGCTTATCCTGCCACTTATTAACTTTGCCTTATAGATCATGTTGTTGTCATTTGCTCGGTTGCTGATTTCCACTAATTCATGCAGGTTTCTCTATGCAATTTCCATAAGTGACAACTCCAGTTTATCTTCTTTATTGCCCATTTAGATTTGTGCACTAACTCAACGGGCAAATGACATGGCTTTCCATAAATCATCGTGAAATGTGAAGTTCCAAGAGGTGTCTTGTAGGTCGTTCTGTAAGCACACAGAAACTTGGTCCAACAACTAAGACCAATTATTCCTATCTGGATGGACTAACTTTTGAAGAATGTTCACCTCCCTGTTTGAAACCTCTTCCATGTCGTTTGATTGTGGGTGGTAAGTACTAGTTATTATATATTCGAATCCATAGTCCTTTGATAAAGATTTCATGATTCCGTTTACGGAGTGGATACCCCCATCACTTATCAAAACTCTAGGTACCCCGAACCGTGAAATGATATGATCCTTTGTGAACTTACAAACAGTCCTACTATCTGCAGCTCGGGTTTGAATATCCTCCACTCATCTTGACAAGTAATCTACCGCTAACAAGATGTACTCAAAACCTTGGCTATTAGGGAAGGGACCCTTGAAATCTATTCCAAAGCATCGAAAACATCAAAAAATCACAGGCTACATGGGCATATGATCTCTAGAACCAATTGCCCCTTCCACATTTTGGCAAATAGGGCACGATAGAACAAAATCAATGGCATCTCTAAACAAGGTCAGTCAATAGAAACCATACTGTAAAAACTTGTGAGCGGTCCTCTTTCCAGAATGATGTCCCCAAGCCTAAAGTGAATAACAATATGTGGGGACACTCTGGTATTCCTCCTAAGGAATATACCTTCTCTAAATACAATTTGGTCCTTCAAAGAAAAGGAATGGATCTCCCAATGGTATTTCGTCGAATCCAACTTGAGTCGACCTGTACTGCTCCCAAGTCCAACCATGGGGGACTTGCTTGGAGACAAGGTAGTTCATATTTTGGCATACTATGGGAGTGAGTCAATAAGACAAATAGACTCTTTTGGAAAGGTATCTCAAATAGGCTCAATATCAGGAGGATCCTTTAATTCAATCCTCGAAATATTATCAATCATAACATTTTTGACTCCAGGTTAATCCTTAATCCCCAAATCAAACTCTTAGACAGTAACAATATCCACATAAGAAGACTTGCCTTTGCATCCTTCTTTTCCATGAGATATGTAATGTGTGAATGATCAGTATAAAGTTGAAAATGAAGTGTAGGAACTCATTTAATCTTGAGAAGATTATGAGGCTCCTGAAATTGGTAACTAAAAAGACAATTAAAAATGAAACACTAATACCTCTTCAAATGAGTTTGAGGATGGATTCCATGTGTCAGATAAATATGACAATGATCGAACTTCATGTGATAAGCTTCTGAAGATCATAGCATGGATAGATGAATGTTAGCAATAAATTCTAATGTAGACTGCATGTACAAGTGTTCTATATGGACCCTCGAGGATCCACCTATATGGGCAAGACCTGTAAAGGTGCAAATGGATCTTCAAGAGAAAGGGAACCTGATGATAAGGTAGAGACCTTCAAAGCACGATTCGTAGCCATGAGCTACACATGAAGAAAGAAGACATCGCTTGCGATGAGACTTGCTTTTCAGTAACCATGCTTAAAATCATCAGAATATTTCTAACCTTAACTACACAACTTGACTATTATATCTTCAAAATGTAAGTCAAGATTGTATTCCTCTATGAATACCTCTCTGAGGATATTCACATGAAGTAGCCCCAGGTCTTCATGGTTGAAGAAAGCTGGTTGTGCAAGTTAAGGAATCCATCTATGGACTCAAATAAGCTTCTTGAAGTTGGACCATAGGATTTGATGATATTATAAATGTTATGATTTTAGATAGAATCTTGAGGAACCATGTGAAGCTTAGTGGGAGTGCCTTTGTGTTCATCGTGCTAAATATAGATGATATCCTAATCATTTAAGATGATATAAGGATAATAATAAGTGAGTTCTAATATGGTTGTTCCATAACTTGAGATATGATCTCAAGGATACCTCTTGGATCTTAGTTCTGGAGGTGTTCATAAGCGTAGAGAAGATGGTATTGGGACTATCACATTAATGGTACACCTTGTACATATTCCATTATTCTGAAAAAAATCCAAGAAAGGTTTCCATCCCTTAAGATATGGTACTGGCCTATCTAAAGGGATAGCACCTCAAAGAGTTGAGGAATTGAATGCTAGAACTGCTTGCACTTGTGCATCAGTTACGAGAAGTTGCGTGTATGCTAGATGTGTACAAAAGCCAGATATCCACCATGAGGGGGAGTAGTAAAGTGTTTTTAATCCTATTATGGAGAGAAAACACTTGATTGCAGTAATAACAAAATCATCAAAGATGATAAGACTTTCGAGATAGTGATCTATAAGTCTTGTCTTCAAGAAATTAGGACTCTATAGATAGTAATCTTAAAGGTCTTAACTGTGGATACCTTAAGAGATAGTGATCTCCATGAATAAGGATATTCTGATAAGAATTATGGAAATAGTTGTTATAATAATCGATAAGTTGTAGTGTCAAGGACATTGTAACTAACAAGATTGAGTATTGGTTGCATAAGATGCAACATTCACATTAGATGCGAGCGTTGTTACCGGGGATATGTAAGTGCCATAAAAGGACTTGGCGTAGTCTCGCAGGAACAGAGTGATTGATCAGCTTACCTATCTATTTTCTTAATATCCAATGATTGTCACATGAGTGTGGGTTTAAATTATTAGCACATTAATGGCTCTTTGAGATAGTGAGAGATTGTTGGACATGCGAGCCCACAGCGAGCCATTATGCAATAAATGTTATTGCGAATATCATTCCCTGATATGAAATGAAGAATGAATAATTTGCATATTAGGTCCCTTATTACAATCAGGGTTACGTATCGTGGCCATCTTCATAATCATACAGCTGTTGATCCAACTATTGAATCATAGAGGCCGGTGCTTTGATGAATATCTAAAGGGTTAGATTGAGGACTCATCAAGCACCGTCAAATGATTGTTAAGAGATGTTCTCCTACCTGAGTAGGAGATGGCAATCCTTATCTCTAAAGGCTGATATCTGACCGACCTCTTGATGTAGATCCTCTTCATAGGAATAGAGATTCGAAGGAGTCAGATACAGGAACGAGATCAAGATAACCAAAGTCCTATATCGTATGTTGTCACAATACAGGAACGCATCCTCTAACCGGAGACATATGTGTTAGTATATGTCTGAGTATGTAAATTTGGCAGACCAATAGGTTGATGACCTAACCAAGGTCTATACACCGACGCGCTTCTGTGCATATAAGGGCATATGAGTAATACGATCTCTCAAAGGGATCATACAGGTTTCTCACTGAACAGGAAAACATGAGCTCACTCATGAGATATTGGGAAGAATCAAATTCTGTGCACCGTCGTCTCGCTTTGGAAACTTTTCTGAATTTATAGGTCTGATATAAAGTTTTAGAAAGTTTATGATAAAAAACCTAGGTATGATATTCTCTTTTGGAAAGTATATGATCGATACCAACTCCCAATGATCGAATAAAAAACTTACTGATAAAAACCCTGAAGTAGACAGTGTAAAGTTGATCTAATAATTCGGTTTTATTCTGGGTCTTCCAGTATGGAGGAAGTACATGTATTGGGAATACCTGAGGGTGATGTGATCATAAACAATTGTATAACCATGATGCTTCCATTCCTAGGGAGGGATGAAACGGGTCTGGATTTTAGTGACTCCTCTCAGTAGAGAAGTAATTTGATCTTGGTCCAAATGTTGGACATTGATCTGAATGTGATTCAGATGCAATGAGAATATTAGATTTGCGGTCTTGATTTAATCAAGCATCTATGGGAGGCATGCGATCTGGATTTGCGATATGATCTCAATATTCAAGCCACTATACGTGGAACAATACAATCACCCTGTCCTTATCTCCAGGTATTCGCGGAGAAAGCACATTATCCTTGAAAGAGTTCAGAATAATTTCATTATTGATATGAGTATCTGAGCATTGTGAAAATAGATAATTAAATGTGATTTAATTATCATGAATATCATGAATTGGATCCATATTATAAGGAGAGTTTTCTAAGATAATTAAATGTAATTTAATTATCAAAGATGTGAATAATGTCAATGTGATTCATATTACTTGGGCACAAGAGAATAGAGATCCAAGATGATTAAATGTGATTTAATTATTATGGATATGAATAATGTGGATAGAAATATGCATATTAGTCATATATACTATAAATGTGATTTATAATAAATAAGAGAGAGCTATTTGTAATTTACATTTGTTAATTAAATTGTGATGTGAATTGGATTCACTTTGGACAATTAATTAAAAATGTAATTCACATCTTATTTTGGGTTGTGATTGTGATTCACAATTTTCTAATTGCAAGATTGAAATATTCACAAAATAATTATGAATTATTTTTGTAGAATAATTTACAACAAGTGTTGTTGTGAATCTTAGAGATATTCATGGAATGATGGAATGTCATGAGATCTCATGAGATGGCATGAGATTGCCACCAAATCCAATATTATGGAAGGAGGCAATCTTCATTCCAAAATGTGCATGCTTGATTGATTTAATTTGAGATTGATTTATATTGATTTATCAATATAGATTTGATTTTAATTAAATTAATTGTTGTTGGTTTTTACGAACACAAATCATAGGCATTAAAAGAAACACAAATCAATGAGAGCCATTGGATTTATGTTGCCCATGGATTGAGATCCATGGATCCCAAAATAATATAAAAGGAGAGGCACCCCATTGCTCTTCCTTAAACACAAGATAACATAAGTCTCTCTCTCCATCCCTCTTTCTCTCTACACGTCAGCCCTCTCTCTTCCTCTCTCATGCTCATCCACCATGGATGCCCTAGAGGAGGTCTCCATCACAGTAGCGTCATCGTTATGCTGCCCGACGCTTTGCTTGTGGATCTCCGTCTCCTTCGGTGCACCTCGCTCGTGATGAAGACATCAGATCTCGTGTGTCGAGATCAGGAGATCCGCCGCTTGGATCATCAACATGGATTGCGAGAAGCACGTTATTCATACACGCGCTCGTAAGCGTCTCCTCTATCGGATCGGACTTGAGACAAGAGGTCTCTTCGTTTAGAGACTCGATAGCAACCACGCTTCAAGAGGTAATCCTACTACTTGTTTGTGGTTTAGATGAAATGATCCAAGAAGTGTTCTTGGATCATGTGGTTTCGTCGCAAGAAAAATTTTTAATTTCCGCTGCATAGAACAACTTGTGCGACTAGTCGTTCTTCGTTGTATTTGATACGATGCTCACACTTCTATGATGCGCTTGAGGATCTAATCATATCGTTCAGTGCTCCTTTGCAAAAGTCGTACAAGAGCGATCTCTAGAGATTTGATGATGAGTGATCGATGTGGAAGATTGAGATCGATGGACATATGATACCTCTGATCATTGAATCTTTTTGCATCACCTACATTTGCTTGTAGATAGACGAAGCAACGTTGAAGTGCTTGCATGCGATATTGAGTGAGATGATGGGCTTAGGCGACTTTAGAAGGGGAATCCTAATTGAAATTCCTCCGTCATGAACGGAGTAAGATGGGTCAAAGGGAAAGCAATGAAGGAACATAGGAAATAGAGTACATGACCTTCCATGTGAGCGATGGAGTGAAAGTGAAGGTCGAACACAAAGTTGATTTGAATGATGATGAAAGGATAACGTAGTGAAAATGAAATAAGTTCAAAGAGAATCTAATTACCTGACTCTCAAAGATGGAGAATGGAGTGTATGTCTTCGGGTCGAGGTTCTTCACTCCAGGAAGTTAGCTGGACCTTGGGCCTAATGGCATTGTAGCTTGGTCATTATGGCCAAGGGTTTCACCAATACTATCGATCATCTTTGCATCATTGATTTGCCTTACTTTTGTCACAAGGAGGGCAAGAGACACTAGGCCGAAGTCTTTTCAAGGGTGAACAACCGTTACACATGGTGGAGAAGGTGTATTTCAAGGCATAGATGGCAGCAGTTCAAGGTCTCATATAGTGGTTTCAATTACTGTCCGCTAGGGAAGTAGTTAGGTTTTGGAGACACCAGGTGGTTTGGAAAGATTAGGGAGGTTAGGAAGATGGAATGATAGTGGAAATTGGGGAGAATGACTATCTGAGAAGTTAGGGAAATTAGGTGAAGTTGGGTTAGTTGGTGAAGTGCGCAACCGCTGGAGGTTGAAGGCAAGTTCCCAGCCATTGGTTCTGATGATCGAACAATCACAATTTGGGAGAAATAGTGTGGTTGGATTTGCATCTAATGGAAGAAGATTGTGCAGCATATAAGGAGGTGGGTGCCAAGACCACATCGGGACATGTGGGCGTCTTCAGAGTCGCCATGTGGCCCAATAAAAATTAATTGAATTGGATAAATCAATAATTATTAAAAATAAAAACGTTAAGAATTGAATCAAGAAAAATATGAACACAAAATTTCAACAACTTTCATGTAGAAGTCAAAGAGACCATAGGTCATTTGTACATTGATAAAAATTAAATACAAATTAAAATAATATAAAACAATTCTTTTATTTTAATTTTTAAAATTTTTATGAGTTTTTATTTTATTTAATGGTATTTTTTATATACAACATTATTCTAATTTGTATTTGTTTTTAATAAGAAAGAAATACATAAAATAATAACACCATAAAAGTGTCACCTAATATATATTAAATATTATCAAATATCTACAACACAAATTAGTAATTAGTGATCATTACTTAATGAATGTTGTCGATTAACATAGACAAGGGAGATAATATTGGTAATTAATGATGATAAGAACAGGATTTATCACAAATTCTGTGTGTTAATTGTTGATGGACACACTTTGATCGGGTGTTAAGAGCCATGAGAGCGACTGATACAACGACTGTCAGATACATTTTTTCAAACACCATAGGCCCTCAATGACCAGATGTTAGACACCTAAATTTTAATTGTTCATTAAATGATGTTATTGTCAAGGAACAACGCGTAGGATAGATTTTGTGTGCATTATTATTCCTATCATTTTCTGCTTTTAATTTTTCTTAGATATTTATTTATATGTGCTAATAAATCTTTCTATTGACTTTGTTGCGAGGGATAGTAGAGCTAGGGCATTCTTCCTAGGAGGATTTGTGCACCCAAGTCACATGGATATTGGCTCATTCTTCATAAGCTTGTTGGAGAGGCAACTTTAGCAAGTTTTAAAGAACTAAATTTGCAAAGCATTAGATTTGATTTTTCTTTTCTTTTGTGAGAGAGACTCCATTTATTATTTTAATAATAAAGGTGGTCACTTGAACTCTCAAGCTTATTCTACCAAGTGTAAGTTTACATGGAGGCTCACCAGTTTTTATCGAGTATTCGTCACCTTCTACAATTTTGTCCTCCATATTTTTTCTTTTATTTTCCGTTATTTCTCGATGTTTTGTGCTTTCCGCCTTTATTTTCTTTTATTTCATGTTGAGCCCATAGATTTTTAGGATTTCTAGATCGAGAAAGTTAGGTCTAAATCCCTAATATTTGCATGCTCCTATTATATGTGATACGTTTGGATCAAGATCGAACTCAACTTGTGATTCACGAAAACAGAAATTCCTAATTATGGTGATTTCATTGTCTTGCATACCTCATACAGATTTTAAAATTCTATCTTGCATCCAGCATGGAGAGAGTTGGGACTTACTGTAAGTCCTCTATCTGAGCATTCAACATTTTGATACAAAGGTGAGATTTCCATACTAGTGTCACATTGGATTGCTTTATCGCTATCTCCATCTATTTCTTATCAATTATGTTTTAATGAAAATACAAAAATTGTTAGGCTGAAAAATATTCAAAAAAAGAAAACTCAAAAAAAAATACGGGGACTACTTAATAAACCTTGACCATAATTAAAATTCATAACGAACATCACTCTTTGGGGTTCACAAAGTCCACATTGTATTCAGGTACACTCCAGACAGAATGAGGCATGATCCTTTAGGAATAGAGCCAAAAACCCAATTTGTAGCTGCCTCGAATATAACTAAGGACTGACAAAGTACCGACTCTTCTATTATACATGAACGAGTAGGGCCTTATCGATGACGGTTATCGCCTTGTATAGAACATCCAACTTTGTTTGAAGTACTGAGCATAGGCAACGCCTTCATGAGATGTCTGCCTTATCATTTCTCATATTAGTAGGTCCTTGTCCACGTGTGGGCTTTCTCTGAAGTATTGGATTAGCTACTATTGAATTCCTCTCTCATTCTCTAGCTCAGTAGCCCCTTAGGATTGATATTGAGGAGTTAAAAAGTGCATATCATAGGATACAATGGATGTGGAAAGTATGGGATACTTTTTTGGCAGTACTCACTCTCTTATAGGTCTAGTTGTTAAGGAAGTCTTACAAGATTGCCTAAAATAATAATAAAAATGAAAATATAATAATAGACGATCGTTTTCGGCTTCACTTGAGTTGAGTCCGTGAACTCCTTGCTTTGTGTTTTTTCAGATCTAGTTAAGATTCAAAGATCAATCCCACGAACTTGCGCCTCTCTTCTTTGCTTCTATTTGTATTTCATTTTGGATCACTCACTTTGAGCATTCTTTCATCTCTTCACTCATCCTCTCTTCCCCCATGATCATTTCTCCTAATCAATGTTCCTTTTGTTTCCAAGATGTCGACTCGTGGACGGCTTAGTCGGGACTCTGTCGACACCCACATCAATTCCACGGGTTTGACATCTCCAATAATTTGTGTCATTTCCCATGGGTTTGGTTTGGACTTTGCTATCGTCCTCAGGACTCCCCATCACTAGTATCTCCTAACAGGTTGAGAAAACTCTCTTCCCGAGCTCTGCCATTTTTTGATGGAGATTGATTTCACTCCGTATAAATCTCCATCATTGATAAAATTCAGAATTGACACTAATTGTGAAAGTTTCTCTTCATCGGGTGCTTGCATGCAGACTGATAGGGGTGTATTTCTCTATTGCAGATCTGGACCCTAGTCTGGAGCCAAATTCATAGTCAGATTTCAAGATGTCTCTCATAGGATGTGGAAAGGGATCGCAACATCTGAATACTGAGTAGGGTACAGAATAAGGCACCAATTAGAATGATGTGAATAATTCGCTCCTAGACTCCATTCAAGCCATAAAAAAGAAGTTGACTGATCAAGATAGGACCTAGGTCACCTTGCAAGAAATGTTTAATGATGTGAGGTAGAGATCAGAAGAAAGATAGACGCGAGGAGGTGGTGAGGATGATTTACATAGCAATGATGATGATGACCACTCTATAGATGGACCTTACACAGGCGGGGAAGAGGAAAGGACAAGTCGTCCTAAGCTCGCAACAATCTGACTTACAACTATTGGGTGGGATGGATTATAGAGTGGATCCAGATTCCTCCAATCTACGGACACTTCGAGTTGAAACCACATCTCCTTTCTCTTCTTCCCACCTTCCAGGGGAATTTAAATGAAGAATCATACATCCATTTACAGTAATTTGGATGCATCTACACCACCACTCACTACCCCAACATCCTGTTGGGCATAGTCAAGATGATCGCTTTCCCTTTCAGCCTTTAGGGCAAGGATCTTCACTAGATAAATCATTTTGGCAAAGTGGTGAAGACATGGGAAGAATTGATGTCTGCTTCTCTACGTAAGTATTAACCACTAGGTCCTTTTAGTCTGATGCATTCCAAGATTTACAACATCTCCCAGGGACCCCAATATTCCATTAATGAGACTTTAGAGTTATTCAGGGACTTAATTGAGAAGTGCCTCCATCATGATATCTTGAAGACTAGTTTGTTCTAGCAATTCTTTGTGAGACTCATTGAAAATACTCGGTGTTTGGTTGATGCTGCATGTGGAGGTTCACATTTAAACAAAAACAAGGACGTGATGTGGCAGATTTTAAGAAAATGGCCAAGGGAAAGGCCATAATCTTCTCTTCTAGTTCTATTCAAGTGCAACCCCATATCCTCCACAAATCTGTCACTATGGCAGACACTCGTGATGTGGAGATGTGAAAGAATTTAGATCTCCACATTATTGGAAACCACATGTCCAATGTGGACAGTATTGAGAAGCGATCACAAGTTTTAAAGAAGCTAGCCATCATCAAACAAAGGACAAAAAGCCTAGAAAAGTTTGACATGATCACCAAGCACCAGAAGTTGTTGGTGAGCACCATTAGTACTTGCTACTCTGTGGCAGACACCCTAAAAATCTTGCTGAGCAGAAGGAGCCTACAATGCAAAACCATCCTTAGTAAAGTCCCAATCATCCTCTGGTTCATCACGTATATTACGTGCAGGATCTTAAACCGTTGTTATAGCAACTGCAATCACAGATGGTGGTTTACCAATTGGGCAACAACCCCAGTACATTAAGCAATGCCTCCCACCTCCACAACACATTTTGGAGGTGAATGGCATGTAGAACAATGATCAGCAGCTAACAATCCTTAGGGAAAACAGTGGGCCATAATACAACCATCAGTCCATTTCACCATCAACAAGGAGGGAGGAATTTCCAACCCAACTAACATCATCACCAATAGCCTGCCTAGCAGGGGTACACTTGGAGTCAAAACTATCAGCAACCTGGGTATCGACAACAATATCATTAGCATTCGACTGCTCAATTCCAGGACCAGTACTCCTCTACTTAGCACTAAAAGTAGTTTTCTCCTCCTCCTTCTCATTTTTGTAGGGTTATTTGCAACTTCCTCCACCATACTAGTAGAGCCAATGACCACATCAGGTCGAACCATTCGAGGTCATGCTGATGGATCCGACCCTTGATTGCTTGGCTTAACTCATTAAAGATAGAGTCAAAATGAGTTAAAAGATTACAAAACTAGATAGACACCAAGACTATCATTCCATCTCAAACTGAAGCAAACCGGAACAACATCCGTCATAGGGAGCAGATATCCTACAATGTCCCACCCAATCCAGGTGAAAATAATATTGTTATATCTAATTCCTTAACTATTATGAAAGGTAGGACACTCTGCCCATATACAACAACGAAAGGGAAGAATAAAGCATCTAATGGTGAGTGGTCTGCCAAGTTAGTAGATAGGGCCAAAGAACATTTTGATGAGGCAACATCAGACAAAAAAAATACAAAAAATGAACAAAACTAGAGATGACAAGAAGAAAGCAGTAGCCAAGGCAAAGTTATGCCAGCAATGGAGAAGCAGTCTCTCACGACAGAACTACTGAGTAGCAGGAATACGAAATAATAATAAAAAAGTAAACCAACAAATTTGTTTTTTTTGTTTTTGCAGGGAGTTTCCAATTCTTACGAGTTTTTATTATTTTACATTTTTATGGACTTTAATTTTTTTCATATCTATTTTTAATTTTAAAATTTTTACTTTATTTTTATATTTTTTCTGAATTTAAATTCTTTTCTTATAATAAGTATATATATAAGTATATATGATGCATAATATGTTTACAATATATTATATAACTATAATATATATATATAATAATAATAAAAATACAGTGCAGTACAATCCTTTTTATATTATTAGAGGTTTCTAAAATATAATTAAGATATTTATAATAGTTAATAATAATTATAAGCAATATGTAGTAGTAATATGAATATAAGCTATATAAATATTTGTATTTAAAAATATGAGTATATATAGTCAAAAATTATAAAATATTTGTTTTGGGGTTTTTAATGTTTATCTCTATTTTTATTTATTTTCTTTTGATTTTTGCTATTTTTTTATGAATTTAAATATCACAAATATTTTAAAACTATTATTAATATATACTATATAATACAAAAAATAAAAAGTAGGAATAACTATTTTTGGACTATTTATATAATGTTTGCTAATTTTTATAAGGTTTTTTGGGTTTTTAATTTTTAATAGTCCTTCTTAATATTTTGAAAAATAAATTGTTAGAAACTCAAATATTCATAAATAAATGCACATGATTTTTTTTGTTTTTTTTATACATTTTTATGTCTTTTTAAATGCAAACATGAGAAAAATGCATTGTTTTTTTATTTTTATACATAGAAAAATACTTTTAATTGCCATTGGAAAATATATGTAATTTAAAAGTATATTTGATTTCCTACGAGTGTTAGATGCAAATGTTATTTTTTATTATGTAAATACATGAAATAAAATTAATTATATTGGCGTGTTGCATTTAAAATAAAATTGCAATGTATTTCCAAACACCTTACAAAACTCCAGGGGCACACTTGCAAAAATCTTAGATATTTCTATATTAAATGCATTAGTGGGGGTCTATTTGCAATATACAAAAGTTTCAGGTCCTAATTGCAATTTAACCAAAAATATTACACCAAATATTAAAGTATTTGAACTAAACATAAATACCACAATCTACAAGCATTTGAGAGCAAAATGTCCCTCCCCCTCTTGTATGTGTATGTGAGGTGACATGGACTCAACTAAAATGCAAAATATTACAAAAAGTTTTGAACAGTAGAGGAATGTTTAATGAATAAAAAGTAACTAAAAAGGTGGGCGTATACAAGCAAAATTACCCCACGTGCATCGATCAATGGTTGTTGTGCGACACATAACCATGTGGTGTGCTTTAGATGCACGATGACGCTTAGATGATGGAGGGAGGAAAATATATCTCACCCTGTACACCTGGAGCATCGACTTTCATCGGATGGCAACAGATGGATCTAGAAGAAAATGCTAAGAACAACTTCACTACAAGCTTGTATATCGATTCCTGGGCGACTTCAGGCACCTGTAAGGCTCTTCAATAGTGCAACATGTTGATGATGCTCCCTCATGTCAGTTGGACTACTCAAAAAGGTCCAATGCCACTGATTGGGTCCTGGATGGCTTGAGAAGGAGGAGCTCTTGGGTAGCCTTCGACCAAGCAAAAATCAACACAGGTTGGGTCCTCAAGGACCATAACATGTAAGGTTAGTGTCGCACAAGAATAATGAGGAATCAAGGCTTTATTTGGTAAAAAAATGAGGCATGATGAGGTGCGGAATAGGAGGGATGTGACCTATGCCAGGTCAAGGCGATTCGAGGGGTGCGAGGTGTTCAGAAGCGAAGGGGGAGGGATGTGAGGTGGTTGGCGGGTCGAAATGAAGGGAGGAACTCCGGGAAATTGTGGCTGGAGCAGTGGATCTAATGAACTATTTTTTATATTTTATCGAATTAGAGACAAAAGTGAACGAAATAAAAATCTAAACTACATTATTTCTAACTCTACGAATCAAAAATGCTAAGAAGAAGGACCACACCCACCATAGGATTTCGAGGAGGAATAACCTCTCTGGCAGAGCTCCTGCATGGTGTGGATCGCTTCAAGAATCACACATTCGCGTGCTACGAAATCACAAGGAGCAAGCTGTCACCTTGTTCTACTTGTCCTTGAGCGAATTTAATGGTTTAGGTGGCCAAGAAGGATCAAATTTGAAATGGGGAAAGATGTGTAGATTTATACATGCCGGCCTTTGACTATGGTTTACAACAAATCCAAGGCTCCTTCGATTGACGTATGCCAAGAGCTTAATACAGCATTGATGAAGGAACAATTTTCGTGAAGGAATCATCCCAAAAAAATGCAAGGATCGAGCAGGGAAAATCGAGGAAGAAGGTGAGACAACCAATCTGAGAGGGCTACAAGCATAGGGGGGTTGGTTAACCGGCATGTCAATTAAGGCCTGCGTCTCATTGGTCCATGTCACTCATTGAAGTACACAACATGGACTAAATCCTTTATTAAATAGAATTAAAACAATAAATAATTTTATTGTTTTTTGTCTAAAATAATAAATATTTATTATTCTATTTAGTATTTTATTAAGGTTTTATATTTTTACAAATTAATTTGTTCAATGTTAAATTTAACATGTATAATTATATGTATATTTACATATATATATATGTCGTATTTTATTTTTATTTGGTATCTTAAAATTAATTTATTTATTTTCGTAATTTTTTATATATAACTTATTTAAATACATATGACACTTTTTTTATTTTATTTTTATGAAGTTGATAATTTACTTAAATAAATAGGTATACGTAATATATATGTCCATTATAGGTATTGTTTAACAATATATTATAGTACATCATTTCCATTATTGTATTTTTATGGTTTTATTTTATTTCATATTATGTCCATGCCTTTTAAATAATATTTATGAATTTATAATAATATAAGAAAATAATATAAAGAATAAATATATTAACTTATTTATACATGTAACTTGCACAATGGGGCGACAAAAGCCAACTTCTACATCTTACCTCCAAATTGAATGAAAACACCTTCACTAAATAGATAATTTTATTTTATAAACAATAAAGGTGTGTTAGGTGAATTTTGAGTTTTTATGGAGAAGATACAGATCTGTAAAGTATTCTCTGTGGCTTTTTATTATGTGTGTCCATTGCACACTATACACTATTGTTGAATGAAATACATTTTGTATTTTACTTTGTATTTTTCATTTATAGGGTTTTATTGTTTGAAGTACAAAAATAGGAAAATAAAATAGGTCACAAAAGGCCTATTGAGAAATAAAATTTAGGGATTTCTACCTTATCCCTCCTACTTTATTCCTTGTCAACCAAGTCATCATGATGTTTGGGTCTCATGGTTTAAGGTCACTTAGTGTCTTTAACATTTAATTTTTTTCCTTTCTTACCTTTATTCTTTTATTTTGGCATTAAAATTTTTATGCAATATTTATAGTATAAATAATGAGTATTATTCGTACACATTAAGGTAACAATCATGCATTTAACTAGGGATTTGAGGCCAAAATGACAGAATAAAAGGTGATGAAAAAGGGGTTCATAACACCCACCCCAATACTTGTGTTTGCTAGTCCCTAGCAATCAATTATGCCTATAAGTACAGAAATGGAAAATAAAGATGTTGGAACATTTTTCTTGAACTTGTCTTATTAAAATCAAAGTTTCGAGCTCTGTTAAGACCTTTGGATTCTGAATTTGTTGGAAATCACATCAAGGTTAGGAAATATGACACAACGACACTTAGTTTCCATAATCCTATTATTCAATTCAATCCAAAGTACAGTCAGAACCCTTCTCTCCATCGCATACACTCTCAACCTTGAAATGACAGATCCATACATGTAAAATTTTCATCTCTTCCCCAATAAAGCACTTAACTATTAAGGAGTTTGCTCCTCTAGTAACTATACCGTCGAGACAAATATTTCCTTCTAATGTCTAATGATGCTAGTTTCGCAATCAATGAAGTGAGAAGTTTGAAGAACGGGATAAGAAATTTGTTAGGACCAGTGTAAGAGCATTTTGTTGTAAAGTTGGGTTAGTGTAACTGAGTCTTCACCAAGAACCAGGCTTTTTCTGTAAGGTCCATATTTTTGCAAACTTTTTGGTGTAGTCTTCTTTTTATATTTTTATTTACATTGTGTCACTCTGCATTCCTATTTGTGCCCAAATAGATATAGAGACTTTTGGTCTACCCATGTTTTGGGGTCTTGGAAAAAGTTGTGCCAGCATACCATTCCTCATCCATAGCATTCTCTCAATCCAATCTCCAGTCGTTAGATGTCCTAGCTAATAGAAGAAGTGGGTTAGAGTACCGGTTTATACAATCTCCAAGAATAATTCCTAAGCCAGTCTTGATGAAGAGACCAAGCATCGTCCCAAGTTAGACTCCAAGATTTTTCAACAATCCATCTTTGTTGATGTATGTGTTAAGTGTGTTCTTTCTAGTCAAGCCACCGCCTCAAGAGACGTATAGATGATATGAAGTGTTCAAGTTAGACATAATGTATCGACTCATGTGTGGAACCTAAAGAATTATGTCAAGGTGACCTAAAGTTTCCCTATTCCAGTCCTTAATGAGTTCCTATAAAAATAAGTGGATTAAGGTCTATATGAAGATGCAATCTTCAGACTGTATTTTAGACTACTCTCTTCTTTATTGGCTGAGTATCCCCTCATTCTCGATATTGAGTATCTCAAAAAGTGCAGATCACAATATAAGGAGGTAGAACAAGTACAATGTACTTTATTGGTAGTATACACTCTCCTCTAGGGCTAACAGATAAGGACCTGTTACAATCTTTGTCAAAACAACAACTCTAAAATTTAAAAGATAAAAATATCTGAACCTTCATTGCTTCACTTGTGTTGCTTGGTAAACCCAATTTTGTTTAGTGTTTGTTTAGATCTAGATTAGGTTCCAAAGTTCAGTCCCACACACTTGTGTCATTTTTTTACTTCTTTACTCTCTTTGGCTCGTTTTCTTTGTGAATCTTCTACTCTTTTACACTCCTTTTATTTCTTGTTCATTACCTTATATTTTGTCCTTCCTCAATATTACTTCAAGATGTTGACTTCTGGAAGGTTTGGTCTAGACTCGCTGACAAGCACGTGGATCCCACGGGTTTGACATCTCCAATAATTCAGGGCGATTCTCAAGTGATTGGTTCGGAATCTGTGAACCATCCTCAGGACTCCCCACTTCTTCTACCTTCCACAGACTGGGAAAACTCTCTTCTCGAGTTCTGCCCTTTTTGGATGGCTATTGATTACTTCCTTACACTTCTTAATCATTAATATTATTCAGGATTGACCCTAATTCTGAATTATTCTCTACATCTGGTTCTTGCATGTAGATTTATCAGGGGATTCTCCCAATTACAGATCATGACCTTGATATGGAGTCAGAACAATCACAGTCAGATTCTGAGATGGCTCCTACAAGCAATGGAAAGGGACCACATCTTCCTATCACTAAGCAGAATACCGAGCATGGCATAAATCAAAATAATGTAAACAGTCAACTCTTGGCCTCCATTAAGGCAATCCATTAGCGGATGACTGATCAAGAATTGGTGAGGTCCTTTTTTAGGATATGCTGAATGATTTAAGGTGGAAGAGGTTTGAAGAGAGAAACACCCCACGAGGAAGAGGTGATGATAGATTATGTGGTGGTGATGGTGACAGCCATTCTAGAGATGGACCTCGTAGAGGAGAGGGAGAATGTAGGAGATGCCGACCCGAGCCCACACTCAAGTAGACAATTACCCTAGGTCCAGCCAAATCAAAGAGTGGATCTAGATTCCTCCTATCCATGGATACTTTGAACTGAAGCTGTAACTCATTCTCTCCTACCCAGTTTCCATGGGAACCCAAATAAAGAATTGTATATCCATCGACAATGGTTTGCACGCATATGAAGCACAACTCACTACCCCAACATCCCATTGGGTGTAGTCGATATGACCTCTTTCCGTTTCATCTTTCAGGACAAAGGACTCTACTGGATCAACCATTTGGGGAAAGTGGTGATGACTTGGGAAGAGTGGAGGTCCACATTCATGCATAAATACTACTGACTTGGTCGTCTCAATCTTATGTGCACCAAGATTGCCAATATCTCCCAGAGACCACAAGAGTTCATTCATGAGACCTGGGAGAGATTGTGTGATTTAACTGAAAAGTCCCCCATTATGACATCCCAAAACCCAATCTAGTCTAGTAGTTGTTTCGCTGACTTACTGAGACCTGCCAATGTTTGGTTGATGCCTCCTGCAGAGGATCCCATTTCAACAGGAATGAGGATGCAATATGGTTGATCTTTGAGGAGATGGTCGAGGGTGAGGCCACACTCTCCTCATTTCATTTTTGCAAGTTCACCCGTAAATCCTCTACAAGAATGTCAATATAACGGATACCCGTGAAGTGGAATTGTGTGAGAACTTAGATCTTAGCATCATCGAAAGTCACCTATCTAAGGTAGAAATCATAAATAAGCGATCATATGATCATGATAAATTCATTATGATCGAGAAAAATGATGGACATGGATAAGTTGGACACTACCACAAAGCAGTTGGAATTGTTTCTAAACACTATTAGTTCTTACAACTCCGTGGCAGCTACCCCCAACACTCCTGTTGAGCCAAAGGAACCTCCATTGCAATATCAGCCTATGTTGAGTCCCATCTAGCCTTAGGTCCAACATGTATATTACGTGCAAGCACCCGAGCAACCATAGCCGTAGTAGCATGCATAGATGGCTTTTTGCCAACCACCTGAACTCCAACCCCAGTACATCGAGCCATGCATTCCTCCTCCCCAACCCATTTAAGAGGTGAATGGTTTATGGAGCAATGATCACTAGCTAACACATCCTCACAGAGTACCCCTGGGTCAAAATACAACCATCCAGTTTTATCACCAATAGAAAGGAGGATAGAACTTCCAGCCCAACCGAAAACATCACCTAGAGGTAGAATTACCAGCAGTAAAGATACCATCATCACAACCATATGCAGTCAATTGCTCAGTTTCAGATCCAGTACTCCACCCCGCAATATCAACAATACTCTTCTCATCCCCCTCCTCAATATTCTTAGGGTTACCAGTGGCATCCTTCCCACGTTCAACAAGTCAGCGGCCACACCAGGCTAAATACTCCGAGGTAGCATCGATCAACCATGCCCACGATTGTCTTGCCTTGCTCATCAAGAATATGGCTAAGATGATGCAAAAGATAGATAACCTGACAACCACCAAAACTGCAATTCTGGTCCAGGTTGAAACCAACCCAAAAACCTCCATTGCAAGGAGTAGGTAGCTTCTAGCCCCACCTAATTCAGATGAAAATTTTGCTTTATCTAATTCTGTTATTCTCAAGAGTGGTAAGACACTCCAAGCATATGCTACGAGGAAGAGAAAAAAATGTATGATGATGAGTCCTCAGATAATCTAGCAGTTAGGGCCAAAGAAATTTTTGAAGATACAACATCAACCACAAAAATACAAAAAATGAATAAAATGAGAAAAATAAAAAAGAAAGTAGCAGCCAAGGTGAAGTTGTGCTAGCGATGTAGAAGCAAGCAACAATAGCCAAACCAATGCCAACCAATGAAACCAATCCTCCACACCTTTTGGTCCACATGATGTAGATAATTATTCACATTTTTGCCTTCGACGTGTAGACAAATAACATGAATTTGCATAACATAGTTTCTTATGATGAAATATTCCTTTTTTCGCAAGAAATTAAAGCAAAAACCATAAAAATTAAAAATACCTTATCTAATCCTAGCATTTGTGGAAATAATATAAAATATTATGCTTGAAATTTCTTTGCTCATAGCCATGAAATATATTCCTATTGTGAAAAGGGATTGAAAGAAGAATGTATAATAAAGGATCCAAAACACAGAAAGAAATAAAAAAAACCTGAGAAGCACATTCTCACCATGGTCATTGTCAACGCCGTCAGAAATATCCCGAGTAAATGGAAAGATAAGGGATATCCACTCATCACATGCTAGATTTTCAGGCAAGAACTCTAGTGTACATTCTCATAATGAGGTGTCTATCAATTTGTTACCTTCTTCCCTGCACATCGAATTTGGTGTAGGACTGCTCAAGCCAACCAAGATGATTGTCCAATTTGCAGATAGATCAGTCAAGAAGCCCAGAGGCGTGTTGGAGGATGTGTTTGTCAGTGTCCAAGGAATGCAATTCCCTATTGATTTCATTGTCCTGGATATGGACACCTCAACACATCTGCTCCACACTCCGATCGTTCTTGGACGATCGTTCCTGCGAATAACTAAAGCAGTAGTGGACTACGACACTAAAGACATCAGTTTCTGCTCCAGCAGTGACAAAGAGTTGATAGAGGCAATCCCAGAACTGAAACCGACTGAAAAGGTATTTGTTTTGAGAGATCTCGAGTTGCATGGACAAAAGGATTGTGACTGTTTGGCAAAAATTAGAGACACCAATATATTCTTGGATAACAATGAAACACAGGAATTTCACTCCATCGAGGAAAGCCTGGATAGCGTGGTCCAGTTCACCAATGTCTTTAAAGATGAGATCTTTGCTGATGGATTCACAAAGATGATTGAAACTCCATCTTCGTTTGAGCAAGATGATTTTATTGTAGATATGTGTACTATTTTGAAATCAGATTTAGAATGTAAAATGATAGAAAACAAATAGATGAAAGATCTGATGCTTGTTACAGTTGTTGAAGTTGCCCTTAAGCCAACTCCCACCCCACCATAGATCAAACTTCTATCCTCTAATATGAAGTATGCCTTCCTTGATAGTGAATCATACATGCATCTAGTCATTATCAATACACATCTGATCGAAGAGCAAGAATCATGTCTACTTGAGGTTCTTAAAAGAAACTGCAAGGCGATAGGTTGTAATATAACATATCTCCATTGGATAAATCCTTCGCTTTTCTTGCATCACATCTATCTCAAAGAATACAACAAGCCCTCCCAGAAAATACCATCACGTATTAAATTCGAACCTACGTGAGATTGTCATGAAAGAAATTATCAAATGGTATGATGTGGGATTTATCTAACCCATCTCTGACTCC
Source organism: Ottelia alismoides (assembly GCA_037367405.1). Classification (NCBI taxonomy): domain Eukaryota; kingdom Viridiplantae; phylum Streptophyta; class Magnoliopsida; order Alismatales; family Hydrocharitaceae; genus Ottelia; species Ottelia alismoides. Next base: position 1,201,219 of record JAZKJV010004344.1, on the reverse strand, counting down.
AAATAGGTGAGTTCCCTGCAAGTAGTGTCAAAGAAATCCGGGATCACCATTTTTACTAATGACAAAGGAGAAGAGATTCTGACCAAGCTACCAACTTCATGGCATGATTGTGTGGACTAAAGATGCCTAAATCTTGCAACCAAGAAGGACCACTTCCCATTACTTGTCATCGACCAGATAGTCAAAATAATGGCCATGAAGGAATATTTTTGCTTCTTAGACAGTTACTTTGGATATAATCAAGTCGCCATCTCTTCGGAAGATCAGTAGAAAACTATCTTCACTTGTCTGTTTGGGACATATGGCTTCCGCATAATGCCCTTTGGATTATTCAATACTCCCGCTACATTCCAGAGATGTATGTTGGTTATTTTTGCATATATGGCCGGTAGCTTCCTCGAAGTATTCATGGACGAATTCTCGGTCAATGGGGACAATTTTGCTCAATGTCTGAATTACTTACATCGAGATTTGAAGGGTTATTGTGAAGTGCACCTTGTGCTCTCATGGGAGAAGAATTACTTTATGATGACTGAGGGCATTGTACTAGGTCACGTTATCTCCAAGCATTGAATGGAGGTTGACCCAACCAAGGTGAATGTTATTTCAAAACCTGAGACACTGAAAAATTTGAAGCAACTCCGGTCATTTCTGGGGCATGTGGGATTCTATAGAAGATTTATCAAAGACTTCAACAAGATTGCCTAACTGCTGACGGAGCTACTGGGAATGGAGACTGATTTTGTGGTCAATGATCGGGTTCTCCAATCCTTCAATATGATGGAGGAGTCCATCACACATTCTCCTGTCCTCCAGCCACCCTATTAGTCTCTTCCTTTTGACATCACGATGGACACCTCATATTATGCAGTTGGTGTTGTGCTAAGACAAAGATGGGATGGGCTACCATTTGCAATTCATTACTCTAGAAGAACACTTGATGAGGTCTAGAAAAAAATACATTGTCTCCAAGAAAGAGTTGCTAGCCATAATGTTTGCATTGGAAAAGTTCAGATCACATCTACTTGTATCATAGTTCATGATCTACACAAATCACTCTGCCATCAAGTACCTTCAAAGCAAGAAGGATGACAAGACTTGTCTGATTTGGTGGAACCTTCTTCTCCAGGTATTTGACTTCGAAGTACGATATAAACCTTGCATCAAAAATGTGGTGGCAGACTATCTTTCCAGAATTATTGAAGTTAAGACTTTCAAGAAAAATGTCATTCCTATCACAAAAACCTTTATAGATGAGGGAATTCTATCTGTCACTTCGATCCACGTGTATGCTCATAAAATGAATTATCTTGTCTCCAAGAAGACTCTACTTGATTGGTTGAAGGTCAAAGTTGATAAATTCATGTTAGACATCTATTTCTACTAGTGGAAGGATCCTCATCTTTTTCATGAGGGATCATATTACATCTGGAGAGATGTATACCTCAGGAGGAGATTACAAGTGTCTTGGAACATTATGACAGACATGAAGTCAGAGAACACCAGTCTCGAAACTGAACAGTAGCGAAAGTGCTTTAATGTAGACTCTGGTGGCCAACACTCTTCAAGTATGCAGCTGATTATGTAAAAAGATGTATTGACTGTTAGAGAATGGTCGGTAATATCAATTCAAGAGATGCATTGCTTTCTGGAGTACATTCAAATGTCAGACATCTTTGACTCATGGAGTATTGACTATATGGGCTTGTTTCCTAACAGTCATGTTTTTTAGTACATCTTGTTGATTTTTAATTATATGAGACACTGGGTGGAGGAAATCCCCACTCGAGCCACAGATAGTCAGACCGACTATGAATTCTTGAAGTATAATATCATCTTGTGGTTTGGGATACCAAAAATTCTTATATCAGTTGGGAGAAGACCTTTCATAATTAATTATGTCAAGAAATTGAATATGCAATATGACATCAAACATTGTGTAGTTGTGTTGTACCACCCACAATGAAATGGCTTATTTGAATGCTCAAACAAGGATATTAAGACTATCTTGCAAAAACTTGTATAACCTGATAGGAAGAACTGGTCACAATTGCTCAATTCGGTTCTTTTGGCTTACTGCACTACAAACAAGTCTCCTCTTGGCATGTCTCGCTACTAACTCATCTATGGCATGCTATGCCATCAACATGTGGAAATAATTTAGAAATCACTGTGGGAATTGAATATGTGCAACTTGGATTCAAAGGAAGCAGGAAAATTAGGAAAGATGATCTGAACCATCAACTATAATTCAGATACTATACGTACGACAACAACCTTGTGTACACTGATAATGTCAAGAAATGGCACAATAAGAACATCCATAGAAACACTTTCGAGTCTGGACAAAAGGTGTAGTATTTTGATGCAAAGATAAAAAATTTTCCAGGCCAGTTGAAGAGCAAACAGACCGGGGCATTCATAGTAAAAATTGTGTGTCACAACAGAAGCCTCTTGATATCTGAATTGTCATATAATGCACAACTTTCGTGGTAAACGAACAGTTACTGAAACTATACCTCGAACATGATACATTCCTGTCTGTAGTAGACTCCATCTAAGTGGTGTTTGGAGAAGAGATGACACAACCAGATGGATAATATCCTTAAGCTAAAAATCTCATAAAAATCTATTTTCTTCTTTTCCTCTTCTCATTTCTAGTTATTCCAAAAGGTCTTCATCCATTTATCATTGCTATACTTAGGATGTACTTCCTCCCAAGTATAAGGGGAATGAGTACCCCAAGTTGTTCATTCTTTTATCCCTCACCTATCTTCCAACTTGTTGATATTCTATTTATACTTAGGAATATTTTATGCTAATTATAGTGGGATATAAGTCGAGCTGATGATTTCCTATACTCCAACCCTTGACCGTCTATGCCTTACATACAGTCTGTTATACTTAGGATCTAAGTACGGGGAGGTCGTATATACAGTGTATATACTTTAGCCGTAATTTGTACTTGCATGTTTTCAAAAATATGCTTACGTAATAAAATATACAATATTTTTTGTAAATACATATAACAAACCCGTTAAAAATATTCTGTAAAATGATTTAAAAAATGATTGGAAAATATCTTGAAAAATCTTTTGAAAACCATTTGGAAAATATTTTGTAAAATATTTTCAAATCTTTATAAAAATATTTTGTTTGAAAAAATCTCTTTCATTTGAATAAAATGTTTTGAAATTTATATGAAAATGACGTGAAAAATGGTTGCAAAAAGACTTTACAAAAATTTAGATATATTGTTTGAAAAATCTTTGCAAAATGATTTTCAAAATTTGTATATGTTATTGATATTTCCTCTTCTGTGGACGCATTTCCGCCTCACTATGACCCGGGACGAGAAAAGAAAGACGTCGGATTGGCGGGCATCGATCGAGTCAAGTTGATGCTCCAAGAGGTCAATGTTTGTCAAATTATTAACAAAAGTAAGTTTCAAAATATTTGTGAAAATGATTTCAATTTATTTGAGTACTTTCTGTAACTAAAATCTCAAATAATGATCTTTATAAAAATCGTACAAAACATGTTTATTAAACTTATCCCAATGTAAAATGTAGTCTAAACTCTTTTAAATATAGAAGCACTCCCAAGTAAATACTTGCACATATCTCTTTCATTAACTTTTACTCAAAAATCCCAAAAAAACAAAACACAAAACCCATAAAAATTTGCAAAATCTTTTCAAAAAACGGAATAAAAATTTGCAAAACTTTTTCAAAAATCTATAAAAAGTTCAAAATAGAAAATTGCTTCACAAAATATTTCTCTTGCATTGTACATAGCATCTGCATTTTTTGGAATGAGAAAGACAATTGAATAAGTAGGAAATAATGTCTGAAGATTAGAGGTTGGTGTAGAACTTAATTCACTTCATTTCACTGGAACCCATTAAGGACCAGAACAGGGATGCTTTAGGTTACCTTGACTTAATTCTTTAGGTTCCATGAGACTATGTTTATGTGTCGATTCGTTATATCTAACTACAACCGTTCATATCATTTGCAAGACTCTTGAGATGGTAACTTGTCTAGAAATCTTGCACTTATCAATTAGCTCAACTAGTATGGAATGTTGAATGATCATAGAGTCTAAGTTAAGTTGGGACGATGTTTAGGATGATTTGTCAATGGTGGCTCGGGAACCAATCTTGAGGGTTGTTGAAATTGATACTCTAACCCACTTCTTTTGGTAGACATGATATCTAAAGATTGGATATTCAATTGAGACAATTCTTCGGATGAGGAATGGTATGACGACATAACGTTTTCTAAGACCCCAAAACATGGGTGGATCAAAAGACTCTATATCCGTTGGTGCACAAACAAGAATGCAGAATCAATCCAAATTCAAAGAGGAATCCAAATAAGAAGCCTATACCAAAAATTACACAACAATTTGAGATTCCATAAAATACATGCTTCTTGGTGAAGACTCGGTTACACTGACAGAGCTTCATAAGGGAATGAAGACGACACTGGTCCATTCCCACTTCTTTTCCAATTCTTCAAGATTGTCCCCCGTTCGGTTGTGAAAACTGGCATCACATGACCTTATAAGGAGATATATGGTTCCACGAGGATGAGTTACCAAGAGATCAGACTCTTAGATGGTTCAGTGATTTGTCTGCGAAGAGCTGAAATTCTTACACACATGGATTTGTCATTTCAAGATCGCGAGAGTATGCACTGTGAGGATGGTTCTTACCATTATATGAATAGAATTGGATACTATGATTATAGAACCTAAGGGTTTTTGTATCACATTTCCTAACCTTGAAGCGGTTTCCGAACAAACCAAGAATCCAAAGGTCTTTTCTAAGCTCCAAGCATTGATTTTATAAAGACAAGTTTAAAAGTAAAAAGTCATTCATGTTCTTCCTTTTTCTTCTCTTTCTTTTCTTTTCTACACTTATAGGAATAAGGGTTTCCAGGCACTAGCAAAGGCAAGTATAGGGGGTGATGATTTCATCACCTTTATTCTCTAAAATTGGACTTAAATCCCCAGTTAAATGCATGTAAGTAGCACTAAATTGCATAAATGATAATCAGTCATTATACTACAAATATTGTACAAAATTTTGTATTTTATGATAAAATAAAATAACAAAGAAAAGAAAAGAAATAGGAATGTGTCAAACGTAATTAGTGACCCTAAACCCAGAGAACCAATTATCATGATGACTTGGTCGACAAGGAATAAAGTAGGGAGAGATAAGGGCCAATAAATACACAAACCCTAATTTTAATTAATCAATAAGTAGGTTTTCAATTCCATTTTATTTTAATATTTTTATAACTCAAAACAAAATTTTTTTAATATGAAACTGATAGATAAAAATACAAAGAAAATTTTAAAATTTATTTTACTAAAAAATAATGCACAGTATGTCCTAGATACTCAGAATGAAAGGTCGTAAAGAAAACTTTCCAGACCTACATCTTCTTCATACAAGCTCAAAATTCGTCAAACTCACCTTTATTGTTCATACAATAAATTTATCTATTTAAATATACTTTCATTTTATTTAGAGTTAAGATGCAAAAGTTTAATTTTGGACCCTCATTATGCAATTTACATGTGTAAAATATTCATTATATTTATCCCTTTTATTTTTTCATTTCTTTATATTTTTATAAATTTGTAAAATAATTTAAAATACATGTACTAATTAAAATAAAATAAAATAATTTAAAATACATTAAAATAAATAAGTATACTACAATACATAGACAAACTATACATGTATATACATATACAATAAATATACATAATTATTTAAGCTAACAAATAAACTTAGAAAAATATCATATGCATATGTATATTTAAATAAGTTATATATGTATAAAATAGTTCTATAAAATAAGAAAATATAAAATACAAAAATAGACTATATATAGGTAAATGTACTAATATATATACGTGTAGAAAGTAAATAAATAACACCATAAAAACTGCATAAAATAATTAATATTTTTCTATTTCAAGAGAAGAAAAATAAAAACATTTACTATTTCTTTTGGAATTATTTTTGCATTTATTTGTTGTTTTGTCATTTAGGGTCTGACATGGCACAATGAGGGTGTGGCCTTGGTTGACCCGCCGGTCTATTGGAGAATAGAACGCCCTAGCCATGTCAGACCCACTGACCACCCCTACATCCTCAAATTGTCTTCATCGATTCTTTCATCCTTTCAACTAGATTCCTTCTTTGATTTTGTTCTTCGATCACTGATCTTTCACACACTAATCTCTGCTTGGTCAATGGAGCCTTGGTCGTCCAGCTAACCTACGTCAAAAACCTCATGTACAAATAACCTTCTCCGCTTACATTTTAAACATGATCCCACTTATGCATTAAATCCCGAGATCTTCTCGTACCAAATCTAGTTGGTGACAGTATAGAGCTAGTCAAACCTTTTGGCATAGAGGAAGAGGCCTGAGTTGGTGATCCGATCTTGCGTGGATACATTCACCCGAGCTCCTCCTTGGCTCTTTGTTCTTTAGGAACAACCTTAGTATTTTATTCCTTTTCGTTCCTAGCATTAATCTTAGCGTAGTTTAGGATTTATTTTCGTGTCATTTCTTCTCTTATTTTCTGAAATAGTTAAATCATTGTTCACCGGAGCCTACGCTCAGACCACTGATCTCTGGAGCTTCGACCGTGCTCTGCCCCATCTAAACAACCCATTTCCTTTCCCTTCAATTTCTATATGCCCTAGTCACCACTGTTCACCTCGATCTCCTCCAAATCGAATCATCGATGCTCCTCTTCTGCCCTTCATCAGTGAACCATCCACCGTACACCACCTTTAACCATCCCATAGCTTAAGACCCCAGAAATCTTTGCCCTTCCATTCTTGATCTAACTATGCAGGATTTTAGGGTCCATAACCTCATATGATGCGTCTTACATTCCGAAGAAAAGCTCCAGGAGGTCGTCAACTTTTCCTACTTCTAGGTTCCCATCATTGGGCTTTGGATCTTCATTGATAACCCTATCATTGGGGAAAATCTTCCAGGATGCTTCTCCGACCATCATTCTAGCTAAAGGTTCCTGGAGTCACACAAGATCGATGGTCGAAGCTCGCTAGAGGCCTATTCTTCCAGCTTTATTCTCTGTCATCTGATTAGGAGCTAACGTCTGGTGGAGCTGCCACCATTGATGTACGCACCATTAGTTGTCACCTCCTTCCAAGGAATCTAATCTCTATCATCCAACGCAAACTAGTACAAAGAAATCTAGGCTATATATGTGGCAAGTGAGCGTGTATCTACCGTTAGATGCGTACATAGTGGTAATTTCTCTGGATGCCTCTCGCTTTTTGCATTTTTATTTTAGTCATGAAACTTTTGTCGATAATTCAAAATGTTTTGTAACAATTTCACTCAAGCCCCTATAAGCATTTTATTTGTATTTGAGCCATGTCCATGCCACTACACGTACGTATACATGTGAGGGGATTGGACATTTTTCAGAGGACCCCCTATGGATTTTTGTTATTATTTAGTCCAAGGAAATTTTATTTCAGTCAGGTAACAATGTGCATATTACGTTTATACCCCGATCAGGCATATTTAATTGAATATATTTGGTATTTTACATATAGGCTATTAGACTTTTCAATATTATTCTAGAATGACTTATAAGTTTATTTAAATAGCATTTAGGTCCCTTTAATATTATTAATTTTTATTTCATGTATTTTAATAATTAAAAATATCATTATGCACATAAAAACTATAGTAAAATTATTTTTAGTGCTTGGGCTTATAATTAATCACGTGTTTTTTCGTTACGCAACTAATATTAATTTCTTGTTTTCAAAAATACAGAAATAGTGCATTTTCTTTCTATTTTCATATAAAAACAAAAAAATATAAATCATTTTTGAAAACTCTAAAAAATTACACTATCTTTATTATTCTATTTGCAATTCCTGACCAAAAATCACAAAAAATTATAAAAGAAAAACACTTAAAATTGATCAAATAGAAAAAAATATAAACATTGTTAGAATTTATAAAAAACCAAAATAATCATTTCTATTTCTTTATACTACCTATTTTTTATACTATATATTAAAAATAATTTTGAAAATTTTGGGATATTTATCTACTTTTAAATTCTAAAACAATCTAGTCCATTAGTCTAAATTGCTATTTTGACAATTTTAATAATTAAAAAATAAAGTAATTCACAAACGTTATACAAAAATTGCCGAAAAAGATAAAAACTCACAAAAATATTTTATTTTATAATTTTTACTATATAGTTGTATTCATAAATAATAATATACTATTTATATTTTTTATATCTATATCGATATTATATACTACTCATAATTATTAATATTTATAAATACCATAAATATTAAAAAAATCCTTAAAAACAAAGGGGATTGTACCTTATGGTATTTTTATTATTCTGTATATATATATAATATTTATATATCATATAGTTATTGTATTAGACATAGTATATATCTTTACTTTTATATTCACTTAAAAAGAAAAAAAATATAATTAGAAAATACAAAATGAAAATAAAATTATAAAATTTAAGACCAAAAAATCATAAATTAACAATTCAATTAAAATATATAAAATATTTAAAACCCATAACAATTATAAAAACCCTATAAATCATACAAAAACATTTGTCGATTTTTCATTTGATTATCAACTTTTGTGGCTATCCTTGTTGCTCCTTTGTAGTTCGACCCCTACACTTGCATACTATACATATCATTTTTTAGGGAATAATAAATTTTAGCTCACTGTACTTATTGCTTGAGCATCACTGTGGGTTAATTATTGATGCTCTAGATTTTGGATATCCGAGAGACGAGAGAGCGGTCGACACAACGATTGCTACACCTAACTTGTCGGACACCGTAGACCCTCCAAGACCAGATGTTAGGATCCATCTCTCAATTTAGTGTTCATCACCTTCATGTACTTAATATCAAATTATCCTAAGTATAGCAGACTATATACAAAGCAGGGAGGGTCAAGGGTAGGAATATACGAAATCATCGGCTTGACCTAAATCCCCTTATAGTTAGGGTAATAAATCCCTAAGTATATACAAAATATAAACGAGTTGGAAGACAAGTAAGGTACTAAATAATGAACAACATGGGGCTCTCATCCCCGTAGGCTTTTTTTGGAGCGGGGGATGGTAGAAAGAGGACCCACTTCCTTCTTCGTCAATCTATTTTAAAACTGATACTTGGGATGAAGCATATCCTAGTTACAACAATGATGAAAGGGATGAGTACTTTTCTGTAGATTAAGAAGTGATAAGAGGACAAGAAGAAAAGAAGAAAAAAAATATATAAGATTTTTGAGCTTAAGTACCTTATTCATCTATCTCTGTAAGCTCCTCTTGAAATACCACTTGAATCAAATCTACCATGGACATGAGTTTGTCATGTTCTAGGTATTGCTTCAGTAGCTGTCCATTTAGCACAAAAGGTTGTGTAAGGTGACAATTCAGATATCAAAAGGCTTCTGTTATATAAAAATGACCATGTCCACTTGCTCTTTATCATTCTAGAAATATTTTCTACTTTGCATCAAACAACCACACCTTCTGCCCAGGCTCGAAAATCTTCCTATGAATGTGCTAATTGTGCCATTTGTTGAATTTCTTCTTGTAATTAAGTTTTTCTCGTACACATAGTCTCTAAATTCAAGCAGACAATTTAGATAAACATTTGGTTCCTTCATGCTTTCTCTGAATCTAAGTTACGCATATTTCATTCCCAAAATGATTTATGAAAGTGTTCCACGGTAAGATGACATGGCTTGTCATAAAAGAGGCAGTAGGGAGACATGCCAATAGGAGACTTGTACGCAGTGTGGTAAGCTTAAAGAACTGAGTTGAGCAACTATGACCAGTTCTTCTTATAACGCCGCACAAGCTTTTGCATGATTATCTTTTTCTCCCTATTTGAACATTCTGCTAAGCCATTAGAATGTGGGTGGTATGGTCTAGCAACACAATGTTCGACGTTGTATTCTTTGATAAATTTCTTGACCTCTTTGTTTATGAAATGGCACCCCCAATATGACATCATAACTTTTGGTATCCCTAACCACATATAATATTGTCATTAAGGAGTTAATAAACGGTCTAATTGTCTGTGGCTCGAGCAGGAATAGCCTTCACCTACCGTCTCACATAATCAACGACCAATAGCATGTATTCAAAATCCTGGCTGTTAGGGAACGACCCCATAAAGTCGGTGGCTCGTTCGTTAAAGATGTTGGATATATTGATGTATTTCATAGGCATTGCATCTATTGAACTGATCATGTCGCAAATTCTTTGATAGTTAGTGCATCTTTTCTCATATTCAGTTGCATCCTTAAAGGGTTTTGGCCACCAGAGGCCACATTGAAGTTCTTTAGTTGCCATCCTCTTTCCAGAATCGTGTCCACCATATTCAAGTTAATGACAATGTTCTAGGAAACCTGTAATTTCCTCCTTAGGTGTGCACCTCCTCCGGATGCAATTCGCTCCCTTATGAAATAGATGAGGATCCTCCCACTAGTAGAAATGTATGTTTGACAAGAATATATAAACTTTAAGCTCTGGCAAATCAAGCAAGGTCTTCTTGGAGATTAGGTAATTCACTATATCGTCATACTAGTGGAACGAGGCGACAGACATAATGGCCTCATCTAGAAAGGTCTATGTGATCAGGATTGAATTCAGCTCAGGAGTCTCAATTTCCACAGTTCTAGAAATATGGTCTGCCAGCATATTTTTCTACTCTAGGCTTGTCTCGGATCTCTAAATCAAATTCTTAGAGTATAAGGATACATGGAATAAGATAAGGCTTGCCATCCTTCTTACTTTGCAGGTATTGGATGGCAGAATGATCTGTGTAAACAATAACCTTGGATCCTAGTAAATGTCAACTGAACTTCTCTAAGGTAAAAACTACGACTAGTAGCTCTTTATCGGTGACATGTAGTTTTTTTAGACTCATCAAATGTTATACTTCTGTAATGAATTGCAACTGGGAGTACATCCCATCTTTGTCCAAGAACTGCACCTATTGCATAATCACAAGCGTATGTCCTGATCTCAAAAGGAAGAGACCAATCATGTGGCTATAAGATAGGAGCATGTGTGATGAGGTCCTTCAGCAGATTGAAGGACTTGAGAACCAAGTCAATAATGACAAAATCTGTCTTCTTTCCGGAAGCGCAATCAGCAGTCAGGAAATCTTGTTGTAGACTTTGATAAATCTTTTATAAAATACTACATGCCCCAGAAATGACCAGACTTGCCTTAAATTGGTTTGTGGCTCAAATTTTGATATCATTTCCACCTTGGTTGGGTAAACCTCCATGTCACGCTTGGAGATGACGTGACCGAGCACAATCCCTTCAGTCACCATAACGTGACTCTTCTCCAATGAAAGCACTAGATTTACTTTGCAGCACCTCTTCAAACTCGGTCTATGCATCCCAAACATTAAACAAACCTATCCCCATAGACCGAGAAGTTGTCCATGAACTTTGAGGAAACTACCAACGATATCAGCGAATACTATCAACAAGCATCTTTGGAATGTAGCGGGTGCAATGCACAATCTATTTACATTCTTTTAAAGGAATAAATCCAAAACAGACATGTGATGGTAGTCTTATATTGGTCTACATGTGCGATGGCAACTTGATTGTATCTAGAGTAATCATCCAAGAAGCAAAAATATTCTTGCGCAGCCAGTCTTTGGACTATCTGATCGATGAAGGGAAGAGGAAAATGATCCTTCTTGGTGGCAAGATTGAGGAATCTATAATCTACATAGGCGCTCTAGGAAGTCAGTACTCTGGTCGAAATCTCCTCTCCTTTGTCATTTGTCACAATGGTGATCCCATATTTCTTTGGCACGACACGCAATTGACACTCTCACTTTAAATCAGAGATGGATATATGAATCTCGCATCACAACATTATGTAATTTATTTCATCACAATCTCCCGTAGGTTAGTGTTCACTATGCGTTGGAGTTCTAGAGAGGGTTTGCTATCTACTTCAAGGTAAACGTGATGCGAGAAGAATTATGAATTAATCCCATCGAGATCTGTGATGTTCCATCCTATCGTCTTCTGGTTTCTTTCAAGAACCTCGAGAAGAGGAGATTCTTGTTCTTCAGTTAGATGGGAACTGATAACTACTAGGTACATATCAGGTTCACCGTCAAGGAAGGCATACATCATGTTTTAGGGTAAAGTCTTGATCTATGGTGGGGATTGAATCAATATGGTGGCAACATCAGCAATTGTGACAAGTGTCAGATCTTTCATATAGCTTATGTCCACAATTGGGCGGTCATAATATGAATTCAAAACATTACATAGATCGACAATCAAGTCTTCGTTCTCAAACAAGGATGGGTATTCAATTATTTCAACAAGCCCATCAGTAAGGAAGTCATCATCAAGGACATCAGTGAGATTGTTTGTGCTATCCAATCCTTCCTCAATGGAGAGGAATTGTCGTATCACTTCATTGTCCATGAACAAATTTGTAACTTTCATTTTAGCAAAGAAGTCACAGTCTTCTGATCCATGTGGCACGAGGTCACTCATCTGAAATACCTCCTCGACTAGTTTCCACTCTTTAACCGTCTCTATTTGAACTTTCTCAATGTTGGAGCAGAGGTCGATCATTTCAGTAACATAGTCCACTATTGCTTCAGCTATCTACAAGAATAGCTGACCAAGGATGATCAAGTTGTGGATCAGAGGTGTGAAGGTGTCCATATCAAGGACAACAAAATGAACAGGGAACTGCATCCCCTGAATAGTGACGATCACATCCTCCACACATGCCCTTGGGCCACTTAATTGATTCATCTGTGAATAACAGAATCATCTTGGTTGACTTGAGCAACCCTAACACAAATTCAATGAGATGGGGTGAATGCAATAAATTGATAGATGATTCACTATTGATCAATGTGCGCTTGAACTCTTGATTGAATATCTAGCATCTGACTAGAGGAGCTCCTTTATCTTTCTTCTTGTTCGAGAGTTTGATGATGGCATTCACAATGGCATGGTGAGAATATGTTTCATAGGTTTTCAGCTTTTGGTTTTGCGAGATTGACGCTTCATGGTACTTGCTTCCTTAAAGTTCTTTCTTACTATGGGCATGTACTCCATAGAGTTGAGCAATGGCATTTCAATCATAATGTTTTGCAAGATTTCCACAATGTCATGATCATATAAACATTTTTTATTTTTTAAATGTTTTTGCTTTAATTGCTTAAGGAAAAGGAATATGTACATCTAAAACAATATTCTTTGAATTCGTTTCCATATAATTGTATACAGGTAGATGGCAACATGTTATATATTCATCTATATTAAGTGAACCAAAATGAACTGCAGGCTTGGCTCCATTGGCTGGAGCAGGTTCAAATGTGGACGATGGCTTATCCATTGTTGGCATGGCTTCATCTTGGTTTCTACTTTCTTTTTAGATTTTCTAGTTTTCTTCATTTTTTTTGAGGTTGGTGCTCCATTATCAAAATGTTAATTGGCCCTTGATGTTTGCCTTACTAATGACTCATCATCGAATTATTTGTTCTTCCCTTTAGCTGTTAAAGATAGTTGTAGTGTCCTACCGCTCCTGAGAGTCACAAAATTAGATATGACAACATTATTTTCACCTAAATCGGATGAAACATTATTGGCTACCTGCTCATTGTGATCAAAGTTATTTGGATTTGCTTTGGCTTGAGATGGAATGGCAGTCTTGGTGGTTGTCAGGTCCTTAATCTTCTAACTCATCTTGGTCGTATTTTTTATGAGTTTGGCCAAGCAACCAAGAGTTGAGTCTACTAACAATGCCTCAGATGATTCATCTTGATGTAGCTATTGACTCTGTTGGTACATGGGAGGATGTTGTTTATAACCAAAAAATGAGAAGGAGGGTGTGAAGAATATTGTTGGTACTGCAGGGAGGAGTACTGGTTCTGGAAATGAGCAGCCGACTACTTCTATTACTATTTTCGATACCCAAGTTGCTGATAGTTCTGCCTCCATGTGTAACCATGTTGCAAATGTAGCTGGTGATTAGGTTAGCAGGGCTGGAACATCCTCCATCCATGTTGCCGGTGCAATGGCCTAATGGTGATGTTCTAACCCTGGGGTTATCCTTGAGGACTGGTCGGCTGCTAATCGTTTCTCCATATGCCATTCACCTCTTGAATGTATGGTGGAGGTGGGAAGCAGTGCTCGATACACTAGCGATGTGGCTCGGGTTGGTAAACCACCATTTGTGATTGCAATTGTCGTAGTGGTTGCTCGGGTGCCTATACATAGTATACGTGCCAGACATGAGGCTGACTAGGACTCATGTGAGGCTGGCATTGCATTGTGGGTTCCTTCTGCTCAACAGAAGTGTACGGGGTGGATGCCACAGAGTTACAAGTACTAATGGTGCTCACCAATAGCTCTGATTACTTGGTAATCCTGTCCAGTTTGTCCAGGTTGTTTGTTCTCTGCCCGATCACATCGAGCTTCTAAATCATGTTATCATTTCTCAATGATATCCACCTTGGGCAGGTATCTACCTATGATGCTAAGATCAGAATTCTCACACATGTCCACATTATGAGTGTTCACCATGTTTACATATTTGAGGAGGATCCGCGGTTTTATTTGAAAAGAACAAGATGAGGTGAGTGCAACCTCTCCTCAGCCATCCCCTCAAATATCTGCCAAACTACGTCTTCTTCCTTGTTGAACTGTCGCCAAGCATTGATTGTTGTCAGTGAGTCCATGGTGGGGTCACTTCTTAATTAAGTCGTTGAATCTCTCTCGGGTCTTATGAATAGATTCTTGTGGTCCTTGGGAGATGCTTGCAATCTTGGAGTGCATCATATTGAGGTGACCAAGTGTGTAGTAGTTGTACAGAAAATCAAACTTCAACTCTTCCCACGTCATCACCATTTTACCCAAATGGTTTATCCAGAAAAATGCCTTACCCTGAAGGCTGAGAGGAAATGCAGTCATCTTGACTACACCCAAAGGGTTGTTGGGGTAGTGTGTTATGCGGCATATGCATCCGAATTATTGTAGATGGATGTAAGGTTCTTCATTGATATTCACGTGGAAAGTGAGGAGGAGATAATGGAGCTGCGGTTTCAGCTGAAAGTGTTCCCATGGATTGGAGGAATCTAGATCTACTAAGTAATCCAGTCAACCCCAGGGTTATAAGTCTTTTTTAGTGTGGGCTTGGCGACCTCTGCTTCCCTCTACCTTGCCTCTGCGAGGTCCATACACAAGGTGGTTATCATCATCATCACCATGAACATCATCATCAGCCCCTCCCCATGTCTATCTTTCTTCTGAACTTCCCTCAAATCATTTCACATTTCCTAAAGGAAACTTGGCCAACAACTTGATCATTCGATTGCTTTTGAATGGCTTGGAGAGGCTATGAGCTGATTGTTCACATCATTCTAATTCATGCCATGTTCTGTGTTCTGCTAGGTGGTAGGATGTTATGGTCTCTTTCCATGTCTTTTAGGAGTCATCTCAAACTCTGACTGTGAATCTGACTCCATATCGGGGTCTTAATCGAAAATTAGAAAAATGCCCCGATTAGTCTGCATGCAAGCACTAGATGTAGAGAATAATTTAACATTTGGGTAAATCCTAAAGTTTATTAGTGATGGAGAAGTGTAAGGAGTGAAATCAATCTCCATCCAAAAAGGACAGAACTCTGGGAAGAGAGTTTTCCTAGTCTGTGGGAGGTACATGAAGCAGGGAGTCCTGAGGAGGTTTCAATAAATCTGAATCCTTCACTAGGGAATCACCTCAAATTATTGGAAGGACACATGTACTCCTCCCAAGGAATACACTAACACCATATGCAATCTACTCCATCCCTGAACAAGTATGGATCTTCCCATTGGTAGAAATGGATGTCGGGAAAGAACTTGTTCTTCTTGATTTTCGTCCAATCTTTTGGAACTACCCTCAAGACGGGGAAGGTCACAACATTGTCATACATGGGGAGAGATCCAATGCTATGGCTGGATTCACCAAGAAAGGTTTCTATTATCGTTGCACTACTCATCTGAGTATCTGGGCATTCTATTCTTAACATATGATGTGCTACCACGTTCTGAACTTCAGGATTGTCTCTGATTTCCAAGTCAAATTCATGGAGGAGAAGGA
Organism: Ottelia alismoides; assembly: GCA_037367405.1. NCBI lineage: Eukaryota > Viridiplantae > Streptophyta > Magnoliopsida > Alismatales > Hydrocharitaceae > Ottelia > Ottelia alismoides. The sequence continues at coordinate 1,184,989 of JAZKJV010004344.1, read as the reverse complement.
TCCATTTGAGTAAGTGTGATTCGTCATCCCTCTTTTGTTTTATGTATCTGATAGTAGAGTGGTCAGTGAAGACAATAACTTTAGATTCAAGAAGATAGGATATGAACTTCTCCATGGTAAAAACCGCTTCCAATAACTCTTTCTCTATAACAGCATAATTTATTTGTGCTTCATCTAATGTTTTGCTGACATGGTGAATGGCATAGGGTAGTTTATCTCTTCATTATCCGAATACATCCCAACTACGAAGTTTGTTGCATCCATCATGATCTCATTTGGAAGAAACCAATCATGTGGCAATAGGGTTGGAGCTGAGTGACAAGTTATTTCAGCTGACAAAATGATTGGAGAGCCGGTTGATTAACAATGAAATTGGTCTCCTTGCATTATTGCTCGGTAAGAGGTCGGGTAAATTTGTAGATTCCTTGATGAATTTGCAATAAAAACCAACATGCCCAAGGAATAACCTCCATTCTTCACATTTCGAGGTTGTTCTAGTTTGGTAATCACATCCACTTTCATCAAGTCGACTTCCATGCCACAATTGGAAATGACATGGCCCAAACCAATCCCTTCAGTGAATATGAAGTGGCTTTTCCCATGATAACATTAAATTTACTTCACACCATTTATGCAGTACTCTATCAAGGTGCATGAGGCAGTAATTGAAACTCTCACCACAAAAGAAGAAATCATCCATGAACACCTTGAGAAAACTACCGACCATATCGGCAATGATGACAAGCATACATCTTTGGAATGTAGTTGGGGAATTGCTTAATCTAAAGGGCATTCTTCGAAAAGCATATGTGCCTAATGGGCAGGTGAATGTAGTCTTCTCCTGGTATTAAGGGGTGGTATCCACCTGGTTATACTCAGAGTACCCATCTAGGATTCCAAAGTATTCTTTCCCAACAAGTCTTTTAAGCACTTGAGCAATGAATGGAAGATGGAAATGGTCCTTCATTGTTGAGTTCAAGCGGCTATAATCAGCATATACGCAGCAAGATATCGATACTCGAGTAGAAATATCCTCTCCTTTCTCATTGATAACCACGATGATCCCTAATTTCTTTGGAACTACATGCAGTGGACTCACCCACTTTGAATCAGAGATGGGAGAAATGAAACCCGCATCACACCACTTCGTGATTTCCTTCATCGCTCCATCCTGAAGATTAGGGTTAAATATTCATTGAAATTCTTAGGATGGTTTGCAATATTCTTCTAGATAGATATGGTATGAACACAAGGTTGGATTTATCCCTTAGAGATTCAAAACATTCCATCCATGAACCTTGAGATTTTCTCTAGATTCTCGAGTAATCGAGATTCTTGATCTGGGGTCAGCCTGTTGCTGATGATGACCGGATAGAAGTGTTCTTCACACACAAGGAAAGAGTATTTTAGGTTTGCTAATAGTTGTTTAAGTTCAGGTCATTGTTGAGTCTGCTCCGCAGACACTTCAGAAACAATGCTGGTAGGTGAAATGTTTGCAGAATTCAAATAGGTGTTGTCCACCTCCGTCACTTTTGGATTTTATACAAAAGTACCGAACATATCTACAACGAATTCCTCGTGTTTGATTTGAAATGAATCTTCATTGAATAAGTTGTTCAATGACTCATAATCTATCTGCTAATCAATAAGGAAGCATGAGTTGAATGTGCTATCTAGGTCCTCCTCTGAAGAGAGGAATTCCTATGCCAAAATATTATTTGGAGATAAACATGGATCGTTGATCTACTCAATATTATCATAGTCTTTGATCGGTTTGGGCTTTCCTTGATTTGATGTGGCTTTTGGCTCGATGATCATGTCCATGGTGACTCGGTGACTCTATCACTGAAGGAACGAAATGTAATCTATCCAGTATTCAGCGACTGCTTCGATTGTTCAAAGGAACGACTAACCAAGAATAGTGGGAGTCTGGAGCAACGATGCAGATGAATACATGTCTAGGACAACAAAGTCCACCGGGAAGGGCATGTCCCTCACAGTCACGATAACATCCTACAACGAACCTCTAGGACTCTTAATGGATCCATCAGTAAACTACAAGATCATACCAATGTATTTAAGAGGACCCAACATGAATTCTTCAAGAAATGATGCGGGCATGAGGTTTATTGATGACCCACTATCAAGAAGAGTTTGCTTGGAAGATTTATAAATAAATCTGGCATCTGATCAAGGGTGCTCCCTTGTATTTCTTTTATGAAGGAGGTCGTTGATTGTGTTCACTATGGCCATGGCTAAAATGTGTTTCTCTCGTCTGCTACGTCAGTTCTTGTGGGTTGGATGCTTTGAGGAACATACCACTTTTAATCCTTTCTTCACTACTGGCATGTATTTTATGGCCTTCATTAAAGGGATTTCCAAAAAATATTTTCAATAATTTCAACAATATCAGGGTAATAAGTTCCAAGTGCATCATATGAACTAGAAAAATAGGAACTCTTGAGAATAATCAGCAAAAATATGTAGTGTTTTTTTTCTTTGTAGAAGAAAGATTGTCCTGGAATACCGAGCTTAGGGCATTGTAGTAGAAAACAGAATGGGCTTGTTACAGTGCGGACTGGACCCCGAATATATAGTAGTAGAATCAGAGCCTTGTTTTTTGGGGGTCTCACAAGCAGAAGGGGGACTCTGACCAAGCCCAGCCCTAGATTTTGGGCGGGGGATCCGGTACCCCTCTCCTGGAGGATTGTGCTACTATCCCACCAGTTCTCTTGATTGTTTGGTGAAGGGAATTTGAGACCACCTTCCTCTCTATCCCTAAGCAATCCAATAATCAAAGAGAACCCAAAGGTGTTGAGCACAATCAGAAAGAACAACAAAAAGGAAGGGTACTTCCAATTTGCGAACCAGCCAGGCGGAGGTCGGAGTGTGGAAATGAGATAGGGGACTCTGACCCTTCGTTAGTTTCTTGATTTGGGGCAGCAGGAAGATAGAGACCAGGATAGGTGATTAGTCCACACGGTTCTTCCCCCATGCCACATGAGCACAAGAAAGACCCCATTGAATAGTTGCCTTGTTGTTTGAGGTGGTCTTTTTTCACAATGATTTTGAAGAGAAACGTATAAGATCAAAAAAGAAATTCCATAGATTCTCTTTGAATTTCATTAGATATCTGAAACCCTCTTTTTTCCTCCTCCACTACCGCAAACCCCAGTTAGATTCAGTCACAATACACTGATTCAGTCGATACAGAGGTGCGCTTGGAGTGGGGGGTGTGTTGTCCCTATTAGGCTGGGCCCTTCCCCATAAGGCCCCGAATATCAAGTTGTGGGGCATAAGCGCCCTCTTGCTACCCATATGTAAGGCACCATCTTAGCCTTCCCTGACTGACTGACCAGGATCGCTCCCACACCTGTAGCGTTCGTGATCACCCTCCTCAATTGTGTATCGATCGAAAGGCAGGGGTATTGATCCCAACGGGAGTTTTCATGTCCAGTATGTCCCTCCTCGATTCCCGACATGCTATGGTGCCCCGGGGTGGGCAGCCTCTCAGCTTCCGCAACCATTCTTTCTATTTCCTCCCCATTTTGGAGGCTACCCTCCAACAGGCTTGTGCAAAAATGGACTCTAGACCAGGTCCTCGATCAGCATGGTAGATTAATCGATGTAGTGGTTTGCAGGGAGGTAGTCTGCCTGTGCCAGTCAGGCTCCTCAGAGGGATCAGGTACCCACGAGACCACTTCGATCTTCAAATTAGCGGACTGGACCCCGGTCTTTCACCTTTCCGTACCGAGGCCCTTTAGGCGGGGGGACAACCAGTAGGGTTTCATGACGAACTTTCCTAGCAGCAAGCTCTTGTTAATTTCAATCTCAGTGTGCTTATGATGTATCACCTAGTGGATTTTTAGCTATTGTGATAAACCGGAAGATGTATGCATAAAAGTATTTACTCCAAGGAAGAATCCTAAAATCCCCTCTGTTTTTTGGATTTGGAAAAGTGCCGATATTCAAGAATGGGAATCTTATGATATGTTGGGAATTTCTTATAATAATCATCCACGCCTTAAACGTATCTTGATGCCTGAAAGTTGGATAGGCTGGCCTTTACATAAGGATCTTTTTTATTCTTATATTTTTGGAATTTTTCATTACTTATCGAAAAGGAATATGTACATAAGGAAATGCATTGTTATTATTTACATCCTCATTTACAAATGACCAGCTATAAAAAGAGTTTCAATACAAGAAAAAATAAATCCATGGGAGCTTCAGTTTTGCTGGTCGTCTCTATAGTTCCTGCTGGTATTGATGCCTCCGAGGCTATTCCCCCATGGCTTCGGCTCTTATTTTATTTTTAGAGATTTTCTTTCTACTGATTTTTTTGTTCTTTTTGCTCTTCATGGCAGTTGTCGTGCTTGACTAGTACTGCTCCTCTATCTTCTTCATCACAAGGTTCTATTGTAGCACTGAATGAGGCAGAAGATGATGACTTGCCAGAATTTTCTTTATTCGTCCCCTTAGCAGCTGCAGAGTCACTATATTAGTAATCATGAAATCTGAAATATCTGACTCTACCTAATTGATTAGCGAATCACAAACTACCTACTCCTTTTACTTGAAATTAATGGGGATGGCCTCAACCTGAGCTGGAATTAGAGTTTTTGTGGAAGTGAGGTCATTGAGATTCTAGCACATCTCTAATATGATATTGACTAGTTAGGCCAAGTAGTAAAGAGTAAAATTCGCTGGAGTTGTCCTGGATTTAGGGTGCTCGCCACGCTATGAGTGATACTGCTTGTGAGTCTGCGAGCAGGAAAACTGAGAGTTATAGTGAGAAGGAGGTTGCTGCTAATGAAATTGAGGGAGAGGGGGATACTGATTGTGAGAAGCAATCACGTAGTTATGGTATGGCTGAAATTGGCGGTACATGGGTTGCTGGCTCTCGTAATTCTATCTCTAGTTGTTCTGATAAGGTGGATATTGTTGTTGTAGATATTGCTACTGGACAAACCTCCAACCATAAGTCTGGTTATACAATCGAATAACATTAGATTTGATAAGTTTTTTTATCCTCCTGAATAGGACAAGTGTGCATCATTACTATAAAATATCATTCACTTCTTGTATTTGGGGCGGTGGTGGGAAAAATTGATCCACAAATGATGGGGGTTAGGGCTCTAGATGGTATACAATACTCTATTACTACGGCGATGCTGTTTCCAAGTCAAGAGCCTGAACTCGGCTGAGGAGGCTATGGTGATGATGGCTCCTTCGGCTCTGAGTTGCGACAAATGGGCTCGCAGACTGTACAACATTAATGTTATTAACTAACAACTCTAGCTTCTTATAAATATGATCTAGTTTGTCCAGGTGTTGGGTTATCTATTCGGTCACAGATCAGTTCTCTAAATCATGTGTTTGCTTCTAAATGATTTCAACTTTGGATAGGTGGCTCCCTATGATACTAATGTTGGATCTCTCATCCATGTCATGCTCATTGGATGCCACCATATTGATGGGCTTGTGATGATCTGGGGTTAGCATTAATAAACATGGGATGAGGATAATGCAGCCTCTCCGTCAGCCATATATTCAAATATATGTCAAACAATATCCTCATCCTTATTGAAGTGAGATCATCCACACATGTCATCAACAAGCCTCTGGGTTTTAGGTGTTAGGCTCTAAAAGAGATGTTGGACCAGACTGGTCCAAGGAAAGTCATGGTGCGGGCACTTCTCTTGTAAATCTCTGAACCTCTCTCCTGCTTCATGTATGGACTCATGCGGTCCTTGGGAGAAGTTGTTCATACTAATTCGCATCTGATTGAGATGACCAATAGGGTAGAATTTTTGGAGAAATGTAGACTTAAGTCCCTCCCAGGTTGTTACGACATTCCTCAAGTGATTTATTTCATATAGTGCCTTGTCCTGATGTTTGAAGGGGAATGTGGTCATCTTTACTATGCCTAGCGGGATTTTAGCGTCGTAAGTGGTGCAACAGATGGTAGAAAACTGTTGGGGATGGAGATAGATGATGAATCTGTGATTCGTCATCTTTATTCATTTATTTTAGCTTAAAATCCCTTATAAAACACCTGCATATAACGCAAACTCCATATTTTTACTAACTTGCATTTGTGTGTAAATATTGTACATTCCTTACTAATTTTAACCTAAAATAAATAAATAAAGAAAGAAAGGAAAAATAAAGAAAATAAAAATAAAAAAAAGTAAGACTGTATACAGGCTGACCCGAACCCTGAGAGAAGGTCAAGACTTGACCTGATCGACCAGGAATAAAGTAGGGGGAGATAGGGTCCTCAACCAGAAAATCCAAAAAAATGTGTTTCTCACTTATTTTATGTATATCTGTATAAAAATAACACTAATTTATTTGTACCTTAATTGACTCCAAATCAAATAACATTAAAAAAAACAAAGTTGTAAATAAAAATGGGTCCTAATTAATAAAAATGATTGCACAATTAAATCATGTACAGAATAAAAGTAGCCACACTTGGAAAAAGCCACTAAGCACTAATTTAAAGATTAATTCCGTCTCCATATAATATCAAATTGAACCAATTTCACTTCCATTGAATTCTAAATTAAATTATCTTCAAAATGGCTGTGATTTCATAATTTTTGGAGTTACGGTTGAAAAGTCGGTTTTCTGGGGTGGTTTGTGCAATTTTCCCTTGTATTTTGTGCATATTGTATTTGTATATATATATATATATATATTTGTAAATATCTTTACTAATTACTTAAAATAAAAATAAAAATAAACAAATAATAAAATTCTTAGAACAAAAAAAAAGAGAGGCTAATTTCCCCATTTATCCTTGTATATAATGTCATATATGTATATTGTACATGTATATAGTTGCTATTTTTAACTAACCATCATAAAAAAATAAAAAAAATAACATTTTTTAATACAAATAAATAAAGTGACGAAAATTCAAAAAAATTAGATAATTTTGTAAATAATTTTATCTTTCTATTTTATCTCTCATGGTATCTCTTCCACCAAAAAAATCCAAAAATTCATCTCTCTTATCTTCTTATCCAAAAATTCAAAAATTCAAATGTCTCCTCTTTTCTATTTATATGTCTCCATCTCCCACATTCCAACTTGATCAATCTTTAGAGAGAGGAGCCCGATCTCTGAGAGAAATTTCGTCGAGGAAGTTGCCTAGCCTCCGAGCCGTCCGGTAACAACGAGTCGGCCTTGTCGAGGCGATCACGGTCTATTTTCCGCTCCTAAGGTGAGATCCATTTTTTTCTTCGCATTTTTATCTTAGTTGAATCACATTTTATTTTTTCGCATTTTTTTCCATCGTTATTTTTTTTCTCTAGATCTTAAAAATCTCCATCTCGATTTTATCTGCCACCGACTCAATTTTTCATCTCATCTTCTCGACCTCTCCGCCTTCAATTTCTATCTCCCATGATCTATCAACTCCGGCCGCGTACGGTGGCCGGAGATCGAATTCGAATCCCTCATCTTTCGCCGAATCCCCATTCACGTCCCTATTTGTAGATAAATAAATGAATCATTTTTTATCTCTAACGTTTGTTTTGCAGGATAAATAAATAAAAAAACACAAAAAAAATATTTATTTCCTTGTTCTCTAACGTTTGTTTTGCAGGAAAATATTAAAAAAAATAAAAAGAATTTCTTTATCCTTTCTATTTCCTTTTTTTATTTAAAAAAATATAAAAAAGTTTTTCTTTTTTTACTGTTTACATCATAACCAAAAAAATAAAAATGAAAAATAAAGAAAAATAAAGAAAAAAATAGTCGCAGCCCACGCCGCCCGCGCTCATCGCAGCGCCGCCGTCGATCTCCACCAACCGCGTGCCCCTTCGCCAGCGGCGCGGCCGGCCTTCACCACTGCCGCTCTCTGCGCGGCGCTTGCTGCCCGCCCATTCCACCAGATTCGCGGCCGCATCGCCGACTGCTGCACCTGCGCGCCCCTCTAGAACAGCGGGAGCCACCCGCGACGCCGCCCTACTCTCGCCAGCGCACGGCCGGCATCGCCCGCACCTTCCGTCCAGGCGACCCACCGCACCCCCGTCGCCCACCAGATCCGGCCGCCTCCTGTCCTGCCGCATGTGCGCCCGTACCGCGCAGCATCGACAACGCGCGTACAACCCCCCTCGGCCACCGCCGTCATGCGCCGCTCCCAGCAACCTTTTGAGCCGCCATCCTTCCGCCCGCCGCCCTTGCCCGCCGAAGAAGAAGGGGCGGCGACGCCCCCCGACATTGGTGCCCCTGTTGCTTCCCCGTTGAAGAACGAAGAGAATGATCTAGCGCTTACGACTCTTGATTAAAAAACTTTATTATTTGGACAAATTTCAATATCAGCCCTGATGTTTCTGAAATTCCAAACGCGTCCCCGCCAGTTCTAGAACTTTTGACAGAAATTATGGCTACGTCCTGCAAAGTTTTCAAATTCGCCAAGAAGCCCCTGTCAGCCTCAGTCACATGTCGAGCACATGATTCAGTGGTAAAATTGCATATTTTTTCTCTCTATTATTATTATTATTTATTTGAGACAAAAATTTTGAATCTTGACATTTCAGTCCAAAACATTCACAGTATTTACATTCTAGTCCCTGAACTGCAGAACATTGAATTTGCATGATCTTTTATTGAAATAAATGTTATTTGTGATCCAAAAATTTTGAGAAAATTGTGCTATACTCCTGATGTGCTATTCTTCCTAGCATAAAATTTTCATTGAATTTGGTCTTCATTTATTATTATTAAGAAATAAAAAACAGTGCCTTTTTGTCTTCTTGAAATTCAAAAATTCATAAAAATTCAAAAATACCTCCAAAAATTCCAAAAATATTAGAGTTGTTGTATTTCATTGTCTTTTAATTTCTGATTAATTTTCATCATTAATTATTTATAAAACTCAAAAAAATTGAAAAATATCAAAAATCTTCTAAAAATTATAAAAACTTCTACAAAAATCCAAAAATTGTGATTTTAGTTACTGTTTGTAGATAATTATTTCTAGTTTATCTTAAAAATAGTTGCCAAACGTTTTGGGCATTTAAAAGATTTTTAAATTGCAAATTACTTCAGTCTGTGCACATTTTCTTGTTTTCTCACTGTTTGATTTTTAAAAAATACAAAAACATCTAAAAATTCCACAAAAATTCTCAAAAATATTTTACAACTTTTAAAACTCAAAAATATTTTCTTTGGATTTTTCTGAGCATTTTTGACGAATTGAAAAAAATTGAAAAAAAATAGTTAGTGTGCATATTCTTGACCTTCTTTATATTGCTTCGTATTATTTTTTGAAAATTAAAAAAATTGCAAAATCAAGACCATAAAAATTTGAAAACCATAAAATATAAAAAAATTAGGAAATAAAAAAAATTTAAAAAAATAATAAAAAGATTCAAAAAAATCACAAAAACCAAGGATAGTTGTCCTTTGAGATTCCTGTTTTCTTTTAATTAGCTTCTGATTGATTGAATAACCCTCGGGAATTGTAGCCTCTCTGAGTTCGACCATGTCCGCTATACAGGTTAATAAGTAGCAAAAATTAAAAAAATTAATATTTTGTTGACGCGGGATTTTGGGGATAAACAACGACCCCTTTTCCATCAATTAATTTCCCTCCCTAGAAAAACGCGCTCAACAAAATGGCACCGTTGCCGGGGAGGCACGGCGAGGGTAGTTAGGTTTCTCTCTTGACCTGCTATTCTTGGTTGTAAATATTTGTTCACATTTTGCCACATTACTTCATTGTTTATATCCATTGCATTCATTTTATCATTTTCTCATATTTGAAAATTGTGTTTCTTACACATTCTCTTGTCTTTTTTCTTGCGAGGGCCCGCGGAGCGAAGGAGGCGATCCTAGGAGAGCCGAAGCACCCAAGCGACGTGGAGGCGACTTGATTCTTCACCAAGCTGCAGGATAGCGTGAGAAGAGGAAGAAGAATTGAAGGAGACGAAAAAAAGAGAGAGAAAAAGAAAAAAAGAGAGAGAGATTTTCTATCATTTGAACTTTGTAAACGGACATTCATTTGTTGCGGGTTCTGTTTCGCCAAGTGCCGGTGCACTTGGGGGACCTCATCGGTTTTGTTTTCATTGCCTTTATTTTCTTTGTTTTCCATGGACTTCGAAAGCCACCTATTGATTTCTTTAATTAATTTGCTTGAGCCAGGTAATTAATTAGGTCCAAACACCCTAAACAAGAATTTCTGTGCCTATAGAGTAGATCTTAATTTGGACTTAGTCAAATTAACTTGTTCTTGCCCGTTAATAGAAGTTATCATCTAGGATGGTTTACTTGCATTTTCATATAGGTTAGTTTATTTTCTGTATTTAAATTCTGCGCGGATCACTTGCATGTAGAGTGCTAGCGACAAAGGTACGCATCTCTAACCCCTACATGCATCATCGTTTTTAATCGCGCATTGGCATTTCCGATCTCCTCCCTTGTTTTCACTCACATAAGTTAAAAAGGAAATTGGACACTCGGTAGGCGATTCTTTGAAAATATCTTAACCAAGTGACAACTGCCTAAAATTTGGGACTGCTAAAGAAAACTCGACCCTAAAAATAATACAAGGAAAAATCATTGTTTTGGGGAGAGAAACCCCCTCATTGTATTCGTTTTAACTTGCTCGCGTACACACTAAGGTTAGTGCCCAAATCCCATAATTCAGCCTAAGTGTTTGTACAACTTTGTGATTATCACCAAACTCTAAAATCAACAAGATAATTGACCGAACCTTCACGGTCTTCACATTGAGTTGAGTTGGTGAACTGGGGGTTTGTATTGTGTTTGCATGTTAGTACTAAAGATCCTTCTGCGCAATTTGCGCCTTCATTCACTTTCACTCTTGCATTGACATTCGTGCTCTCGCATCCTGCTTATTGATTTCGAAGATGTCGGCCCAGAGTATTTCTCGTTCGGACTCCGCGAACTCATTCTACGCTCCGAGCCGTCACCTTCTATTCGGGGAGACTCACTTTACGAATATTCCTCTTTCCCCACTTCACAATTCACAACATCCATAAATCCACTATTTGAGATTGGCTTTAATCTCGAATTAATATCTGAGACTCCATCAATTCTAAGCACTAATCGAGTGGCATATACATTTTCAGGGTCAGAAGCTGGATACATAATGCCACCAAAGGGAAAGGGAGCCATGTCGGAACAAAGCGAGATCAACAGTACCATGTTAGCCTCCATTCAATCAATTCAAGCACAATTAACAGAGCAGGCTAAATTCCAAGCCACATTGAGAGAGAGATGATTCTCGAGATAAGATAAGAAAGAGAAGACAGGAGAGGGGGGATAACAGAAACCCTGGAGGTGGGAATGGAGAAGAACCTCATGTAGAGCCTAAGCCTACACTAAAAGATGCTTATAATCCAGGGGCAGGACAGACAAATTCGTGGATACAAATCCCTGCGGTTCATGGGCATTTTGAGCTTAAGCCAACTATTTTACCTCTTCTCCCATTATTCCATGGAAATATTAATGAAGAACCTTATATACACCTCCAGCAGTTCGATCGCATTTGTGGAACCGTACACTACCCAAACATCCCATTAGATGTAGTGCAGATGACTGCCTTTCCATTCAGCTTGATGGGAAAAGCCTTGTACTGATTAAATCACTTGGGGAAGGTTCTCACCACTTGGGAGGAGTTGAGATCTGCATTTCTGAACAAGTATTATCCACTTGGACGACTCAACCAAATGCGATCACTGATTACTAATTTCTCCCAGATGCCCCAAGAGCCTATTCACGAGGCGTGGGAACGTTTCAAAGATCTGACGGAGAAATGCCCCCATCATGATATTCCAAAGACCAGTCGTGTACAAAATTTCTTTGGGGGTTTAAGCATTGAGAATCAGAAGCTGGTAGATGCCGCTTGTGGGGGAAGCCACTTTCACAAGGACGAAGATGTCCTTTATCAAATTTTTGAGGAGATGACAGAAAGTTCAGCATCTCTTTCTTCTTCACGTGCTTTTCAGAAGCACCCTGCAGTACCCCACAAGGATGTCAAAATGATGGCAATACAAGAAGTGGATAAGGTGGATAGCACAGACTTGGCTATCATTGGAGACCACCTATCCAAAGTAGACATTATTGAGAAACGATCTAGACATTATTGAGAAACGATCTAAGGAGCTCGATAAGCTTCATGTGATCGAGCATTGGACGAAGAACCTGGATAAGCTGGATGAGATAACAAAGTATTTGGAACTTCTTGTGAGTACAATTAGTGCAGTCCACAATACAAATGCAGCAGTAGACCCCTCTACTAGGGAGCAGACTCCTTCCACTCAGCAAAATAGCAGAGGACCATCTACAGTCCAGCATGTCTACTACGTGCAGACACCTGATCAAGCTCAGCAGCATGCACATCAGATAGTTCCGTACCAACAAGAAGTATCCTACATTGCTGAGCAGCAGTCTCCACCTCCACATGTCATTCAGGAGGTGAATGGTATTTGGTTCGATTGTGAGCGAAACCAGCCCCGTTTGTCAAGGCAAGGCCAGTTGGGTTCACAGCAGGGTCAGAGGCCCACCCACCAGCTTCAAGGAGGCAGACCGCAGCAGCAGTACCAGTACCAGCACCAGCAGTTCAAGCCTCAGTATCAGTCTCCACCTCAGTTCCAAAACTGGAGACAAGGCCAGCCACAGCAGCAGTCCATGTATTTCCCTCAGCCGAACCAGCAGCAGACTGCATATTATGGACAGTATCCTTCCCCCCCTCCTCCTCATTACCATTATCCGTATGGGTACCAACAGCCTTCGCACTATCAGTCTTAGTGACAGCCAGTCAATGAGCAACCTGAGGTCCCTTCAGTCAATCCACCACTGGACCAACTTGCATTGATTATGAAGAACATGAATGAACTGACTCAGCGGATCGATGACCTGACTACCACCAAGACACTAATTCCAGCACAGGTTGATGCCAACCCCAATAATTTCAAACGCAAAGAGCAGGTAGCTAAAAGCCCACCCACCCCCGAGACAGGTACATCCCTTGATTTTACATGTTTATCTGACACCATTCATCTCAGGAGTAATAGGAGATTGCAACTCCCTACGCAACAGTTGGGGTTGGGAGATCTGTCCACTGAGAGAGCATCATCTTCTACATCAAGTCCTTCACCAACGGTCGAGAGGCCCAGTATAGCAGCACCCACATCTGGAGTTTCACCGCCTTCACCACCACCTTCACCAGACAGATGCAGATCACCATCAGCAAGGGAGAATATACCAGTCATAGATTCTTCCTCTTCACCAGCAGCAGCATCCCGTTCTGTTTTAGATTCTGTTTTTCCTTCACCTAGATTGGCCAACACTATACAGACTAATTCTAGTTGTCCTCTTGTACATGATGATTCCATTCTGAATAAAGTAAATGAACGTCTGCATGTTTATTCTGATTTTGTGCCATTTCCTTCTGCTCTCAAAGTAAAAAAATTCAAAAATTAAAAACAACACTATCTGATCCTGGAGTGGTTGAGATCTTACAGAATATCTTTTTAAAGATGCCACTACTTAAAGCCATGGAATACATGCCTACAGTAAAAAAGGGAATGAAAGAGGCATGTACCCAAAAACGTCAACCAAGGAAGAACAGACGAAAGGAAATAGAGAAACACATTCTGACCATGGCCACAGTTCATGCCATCAGCAACCTTCCACCGAAAAAGAAAGACAAGGGAGCACCTCACATCCGTTGCCATATCTTTGATCAAGAATTTGATCGTACTCTTCTCGATAGCGGTTCCTCCATTAATCTCATGCCTTCCTCTCTATTAATTGAATTCCAGCTAGGTCCTCTTAAAACTACCATAATGATCCTTCAATTTGCCGATAGATCGATTAAGAGGCCAAGAGGCATTTTAGAGGACGTTATTGTAACGGTGCAAGGAATGACATTCCCTGTTGATTTCGTTGTCATGGATATGGACACCTCTGCACCATTAGTCCATACCCCGATCATACTAGGTCGACCGTTCCTCCGAACGGCCGAAGCAGCAGTTGATTATGGTACTGGAGAGATCATCTTTCACTCTCGTAGTGACAAGGTGAGAATTGAGACGATCTCTGATCCTAAACCATCACCGCCACCTGCAACAGATGATACAGAGAAAGCAATATCAGAACCAGATGACTGTGATTTTCTTGCTGAATTCAAAGAGACGGATCTTTTCACGGATTTTATAGATACACAAGAGTCTTTTCCCCAAAAGGACTCTCTGGAAAGCACAGTCGACATGAGCTCCCATGGTGGTCCAATTGAGATAGTTGCCAATGAGCTGTTTGAGCAGAGTTCTGAGGTCCAGATATCTGAGCCATTCATTGAATTTCCCGATTTATGCACAGATGAGAGACATATTTATGAGATTATTGCTGAGATATCTGAGCCCTTCGTTGATAATAATATTGAACATCCTGATGAGCCATTCCTCTCTGAGCAAAGATCATTCATCGCAGATCTATCAGATATTCTATTTGCTGAGCCGTCAATCGCCAAGGTGGATAGTCTACAGAGCATAGATCACATACTGTCTATCAGTACAGTAGCAAAGGTTATCACAGAGACGATTCAGACCCCACCCGAGCTCAAGGTTTTACCATCAACGTTGAAATTTTACTTCCTTGCGGGTCCCCCCCAAATGTTTCCGGTCATCCTCAGCTCGCAGTTGACCGCTGAACAAGAATCTCGCGTGCTAGAGGTTCTTGAGAGAAATCGCAAGGCCATAGGATGGAATATCTCGGATCTCCATGGGATCAATCCAGCGTTGTGCTCGCATCATATCTACCTAGAGAATGATTGTAAACCCTCCCGTGAATGCCAGTGCCGTCTAAATCCAAATCTAAGGGAGGTTGTCATGAAGGAGATCAAGAAATGGTGTGATGCTGGTTTTATATATCCCATTTCAGATTCCAAATGGGTCAGCCCTTCACATGTGGTCCCAAAGAAATCTGGGATTACGATCATAAAGAATGACCGTGGTGAGGAGATTCCGACCCGGGTACCTACTTCATGGCGTGTCTGTGTAGATTACCGACGCCTGAACTCAGCTACCAAGAAGGATCACTTTCCACTGCCCATTATTTATCAGATTATTGAGAGGTTGGAAGGGAAAGAGTTCTTTTGCTTCTTGGATGGGTACTCGAGATACAACCAAGTTGCTATCGCTCCTGAGGATCAGGAGAAAACTACTTTCACTTGTCCGTTTGGCACTTACGCCTTTAGACGGATGCCCTTTAGATTGTGTAACGCCCCCGCTACATTTCAAAGGTGTATGTTGATCGTTTTCGCTGACATGGTGGGTAATTTTCTTGAAGTCTTCATGGACGATTTCTCGGTCTACGGGGATAGTTTTGACACATGTCTTGCTCATTTAGACCGAGTTCTTCAACGTTGTTGTGAGGTAAACCTAGTGCTCTCGTGGGAGAAGAGTCACTTTATGGTGACTAATGGGATTGTATTGGGCCATGTCATCTCCAAACATGGTATGGAGGTTGACCCGGCTAAGATTGATGTGATTTCCAAGTTAGAGCCACCACAGAATTTGAAGCAGTCGAGGTCATTTTTGGGACATGTAGGATTCTCTAGGCGATTCATAATGGACTTCAGCAAAATTGCCAGACCTTTGACGGAGCTTTTGTGTAAGGAGACTGGTTTTATTGTCGATGAGAAAGTTCTCCTTGCATTCAATCAGATGAAAGAAATGGTTACTAGTGCTCCTATCTTACAGCCACCTGATTGGTCTCTTCCCTTTGAGATCATGACGGATGCATCAGATTTCGCAGTTGGAGCAGTCTTAGGACAGAGAAGGGATGGGGTGCCATTTGCTATACACTATGCTAGCAAGACTCTGGATGAAGCACAGCGGATTTATACATTTACAGAGAAGGAGATGTTAGCAGTTGTATTTGGTCTAGAAAAGTTCAGATCTTACCTCATTGGTTCACACGTGATTATATACACGGATCACACTGCCATACGATACTTACAGGCAAAGAAGGATGCTAAACCACGCCTTATCAGATGGATCCTTCTTCTTTAGAATTTGATTTAGAGATACGAGATAAACCTGGAGTGAAAAATGTTGTGGCAGATCACCTTTCCCGTATCACAGACACAGAGACTTCTGAGCAGAACATGATTCCTATTTCTGAAACCTTTCTAGATGAGTCCATTTTATCTGTGGACTCGCTTCCATGGTATGCTGATATTGTGAACTACCTTGTCTCCAAGAAAGTTCCACAAGATTGGCCGAAGTACAAGGTAGACAGATTTCTGTCAGAGATTCATTATTACCAGTGGGAGGATCCATACCTATTTCGTGAGGGTGCGGATTGTATCTGGAGAAGGTGCATTCCTCAGGAGGAACACACCAGTGTACTTGAGCACTGTCACAAGCTAGAATCTGGTGGGCATCATTCGGGGAAACGCACGACAGAAAAGGTTTTACAGAGTGGCCTATGGAGGCCCACATTGTTTAAGGATGCTACAGAGTATGTTCGAGGTTGAATTGATTGTCAGAAAATGGGAGGAACAGTTGGTTCCAATGATACCATGCCCCTAAGATATATACAGATTTCTGATGTTTTTGATGCTTGTTGCATAGAATTCATGGGCCCATTTCATGTCAGTCAGGGATTTCAGTACATCTTGCTCACCGTGGATTATGTTAATCGATGGGTGGAGGCTATCCCCACCCGAACCGCAGATAGTCGTACGGTGTGTTCCTTTCTCAAGGACCAGATTATTGAGCGGTTCGGTATTCCCAAAATATTGATTTCATATGGGGGAAGCCATTTCATTAATAGAGATGTAAAGAAGCTTGTGAAGGAGTACGCTATTGAGCACAGAGTTGCATCTCCTTACTACCCTCAGACTAATGGCTTGGCAGAAATTTCAAATAGGGAGATCAAAATGATATTGCAAAAACTTGTACGTCCATATAGGAAGAACCGGTCCCAGATGCTTGATTCAGTTCCATGGACTTATCGGACGGCGTACAAGTCTCCTTTGGGTATGTCTCCCTACAGATTAGTATATGGAAAGCCGTGCCACCTGCCAATGGAATTAATTCACAAATCTTTATGGGCACTCCGTGTATGCAATTTAGATTATGAGAAAGGAGGAAAGAACAAGAAGTTGGATTTGAATAAATTACTGGAATTCCGAGACTTTGCATATGATAATTCACTTATGTATAAGGAGAAAGTCAAGCGCTGGCATGATAAACACATTCGAAGAAAGACTTTCTCCCCTGACTAAAAAGTTTGGTTATTTGATGCTAAGTTGAAGTTATTCCCAGAAAAATTGAAAAGCAAGTGGTCAGGACCATTCATCGTGAGAGTTGTGCGTGACAATGGGAGTATTGTCATATCTGGGTTGTCATCTGACGCACAACCATTTGTTGTGAACGGACAGTTGCTGAAGCCATATCTAGATCATGATACATTCCTGTCCGTTGTGGATTCTATATCTTTGGTATCAGACGATGATCTTTTGATTCCACCTTTTGCGTCCTATACATAAGCTGAACACCTCTTGTATATCATTTCGTTTCACTCTGTCTTCTCTCGTTTTATCATTCACCCCTTTTCCGTGTGTGTGTATATGCTATACTTAGGATGTGCTTTATCCTAAGTATAGGGGGTGAAGGATTTGTGTTGTTCATATTCGTCCTATTTATCACCCTTGTTATTGTTGCCTATACTTAGGGATACTCTACCCTATGTATAGGGGGTGATGTTATTCATATCGTGTCTTTGTGAGTCTGTACATTCTCTTCATCAGTTTTCCCTTTTGTACATTCCACTATACTTAGGATTACTTGATCCTAAGTATAGGGGGGGATCACCAACTTCTCTTCATTTATCTTTTCTTTGATTCGTTGTAGCATAGGAGTCTTTTCACCTTTCTTTGCTTAGCACGAGTTATGTATTCCTTTGTCGCTCTCTAATCACTATGAGAACATAGTTCGAGCTAAGTATAGGGGGGTGTCGTATATATTGTATATATACTTTAGACATAACTCGTACTTTTAAATACATTTATTTGAGGGGTTATGTGTATATTTTTTTGAAATCCACGTGTGTAAAAAAAACAACAACAAAAAAAAACAAAACAAACAAAAAAACAACCAAAAAAAATCTCTTGTATATATTATTAATCCTTTCTCCTTAAAAAAAACTACAAAACCAAAAATCTATAAAAATCTGCAGAGTACAAAAAAAACAAAAAACAAAAAACAAAAAACAAAAAACAAAAAACAAAGAAAAAACAAAAAAAACAAAGCGAAGAGAGAGAGAAACAAAAACAACAAAAATAAATCTCTTGTATATACTTGTATATATTACTAACCCTTTCTCCTTTAAAAAAACTACAAAACCAAAAATTATAAAAATCTGCATAATTCAAAAAAAAAGGAAAAATAGTGCATGTAAAAAAAACTTTCTTTCACATCTGCACTTTCCCTCAAAAAAATCCATAAAAAGTTCAAAATTAGAAAATTGTTTTACAAAAAATGATTCTTTTCACATGTGCATCATTCCTTTCAAAAAAAACAAAAACTCTCTGCATTGTTCATATTCTGCATTTGCGTGTGCATTTTTCAGGATAGTGTTGATATTTAAACTATGTCTGGAATAAAATTGAAGAATGGAACTTAGTTGGACCTTAATCCACCTAATTCTCAGAGGAACATCACCGAGAAATAGGATTTTAGAAGCTTCAGGTCTTTGACTTAATTCTTTGAGTTCCACATGACATGTGAAGCATTTGACTCTTAGTGTCTAACCTGGTCTCTTCATTCTGGGTACAACTCTGGAATAGCGAATTAATTTGTACTCCCGCACTATGCACTTAGCTCAACTCAGACGGGATGTTGGAAGACTGTATGAATTTCTTTTCTGGTAGCGTGGAAATCTAAAGACCAGAGTACGGGTTGAAATAAAGCTTCGGAAAAGGGATGGACGGCTGGGCACAATTTTTTCTAAGACCCCAAAACATGTATGGAAAAAAAAGATTCTATATCCGTAGGTGCACAACAAGATCCAAGCAGAACCACCAAAACTCCAAATACAAAGAAGCTACTACCAAATAAATATCTGACCAAAAAGGTCCAAGCTTCAAGAAAACCTACAGATCTTGGTGGAGACTCGGCTACACTGGACAGCTTCACAAGGAGAGGTGACTACACTAAACCACCCTCCAGTTCTTTTCTCATTCTTCTAACTTCTCCCCCAATTCGATTGTGAACACAGCACGACAGACCTTAGAAGGAAATACCTGACTCCACGAGGACGAGTTATTGGAGAGGAGATTTGCATGGTAGTCCGGCATTTTGAATGGGAAGAGCTAAAATTTTTCACACACATGAGTCGATGGTTCAATGTTCATAGAGTATGCTTTGGGAGGAAGATCGATCTAAGATGACTTCTTGGCCAAAACTGTGACAATGATGGGTAGAACTTGAAGGCTGTTGGTTTTAAAATTCTAAGTCTCACAGAAGTTCCGACACACAAATAATCCAAAGGTCCGACAGAGCTCCAAACTACAATTTTATGAAGATAAGTTTAATACTCAGTATTGTCCTACTTTCTTTATTTTCCCTTTCTTTTTCTTCTTCACTTATTCTTTCAAATAAGTGTTTGCTAAGGGACTAGCAAAGGTAAAGCATAGGGGGATGATGAATCTGCGATTTGTCATCTTTATTCATTTATTTTAGCTTAAAATCCCTTATAAAACACATGCATATAACACTAACTCCTTATTTTTACTAACTTGCATTTGTGTGTAAATATTGTACATTCCTTACTAATTTTAACCTAAAATAAATAAATAAAGAAAGAAAGGAAAAATAAAGAAAATAAAATAAAAAAAGTAAGACTGTATACAGGCCGACCCGAACCCCGAGAGAAGGTCAAGACTTGACCTGATCGATCAGGAATAAAGTAGGGGGAGATAGGGTCCTCAACCAGAAAATCCAAAAAAAATGTCTTTCTCACTTATTTTGTATATATCTGTATAAAACTAACACTAATTCATTTGTACCTTAATTGACTCCAAATCAAATAACATTCAAAAAAAAACAAAGTTGCAAATAAAAATGGGTCCTAATTAATAAAAATGATTGCACAATTAAATCATGTACATAATAAAAGTAGCTACACTTGGAAAAAGCCACTAAGCACTAATTTAAAGATTAATTCCGTCTCCATATAATATCAAATTGAACCAATTTCACTTCCATTGCATTGTAAATTAAATTATCTTCAAAATGGCTGTGATTTCATAAATTTTGGAGTTACGGTTGAAAATTCGGTTTTATGGGGTGGTTTGTGCAATTTTCCCTTGTATTTTGTGCATATTGAATTTGTATATATATATATATATATTCGTAAATATTTTTACTAATTACTTAAAATAAAAATAAAAATAAACAAATAATAAAATTCTTAAAACAAAAAAAGAGAGGCTAATTTCCCCATTTATCCTTGTATATAATGTCATATATGTATATAGTACATGTATATAGTTGCTATTTTTAACTAACCATCATAAAAAAATAAAAAATAACATTTTTTAATTCAAATAAATAAAGTGACGAAAATTAAAAAAAAGTAGATAATTTTGTAAATAATTTTATCTTTCTATTTTATCTCTCATGTTATCTCTTCAACCAAAAAAATCCAAAAATTCATCTCTCTTATCTTCTTATCCAAAAATTCAAAAAATTCAAATGTCTCTCTTTTCTATTTATATGGCTCCATCTCCCTCATTCCAACTTGATCAATCTTTAGAGAGTGGAGCCCGATCTCCGGGAGAAATTTCGTCAAGGAAGTTGCCTAGCCTCTGAGCCATCAGGTGACAGCGAGTCGGCCTTGTCGAGGCGATCACGGTCTATTTTCCTCTCCTAAGGTGAGATCCAAATTTTTCTTCGCATTTTTATCTTAGTTGAATCACATTTTATTTTTTCACATTTTCTCCCATCGTTATTTCTTTTTCTAGATCTTAAAAATCTCCATCTCGATTTTATCCACCACCGACTCGATTTTTCATCTCATCTTCTCGATCTCTCTGCCTTCAATTTCTATCTCCCACGATCTATCAACTCCGGCCGCGTACGGTGGCCGGAGATCGGATTCGAATCCCTCATCTTTCGCCGAATCCCCATCCACGTCCTTATTTGTAGATAAATAAATGAATCATTTTTTATCTCTAACGTTTGTTTTGCAGGATAAATAGATAAAAAAACACAAAAAAAATATTTATTTCCTTATTCTCTAACGTTTGTTTTGCAGGAAAATATTAAAAAAATAAAAAGAATTTCTTTATCCTTTCTATTTCCTTTTTTATTTTTAAAAAAATATAAAAAAAGTTTTCCTTCTTTTACTGTTTACATCATAAACAAAAAAATAAAAACGGAAAATAAAGAAAAATAAAGAAAAAAAATAGTCGCAGGCCACGCCGCTCGCGCTCATCGCAGCGCCGCCGTCGATCTCCACCAACCGCGTGCCCCTCCGCCAGCGGCGCGGCCGGCCTTCACCACCGCCGCTCTCTGCGCGGCGCTTGCTGCCCGCCCATTCCTCCAGATTCGCGGCCGCGCCGCCCTTATCTTCCACCTTGCGCGCCCTCCTTGCACCGCCGACTGCTGCACCTACGCGCCCCTCCAGAACAGTGGGAGCCACCCGCGACGCCGCCCTACTCTCGCCAGCACGCGGCCAGCACCGCCCGCACCTTCCGTCCAGGTGACCCACCGCACCCCCGTCGCCCACCAGATCCGGCCGCCTCCTGTCCCGCTGCATCTACGCCCACACCGCGGAGCATCGGCCAGGCACGTACAACCCCCCTCGGCTACAGCCGTCACGCGCCGCTCCCACCAACCTTTCGAGCCACCATCGTTCCGCCCGCCGCCCTTGCTCGCCGAAGAAGAAGGGGTGGCGGCGCCCCCCGACATTGGTGCCCCTGTTTCTTCCCCATTGAAGAACGAAGAGAATGATCTAGGGCTTGTAACTCTTGATTAAAAAATTTTATTATTTGGACAAATTTCGAGATCAGCCCTGACGTTTCTGAAATTCCAAAAGCGTCCCCGCCAGTTCGAGAACTTTTGACGGAAATTATAGCTATGTCCTCCAAAGTTTTCAAATTTGCCAAGAAGCCCCTGTCAGCCTCAGTCACATGTTGAGCACATGATTCAGTGGTAAAATTGCATATTTTTTCTCTCTATTTACTTCTATTATTTATTTGAGACAAAAATTTTGAATCTTGACATTTCAGTCCAAAACATTCACAGTATTTACATTCTACTCCCTGAACTGCAGAACATTGAATTTGCATGATCTTTTATTGAAATAAATGTTATTTATGATCCAAAAATTTTGGGAAAATTGTGCTATACTCCTGATGTGCTATTCTTCCTAGCATAAAATTTTCATTGAATTTGGTCTTCACTTATTATTATTAAGAAATCAAAAACAGTGCCTTTTTGTCTTCTTGAAATTCGAAAATTCATAAAAATTCAAAAATACCTCCAATAATTCCAAAAAAATTGGAGTTGTTGTATTTCATTGTCTTTTAATTTCTGACCAATTTTCATGCATTAATTATTTATAAAACTCAAAAAAATTGAAAAATATCAAAAATTCCTAAAAATCATAAAAACTTCTACAAAAATCCAAAAATTGTGATTTTAGTTTCTGTTCGTAGATAATTGTTTATAGTTTATCTTAAAAATAGTTGCCAGGAGTTTTGGGCATTTAAAAGATTTTTAAATTGCAAATTACTTCTGGCTGTGCACATTTTCTTGTTTTCTAACTGTTTGATTTTTAAAAAAATACAAAAACATTTGAAAATTCCACAAAAATTCTCAAAAATATTTTAAATCTTTTAAAACTCAAAAATATTTTAAATCTTTTAAAACTCAAAAATATTTTCTTTGGATTTTTCTGAGCATTTTTGACTAATCGAAAAAAATTGAAAAAAAATAGTTGGTGTGCATATTCTTAACCTTGTTTATATTGCTTCGTATTATTTTTTAAAAATTAAAAAAATTGCAAAATCAAAATCATAAAAATTTGAAAATCAGAAAATATAAAAAATTAGGAAATAAAAAAATTTAGAAAAAATAATAAAAAGATTCAAAAAATCATAAAAACCAAGGATAGTTGTCCTTTGAGATTCATGTTTTCTTTTAATTAGTTTCTGATTAATTGAATAACCCTCGAGAATTGTAGCCTCTCTGAGTTCGACCATGTCCGCTATACAGGTTAATAAGTAGCAAAAATTAAAAAAAATAATCTTTTGCTGACGTGGGATTTTGGGGATAAACAACGACCCCTTTTCCATCAATTAATTTCCATCCCTAGAAAAATGCGCTCAACAATAGGGCTCTTCACTTGTGTTCCCATGGAAGGAGAAAGAAGAGCCAAGAAATGTGGCTTTAATTCAAAATGTCCATGGACCAGAGCAATCTAAATAAACTCAGTCATCTGTGAAGGATATGGAATTATCCTCAAGCGCATCACGGAAGCATGATCATCGTATCGGATACGACGAAGAACGACTAGTCATACTAGTTGTTCGATGCAGTGGAATTTAAAAATTTTTCATTCGATGAAACCACATGATCCGAGAACGATTCTCGGATCGTTTCATCTATAACCACAACAAGTATAATTCAATACCTCTTGAAGCGTGGTTGATCAAGTCTCTAAAGAAAGAGACCTCCTGTCTCAAGTCCGATCGTCGGTGAGACCGCTTGCGAGCGCAGGGATGAATCGCGTAGTCCTCGCAATCCAAGAAGTTGATCCAAGCATGGTTGCTCCTGATCTCGTTGCACGAGATCAAACGTCTCCTTCGTGAGTGTAGCACTCCAAGAAGACAGAGAACCGAAGAATGTCGAAGCGGCGGTGCGGTGGCGAGAGCGTCGATGATTCTCTCCTCTAGGGTATGGTGGACGGCCACCAAAAACAGAGGGAGAGAGGGCTGTCGTGTATGACGAAAGAGAGAGAGCTCCAATATTGCATGTAAAGAGAGAGCATGGTATGCCTCTCTATTTATAGGGTTTTAGGATCCATGGATCTCAATCCATGGGACATATAAAATCAATGGGTGAGATTGATTTATGTCAATCCAATGGTCAAGATTGTTGTTGTCAAAAACAACAAATTTGGATTAAAATACATTTGACAAAATCAAATATAAATTAGACCTAAATTAAACCAATAAATAAGGAGAGAAAATACATGGAGATTTCATCTCCATGTACCTTCCATGTGCACGGCCACCCATTCATATTAGAAATAGGGTGCCGCCCACCCGTTCCATGTAGTGAGCAATCTCATGATAATTCATGAGATTGCATATCTCCATGGAAATCTCTCTTTATTTATTTGCAACAAATTCGTTGGGTTTTATTCTTCAAAAATAATTCACAATTATATTTGAGAATATTGCAATCTTGCCATGGAAAAATTGTGAATCATATTCACAACCCAAAACAACATATAATTTACATTGTCAATTAATTACACAATGTGTATCCAATACACATAATAATTAATCAACACATATAAATTATAATTGGCTCTCTCTAATACATTATAAATCACATTTATAATATATTATGAATAATTGAATATTTCTATCCACATTATTCTTATCCATAATAATTAAATCACATTTATTTATATTGGATAATTTCTTCACACATCAATATGATTAAATCACATTTAATCATTTTTTTCATTGCTTAGATCTTATGGAATTATTCTCGAACCCCTCAAGAATAATGGAATCTCTTCGCAGATACTTGGAGATAAGGACAGGGCGATTTTCTTGTTCCACGTATAGTGACTTGGATGTTGAGATCATATCTGAAATCTAGATCCCATGGACCTCCCACTGATGCTTGATCAAATCAAGATCGTAGACCTAATATTCTCATTGCATCTGAATCTCATTCAGATCAACGTCCAGTTCATGGACTAAGATAAGGTCACTTCTCTAATGATAGGAGTCACTAAAATCCAAACATGTTTCTTCACTCCCTCGGAATGGAAGCGTCATGGTTATACAATCGTATATGATCTCATCACCCTCAGGTATTCCCAATACCTGTACATCCTACATACTGGAAAACCTATGATCATTATGAAGATAAAGATCACTTTTACACTATCATCATCAGGGTTAGATCATTAAGTTTCTCAATCTTGGTCATTTGGGATTTGGTATAGATCATATGCTTTCACAAAGCATATATCTTACCTTCAAATTCATGTCATGCTTCCAAAGCATGACGACCATGCATGGAATTTGTTCAGTCCCAATACCTCATGAGTTAGCTCATGTCTCCCGGTTCACAAGTAAACCTGTATGATCCCTTTGAGAGATCGTATTACTTATACGTCCTTACATGCACACCAGCTCGGCGGTGTATAGACCTTGGTTAGGTCATCAACCTATTGGTCTGCCAAATGTACACACTCAGACATATAGCAACATATCTGTCTCCGGTCAGAGGATGCATGCCTATGTTGTGACAGTATTCAAAGTAGGTCTTTGGTTATCTCGATCTCGTCAAGTCAACCCATTGACTCAACTAACCTGACACATCCGAATCACTATTCCCATGCAGAGGACATGCATCAAGAGGTCAGTCAGATATCAGCCATATGAGATAGGATTGCCATCTCCTACTCAGGCTGGAGATCATCACTTAATAATCATTTGATGATGCTTGATGAGTCCTCTATCTAACTCCTTAGATATTCATCCAAGCATCAGCCTCTATGATTCATCCAATGAATCAACAGCTGTATGGTCATCAAGTTGGCCATGGTACATAACCCTTATTGTACAGAGGGACCGTATAGTGCATTCATTCATTTAATCTCAGAAAGGTAGTGAAGAATAATCAATAACTTTCATTGATAATTTATTCATTACAATAACATTTATTGTAGAAATGGTTCGCTCGAGGCTCACATTGCTAACAATCTCCCACTAGCCCTCAGAACCATTCAGGTACAGTCTTTAAACCCATACTCATTACATGCTGGTCAAAAACCTTCTGTGTCAGAGGTTTGGTAAGGGGATCAGTAACGTTGTCGGTAGAGGCCACCTTGGTGATGATGATGTCAACATGCTTTTGTATCTCCCGAATGTTGTGGTCCTTTCCACGTGCTTGCTCTTTTGATGCCATCATGGTTCCGTTTCCTGGGCAATGCCTCCCATGTTATCGTAGAGTAATGGGATGGGAGTATCAGAGGAAACTACGCCAAGCTCCAACACGAACTTGCGTAACCACACCGCCTCCTTTGCAGCATCCGATGCGACAATGTATTCGGCTTCTGTTGTCAAATCTGCAGTAGTGTCCTGCTTCTTGCTTATCCAGCTCACAACACCACCATTCAACAAGAACACAAACCCTGATATCGACTTTTGATCATCTACATCCGATTGGAAGTCAGAATCTGTATATCCCAGGACTTGGATATCACCATTTCCATAGACCAAGATGTAATCTTGTGTCCGTCTTAGATATTTGAATATGTTCTTTACTGCATTCATGTGTTTCTCTCCATAGAAGAATTGGTAACGACTTACCACTCCCACTACATGGCAGATATCTGGCCTAGTACACATCATGGCATACATTAAGCTTCATACGGCTTATGCATAAGGACATCCAACCATGGCCTTCTTTTCCTCAATAGTTTGAGGAGACATTCCTTTAGATAGGTGGATACCATGTCTTAAGGGTAGGAATCCTTTCTTGGAACTATCCATACGGAATCGTTCAAGAATCTTCTTAATGTATCCATGTTGTGACAATCCCAAAATCCTCTTTTCTTGGTTTTTGAACAACTTCAGGCCTATGATGTAAGAGGCTTCTCCAAGATATTTCATCTCAAAGGTATGGGACAGCCAAGTCTTCACATTGGTCATCATACCTCCATCATTCCCAATGATAAGGATGTCATCTACGTAAAGCACGATGATTACAATGGCGCTCCCACTTGTCTTCTTGTATACACAAGGTTCATCAGGATTTTGCACAAAATCATAACTCTTTATGGTTTCGTCAAATCTGATGTTCCAGCTATGAGAAGATTGCTTGAGCCCATAGATGGATTTCTTCAACTTGCACACTTTGCCATCCTCAGTCATGAAGCCCTAGGGCTGCTTTATGTAGATATCCTCCTTGAGGTATCCATTGAGGAAAGCCGTCTTGACGTCCATCTACCATATGTCGTAGTCAAGATATGCAGCTATAGCTAGCAGTGTCCTAATGGATTTAAGCATAGCCACAGGAGAGAATGTCTCATCGTAATCGATGCCTTCTCTCTATGTGTAGCCCTTGGCTACGAGCCGTGCCTTGAATGTCTCTACTTTCCCATCAGGTCCCCTCTTTCTCTTGAAGATCCATTTACATCCAATGGGTTTTACCCCTTTAGGTGGATACTCTAGGGTCCATACACCATTCTTATGCATGGAGTAAATTTATGACTTCATTGCTAGCATCCATCTATCCATGTCTTGATCCGCGAGTGCTTCATCAAATGAAGTAGGATGAATGTCAGTTTCACTTAATACATGGAATCCATACCTTTCAGGTGGTGCAACCACCCTCGAACTCCTTCGAAGAGGTATGGGTGTTTAATCTTTATTCATCTCTTCAGTTTCTGGTCTAGGAAGCTTAGAATCCTCAGGGCATTCAATGAGTTCCTCTACTTCATTATTGTCTTGACCTTTAAGGAAATCATTCTCCAGAAACTTCACATCTCTAGAAACAAAACCTTTTGGGTCTCAGGGTCATAAAGTAAGTATCCAATACCATCTTTAACATACCCAATGAAGTAACACTCACGAGAGCGAGATTCTAGCTTACTTGCGTCCACGTTCTTCGCATGGACCAAATACCATAGCTCACGAGGAGTCTTAGGCATGGATTTGCTAGGAATCTTATTCAGGATATATATTGCAGTCTATACTGCATATCCCCAGAAACTAATAGGTAAATGTGCTTTTCTCATCATTGAATGGACCATGTCCATGATGGTCCTGTTACGTCTTTCAGCAACACCATTAAGTTGGGGAGTTCCAGGAGGAGTGAGATTGGAAACAATTCCATTCTCCTTAAGGTATTCCTTGAATTCATCTGATAGGTACTCGCCACCTCGATCAGATAGAATCCGTTTAATCTCCCTATCAGTTGGTTCTCAACCAAAGCCTTGAATTCTTTGAACTTTTCAAAGGTTTCAGACTTATGACGTAATAGGAAGACAAACCCGTATCGCGAATGGTCATCAATAAACGTCAAATAATATCGATATCCATTTCGAGTCACGGTACTGAAGGGACCACATACATCAGTATGTATTAGGTTAATAATACCTTCACATCTCGTAACCTTGTTACGGAAAGGCATCCTATTCATTTTACCCTAATGCAATGTTTGCAAGTGGGCAAAGGTTGAACTCGTAGAAAATCTAGAGGTCCATCTTTTATCAATCTATTGATCCTATCAACAGATAAATGACCAAGCCTTTGATGCCAAATCTCATTTGAGATGTTTTTATCCTCTCTGGATCTTTTAGGGTTTTTATTAGTGGTTGTCACATTCATGATACATTTATCAATGCACATCTCATAGAGCTCACCAGAAGTCAAAACACCATCCGCAATATATTTATCATAATGATTTATGACTAATTTATTACATAAAAGGAATGAATATCCGCTTCTAACAAGCATAGATACACATATCAAGTTTCTTCTGAATTCGGGTACATAAAGACAGCCTTTAAGTATAAGGACTCTACCACTAGATAATGATAGTCTACAAGTTCCGACAGCCACTGATGCAACACTTGCATCAGATCCCGTCTGGATGACTATCTCCCCTTCCTCAAGACTTCTAGTTTCCTGAAACAAATACAACAAATTGCATACATGAACAGAAGCACCGGAGTCTATAACCCAACTTCCTTCTCATCCAACGAGAAAGCTAGTTTCAATGATGAAAGTAGATTTCATACATGCTGGGGCTTTACCTTTGTCTGAGGACTTCAGGTATTCTGAGCAGTTACGCCTCCAGTGCCCCGGCTTTTTGTAGTGGTGACAGACGTCGGTTTTCTTCGACGCTATTAGAGTGGATGCATTGGAAGAAGAGCCAACACTTTATCCCTTCTTCTTTCTCTTCTGGGTCGGGCCCTTCCGAGAACCTTGCTTCCGACCGTGCTTCCCTCTGACATTCACAACCATTGCACTGCCAGTGGGACCATCCTTCTTCATTACATCTTCCGCAGATTTTAATGTAGCAAGAAGAGCAGCGCTTGTCAATTCCAGCTTGTTCATGTGGAATGACACTATAAAGTTATTGAAAGATTTGGGCAACGACAGCATAATGAAGTCAACTTGCATGTCTGCATCCATTGTTCCCCAAGAGTCTCCAGCTCCGACAAGTACCCAAACATTTTGAGTACATGTTCACGGACCAAAGTCCCTTCTTGCATCCTGTAGCGAGATCTTTCATAGCATTGTACCGTTGGGTGCGGTTAATGTCACCAAACATATCCTTAATATTATGCATTATCTCCCGGTAGGTACTCATCTCCACATGTTGCTTCTGCAGAACATTGGAGAGAGAACCTAGGATATAGCATCTAACCAAGACATGATCTTCATCATACTTGTCATTGAATGCTTTTTCTTCCTTGGATTTAGGGTTCTCATGCTTATCCTTGGAGAGCACATAACTTATGCGCTTAGCAGAGAGAACAAGCTCCAAATTATGGATCCAATCATGGTAATTTGGACCGGTCAATTGGTTGACCTCAAGAAGCCTACTAAGTTGGTTTAAAGACTTCATTTTCTGAAATTAAAAATGCACTATATTAGAATATAAAAATATATATTCAAATCTGTAACATTTGATTAAGGTATTTTAAATCAAATTATTCTTTCATTGTCGACTTTGAAAGTTCATTCCCTTAATAACTTTCAAAGTAAGAGATATACTTACTGCTATATCTCTAGCAAGAATTGGGATCTCCTCTTTATCTTTGTCACGTCCCAATAATATGAGAATCTGCGACTCCAATAAAGAGAAGCGGGAACACATTCCGCCTTGCAAGTCCAACTTGCATTTCCCAATTTGGTCTTTAACACCCGGGCCCACCACCCCTAAGGCAATGTTGACCCGTCGTTAATTGAACCAACCGTCAACAGGAATAGTACTCGCTACGCGCAATCCAATATCGCCCAATAATATGAGGATCCGATATTAGGGTCACTACGCATACGGCCTTACTCTTTCGAGAAGCAAAGAGATCGATCCAGATGCGCTTGTATACAGGAGCTGTCTCTTCGGACAGGCATCTCCCACATACAATCCCTGGCGACGTAACTCTTCCCCTTGACGGGAGACCATGGATGTCACTTATGTGATCCTCCGTCTCATATTCAAATTTTAATTAATTATCATGAATCAGATTCACATAATTAATTCTTCCAAGGGAAATAATAACTCTATTCATAATAGAGTGTCTCAATTGGACATAATCAATTTAATCATATTAAATTAACTATCAATCCAATTCATTCAACAAACTTGATTATTTTACTTGAATATATATGATAATATCTCAAAATACGTGTTAATTCGAATTTTATTAATTAGAAAATACACCTTGATTTTCTCCGACGAGAGTGGGACGGACCACATACGTTGCAGCCCGCTACCCCGATGCTCTCCAACTAGTCACCATATCCGCCTCGGGAAAGCATAATGCCAGATATAACAATTTGTACTTGAGATGATCATCGGGTTTTCAACCGAAATTGTACCATATAATAATAATCAAAACATTTTTGATTATAAGGAAATTTGCTACACAAATTCCCAATCCTATTCAAGCATCAAGTTTGAAGATTGTGATTTCCAATTATGATTAGATCACATCCAATCAATTAATTGATTGAGTCCAAGTCAATTAGGTAAATAATCACCTTCCAATATTTCACAAATATTTTTCAAGATTATTTCACGAAATTAACAATTAATTTCACTAATTGACAATCACTTGGTTCTAGATTAGGACTGCAATTTTAATAGTGATCCCTACTCACTAAAATTAACATATCTCAATCAATTTAAATCCAAATTAGACAAACTAAATTTTCAATGATTGCTAACTTGATTTAGGACAGATCAAGCGATGTTTTACACATTTCGAGGTAGATGATAAGAGTAATTAACTCTTTAATCATATTAAAATCTACTGTTCCCGCAACAGTGCATACATGTTCATTAAAACAACCATATCTATGCATACGAAATCCGATTTACGTAAACTCAGATCCTATTGTTTCCTTATTTAATGGGGAACAAAATCCAAGAAATAATTTGAGCTTAAACATTTTAGACATGGCCGAAATTATTTACTAAACAGATCTACGAAATCAAATGCAATAAAAACTTTCGCGACCTTAACGAACCCAAGTCATCCTCGATTTTCAAATCATATTCGAAACCGTCGACCTAAGGCTCTGATACCACTTGAAGGATATGGAATTATCCTCAAGCGCATCACGGAAGCGTGATCGTCGTATCGGATACGACGAAGAACGACTAGTCGCACTAGTTGTTCAGTGCAGCGTAATTTAAAAATTTTTCATTCGATGAAACCACATGATACGAGAACGATTCTCGGATCATTTCATATATAAACACAAAAAGTATAATGCAATACCTCTTGAAGCATCTGCTGATGAAGTCTCTAAAGTAAGAGACCTCCTGTCTCAAGTCCGATCGTCGGTGAGACCGCTTGCGAGCGCGGGGATGAACCGCGTTGTTCTCGCAATCCATGAAGTTATTGATCCAAGCTCGGTTGCTCCTGATCTCGTCGCACAAGATCAAATGTCTCCTTCGTGAGTGTAGCACTCCCAGAAGATGGAGAATTGAAGAACGTCGAAGCAGCGGCGTGGTGGTGAGAGCATCGATGATTCTCTCCTCTAGGGTATGGTGGATGGCCACCAAAAATAGAGGGAGAGAGGGTTGTCGTGTAAGAAGATAAGAGAGGGAGAGAAAGAGCTTAAATATTGCAATTAAAAGAGAGAGCATGGTATGCCTCTCTATTTATAGGGTTTTGGGATCCATGGATCTCAATCCATGGGACATATAAAATCAATGGGTGAGATTGATTTATGTCAATTCAATGGTCAAGATTGTTGTTGTCAAAAATAACAAATTTGGAATAAAATATATTTGACAAAATCAAATATAAATTAGTCCTAAATTAAACCAATAAATAAGTAGAGAAAATACATGGAGATTTCATCTCCATGTACCTTCCATGTGGATGGCCACCCATTCCTATTAGGAATAGGGTGTCGCCCACCCTTTCCATGTAGAGAGCAATCTCATGATAATTCATGAGATTGCATTTCTCCATGGAAATAATATCTTATTTATCTGCAACAAATTTGTTGGTTTTATTCTTCAAAAATAATTCAAAATTATATTTGAGAATATTGTAATCTTGCCATGGAAAAATTGTTAATCATATTCACAACCCAAAACAACATATAATTTACATTATCAATTAATTACATAATGTGTATCCAATACACATAATGATTAATCAAACATATAAATTATAATTTGCTCTCTCTAATACATTATAAATCACATTTATAATATATTATGAATATTGAATATTTCCTTTCCACATTATTCTTATCCATAATAATTAAATCACATTTATATAAATACTGGATAATTTCTTCACACATCAAGATGATTAAATTTACATTTAATCATTTTTTCTTCATGCTTAATATCTTATGGAATTATCTCGAACCCTCAAGAATAATACAATCTCTCCGCAGATACTTGGAGATAAGGACATGGCGTTATATTGTTCCACGTACAGTGACTTGGCTTTGAAAATCATATTCAAATCCTGATCCCATGGACCTCCCAACTGATGCTTGATCAAATCAAGATCGTGACCTAATGTCTCATTTGCATCTAAATCTCATTCAGATCAATGTCCAGTTCATGGACAAAGATTAGGTCACTTTCTAATGAGAGGAGTCACTAAAATCCAAACCTGTTTCTTCACTCTCTCGGAATGGAAGCGTCATGGTTATACAATCGTATATGATCACATCACCCTGAGGAATTCCCAATACCTGTACATCCAACATACTGGAAAACCTATGATCATTCTGAAGATAAAGATCACTTTTACACTGTCATCTTAAGGGTTAGATCATTAACTTTCTCAATCTTGGTAATTTGGGATTTGGTATAGATCATATGCTCTCACAAAGTATATATCTTACCTTCAAATTCATGTCATGCTTCCAAAGCATGATGACCATGCATGGAATTTGTTCAGTCCCAATACCTCAGGAGTGAGCTCATGTCTCCCGGTTCACAAGTGAACCTGTATGATCCCTTTGAGAGATCGTATTACTCATACGTCCTTACATGCACACCAGCTCGCCGGTGTATAGACCTTGTTAGGTCATCAACCTATTGGTCTACCAAATGTACACACTCAGGACATATAGCAACACATCTGTCTCCGGTCAGAGGATGCATGCCTATGTTGTGACGGTATTCAACGTAGGTCTTTGGTTATCTCGATCTCGTCAAGTCAACCCATTGACTCAACTAACCTGACACCTCCGAATCACTATTCCCATGCAGAGAACCCTGCATGAAGAGGTCAGACAGATATCAGCCATATGAGATAGGATTTCCATCTCCTACTCAGGCTGGAGATCATCACTTAATAATCATTTAATGATGCTTGATGAGTCCTCTATCTAACTCCTTAGATATTCATCCAAGCATCAACCTCTATGATTCATCCAATGAATCAAACAGCTGTATGATCATCAAGTTGGCCATGGTACATAATCCTCATTGTACAGAGGGACTCTATAGTGCATTCATTCATTTAATCTCAGAAAGATAGTGAAAAATAATTAATAACTTTCATTAATAGTTTATTTATTACAATAACATTTATTGTGGAAATCGTTCGCCCGGGGCTCACATTGCTAACAATCTGGACAACACTTGGATTGTATGTTTCTCTATGGGCGGGCTTTGGGGCTGCTCTTTAAGGTTCTTCTTCCCCTCCATGGTGTCCATCTACTAGTTCATCATGATTTTGTCCTCCTCCTCGGTTCATTCTATAACCCCTCCTCGTCATTTAGCATTTCTTGGAAGGAGACTGCAAGTGCCTTATCAATCAGTTGTTGTTGGATTGATTGTATAGATGCAAGCAACTAGGCTTTCACTATTTCTGATCTAGATGATTAGCCTGATCTGAATGTTGTTGTTCCTTCCCCTATCCATGAGGATCGATCTCTAAAATAGACTTAAAGGAATAATCTGAACGGGAACCAGGGTTGTTTCATAATATGCACAAGGAATGGTATCCCGATCAGATTCATAATCTATGGCAATAGATGAAATATTAATCTAGAATTAGGGTCAATTTCATATAAATGTGAAAGGGGCATTTTATATTAATAAACATCAATCTTCATCCCAAGGGGAGAATGACATGACAAGAGTGATTTCTGGGTATTTAAGAAGAAGATGAGGGGTTTGGATATTGATTAGCACAATACGAATCAGGTTCTCACGAATCTCCCTAAATTATTGAAAGATATCGAATTCAGGAATCTATAATGTTGTCACGGGGTCCCACATAAACCATCTATGAGTCGACATCTTAAGATAGAAGCGGATTAGTTGAGGTGTATGGAATACAATGATAAATAATAGATGAAATATAGAGAAGAATAGATGAAGGCTTACAACGAGCAAGTCAGAAATAGAAATAAAAATAGTTAAATGAAAATGGAGAAAGTAAGCAAGACTGATCTTTAACATCAAACTAGATCCAAACAAACACCAAGCAATGGATTGACCAACTCACACAAAGTAAAGTTGTAAGAGTTCATCTTTTTTTATCCTTTAAATTTTATTTTATTTTGTAGTTAATCATATAGAAAGTCCTTAGAGGTCTAACCCTATAGGAGAGTAAGTACTGCTAGAAAAGTTTCCCATACTTCCCACTTCATTTGTACCATGTAGGCCGTACTTTTTAAGAGAATCCCATCTATTGGGTCCGGATCCACTACTCAGCTAAATAATAAAGGAGGCAGCTGATAGGTCATGAACCACTAATATTGAGGCGTCTAACGTATGATCTTAGTGGGTCTGCAGTGTCCAATAAATCGAATATGGCAATTGTTGTATTGACCGCTCTAACATCTCTCAACACCCAATCAAAGCATGTCAATCAAAATCAACCCACAAAATAAGTGAACAATGAATCTAGATTAGATGAAATTTATTATAACCTAAAAGTAACTATGTATAGTAAGCAAGTATAAGGGTTGAACACAGAAAGCAACGAGGATAGATACAAAAAATTGACAATCAAGCAAATTATCAATAAATGTTTGTGTGTTCTTAGAGTGTTTTTAAATTTTTTGTGGATTTATAATTATATTTGATTTTTTTGAACATTTTTTATTTTTTTATATTTTATTTGTTTTTAAATTTTATTTTTTTATTTACTTTCATATTTTTCTAATTTTTTGTTTTCATTTTGCTATTTAAGATATAATAAGTATATATAATAAGATGTATAATATAAGTACTATATGTGATATATATATATAAATATATAAAAATTATAAAATATAATTAAGCATAGTTCTATAAATTTTAAAGGTTTTAAAATATATTATAAGTATTTATAACAATAATAATATTATTATTAATTAGTATCCAACTAAATATCTAAATATATATGTTATATAGGGTTTTATATTTATAAATATAGCTAAAAATATTAAAAAATTATAAATAAAATGATTTTGTATTTTTATAAATTGTCTATTTTTGTGATTCTTATTGTAATTTTTAGGTATTTTAATTTATTAAATATAAAAAAACAAAGAGTAGAATAATAGACAAATCTTCTATGGATTTAAAATTTTGTAAATAGCCCAAAATCCCCAAAACCAAGTTTAGAATATACTATATAATATAAATAAACAAATACAATAGAAAACTATTTTTGTGGAATTTTTACGAATGTTTGTTAATTTTTATAAGGTTAGGGGGTTTCCAACTTTTATGCTTTTCTTTTACAATTTTTTAGTGTTTTTGGCATGGTGTTAAAAATAGAGTAATAAAGATATTCAAATTTTAGAATTTTTCAATTGTTGTATATTTTCTAGTAATTTTCTATTTAGATAGTAAATAAATGCTCCATTTTTTAATTTTGATAAATATAATAAAATGCCAAAATAAAACTATATATGTTAGGATACTATTTCGCCGTATACCCTAACTTTTTTTTAAATTTTTAGAGCATAAGAAAACATTTTAATAAAAAAAAGGAAAAATCAACACTACTAGGGACTTGTATGCAATTAAAATTGAAGTTTACGTGCACTACAGAACACCTACGAATGTCTAGAGCAAAACATGCAAAATGCCTAGATATTTAAATAATAGACGCAGTCGTATGGTTGTTTCTATAACAATCAAGAAGTTCTAGGTTCAAGATGCAATTTAACCATAAAAAAATTGCACTTAATATGAGAGTTACATGACTAAAAATAAATAATAATGACCTTAGGGTTCCTCAGCACAATGCACCGCCGCCTCATGTGAATGGACACGTGAGGTGGTGTGGCGTGGACCAATTAATAAATAGAGGAAAGTGCAGGGTATTTAATATAAAAATTACATATATATTTGACCTTCAACCAAAAATTTGCAGGCTAAAATATATTATAAAATTGGAGGGGCTAAGGGTGCAAAGTACCCATCAAAGACGTACGCGGATAGCTGGATCCAATTCATTTGGTATGTCTCGCCAGTTGAACTGTTGATGTCACTTCACGCATCAGCAATGGCAATTAGATACTGTCACTAATGAAATAGTGATTACGGTGATTCATCCAACAGTACCTGCAACACCTGGACACTACTCCATATCAAAGGACAAGGAGAGTCTCTAGAAGACCTAGGAGGAAGCTCTGCCTGGGTAAGCTTCTTCCAGCTGAATCTTTAAGTTTAGGCCACTAAGGAGGCTCGCAAGAGGAGCAAAATGAAGAAGAGGCTCCTCCACACATGTCGAGGCCTTCAAAATGATATAGGATCCATCGATGAGGTCCCGTTATCTCACAAGCTCTGGTGACATGGAGGCTCCTCCAATGATGTGAAATCATCTTGAATGAGGCCTTCATCTTTGGGACCCTACACTATTAGCTCAAGAATGAAGAAATCAAGGATCTTGGGCTTTTTTTCATGATGATTTTAGGGTGAAATGAGACAGGGCCGAGAGGTTCCGATGAAGGTGGATAAGGAAACGTCTATAGCTCGATCCAGAAGGTATCTAAATGAAAGGAATGGTTTAGTGAGCAAAAGCGTATAGGGGAAGTTTATGTTGGTGTGAGTGGTTCGGAACAGAGCACATATGATGATGATTTTGATCTTGACCTCAAGCTCCATGTCAATTGAACATTAGAAAATCAAGCTAATTCGTGAAAGATCTCGTAAAGTACATCGAGATATACAGTAAGGGAATAGAAATGAATCTAAATAGACTAAAGAGATGGCTCGTACCTGCAGAGTAGGGAGCTGAGGATGAGCTCCACCTGAAGCAACTCCGGCGAGCTCGGATCACTACATCCGAACACTCCTTCTCCAAGCAAAACTCTGGGGAAGTTGATGTTGTCACCGGCAACCTCAAGCACACGAAAGAGAGGGGTTTCAGAGGATAGAGTGGGATCAAATTCAAAATTGGAGAGGAGTTGACTATATGTACATGACGAGGTTTGACCTTGGCGACTACCTGATTTAATATCCATAGTTCGAGTAATCAATAAGGTGTAAAAGAGCATAAAACTGGCAGAAAAAATCATGAAGGGAGCGGGCCGAAATAGTGTAATCCTTAGGTGTAATAATGGCAGGAATCGAGGTTTCCGGCTCCTGACAATCGCAGACCCTTGGGGGGAGAGGCGTTGTCCGAGGTCAACTGAGACTCGTCTCCCATTGGCCAACATCAGCCACAAGTGGACAAAGTAGGTTATAAAAAATTAATAAATCCAAATGGATATAAATTTATTTAATTTAATAAAACTTAAAAAAATTAAAAAATGTTTATTACTTTATATAGTATTTTATACAGTGACAAAAATTTGAAACAGGGCATAACCTAGCGTAATTTGCAACTTAAAAATATTTAAGTGCCTAAAACTCCTGGAAATTATTTTTATGATAAAATAAGGACAAATATCTACAAACAGAGATTGAAATTAAGATTTTTGGATTTTTGTAGAATTTTTTATGATTTATAAGATTTTTAATATTTTTCAAATTTTTTGGGTTTTCTAAATAGTCAATGCACAAAATTTGGAAAGAAATTAGAAGTCAATGAAATAAAACTACTCTATTTTTTTCGGATTTTTTGGAGCAATATTCAATTTTTTTTGAATTTTAGATTTTTAGGAAGAGAAAAAGACATTGTTTTTTATTTTTTAATAATATTAAATGTCAACAAAAAGCTATGAAAAATTTTGACAATGTAAAAAGATATAGCAGGAGTGTAAACAATTTTTTCATAATTTATTGACCAAGAAAAACCATTTATTCCATCAAAAATAAAAAGCAAGTTTATTGTCTGGAACACAGGGACTGGATTACAAATAATGGAAGTTTTTGCACGTAATAAAGAACAACAATAAAATGTGGGGAAAAGTTTGCAATTTACTCGCTAAAAGCATGCGACACACGTGTTGGATGTCGTCGGGGGCACATCTGAAATTTCAAAAAACTCTAGGGAATTTTGTGATATTTTCTAGAATATTCAAAAGAATCCCTTTAGGGCATCTTGATCCTATGTTCTCAACTTTCAAAACCTAAGGGGGAAGATGCAAGGGAAGCCACTCTTCTTTGAGACGGTGGTGTGCACTGGTAGCAAGCTCGGCAGGGACGGAGGGCGAAGGCGGGCCATCACTGTGTTCGGCGGGGCTGGACTCGATGATGAAGGTGCCGGCGTTGGCTGTGGCGAAGACGAGGAGATCTGGCGGAGCGGCTTAAAACCGATCTGGATCACGCAGAGGGAGGCAGAGGGCTTGCAGGCAGTGACGCGGATGGTTGAAGCATGACTCGTGGAGGTGTCAGGTTGGTGGAGAGGTGCGTCGGCGTCTCAGCGGTCACCACAGGCGGTGCGGTGTTTCGGCGGTCACCACGGGTGGGCTTGATGTAATGGTGGCGTGACTAGGGAGAGGGGGATGACACACTCCCCCGAGGGCTCAACGTTGCGGTGGTCCAGGAGCGGACGAAGGGCGTCAGCGATGGCCCTAGCGACCGTGGAGGTCAAAGTCGAGGCGCGTGGGCTGGGGTCGGTGGCAACGCTTGGTCGGAGCGGCGGCCCGCGGGGCACGCCGCGAAGCTTCAAGAGCGGGCAGCATGGGGCGCCTAGCGGTGGAGGTGGGGCGCCCCGTATGAAGCTACATTATTTTTTTTCTTTTTTTTTATTTTTATATGTAAACAATAATAAAAAACTTTTTTCCTAATTTTTATGTTTTTTATAAATCTGAAATTTAGAAATTAAAAACAGAAATTGAAAAATGTTTTCTTATTATTTCTTATTATTTTTTTATAATGTCCTCTTTCTTTAGGTGATCGTGCAAAATAAATGTTAGAGATAAGAAAACAAATATTTTTTTAAATAATTTTTATTTTTCAACAATTTAGGATGCAAGCATGATGACTCTGTGCCAAATCAAAACATAATTTGTGAATGAGGATCTGGAGAAATGGAGGAATCGGATCCGAGTCTCCGGCTACCGTGTGTGGCCGGAGTTGAGATATCGTACGAGGTAGAAAAGAATGCGAATAGGTCGAGAGATGAAATGGGAAATCGTGTCGGTGGTGGATCAAATCGTGGTGATTTTTAATGTCTAGATATTAAAATTGACGATAAAAAAATGCGCGAAAATAAACTACAATTAACCTAGAGTAAAAATAAGAAGAAAATGATGTGGATATCACCTTAGGAGCAGTAAAGACCTTGATCACCTCGATGAAGGGTGATGCACTGTCACTGGACGGCTCGGAGGCTAGGCACCCTTCTGCGACAAGAAGAATCTTGGAGATCGAGCTCCTCTCACCAAAGATTGATCAAGTTAGAATGATGGAGAAGGAGCCATATAAATAGAAGCGGTAGAGATTGAAATTTGAATTTTTGAATTTTTGGTTGAAGAGATAAGAGAGGTGAAAATTGAAATGAGATGAAGATAAAGAGACATAAAAAAATTTACAAAAATTATGTTTTCTTTTTGTACTTTCGTCAATTTCTTTATTTGAATAAAAAATGTTTTTTTTATTTTTTAACGGTGTTGAATTAAGAACAACAACTTTATACATATACTATATAAATATGGTACATTATATACATAGTTAAATAAGGAAATTAGCTTCTTTTGTTCATCTTAAAATTTTTATATATTATTATTATTTTATTTTATTTTTATTTTAAATAATTAGTGAAATCATTTACAAAAATACAAATACAATATGTACAAAATACATGGGAAAATTTTACAAACCACGCCAAAAAACCAACTTTTTACTTGTAACTCCAAATATTTTGAAAATATAGCCATTTTAAAGATAAGTTAATTTAGAATCCAATGGAAGCGAGAATGGTTCAATTTGAGTTCATATGGAGCTGGAATTGGTCTTTCAATTAGTGCTTAGTGGCTTTTTCCATGTATGGTTGCTTTTATTCTGTAACGATTTAATCGTGAAATTATTTTTATTAATTAGAAAACATTTTTATTTACAACTTTTTGTTTTGAAAATTATTTGATTTGAGGTCAATTCAGGTACAAATAAAATGGTATAGTATACAAATATACATAGCACACATTTCTTTTAAGATTTTCTGATTAAGGACCCTATCTCCCCCTACTTTATTACAGGTCAATCAGGTCAAGTCTTGTCCTTCTCTCGGGGTTCGGGTTAGCCTGTAATTATTACATATATATATATACAATATTCCTTTTTTATTTTATTTTCTTTATTTTTCCTTTCTTTCTTTATTTAGTTATTTAGGTTAAAATGGTAATAAGTGTACAATATTTACACACAAATGCAAGTTAGTAAGAATATGGAGTTAGTGTTATATACAAATGTTTTATAATTGATTTTAAGCTGAAATAAATGAATAAAGATGATGAATCATAGATTCCTCATGTCCCTATTCTTTACCTTTGCTAGTCCCTGAGCAAACACTTATTTGAAAGAATAAGTAAAGAAAAAGAAAAGGAAAGGAAAAATAAAGAAATTAGGGCAATATTGAGTATTAAATTTATCTTCATAAAATTGTAGTTTAGAGCTCTGTCGGTCCTTTGGATTATTAGTGTGTCAGAACCTTAATGGGAGATAGATTTAAAACCTAACATTCTCTAAGTTCCACGGCACTCCTATTTAGGTCACCTCAACAGTCAATTCAGAACAAGTCTACATACACAAATTCTTGTGACTATGAATCTTTACTTGTACGGTGTAAGTGAAATATGGCTCCCCATCTCAAAAGTAGCAAGAAACAGCCTCTCACAACATGGTAACTCTTGTTCCCAGGTATAACAACTCTTTCCTCGAGGAGTGGAGATATTCCCTTCTATGTTCAAGTAGTACCAACTCAAGAAGAGGGGATGGAGAAATGAATGGACGGTAACTAGAGTAGCTATCTATCCTTGGATGCATGACCAGTGTAGCCAAGTCATCTGCTGCAAGCTTACAAAAATTTATCTTTGATGATCTTATTGATTTTTTTTTATTTTTTATCCTTGTATATACACTCTGGCAGGCATTTTACTTTTCAATTTAGCCGGTCCACTTCTGGATATTTTGCATTTTTCCATAATATTTTTAAAGCACATACAAGGTGCAGCATGTACATAAGGAGTTTTTCCTCTTGAGCCAGTAGACTATCCCTCTTTTGAAGCATTATTGCAACCCCACAACATCCTGTCTTTAGACCTCAACATTGCTAGACCAGGTTGAGACACACTTCCTTCCCACGAGGAAGACGAGAGGTTCCACCTTGATCGTATGCCACCCCAAACTAAAAGATTCTGCCTCATCACTACCTAATCCATGAAGAACTACTTGTAGAGTGCTTGTCCAAGATAAGCCATGGTCTGAAAGAATCATGAGTGTGTTGTTAAATGTTCTACTTAGACTAATCAAGATGACATGTGAACATAGTCTTACGGGCTCAAAGAATTAAGTCACTAGGAACTGAAAAGTCTTAACTCCATTTCATATAAGGTTCCTCTAAAATTAAGTGGATTGGTACCAAACTAAGCTCCATTCTTCAATTTTATTTCATAAATAGTTTAAATGTCAATACTATATAGATAAATGCACATGCAAAAGAAAGAAAATATGAATAATGCAAAGAAAGTTCTTTTTTCTAAAAAAAATGATGCACATGTAAAAAGAACATTTTTTTAAACAATTTTCTAATTTTGATCTTTTTATGGATTTTTTGACAAAATGGAGATGTAAAAGAAAGGTTTTTCCTGAATTATGCAAGTTTTTATAGATTTTGGTTTTGTAGTTCTTTTTTTCAAAAAGGAAAAAGAGTTAGTAAAATATATACAAGTATATACAAGTTTTTTTATTTGTTTTCTAGCTTTTTTGTTTTGTTTTTTATTGTTGTTGTTTTTTTTATTTTTTGTTGTCTGTTTTTTTTTGTTTTTTTACACACGTGGATTTTAGAAAATTATATACATATCGCCCAAAATAATTATCTGAAAAAGTACGAGTTATGACTAAAGTATA
Source organism: Ottelia alismoides (assembly GCA_037367405.1). Taxonomy (NCBI): domain Eukaryota; kingdom Viridiplantae; phylum Streptophyta; class Magnoliopsida; order Alismatales; family Hydrocharitaceae; genus Ottelia; species Ottelia alismoides. The sequence continues at coordinate 1,142,060 of JAZKJV010004344.1, read as the reverse complement.
TAAACAATATATATGACACCACCCTACACTTAGCTCAAACTATGTCCTCATAGTGATAAGAGAGCGGCAAACGAAGACATAACTCGTGCTAAGTATAGAAAAGTGAAAAGACTCCTATGCTACAACGACTAAAATAAAAAAATAAAAAGAAGAGAAGTTGGTGATCCCCCCTATACTTACGATCAAATAATCCCAAGTATAGTTGACTGTACAAAAGGGGAAAATAGATGGAGAGAATGTACAGACTCAAAAATAAAAAGACACGATATGAACAACATCACCCCCCATACATAGGGTAGAGTATACCTAAGTGTAGGCAACAAGAACAAGAGTGATGAACAGGACGGATAATAACAACACAAATCATTCACCCCCCATACTTAGGATAAATCACATCCTAAGTATAGCATATATACACACACAGAAAAGGGGTGAATGATAAAATGGAAGAAGAAAGAGTTAAACGAAAGGATATACAGGAGGAGTAGATGTACAAAGGTCAAGAAGGTTGAAAACAAACATTCATGCGGGACCGTTGAGGTATGGATCTAACAAGGTGTAGGTCGATATTGGGGTTATCATTAGACACAAACTGATCAGGATGGACCAAGAATGTATCCTCAACTGTTTCAGATTGTGCAGGCCTAAACCGATCAGCAAAAGTAGTATGGTCAAGTCTAGCCTGGGAAGTCTCGCAAATATCAAAGTAAAAATGTTCGAATTCCTTAGCTGAAAAAGGTATGAAAAATTCCAGCCTGGCGAGCCTCTCCTAGATCATCATCATCATTAAAAGGCCCAAATTTCTTTATAAAAGCAATCAAATCAAATTTGGCCTTATCGGTCTCATCTGAATTAGGGTGAATAGGAACAGACTCATCAGTGGAAGCAGTCAAATCATGTCCATCTTGTCTAGTATCAGAATTTTCCTTCCGCTCTAGGGTGTTTATTGTGTAAATTTCGTGGATGTCATCAATGCATCTCCACGTACCAGAAGGGGGAACTCCAAGGTTTATGCTTTCCGAGTCTTCCTCGTTAAAGAGGAATTCTTGGGTTTACTTATCATCCGACATATAACAAGAATCTCTGATATTATCGTCGAGGTCAAATTCCTTGGGAGTGGCTAACACGAGTGGGCTCTCATGGGATGCAGGTCTCCGGTCAGTAGTGGGTGTAGTGACCAACACATCGCTACTTGCATCAGAATAGACACGAATCTCTCTTGAACCCTAATCAATAACGACTCCCGCAGAGGCGAGGAAAGGCCGTCCCAGGATGTTTGGAGTGTTCTCCACAGAGGTGGAGGTCTCCATGGGAAATATGACAAAATCCGAAGTAAAATTCATGCCCTTAATAAGAATGACATCGTTTTCTAGAATACCCTTCGGCCTCTTGACAGATCCATCAGCAAATTGAACTATTATTCTGGATTTCTTGAGAGGCCCAAGATGAAGAGATTGTACCATAGAGAAGGGTATTGTATTGATTGAAGAACCGCGATCAAGGAGAGTGTTATCACAAGAATGGTCAGAGATGGAGCAACTCACAAGAGGTATGGTAGTGTCCCCTTTCTTGAAGTGCGAATAGTGAAAAATGGTGTAGGCAGTGGCCATGGTCAAGATGTGACGCTCAGATCTTCTTCTTCGCTTTCTATTCTTGTATTGAGGAGTAGATAAATCTGTAATTGCCTGTTGAAGTGGGGCTTTAATGATATCTAGCTATTTTTTATAGCTTATGATTGTCACATGAGTGTAGGTTTAAAGATTGGCCCACTAATGGCTCTTTGGGCTAGTGGGAGATTATTGGACACGCAAGCCCACGATTAGCCATTATGCAATAAATGTTTTTGTGAACATCATTCCCAAATCTAAAATGAAGATTACTATATTTCCATAATAGGTCCCCTAGTACAATTAGGGCTATGTACCCATCTTAATGATTATACAACTATTGACTTAATTATTGAATCATAGAGGCTGGTACTTGGATGAATATCTAAAGAGTTAGATTGATGACTCATTAATCACTGTCAAATGATTATTAAGAAAGGATCTGTAGCCTGAGAATGAGATGGGAATCCTTTTTCTAGAGGTTGATATCTAACCGACCTTTTGATGCATGTCCTCTACATAGGAATAGAGATTCGGAGGTGTTAGATAAGTTAGGTCATGTGTCTACAATGGTGGGGACTACTCCAGGGTCTGCACGTAGTATATGTGCTATACAGGTTGGAGCTACGAGGGACATGACTAAGAAAGCTTTATCAATCCTAGCTCTTTTGTCTCAACAAATGTCTCGACAGTGGCAGATACAGAGTTAACCACTGATAAATCCCGTTCCTCAGTATTGCCGTGCGTGCGGGGAGGGAGAAATGGGAAACGAAGGTCACGTGCTACGCACAAGACCGGAAGGAGGGGACAGATGGTGCCACGTGGTGCGCTGGATGTGGCCATGTGGACGGTTAAATTATTTAAAAATATTTAATTAAATTTAATTAACTAAAATAAAATAAAATAAATAAAAAAATGATTAAAAAATGGGTGACACGTGGCAGCTCCAGGAGCTACCACATGTTGCTCCCAAAAAATCAAAAATAAAATGTAAAGAAAATAAAAAACAAGCAAAAGGGTTAAATCAAAACGGGATTTTTACACCCATAACCCTGAGTAATTTCGTAATTACAATCATAACCCTGCATAATCGTGAATTACATGATAAACCCTGAGTAATGCTTAACTCTTACATGACATAACCTTGTGGTATGGTCCATTTAAGATGCCCGTTATATTTGACGGTTTCCGTTAAAAATAACAAAAATACCCTACTACTCATTCTTATTTGCAAATCTTGCCATCGCATCTCTCTTAGGGGGGCTCCTGGGGCCAGGGCTTAAGCATATCGGGAATCGGATGGCTGAATGAACTGAAACACTTTGGAGATAGATAATTCCCATTGTACAGACCACCGTGCCCACTTCCATCCATTATAGGTTGTACCTCATTCCGCCCCGCCAATTATTCATTTTTACACAATGCATGCTTTTTGATAATTATTTGTATTTACATGAATATACATGTGTTTGGCAAAGGTTTTGTAGCAAAAATAAAAGAATAAAGAGTGATGAATGGGTATTCATAACCCCCTATATTTAACTTTGCTAGTCCCTTAGCAAACACTTATTTGAAAAAGAAGTGAAAAAGAGAAAGAAAAAGAAAAAGAGGAGAATATACATGGACTAGGGCTGATTATTAAACTTGCCTTCATTAAATTGAAATATGGAGCTCTATCAGATCTTTGGATTATTAATGTGTCGGAACCTTATTTGGACTTAAGCTTAAAACTCAACAGCCTCTAAGTTATCTAAGGAGTTAGATAGAGGACTCATCAAGCATCATCAATGATTGACAAGTAGTGATCTCCAGTCTGAGTGGGAGATGGCAATCCTATCTCATTAGACCGATATCTGATCGACCTCTTGATGCAGGTCCTCTGCATGGGAATATTGATTTGGAGGTATCAGATTAGTTGAGTCAATGAGTTGACTTAACTAGATCGAGATAACCAAAGACCTGTGATGAATACTGTCACATCACAGGCAAACATCCTCTGACCAGAGTCAGATGTATTGCTATATGTCTGAGTATGTACATTTGGCAGACCAATAGGTTGATGACCTAACCAAGGTCTATATACCGGCGGGCTGGTGTGCATGTAAGGGCATATGAGTAATATGATCTCTCAAAGGGATCATACAGGTTCACTTATGAACCGGGAGACATGAGCTCACTCATGAGGTTTTGGGATTGACCAAATTCCATACGTGGTCATGATGCTTTAGAAGCATGATATGAATTTGAAGGGAAGATATATGCTTTGTGAAAGCATATGATCTATACCATATCCCAAGAACCAAGATTGAGAAACTTAGTGATCAAACCCTGAAGATGACAGTGTAAAAGTGATCTATATCTTCGGGATGATCATGAGTCTTCCAATATGTAGGATGTACGGGTATTGGGAATACCTGAAGGGTGATTTGATCATAAACAATTGTATAACCATGACGCTTCCATTCCGAGGGAGTGATAAAACATGTCTGGATTTTAGTGACTCCTCTCATTAGAGAAGTGACCTAATCTTAGTCCATATACTGGACATTGATCTGAATAAGATTCAGATGCAATGAGAAGATTATGTTTACGGTCTTGATTTAATCAAGCATCTATGCGAGGTCCATGGGATCTGGATTTGAGATGTGATCTCAATATCCATGTCACTATATGTGGAACAATACAATCACCATGTCCTTATCTCCAAGTATATGAGGAGAAATAGCATTATTCTTAAATGGTTTAAGAATAATTCCATAAGATCTAAGCAAAGAGAAGTTGATAATTAAATGTGATTTAATTATCATGATGTATGAGGAATTATCCAATATAATTAAATATGATTTAATTATTATGGATAAGAATAATGTGGATAGTAATATCCAATTATTCATAATATATTATAAATGTTATTTATAATGTATTAGAGAGAGTTAATTATAATTTATATTTGAAGATTAATTATTAATGTGTGTTGGATACACATTGTCTAATTAATTGAAAATATAAATTACATTTAGTTTTGGATTGTGAATATGATTCACAATTTTCCAGTGTTAAGATTGCAATATTCCCAAAATAATTGAGAATTATTTTTGGTGAATAAAAATACCAACAAATAGTTGTTGGAAATAAGTTGAGAGAAAAACAAGGAGATGTGCAATCTCATGGGAATCCATGAGATTGCCCTCCCCATATGGGAAGGAGGTGGCAGCACCAATTCCTTTATGGAATTGGTGGTCGTCCACTCCCTCTAATGGGGAAGGTGGATCTCATTTGTATTTTCACTCCTTATTTAGTTGGTTTAATTTGGTATTAATATATATTTGATTTATCAAATATATTTAATCAAAATTAAATCACAAATTGTTGGCTTTTACCAACAACAATCTTAACCATTGGATTGACAAAAATCAATCTCGTCCATTGATTTTATATGTCCCATGGATTGCGATCCATGGATCCCAAAACCCTATAAATAGAGAGGCATACCATGCTCTCTCTTTACATGCTATTGTTGCACACAACTCTCTCTCTCTCTTTCTCCATACTCGACAGCCCTCTCTCCCTCTCTTCTTGGGGCCGTCCACCATACCTTGATGGAGAGAATTGTCGACGCCCGCGCCATCGTGATGCCGCTTCGACGCTCTGCGGTTCTCCGTCTACTTGGAGTGCTTCACTCACGAAGGAGACGTTCGATCTCGTGCGGCGAGATCAGGAGCAACCGTGCTTGGATCATCTTCTTGGATTGCGAGGACACCACGACTCATCCCCGCGCTCGCAAGCCGTTACTCCGACGATCGGACTTGAGAGAGGAGGTCTCTTCTCTTAGAGACATGATCAACCATGATTCAAGAGGTATTGCATTATACTTGTTGTGGTTATAGATGAAACTCTCTGAGAATGGTTCTTGGATCATGTGGTTTCATCGAATAAAAATTTTTTAAATTCCGCTGCACCGAACAACTAGTATGACTAGTCGTTCTTCGTCGTATTCGATACGACGATCACGCTTCCGCGATGCGCTTGAGGATTTCTCCATATCCTTCACTCTAATATTGGATTACCTTTGACAATTCTGCATACCACTCCTTCAGACAGGAAACTCATACAACGGAATGTACTAATGATATCGACACACATGCACCCTATACGGCAAGTTCACCATATGATGGACCGGTCAACAATCACAGAAATAGGCTCTACTCAACCCAACAGTACATGCATGAGTCACAATGTCTTAAGTATGAAACCTATAGATTCCCACCAATTCAACAGACTCCATCCGTGAATTTTCAGGAGAAAATTTCAAAGGATGACAAGTCAAACATATACAATATATTCCGAAAGAGTCTTCTCCCAGCTCATACATGAAAATGGTAGACAAAATGATTGAATCTCAAGTGAAAATCCAGAGAACACTCAGAAACCCACAAACATTGTACACCCTATGAACAACGCTGACTGCAATACATATTCATATTACTACCTTTGGGGATGACTCTGACTCGCCACATCGAAGCCCCCTCCTCAACTTTGGAAAGCATCACATCTACATGCCACATCAAAAAGATCAAAAAATTTGCAAAACTCAAAGATACCCTAAAAATTTGAAAAAATAAAAAAATCCATAAAATCGAAAGTGGAGAGAATTTCAAGAATTCGAATCCTACTATGAGGGAAGCACTAGATAAAAGATTGATTTTTGAACTTCCCTTGATACAGGACATTGAACACTTCCCTAAACATAATAGTTTATAATAAGTAAATTGATGTCGAAAAAGTCGGGCATAAAGAGAACAAGGGTTGAAAGACACATTTTGACAATAGACACCTCCTTGATGATGAGGAGAAAGACCGAGAGCCATAGAGTGAAGCGGTTGCCTAGATTTGACTATTGAATAAAAGACACAACATTCATCCATGCTCGAATCTATGATGACTCACCAATAAATATCTCCTGACCTCTGTGTTTGACAAGCCCAAAACTCGGACCAATCTGAAAATCAAGAGAGATCGTTCAACTGGTTGATCCATATATAAAACGGCCGAGAGGAACCATTACATTCATCATTATATTCCTAGGTGCTCCGCTCAAAGTGTACTTCACGATCATTGATATTGAGCATCAAGAAGAGTTCGCCCTGTCTCCAATCATTCTCGAAAAGACGTTCTTATACTTGTCTAAGGCAACTATAGATTACAAGACTCGGGAGATCAATTTCACCACATTGGGAGCACCTCAACACATAGTCTTTGAGGAAACATGATATCCTAAGGTGACCGACAAAGCTGTCAGCAACAATAATAATCAAGCGGTAGAAGAGCCCAACCCAATTACTACACCTGAGATAATGATTGTTGAGATGACCATTGTATCAAAAACTTCCCCCATGCTCATGTTTCCCACTGCTTGCTCCTCCACCACTACGTGACAGATCCTACGGAGGAGCACCTGATGCAAGGAGTTTACCATATAAATGAATATTCATTTGATTATAGTAATAACACACAATCAAGGGCTAACCCAGAGTCAAACCTCTGACAGATTTGATCAATTCGATCTGACACAGGAACTCACCAATGCCAAGACAATGAGAACGCATACACAGGACGTCCAGTGATCGGGGAGGATTACTACAATGATTAATCATCTAACGAGGAACCAATGTCAGCACTCAATCCCCAGGACCTGCACCATTACATACAACACGACTATATTGCAAATTTCGGATACTCCCTTTTCCAGTCGTATATCTAGCGAGAAGAAGAAGAAGAGTACTGATCGCGTGAGGCATTCCCCGGAACACCTCAAGTCGTATCAATCTCCTCTTCCTCTTTATGCTTCAGGTTCTAGAAAAATGACTAAGAAAGTTGCCTTTTATATACTGTAAAAGGAACCTTCTGAAGATTCCTCATCAGGTAGGGATAAGGTGATCTTTATGAGTGATCTCAGTTCAGCTGCTATGAAGCCCTATCTAGGCAAGCAACCAGATATTGACCCGGCCGACTCCTGCCCCTCACTACTATTCCTCGAAAGCTGAGTCTCACTAGATTTACAATAATAATTTCTTACGATTAGACTGAGACTAATGCTTTAGAATACTCATCATCCGAGGACGAGTCGATTGACCACAAAACTGAGCACATTTCAAGAAAGAAACTTAAAACTAAGAATGTTTGGAGTACCTCTACCTACTAGTATAATTCTTCTGAGGATAACTCCAACGATGGCTAGGAATCATCTACTTCGTCTTATTTACATACCTCATAGTACTAATCTTCTGTGAATAACTCCGATGATTGTGGGGAATCATCTGCTTCCTCTTCTTTCTATATTTATGAACTCCCACCACAAGCTCACAAAAAAGATCTGCTGAAAACCTTCTTGATCACAAGCAAACTTCACTTCCGACCCCATCAATCCCCCACCCTTATTCCATATTTAGTCTGATCAGAGTCTAAGTATGGGGGACCCCGTGCCCACTGTATATACTCTCCTCATTCACTTGTCCCCGTGTCCACGTCATTCTAGCCCTTCTTCTATATTTAGACTGCCCACAACCTAAGTATAGGGGGGTTGGTTGCCTTCAATTTTTTCTGTTCTTTTTCACTCTCTTACGCTTAACCCAAGATATGTCTTTTATGCGCTTCTTGTTCTCTAAGGACATAGCACTCGTTAAGTATAGGGGGTGTGTATATACTCTATATATATTTTACCCATTACTCTAACTTTCGTGTAAGTCTATATTTTTTTATGGGGTAGATATCTTACTTCTGAAAACTTGAAAAAAGTATAAAAATATTTTATAACTAACATTGTCTGTGTCCAATTGTGTGTGCAACCAAATTTTTGAAAATTGTCTTTTTATTCATTTTTGCATTAAAAAAATATTGCATCAAATAAATCTCTCTTAAAAAAACATTTTTGCACACTTGCATTTTATTCATCATTTCATCCATGCATTCTTTAGTTGGATGTATCCCAAACACTTACACTCTCAAATAAGACTTGTGAAGTTCAAGAACACTTGGTTTATGAGGTTTTAAGATTCAGAATTAAGCGTCCTTAATCAATAGGATCTATTACTTAATTATTCACACGTCCATAGTTCTAAAGATGTGTATGTTATATTTCATTCTTAGTCTCTCCCTTAAAGAATATGATCAGCACCTCACTTGCAAGACTGAAATTATGATGTGATGAGTTGGGATTTCACTTAGGAATTGTAGTGAGCAATTTGAGTTTGGATATGATTTATGATGCTCGAGGATGGGATAAAATCGATGATGGCTTGATGAAACCTGAGAGTTATCACCTTCGGTCAGTATGAGATCAAGTTTCTAGTACTAATCTCTTTGTATAAAACCTATGTGCATGGGTGTAATGAAACTTTATTAATTGTTGATCAGTGTACGCCAACTTGCTAAAAGCAATGGAGCTAGCCAATCATCAATGAATTAAATTTCTAAGAAGTTCTCTCATTCAAATACAACGAAAAGCTCTCTCACTACAAATACCAATTCAAAGAGACCAATTGTGAGCGCTACCAACTCTTTCAATGTGTCAACTTCGACCAAAGCTATTAGGACCATGAGTCGGACTAGACCCCATAAAGGGATCTGCATCCTATAGTGATACAAGCATGGGTGTTGAAGGTACGATATGTACTCAAAAGAGACACACCTCGGTTCACTCCCAGGAAAATAAGTGCAAACAACTCCGAGCTCTCTTGATGGATGCACTGGTCAACAACCTAAAACACATGTGTTGCATTAATAAGGCACTCAAGTAGAGGGAGACAAGAAATTACACCATCCTATGCCCTCCATCAACTTGCCTTCCATCTACACTTTTTAGACTAGCGGCTAAAAAGATGGTGGATTGTTTTCAAGAACTTTTTTATTCCCTCTGTGTTGAGGATTGTGTCCTTAGGAGAGTCTCTAGGACTACAACTTTGGGTGATGTTTTGACTCTACTCTTGTGTCTGCAGTCCACACTAAATGTCATACCCACAGATATATGTAAACAAAGAGAGCCTCAGAGCTATGGAAGTTGGATACCTTTTGATTAAATCTTGGTTCTGGTAAGAATTTTGGGATCACTAAAATAGATTGTTCTTTGATGGATAGAGTCTTGTACTCCACATGTACAGTTGGGGATTAGTCTGACTAAATAATTTGTTTTCTAGTGCTCGGGGACAAACATGGTTCAAGTATGGGGGTTTATGAATCTGTCATTCATCACTCTAAAGGGATTAATTTAGCTTGCTTCACCAAATATTATTGGCATTTCATCGTTTATATTGCATTATTAACATTCATACATGTATAAATAATAATTGCATTTTATCACTCATCATGGCAATAAATAAGAAGCTAAAAATCCCAAACCCTATAAAATAAGCTCACTTCTATGATTTTTAATTAATTCATGCCAACTCCAAATCACATAAAACCACCTCCATTGGGTACATATCACTAATAACTAGGGTTTCATGAGGGTCAAATATGTCCTCACAAGGATTAGATAAAGTCGATGTGACGACCGCTTAAGAAACCCTAATTAATCAAGAACTAACCTACAATATATATATAAAGCAATGAAAAGAAAAATATGTGGAGTTAAAATTTATTTTAACTCTAGAAAAGATGCGTATATGTGCAAATATGTGTAGAGTATCGAACACAGGAAGCAAACGTTAGAATGTGTCAAATGAAAAATATGTGTTCTTCTTTTCTATGTATGATTGTGGGTTTTTAATTATATTTTTTTTCATTTTTGATTTTGAATTTTTTTTATTGTTTTTAATTTTATTCATTTTTTATTTATTTTTATATTTTACTGGTTTTAATTTCTTTTTCTTTTTAAATATATAATATAGAATATATAAGGCTATATATAATATAGGATAATACATTTTAAATATTAATAAAAATAAACAAAATACAAAAAATAATGTGTTTTTCGGTTTTATTGATTTTTTACTATTTTGTGATATTCTAAGGATTTTCTCTATTTTTTATTTTTAAAGTAAAAAATATCGCAACAATGGGAATTAATAAATATGCTAGATAAATTTGGAAATTAAAAATAGCAAATAACGTCAGATTTTTTAAATTAATTTTAATAAATAAATAATATTATAAAGAAATTTATATAATAGAAAATGATATTTTTGGAGTTTTTTAGAAATGTTTAGATTTTTATAAAAGGATTTTGGGTTTTTTAATTTTTATGTGTTTTCTTTTTCTATTTTTAGGGTTTTGGTTTCTAGAGTTATAAATAAAAAGACAGACAACATAATTTGTTTTGTATTTTTTCGAAAATATTTTATATTTTTATGCATTTTGAAAACTAAAAAGGGACTTTTTGTGATCTTTTTTATTTATATATATACATTAAAGGTCATAAAATTGAAATCCAAAATTATGTTGTGAAACAACATACTGACATGCACGTAATCCGATTTTTGGGGATATTTCTAGAGTACAAACTCTATTTCTAATAAATATAACAAACACACAAAAAATCGAGGAACTAGTAGGGGCATATATGTAATTAAAAATCAATGTGAGGGCCTTTCTGATAATTTTCCCAAAAATATTAAACGAGAATTAAAATTTCTTGGGCCAAAATGGAAAAAACATACAAGGGCTCAAGTACAAAAATGTCACCTTACATGGGACGACACGTGAGGTGACGTAGATTGGACTAAACAACAAATATAAAAATTACGAGGATCTTTTACAAATATTACAAAAATATTATAATGGTATTGGAATGTTTATAGATTAAATATTAAATACAAAAATACGTTGGGTGTAAGGTGCAAAATATCCAATGTAGTCATAATCCAACGATGGTTAGCGATTCAGTTGTACACATGTTGACACCTTAGTGCACGATGATGCTTCGACCTCCAACCCTCATGATTAGAAATGGAGGGGAGATCTACGGTGGTGGAACAACAAAATTGGATGGCGGTTGTATGATCTGGAGCAGCTGGGTGATCTAACTGTTGGAAGTGGTTATGTAAGACCAGACTTGAACTAACACATGGCAATTTCCGATCCATTCTCCTTAGCTCCTTCTGCCATCTGGAAAGCTCAGGCAAGTTGAAAAATGGTGCAGGGGCTCCTCCGCTTCAGATGGATGCTTGAAAACGTACGTTGGATCCCTGTTGAAGTCTAACGGGCTCGAAGAAGAAGGGGGCTCCATGTATCTGCTCTGCTCAAAATCAAACCCCCCAAGGGGTCTTTAGAGTCCAGGACCTTTAAAGAAGTTCACACATGCAATAAGGGGAGTTATGGGTCTTTATTGGAGTGGGAAGATGGCAGATGGGGTGTGGCGGCAGACCTCTGGTGAGGTGAAGGGTGAAGCGTGGCAGCGATGCTTCGAGAAAGGCGGTGGAATGAGCATCATTAGCTTGATCGAGATGGACTTGAGGTCGATTGGAGATGGAGAATGATGGAGAAGGTGATGGGAAGGGAAATGAAGGTGGAAGGCACGGCGAAAAACGACGGAGGAATTGTGGAAGGTTCACCAGAGCGAAGCTCCAACGGACACCGAAATGGGGGATTTAAGCTATGGCGAAGGATTAAAGGCTAAAAGAAATACAATGAATAAATATACGACTAAAACTAATCTAAAAAGGCAATAGAAAACACCTCAAGAAGCCGGAGATGTAAGGTGGACCTCACAACGGCTGAGGCCTCCTAAGATATAGAGATCACCTCCTACACCGTCTTCTCTATCGTGCTAAGGCAAGGCAACATCCATGTCATGAATCTCAAGCCTCCAAACATAAAAGAAGGGGAGAAAATCAGTTCGAAGTGATTCAGAAAATGAAAGAAGATCGTGGGGTTGGTTATGTAGAGGAGGCGAAGAAACTAGAAAATAGAGGCACAATGGGTGAAGTAGTGATCCACAACTTGAGGAATTAAGCCTGTGTGTATAACGGATGCTTGCATTGATTGGAGGAAAAAGGTAAAGTGTAGGTCAAATCTAGGCATGTCAGAGCTATATGGCTAGGTTAGTAATGAACCGAGGATCCCAGCTGATCGTTTGTTCCACACAAGGCGGGAGCACAATCGTCAAGGTGACCAGATTCATCAACCGACGGGAACCTTGGACCGATCAACAACTAACCCACAATACGAATAAAGCAATTAATATAAAAAAAATGTGGATTTAAAATTAATTATAACTCTACAATAAAATGTGTATAGGTGTAAGCATGTGTAGAAGTCGAACTTTAGGGAGCAAACAGTAGAAGGGCAAAAAATGCACACAAAACATGTCTTTCATCTCTTGTCCATTTTTATTATTTTTGTTGGTTTTTGGATTCTACATTTTTTATTTTTTTTTATATTTTTGTATTTTGTTTTTAATTTTATAATTTTTTATTTTCTTTTTGTATTTTCAATTTTTTATATTTCCTTTTCTTCTAAATACATACATACATATATAATATAAGACTTACATTATGGAATAATTATATCTATAAATACTAGTAAATATAAAAAAATACAAAATAAAATTTGTTTTTACATTTACATAATTTTCTAATGTCTTTGTAATTTTTCTAGAATTTTTGTTATTTTTTTGGATTTATAAGGTAAAAAAATATCCCAAATCAGGAATTTAATAAATAGCTGAAAGTGAATTGAATTTTAAAATAGTAAATAGATTCCAAAATTACACATATCAATTTTAATAAATAAATATCTATATAAAGAAAATTACAAGATGGAAAAATAAAATTTTGTATTTCTTAATGATTTTCTTGATTTTTATGAGGGATTTTGGGTTTTTGTAATTTTTATGAATTTACTTTTTCCATTTTTAATGATTTTTTTTAGAATTAAAATGGGGGAGATATAAAATAAATATTTTTTTGGAATTTTTTATTTTTTTTGGTTTTTCGAAGCTAGAAAATACGAAATTAGCCTTCTTTTTACTTTTAAAAAATGGATAAAAACCAAAAAATGTGAAATAAATACATGGCAAGAGGCATCTATCCCTATTTTTGCTGATTTTTAGGAGCACAATAGCTATTTATAATAAATAGAAGAATTCACAAAAATAAAAATCCTAGCTGGGGCATATTTACAATAAAAATAAACTTCAGGGGGTTCAATACAAATTTTCAAAAAATATACAACGAAAATTTAATTTTATTGGAGTAAAAATAAATACACAAAGTCGCAGGGGCATACATGCAATTTCGCCACCTCTTGTGGGATAACACGTGAGTTGATATGGAATGGACCCAGATGCAATTAAAAGCAGTACAAGGTCGTTTTACAAAAATTACAATTTATTGTAAATGTTGCAATTTATTTAAAGAACTATATAATAAATATACAAAAATACATGACATAAGTGCAAATTACCACAAGCACACGCCATCGGGCGACAGGGGAGTTTCCACTTAAACTCGTGGCGCATTTTGGACGGGCGATGCCGCTTTGGCCATGGATGGACATGATTAGGTCACTGGGTTGCGATCGGACGGTCGTGGGTGGCTGCATCCTACGACTCATGGAGAATATGGAGATCGAAGCTTGATCTAGCTCTGAACCTCACTGTAAGAACATGGAAGAACAGGATGGGTTTCGAACTTCAATCAACAGTATGGCATGCCTCCCACAGTCTTCTTCAGGTCCAAGGTTTGCAATAAGTAGCCAGAACATTCCTCAATCTACAGGAGGAGCTAGAATGGCCAAAGAGTCACCAAAGTGCCACCATGAGAACGAGGAAGAAGTGGCGCACCAGGTACCTCTGACGAGGTGTGAAGGCACCGCCAGGAGCTCGTTTGCTCTTCATTCACGCAGAAGATGAAACAAGGGACGAGGGCAAAGTCTCATCCCATTAGAAGAGAGAATGGGCGAATGGAAGATGATGGACGACGCTCTTCGGCAATAGGCAAAGAATCGAGAGTGGATCTCCAGATACACTAGGGATATTGGGGAATATAGGTGCATGGGGTGATGAGAGGGTGAAGGTTAGTGAGATGTGGGTGAAAGCATGGCCAGAGGACAGTAGAACACATGTGAAAACGTTCGCCGAAGCGGAGCTTCGGTGAAATATGAATCGGATCTTTTAGACTAAAACTAATGTCTACTGGTTAATCTAAATGCATAAAATAAAACACAGAACTAAAAGCTACCTAAAAAACATAAAGGGCACAACTCTTACCTTGTCGGAGACCAGGGATGAGAGACGTTGCCTGAGCGTCGCCTTTGGTGCACCTCCTTCATCCTCCATCTGTTGCCAAGCTCCAGGGGACCCTCCCCTGTCACGAGGATGCATGCTAGGCCGTAGTTGAGGGACTTTAGGACTCAGGGGATGACCAAATTCAAGGAGGAAGAAGGTGGGGTTATTTATAAACATTACAGGGCACCCTTATTCAAGGCAAAATGGCGGTATTCGATGCTATGTACAAGAACTCGAAGTGGCCAGCGTGGATCCTGGATGATCAAGGACCAAATCTCATTAAGATATTGAGAGTTTGGATGGATAGATCAAGCGGAAAAATTGGGACAAATTGCAGGAAAAGATACACACATCAAGTCAGCAAGCCTGGAGGCATAGTTGACTGATCGTCAACACTAAAAATGCTAATATTGTTCTACGTCAGCTTTAGACGTCAAAACTACCATGTTTATTAAAGAATAAATAATAAAAAAATAGTAACTAATTTTATTATTTTTTAGTATAAAATAAAAGAGTTTAATGGGGTTGCCCCTTAGGGGGAGCTAACTTGGATCCCCCCGCCCCATTTCCCCATTTTTTTATTTTTTATTTCGAAAATTTCTTCTGTGAGTATTCATCACTATCCCTATATTATGTTATTCAAATTTTGTGTGAAACATAGACTTCTACGGCCTCCATCTGGACAGTCATTATTTTGACAATAACATAGCTTCTACGGCCTCCATCTAGCTGTAGGAGTCTCTATTTCTGACGAAATTCGAATGACATATTGGAGGGATATATAGATGAATATACACGTTGAAAATTTAAAAAAAAATAAAACAAAAATGTGGAAAAAATTAGGGCGGAACAGCCAAGTCGGTTGCCGAGTTCAAGCCTAATTCTGTTGCTTATTTCTTTATTGTGTTTGCCTTAAAAGCATGAAATTAGGTCAGCTTTGGTTTGACTAAGTAAAAAGGGGAAGCCCCCTTTGTTTCCAAAATAAAAAAATGTTTACTATTTTATTTAGTATTTTATTACGATTTTTATTTATTTTTTGATGTTATTTGTTACAAGTTAATTTTTAAGTTTAGATTTATTGGTATATTCATCTATATTTTAACAATTTTATTTTTATTTGGTATATTTTATGTTATTAATTTATTCTCTTATTTTATATACTTATAACTTATTTTTATGAATGTAAATATATTTTTATTATATTCATATGATATTATTTGTACACATAAATAAATACGTATGTATAATATGTAGGTATATGTAAAGTATATTTACCTTTGTACTTTTGTATTTTATTTTATTTAATATTTATTTTATGATTTTATTTTAGATTTTTGTTATTAATAGAATATAAATGATGTTCACAAAAGTACGAGAATATAAAAGAATAAATAATGAAAGAATGGATTACTCTTTTATTTATTTAAAAATATTATTATAAGTATTTTGCTAATGTTGTTATATAGAATTATTTTATGCTAATGTTGTAATTTCAATATGTACATATGGTATAAATAATATTCACAAAATTATAAAATTATAATATTGTAAAAATAAAAAAGGATGAATAAATTCAATATTTATTTGGGTATACTATACAGTGAGGGTCTAAAACCTAACTTTCACATCTTAACTCCAAAAAATATGAAACCACCTCCATTAAATAGCTTATGAAAAGTATACAATTACAGGATGATTTTGATACTTCAATGTTTTTATTTGGAAGATATGGGTATGTGAAGTTAGGATTTTGGCTTTTTATTTTGTATGTAAAATGTACACTGTGCGTTCCTTTTGTGCAAACTCAATTTTGTATTTTTTTACATTGATATATACAACTTTCATTTACAAAGTTTCTTTATTTGATGCATAAATATTAAAGAATAAATTAGATGTCAGAAAATGAATTATTTAATGAATAAAAGAATTGGGTTTTGCTATACTTAGGGTGTACTTTAACCTATGTATAGGGGTTGTTAGACTTTTGATTATTCTTTTGACTCTTTTACCTCTGTTTTGTTGCCTATACTTAGGGATATTTTGCCCTAAGTACAGGGGAGGTAAACCCCGTACACTCTATCCCTCGGTTTTCCCTGTGTATATAGACTTCTATACTTATGATTACTTGATCCAAAGTATAGGGGGATCACCAATTTCTATTGATTTTATTCTTTTATTCATCGTTGCAATATAGCCTTTCTTTTTACTTCCTTATACTAAGCATGAGTTATGTCTTCTTCATCGCTCTTTGATCACTCCGAGGACATTGTTTGAGCTAAGCATAGGGGGTGTCGTATATATTGTATATATACTTTAGCCATAACTCATACTTTGTGTGAGTATGTTAATAAATAAAATGGCAAAAGCTACAAGGTAAAAATCACAAAATTTTTAAAATTTTTCTTGTACGTAAAATTCTTTTGCACATACATGTATGTAAATAGCCATTTGTAAAATGTATTTTTGTACAAATTTTTGTAAAAATGCTTGGTTTGTAAAAAGTTTGTAAAATATTTTTGTATCAAAATTATGTATATAGTACGAAGTTTTTGAAAATGAAAGTTTGCAAAAATCTGTTTGTAAATGTTTTGCAGAACTTCTTCATTTTCCTTGCATTCAAACACTTTCAAAAATTTTGCATATTTTGAAAATTGCATCAAAAAGAATGTTGTACATATTTTTTTATATTCTTCTGAATCATTTGAGACATTTAAACTATTCTAGAATTAAATTGAAAAATGGAGCATGGTTAAGACCTTAATCCACCTAACTCTCAAAGGAACCTTATAGGATTTAGGGTTAAGACTTTTCAGGTCCATTAGTGACTTAATTCTTTGAGTTCACTAGGCTATGTTCACATGTCATCTTGACGAGCCTAATTATAACACTTAACAACGCACACATGTCTCTCACAGACAACGACTTTACTTGGACCAACACCTTACACATAGCTCCACAAGGATGAGGTGATGAGGAGACAGTTTTCTTTGGCTTGGAGTAACGTACGAGGGTAGTACTTCTAGGCATAACCTCTTGTCTTCCTTTAGGGAGGGATTCACATCTCAACATGGTCTAGAAGCATTGAGGTCAAAAGACAGGATTTGTGGGTTGCAATAATGCTTCAAAAGAGGGATAGTCTACTAGCTTAAGAGGAAAGAGTCCGTATGTATATGTTGCACGATGTAGATATGTTGTACTTATGCACACAAAAATGTGCAAAATCAATAAAAACTTCAAAAAAGTGGACAAGCCTGATTGAAAATAAAATGCATGTTGGAGTGTATATAGTTAATAAAGCAAGGCTTATGTATACCACCTTCCCATGAAGCTTGCAGCAGGAGACTTAGCTACACTGGTTAGGCTCCCAGGGATACATGGCTACACTGGCCGCGATCCATTCTCTTCTTTCCCCCTCTTCTTAGGTCAGTTGCACTTGAACATAGAAGGGAATACCCCGCTCCTCAAGGAAAGAGCTGCTAGACTGAGGAATTAGAGATACCATGTTGAGGGAGGTTGTTTCTTTGTCATTTCTGAGGTGGGGAGCTACATATCATTTACACAGTACAAGGAAAGATACATGGTCAGTAGACTTTTGCATATGCAAACTTGTTTTGATCTGGATTATTGAGGAGTCTTGACCAAAGAATGGTGGAACTTAGAGGTTGTAGAGTCTTAAACCTATATCCTAATAAAGTTCTGACAAACTTGTAATCCAAAGGTCTGACTGAGCGCCATACTTTAATTTAATGAAGACAAGTTTAATAATCAACCTTGATTCTCTTTCTTTTTCTTTTCTTTTCTTTTCACTTCTTTTTCAAATAAGTGTTTGCTAAGGGACTAGCAAAGGTAAATATAGGGGGGTGATGAATCCCTGATCCTCACTCTTTATTCTTTTATTTTAGCTAATTATCTTAGCAAAGCATCATGTAAATACTTGTGAAAGCAATAACTTAGCATTTTGCATGCATCTATTAATATTGCATAATTTGCATGTTTTTGTACAAAAATAAAAGAATAAAAGAAAAGGAAAAGGAAGGAGGTATTTAGAATAAATACAAAGTGACTCGAACCCTAAGAGAAGTCAAGCCTTGACCTGATCACAAAATAAAATTAGTAGAGAGAGATAGGGTCTACTTTGTGATGTACAGATTCCCTATATTTGTAAATGATTATTTTTGACAAAATACAACTAAATTATTATTTTCACTCCTTTGTACATACCTCTATGATGACACGAAATACCGAGCGACTAAGGTAAAGGTACAAAAGTGGTCGTTGCGACCTTGGTCACTCAGATGTGTCAATCAAGAAAAATGAACCACTCGAGACAGATAAAATCAATAAAATCACGAGATAGCGGTCCTGCTATGTGATTAACCTGGTATAGCACACAGGGTCGAACTCAAGGAGCACGGGTTGGCCTCTCGGCCTACGAAGTAGTCAAAATAAAGGGAAAAAATCTTTTTAGTGGTTTTTAATTTGTTTTATATTTTTTTTGGATTTTTAATGTGTAAAGAAAATGAGAAAAATGACGAAATACATACTTCAACAATTTATTAAAGCACTAAAAATCAACCAAAAATTCAAACAAAAATGTTTTATGTGTTTTATATCTTGTAGTGTTTTTGGTGAATTTTTGAGATTTTTCAGTGGTGAAAAATATCCAAAATTGGCTAGAAAATCAAACTAAGCAAAACAAACAGTGGACAAATTTTTTGTAATTTTTGGACACTATTTAATATTTTTTTGTGATTTTTAATGTTAAACAGTAGCAAAATTGATTGTTTTTGAATTTTTAAAAATACCAAACAGAATAAAAAATGTCCTAAAAAATCCACAAAAATCCTACACCATGGCAGGAGCCATGTGTCAAATTGTTGTTGGATTTGGAGGTGATTTGATATTTTATTCAAAAATAGAGATAGGGCACTGTGCTCAGGGACCAAAGTGCAAATACCCAAAGTTCTGGGGGTCCTGGTGCAAAATACCCAGCAAAACACGTGCCAAGCGCGTGCCTGGGGCACTCAGGGGCCCAAATGTAAGAAAAATAAGTTCCGAGGGCTTATTGGTAACAAGTACCAAAAGCCCAAGGGCTTATCTGCAAATAACCTAAAAAAAATAACGCACATGCTCAAATAAATCACGCACAGGGGTATAAATGCAAATATCTAAAAACTTTCATTCATTGAATAACATCCAGAACTACAAGGGTATCTACTGCAAATAACCCAAAGAAATCACGTGTCGAAGCACGTATCCACAACTGGCAGGGGTATAAATGCAAATAAACTAAAGCTCAGGGTCCACTACGTAAATTACCCTAAAACTAAACAACTTACTTAAATATTTACAGGACTAGAACAAAATGCATAAAAGAAAGGGGGCCTAAGAGCAAATTACCTCTTTTATTAACGTCGACGGCCGGATGCGTGACGCGTGGCGGATCTGACGAATGAGGACGACTGCGCCTTTGACCTGGCGAACGTTGGCCTGATCGACGTCTGAGCGCGCTCCACGTGGCGATCGGACGGCTCTGGTTCTCTGGAGGCAAAACCCTCGTGTATCAGACGGAGGGGAGGAGGGTACGTGGCGAATCTGACGGATGAGGCTAGCTGGTGCCTCTCTCTCCGCGCGGATGGTCAAGATCGATCCTCGGGACGATCGGACGGTGACACCTTGCCTAGGATGGATGGTTCAGATGATAACTGGAGCGATGAGGACGATCTGACGGTCGACGAGGATCCTGGAAGAACAGGTCGCCGATGACTTTCGCCGGGCTCGTGTGTGCGCTAAGGTCCTCCGGGGAGCCTCCTGATGGTCGGAGAAGAAAGCTGGAGTGCTCCCGCGTCTGCTGCGATGCTCCGATGATCAAGTCGAGCTCCGAGGAGCTCGAGCGAGGTCGGCGGAGCTTGGCCTCCTGGCTGAGTGGCGAAGGGCCTCAGACAGCCCTCGTTTCGACCTGAAAAGCACACCAGAAGACTCACGGGTCGAGGGCAAATTGCCTCGACCCGGTTAGGCGAAGTGGGGGTGGCTTGTGCGTCGGGACGGCGAGCTTCGACGAAGGGGGTGGACGGAGGAGCTCAGTTCCCAGCTCCTGTGCGAGCTGGGTTGAGCGAGTGGGTGAAGAACGTGCGTCGGACGAAGGCGAACGTGAGGGTCGATTCCGATGATCGGATAGTGGTCGGAACCGGGGTGAATCGGAGAAATACGACGGCGGCGCAAATTGGACGAAACTGGAAATTAAGGAAAATGGGTAGCCTAAGGGGTTACCTGGGTGAAGGAATAGACTTGGAAGGAGATGGGGATGCTCCTGGTCGTCGCCTCGAGGGTCGTCTCTGCCCGAGGCTCGGAGCTCTCGCTGGTGGCGGAGCTGCGGCGGCTACGTCGCCGGATCGATGGATTCACTCCCTCTCCTCGCTGCAACAGGTCGGGGATGCGAGCTGTCACCTCACACACTCTCTGGAGCTCACTGGAGAATGAGGCGAATGGCCAAAGATAGAGAGAGAAGGTGGCGGAGCTCGATTATATATGCCGGAGGGGTCCGAGAAGACGAGCGCGGGTAGGGCATTCTGGAGCGCGGATCTCGAGGTGGATACCCCGGCGAGGTTGACGGATATGACGTGAGCAATTCGGAGCCGGGGTTTGGTGAAATGGTGATCGGGTTGAGCGGGCAAAAATTGGAGAAATCGGGTCCGGAGCTCAGACCCGTGGGAAGTGCTCCTGGGGGAGTAGTTGACCGGGCGGTCAACGTCCCCAGGACCCAATGAGAAGGGGCCACTTGGCTAAACTTTGAAGCTCAAAAATAAGGTAGCAAATGGCCGAATTTGCAAAAAGTTAAAACATGAAATATTTTTATTTTATTTTTTTCTATTTTTTGTGATTTTTAATAAATTTTCTGAAATGAAAATAGGCTATATACATAGTATGTACTATATATAGGTATATACAATATATATAGGGTTTTGATTTTTTTTTATTTTTATATATTATTTTTATGCAATTTTATCCTTATTTTATATTTTATTTATTTATAGAATAAAATAAGGAATAAAAGGGTGTTTTATTTTATTTTTCTTATATACATAGGTAAAATAAATATATATGTACATTTATATACATGGTATATGTACAATGTATTTTTGTATTTTTAATTTTGCTTATTTTTATTTTGTTTTGATTTTAATTGTTTTTATTTTATTTATTTACAATACATAATATAGACTATTTAAAAAGTTTGAAAATTGCTTTTATTTATTTACAAGGTTAAATAAATATGGAAGGGTGATTTATGTACATGATGAAAGGGATATTTTTGGTCTTTTTGATTTTTAACTTTTTTTTCTTTTGGTTTTTATATTTTGTAAATATATACAAGTATTTACAAGCATATTATTGGTGAGGAAAATATCTTTATTTATTTACATAAATATTTACACACCTGAGCCCCTATCTCCCTCTACTTTGGCTTTTATGCGGTCAGGCCCATGCTAAGCCCTCCCTTGGGTTAGGTTGCTCAATATTTATTCTAAATATTTCCCTCTTTTTCTTTTTGGTCTTTATTCTTTTGTTTTTGCACAAAAACATGCTAATTATAGATTTTTACACAATGCATGCTTTTGGTAATTATTCCTAGTTACACATATCTACATGTATTTGCAAAGGTTTTTGTAGCTAAAATATAAGAATAAAGAGTGATGAATGGGTATTCATCACTCTACAAATAATATAAAAACAAAATAGAAATCAGAAAAGGTAAATAAAAATAAAGTCTTCCACTTATTGTACAAAACACATGTGCACATACTACATTCACTATTTATTCTATATAATTATATATGATACAAAAATAAAATAATTTTTTTTGCATTCCTAAAAATATGTTGTAAATAAATAAAATACAAAATAAAGGTATTTATGTAAAAATAACATAATAAAAATATTTGTACATAATACATAGGTATAATATACATGTATATTGTACTATATATTATATATATGCTAAATTAGTTTTCAGAAAAATAACTAAAAATCACAAAAAAATTAAAAAATAATAAACATTTTTTATTTTGTACACTTTTTAATTAAAAATCATTTACTATTATTATTGAATTTCTAAATTTTTTAAATCCTAATTTTCTGATTGGTCCAAACCGTTTGTTGACCTCCGGTCAACGGTTCCTCCTTCCTCGGTCAGACCCAGATACATTTCGTCGAAGCTCCTCGAAATTCTCTAGCCCGACTCCGAGATCCTTATGCCTCAAAATTCAGACTCGATAATCCTCATTCATCCGATATCCTTGCGGGTCCTTCGGTTGATCCGAGATGCTCTAGGGTTCCACGCTTTACGTCGATCATTCTAGACCCCTGAGAGACCTATAAATTATCTTCTTCCCCCTCCTGGCATCGTAGTTCATGCCGCGCCCCTTCTTTCATCCCTAGGTATTTTCAGTAGAGTGACAACAACCTATGGGTGCCATTGGATCGAAGCTTGGTGGCATGTTGCCGCAGCTTCCCTACGTGGTCGGAGATATTCGCCGTGTCCAGCCTCCCAGCCCGCCGCAGTAGGGTTGAGGCCACAACCTCGACTCCTAGCATTGCCTAACTTCCCTGAGTTCGTTAGCACCCTCTGGTAATCTATACTTATACTACGCTTTTCATTCCAGTCAGTTCTTTCATTTCACCACCTCCACTGCCCCCTTGCTCTATCTAGCTAGGTGGAGCTCCGTCACATCCCTTCATCTGTTCAAATTGACTATACACCTCACCCAACATCTCGCTCCGCATCTTGATCACCCTTAGACTCGACCCCCATGTCGAGATTAACGTCGGGTCTTATTCCCCCATATACACCGGAGACCCAAACTCCATTCCTCGTTACTTCTATCCTCTTCATATGCAATGACATCGACCGGAGCAATGCCCCCGAGTCGTGCTGCCTTTTACAGGTCTTATCTCGCGTAAGGGACCCTGTTGGAGCCTTTAGTTGCTCAAGCGCAGCACCTCCAGGTGGCCGACCATCGTCAAGACCATCCGCCTGTCACCACCTCCATCGGACCCTTCAACCCGACATGTCGCACCTCCACGAAGCTATTGGACCTCCTCGATCTTCAATGAGGCCGGTGGATCTCTTCCTTCGCTTGATCAAAGCTCGGCCTGGAGGTGTTCTTCCAAACCACTCCTCAGCCATCGGATGGACCTCTTCGCTCCAGATATCATCTAAACAATCAGCCTTCGCAACCTTTCAACCATTAGATCTAACCTCATCTGACATATCTAACCACATGTAGAGGACATTCTCTGGGTTGTTAGATCTTAGGTTGTCAATGATCAGGACCGTACGCCCTAGTCACCTCCAACGCCCGCCACATGTCCTCACGTGTTCTGCACGTGCCATGCAAGGGTATTTTTCCCTGTTTCCCCTACTTAGTTTCATATTTAGATTTAATCCAGTAAAATAAAGTTGTAGTTCAGATTATTTGTAGTTTGGACCTCTAGTTTTTAGTATTTGCAATTTTGTCCTTCTGAAATTAAGATACATGCATGTTCACGTGAGTTTGTGGGTTAACTACATGATATATGCTGAACATTTGAGCTGGTATGTTTTGAATGAAAACTTTCTAATATTTGCATTTATATCGTTGTACGTGGTTTATTGAGCATGTTGTATTTTCTCTGGCCATTTTGTAACTTTCGCCCTAGGATTTTCATGCAAGTTTTATTTGGCCCCCAAACTTTACTTTAATTGCAAGTAGATCCATGTAAACTGTCTGGCTTGTTTCTAATTAAATAAATACCAAATTGACTCCAAAAATTCTATAAAAATTACTATTAGCTCTTGCTAATATGTAATATTTATGATATTTTTTTGTGGATAAATTCAGTGTCATATGATATTTTCTAAAATTTAAGAACCCAAAAAAGTGTATTATTTGTCTTAGAAAATACATAAAAATTAGAAAATTCATTTAAAAATTCCACAAAAAAATTTTGTATGTGTTTTTGTATACTTTGCCTTAAGTAGCATTTTTTTTCAAGAACCCTTAGAAAAATCCTAAAAATAACAAAACAATTAAAAATTTATAAAAAACATAAAAAACTAAAAAAATCACCATTCCAGATCCTATTTGTATCTCCTTTTACCTAGTTTATTATAAAATTGTATCTAAGGACTTTAGGGCACTGTGATTATTTTAATTTGCAATTTAGTCTTGGTTGTACACTATTTAAATTTTTAGCCCTTGTTTGATTTTTTTAAAATAACAAAAACATCAGAAAAATCCAAGAAAAGTATCGCAAAAAAATAAAATATTAAATTCCCAAAAATATTTTTATCACAATTTTTTAGGATTTTGAGGCTTAAATAAAAATTCAAAATTTTTGTTGTGTGGCTTTTTTACTCAGTTGCTTGTTTTTATTCCTTCATTAAAAACTATAAAAATTTGCAAAATTAAAAACAATAAAAGTATGATTTTTGTTATCTGAATTTTGACTACTTCGTTGGTTTTCTCGTGCTCCTTATGTTTGACCCTGCTTGCTATACAAGGTTAAAAAAAATAGCAGAGACCGCTTACATTGTCTTGTGTGATTGATTGACTTATCTCTTCGATTGCGTGGTTCTCTCTCTTTTTCTTGGTTGAGCTCGTCCTGCTAATTGGGGTCGCAATGACCCTTGATTATCTAATTCCCTAAACCTAGTTGGCGAGCCGCTCATGAGGAAGTAACGGCTCCAGTGCTTTAGATCCAAAGTATGGTATGCACAATCTTAATTGTCGGTTTCTCGTGCTCTCTCTTCAATCAATTATCCTAGATGTTGATCTCTTGTCTATGGCACTAATCTCCTCCAGTACTCTAGGGGATCTGTAAGTATTCAAAGCTTGCTCGAAGCTTTCAAACCTCGATCGCACTTTATTTGCAATAAACGAAAGTGGAATTGAGTCAATGGTGTGAGTCTCCTTAGGAAAATGTTGGATCAGGAGATGAACAATGATAAGATGGTGGAGAGATAGAATGTGAAAGCAGAAGGGGATCAGAGGTGGGAGCGAAATAAAGGATCGTATTTTGAACACGGTATTGGGGGAAAATTAAAGGAGGATCGGAGAATATGAGAAGAGAAAAGTGGATAGAAGAGAAGGAAGACGGATCAGAAGGAGAAGAACCTAGATGGAAGGAAGGTGTAAGGATCTACGAAAGAGCTCGACGGATGATGAATTGTACCTACGAGGAAGCTCGAAGGAGCTCCAGATGGAGACCTCAACAAGGGCAGTGGGTTCCTCGGAGGCTACTCGCAACAACGACGTATATCGCAGACGATGATCTCTCCTAACGCCTTTCGACCGCAGCTCGACAAAGCTCCACTGTCATGGCCTCTCTCTCTCTCTCTCGATGTATGGGGAGAAAGAATTTGGTAAAGTATGAGAGAGAAGAAAAATAGAAAGAAAGAAAAAATAAAAATAAAAATAAAAATAAAAATCAATTAAATTAAGTTAATTTAACCAATAAAAATTAGTTAATTGTTAATTAAATGCTTGATAAATAATTAGCTAATTAAGATATAATTAAGTAGGTAATTATGTACTTAGTTAAAGAGTTAATAGAATAGATAATTCATAAAATTAATTAACTATATAATTAATTAATTATTTAGATTAATTAATAAACAATAATTAATAAGAAAATCAATAAATAAATTAACTCATTAATTAATTATTATTTATTTTAATTTATGAAAAGATTAAATAATAATATAAATTACGGTACATTGTACAATATATCAATACAGTCCCGTAACCCACATTTTCATATTAACTCTGATGTTTGTGACGTCAGTGCCATTTTGGAGTTAATTGAATGATATGAATTTTAAAACAGAGTTTGCGCAATTCGGAGTTCATACGACCGATTTATGAGGTCTAGAAAATTTAGTTAGCGGCTTCGTTGCTTCATGTTTTATTGGCATTTTCACTTAATTATATTTTTATATTTTATACAGATTTATAGAAAAGAAATTAAGCTAATCGGATTTATGGTTAATTAAATACAAATAAAGAAAGTTTCTACATGTATACATATATACAACGAGACCCAAACACCAAAACTCATCGGTTTTATTCTAATATTTTATATTTTTAATAAATAGTATTAAGTATAAAATGAAGTTTAAAATTGAGTAAGGTATGTTTGGTGTTTTCTATAAATAGTTAAACCTCAGAAATCGACTTTGGCGGTGTTTTCTATTCGTTGTGATATTTAGATATATATATCTTTATTCTAATATTTTATATTTCTAATAAATAGTATTAAGTATAAAATGATGTTTAAAAGTGAGTATGGTATGTTTAATGTTTTCTATAAATAGTTAAACCTCAGAAATCGACTTCAACGACTTTTTCAATTCGTTGTGATATTTAAATTTTATGATGATTATTTTTCTAATATATTATAGAATAATATATATTTTTATGAACAATTTTTGTTAAAGAAATGATTTGATTTGGAATGATATAGGTGATAAATAAAATAGTTGAAATATTTACAAGGTGGAAAATGGATAAATTATATCTTTGGTCTTGCTTTTCTTAATAGTTTATAAATTGGAATCATTTTCCCCTGTACTTATTTATTTTGTCAACCATGTCAATATTGACTTGGTCTCGAGTTTAGGATCAATATGTGCATTATTATGTTCATCCTTCTATTCTTTTTATTTTCTTTTTTCTCTTTATTCTTTTATTTTTGGTAAAATAAGTGTTAAATATATAATATTAACAATTGTTGTAAGAATGTTAATTTGTGGAAATTAGTGATTATTTACATGCATTTTACCAGGGATTTTAGCCAAAATGAAATAATAAAGGCGATGAATCACACATTGATTCCCCTATACGTAACCTTTGCTAGTCCCTTAGCAAACACTTACTCTATAAATAAGTGCAAGCAAAATGAAAAAGAAAAAGGGAAATAAAGGAACTTAGAACATGCAGTTTCTTTAAACTGATACTCACTTTACCCAGAATTTAGAACTACGATTAGACCTTTGGATTATTTGTGTGTTGGGACTCTATTAGAATTAGGATTTAAGCCTCGACAACCCTCATGTTCCACAAATCCTTATCCTGGTTCACCTCAACAGCCATCTCAGATCCACCCATTCATTACGCAAACTTTTCAGCTTTGAAAGAAATTTGTACTGTGCGTGAAAGGTTTTTGCTCTTCCCGCTCTAAAGAAGCGAAGAAACCACCCATCCCAGTAGTACACTCCCATTGGACCCTCATCCAGCTACTCGATCCTCGAGGAGGGGGGAGGGGGTATTTCCTTCTAAGGTTTGGTCGTGATGTATCCACGATCGAATAGAGGAAGAAGATAGAAGAAATGAGAAGAGAACTAGAATGTGATAAGTGTAATCACATCTTCTGTGGAGCCTGGCCTATTTAGCCAAGTCTCCACTAAGACACTGAGGCTTTCTGAAACTCAGACTATTGTGGTCAAATTTGGCATTTGGTGTATTTGGCTTCTTTTTGGTAGAAACAATTGTTGTACTACATAGATCTTTTATGCACTGACAAATATAGCTTCTTTTCATTCCGTCCTTTTTTTGGGATCTTAGAACAAATTGTGCCAGCAGATTCTTCCCTAGTCCTATGCTTTATTTCAACTCCAATCTCTACCGTCTTTAGATGTCAACGCCACTTGACAAGGATGGAAACACACCACCGAAATGGATTCCCATTCGCAGCCCCATGCAAGTCGAGCTAAGAGTAGAGTGCATGAGTTCAAAGTTGATTCAAATGGATAAGAGTTAAAGGGATAACACTAGGTGTCCTACTTAGGTACTTTCAAGTTGAATTCCGAACATGATCTCATGGAACCCAAAGAATTAATTCTAAAAAGACCTGAAGAGTCTCAATTCCAGTTCCTAATACAGTCCCTTCGAATTAAGTGGATCAAGGCCTCAACTAAGCTCCATTCCTGTGATATACATCCATTTGGTTAAAGAATCAGACTAGTTCTGAAAAATGTTAATGAATGCACCAATTTTTTTTATGAGGAGGATTTATTGGATTAAACATTTTTAGTGATTTTTAAAGACTTTTACAATATTTTATTAAATTTTAAAACTGTTTAATTTTTAGGATCTTTTTGAAAGAGTTAGTGGATTAATTCAATTTACACAGTTTCTACACGAATTTCATATAATTTATAAGGGATTTTATACATCTTTTATATACAGGATTATACATCTTTTATACAAGATTTTACAAGGATTTTATTTACAATTTTTAAATAGTTAAGGGTTTTATCAGAGTATTTTACAATATTTTTATATACAAATTTTTAAAGACATTTTTATGTCATATTTATGGTTTTGTTACGGCTTTTAAAAACCGAAAATATGCACCCATACTTTTAGATAACCATATTCGGTACGAGTTATGGCTTCTAAAGTGTATATATACACACACACACACGACACCCACATATACTTAGAGTGAACTATGTCCTCATAATGACCAAATAAGCGACTAAGGAAGACATAACTCAGGCTAAGCATAGATCGGTGAAAAGAATCATATACTACAATGACTCAAAGAATAAAGAAATGAACGAATAGAAGTCAATCATCCCCTCTATACATAGGATCATATAATCCTAAGTATAACATACTCAAAACCAAAGATGATCGAGGTCAAGAGAATGTACACACTCAATGGCTCGGCTTGTCCCCCCTATACTTAGGATAAAACATCCTGAAGTATAGAGACAAATATCAAAAGATGAGGGATGAGCGAGGAAGCAGACAATACATAAACCGACGACAATCAAAAAATGAAGATGAGTGGTATCCCACCCCCTATACTTAGGGTAAGCACACCCTAGGTATAAGCAACGACAGGGGTAATAGAACAGAACGAATGAGCAACAACAATGTATGCACCCCCTATACTTAGGATAAAGCACATCCTGAGTATAGAAAAATTCTAGATGAACCTAAGGGTGTAAGACAAATGTAAGAAGGAAAGAATAAAATTGAAAAGTTATATACTAGGTGATCTGAAAAATCAGGTATGAGTTGCAGAGTATAAAGTGAAAATATCATCTCATACAAAATAGATCGAGGCAACTTCAATGGTCGGCAGTTCATGATCGAGAAAAGGTTTCAACCGCTGACCATTAACTCGAAAGGTGGAATTAGATGACAAGTGAGATATATCGATGCTACCGTTGTCGTTCACCTTTTGCACCAGATATGGGCCTTTTCATTTACCCTGATGTTTTCCTGGAAATAGCTTTAGTCTCGCATCGAATAGCCATACTTTTTTATTCGTCTCAAACTACTTGTGGTTGATGTGAGAATCATGGCACTCTTTCGTATGTTCTTTTTAATGAAGGCCACTTGTGAATGCTTCATCTCGCAATTCTTATTGGGCATCCAATTTAGTATGCCTCTGATCTCCCGTACCATCTAGGTCGATGATTACTTCTATCATTACCCACAAAAATCGGTGCTTGATTTCGACTGGTAAATGGCAAGGCTTGCCATAAATGAGTCGAAAGGTATATGTACCTAATGGAGTCTTGAAGGATGTTCTATAGGCCTAAAGAACTGAGTACAAAAGTTGCGACCAATCATTTTGGTATGGGCAAACAACCTTCTGCAAGATCATCTTGGTCTCCCTATTCGATACCTCAGCTAGACCATTCGTTTGAGGGTGATACGGAGTAGCAATCCTATGGTCTATGCCGAACTCGTTAGCAAGTGCTCTTACCTTATCATTGATGAAGTGGCTACACTCGTCTGATATCAGAACTCGAGGGATCCTGAACCACGTAACCATATGCTTTCTCAAGAACTTACAAACAGTGTTCGCATTAGCGGCTTTGGCATGAATAGTCTCTACCCAACGAATCAAATAATCCACAACTAGAAGGATATACTCAAACCCCTGACTTCTCGGGAATGGTCCCGTAAAGTCGATACCCCATGCATCAAATACTTCACAAAAGTGAATCAGATCCATCGGTATCATGTCTCTATGTCCACAAGTTACCTATATCTGATAGTCAATACATCCCTTTATGAATGCATGGGAATCCGCAATGAGTGTAGGCCACCAAAGGCTGGATTGGAGTACCTTCTATGTTGTCCTCTTCCTTGAATGGTGTCCTCCAGCTTCTAATATATGGCAATACATAAGGAAACTCTAGTATTCCTCTTGAGGAATACACTGACGCCAGATGGAATCCCCTCCTTCATGATAAAGGATCGGATCCTCCCAATGGTAAGACTAGGATTTCGTGAGGAATGTCTCAAGCCTCTGTCCGGGTCAACCTTATGGGACTTTCTTAGCAACGCGAAATTTCGCAGTGTCAACATACCATGGCAGTGAGGCGACAGGAAGAATCGCCTCGTCAGGGAAGGTCTCGATAATATGTGCATCAAACTCAGAAGTCTCGGGTGACTCTAACCGGGAGAGGTGATCTGCCACAACCTAGACTCTAGGATTATCTTTAGTAACAATATCGAACTCCTGGAGTAGAAGGATCCATCTAGTCATACACGGTTGTGAATCCTTCTTGTCCATTAAGTACGTGACAACGGTGTGGTTAGTAAAGATGGTCACCTTGGATCCTAAAATGTGGGACCTAAATTTATCTATGGAAAATACTACGGCTACCATTTCTTTCTCTGTAGCTCTGTAGTTTTGCTGGGCGGAATCCAATGTCTTGCTAGTGTAGTATATGGCATATGGAAGGCCATCCCTCCTCTATCCCAACATAGCCCCTACAGTAAAATCAGAGGCATCTGTCTTGATCTTGAATGGGAGAGACCAATCGGGTGGTTGAAGGACGTGAGGCTCTACACTTGTGCTCTTGAGAGTTTCAAATGTCGAAATACACTTATCATACGATAAACTCGGTGTCTTTCGCGAGAAGATCAGATAACGATCGGGCAATTTTGCTGAAGTCTCGTATGAAAGGTAGAAACTGACATGCTTGAAGAAAGATCGTAACTGCTTCAGATTGGACGGTGGATTGAGTTTTTTATGATATCCACCTTGGTCGGGTCCACCTCCATGCCCCTATTGGAGATGATGTGACCAAGGACAACCCCCTAAGTCATCATAAATTGACTCTTCTCCCATGAAAGAATGAGGATAACCTTAGTTCACCTCTAAAGCACATGGTTTAAGCTAGAGAGGCTGGAATCAAAATCATGGCCATAAACCAAAAACTCAGCCATGAAGACCTCCAAGATATCTCCCACCATGCCCGCAAAAATAGAATGCATGCACCTCTGGAATGTATCCAGAGCATTACATAATACAAGAGGCATCCGTTTAAAAGCATGTGTTCCGAACGGATAGGTGAATGTCATCTTTTCTTGATCTTTAGGAGCTATGGCCACTTGGTTATATCCCGAGTACCCATCAAGAAAGCAATAATGGATCCTTCCGGCTAATCGTTTGATGATCTGATCAATGTACGGTAGCAGGAAGTGATCCTTCTTGGTTGCCTGATTTAAACGCTTGTAGTCCACACAGACGTGCCAAGAAGTTAGTACTCAGGTAGTGATCTCCTCTCCATTCTCATTTATCCCTATAGTGATACCCATCTTCTTGGGTACCACATGTAACGGACTAACCCATTTAGAGTTAGAGATGGGATTAATAAAATCGACACTCCACCACTTGGATATTTCCCTCATAATCACCTCTCGAAGATTCGAATTCATCTTGCACTGAAACCCATGATATGGTTTGACATTATCCTCGAGAAAAATGAGCATAGAGCCTGACGAATCCCATGGAGATCAGCTACTGACCACCCGATCGCCTTGTTTTTCTTTCAAGAATCTTCATCAGATGGGATTCTTGTTCATTGGTCAGATCAGAAGCGATGATGATCGGAAAAATTTTAGGCTCTCTAGCAAGGAATCGGTATTTCATGCTTTAAGGTAGAGATTTG
The DNA here is from genome assembly GCA_037367405.1 of Ottelia alismoides. Taxonomy (NCBI): domain Eukaryota; kingdom Viridiplantae; phylum Streptophyta; class Magnoliopsida; order Alismatales; family Hydrocharitaceae; genus Ottelia; species Ottelia alismoides. The sequence continues at coordinate 1,109,266 of JAZKJV010004344.1, read as the reverse complement.
ATCTCAAGCGGAGAAGGAACAGGGAGAGCTGGTTTGACTAGGGCCTGGGTGTAGGCTACTAGGGTGTCTGTTTAAACTCATCTTACTATGACTCAGAAGGATCTGGAGACTGCTCATCAGGTTGCTGACTTTGTTGTACTGGCTCGATCTCGAGACAGGTTGTAGGCTCATGGAAATGAGACGTGGAACTTATTCATCAAACATCTGCCCATCAAAATCCACATCTTCATTAGAGGGATCAGGATCTGAGAAATAAGATTGGAACTCAAATATATCATCATCAGACTCATCTTCCATAGCCTTTAACTGTACTTGCTCCAAGACTATGCTATCCAGTCTTCCATCATCTAGTACTGACACTCAGACTCTCCTGAAGATGTGATGAAAGACCCTGTACTTCGTTCGGCCCAGACGACCTCATCATCTATCTGCACGAAGTAAATGTCCATCTGCTCTATCTTCATATGCTCGCTCTAACTTTTATGATTTGAATCTGAGGTCTTGGATTGTCTCTATATGTATACTCTTGCCTTGGACATGAATGTACACCTTCCCTATACCATAGTCAGAAATGACCAAAGGTGTCTCAAGAAGAGGTCGTCGTAATATGATCAGGGAATCGATCATACATTCAGGGGTCGTCATGTTCAATATGATGAAGTTAATGGGGAATTGCAAATCCTGATTGGTGACGATAACATATTTGATTAATCCCTTCGGCATCTTGACCGATCTATCACCAAACAACAAGACCATTCTGCTTGTTCGAAGAGGTCCGAACTCGAACTTGTCGAGTAAGGAATAGGGAAGGAGATTAATCGTTGATCCACTATCCAAAAGAGTATGATCAAAAATCTGATCGAGGATCTCGCATCTTATATACGATGCTCCAATGTTTGATCATTGGGCTTGACAAGTCTCCTTGGTCATCACATGAATCTCTGAGAAATGATTTGCATTGTCTCTTGTTTCTATAACTGTAGTTCTCTCCTTATAGAAGAGGGTTGCATGCCAAGTCTTCCAAAATAGTGATTTGAATAGTGAATTTGTCGAAAATCTCATTCGTAAGATCACACATTTGGATCTTTTTCGTATTTTCTTTTTATCGTCTTTTCTTAAGAAGAGTGATTGAGTAAAGGAATTTGTACATCCTCCTTGTCAGTCTGTACAATTGGAGGATTGTTGAAGAAGAAAAATCAGGTCTTTTTGGAAAAAAGGGGGCCTATCTCATTGTTGATCATTAAAAGTACACAAATCAATTGTCTTGTCTTTATTTTTTTTTTGAGACCTCCTTCTCTTCCCATTTCTTTGTGCTCTTATCTCCTCATTACTAGGTATGAAAGTTGGTAACACAACTATCTCTGCATTGCGATCATCAAATTTGGTGGCATCTGTATCTCCATCTAAATCATCATGAATACTAGCGACATATGTACCGCTATCTGCATCATGCTTAACTGACTTGAAAACATCATCTACCGATGCATCGGTATCAGACATAGTTGAGCCATTGCCAGCTGCAACTCTACAACTCCTCATAGATATGAAATCAATTTTATTCACATTATCAAGTGACATATGCGATTGATGAGTAGTGTCTATTTGTTGAGTCTGCGTGGTGCAATGATCTAGAACGAGATCCATTATCTACTTCTTGAACTCATCCATATCTCATCTATTCTTCTCATATTGACTTGTGATTCGATAGGCTAGATCATCTAAAGCCACGTTCTCATAGGAATGCCCTAGAGAACTGGATGAGTAATCCAAAAATTGCTGAGAAACCTTTGGAAGAAAAGATCATGGCATCCACTGAGTGCAAGTCTGAGTTTGATGAGGTTCGGCCACAATCTTTGATTGAAGGTAATATATCTATTTCACTAGAGACTATGTATCAGATGAATCAGCTGGTAACCCTAATGATCGGGTAGATGTCATATGTCCAATCTTGTTCTTCAGGTCACTACTACTCCTTACAAACCCGTCGATCTTATCGAGCTTGTGTAATTGGTGGCATCTCATCCCAATTTGCTCTAGGTGGTCCAATCTGTGGATAAGGATACTCATTTTAGCTAACGAAGGTTCTGAAGAGGTGGGTGTCATTGGACCCACCTAGATTTGTACCACGGTAGACTGGTGAAGAGATGCAGGTGATCCATCTGAGTATAAGAGTCTGTCTGAGCTAAAGTAGCATGAGGAGATGCCATCTTCTCAAGAATATCCCAAAAAACATCCTCATGATTCAAAAAATATGAGCCACCACAAGTTTCATTCACCATCGCTTTCAAGTTAGGTGTCAACCCATTAAAGAAGATCTGAACTAAGCTTGCCTTAGAAATCTCATGGTGGGGGCACCTATCAATCAGGTCTCGAAAATGATCCTGTGCTTAGTGGAACAACTCATCACTAACATGGTGAAACTTGTAATGAGAGACTTCGCAAGATTCGTACGTCCGATGGTCTAGAATCTGCTCAAGAATTCAGTACAAAGCTGCTCCCATGTAGTAACTATTCTCCCTAAATGCTGCAACCAATACACGACTTTGTCGGTTAGGGAGAATGGAAATGCTATCATACGAATGGTATCCTCATCAACTTGAGAGTCATATGTTGTACTACATATCTTATCAAACTCTCGATGATGTGAATGTGGCTCCTCAGTAATTTTCCGAGGAAAATCGGTAAACTTTGAATAATCTCTGGTGAGAGGACAAATGATTCGTAAATAGGAGGGAGTAGAATCCACCTACTAGAAAATGAGGCTCCGGGTGTGTGAAGTTGTCTCATAGTACATACAAACTCTGTAGATATTGTCTCCTCTCTATCTGGCTTATCATCCTTTGAAACATGTCTCTTCTCTTTCAATTGTCTCAACTCAGCTTGGATTTTGGTCATCAGAAGATCTTCCTCCTTAATATGAGTCTGCATAATCTCAAGGGAAGCAAGATGACTAGCGTTGATCATCGCCTGATCTGGAATCTCCAAAGCATGCTACGATTGTGCTCCCTTCCCATTCAGAATTGTTTCAGGGAAGGAGAATACAACCATGTCTGGCTATGATAAGTCTACAAATAATTGTGTAATGATCATCTGAGGTGGAGAAGAACATAGTGATTCAGAGAAACTTCCAGGGTCAAGGTAACACCTGGAAGAGGGAAGATGTCCTGAATCTGGCTCAAACAGGAGGTTCTCGCAAACCGACCCAGGGGACGAGATTAAAGGAGGAGAATGAGATACTTCAGGTTAATAAAGAGGGTTCTCTTGAACCGACCTAGATAGACAAGTAGGTGTTCATGGAAGCGGTGCCATAAGATTCGGCCTAAGAGACCGCCTACCCATCATCTTGATTAGACATGTACTTGATTCTAGATCTGAAAGATATGGACTCACATTGCAAAATCAAATGCAAAGCATACCCCGTATTCACCAACTCAACCCCGTGATGACCGTAAAAGTTCGATTGTTTATCTTGTCAGTTTTAGGGCTATTTGGCAGGCAAGTCTTCTCACATATTAGCGTGAGTTGATAGGTGCCTGAAACTTCTCCGCAATACTAACACGAGTTCTTACAAGAAATCACCTATTCTCATCGAGTATGGGAGTAAATACGGACTGTTTCCGGCTACCCATGTTACTTGAGGACCGTGCTACTACCGTGTCCTCTAAACCTTCCACTCTGCTAAGGAAACTCGTACCGTTTCCGGCTACCTGAGAGTCCTTCCTGAAGATTAAGTGATTAAAAGTACGAACTAAGTAGTACTTCAAAAGAAGCCCAAACTCTGGCTCTACTTTATGGGTCATCTCCCACTCACAGATCTTGAGAGCATACCTACAATCCATTTACGAGGGATTTCTTGCCCAAATCAAGTGGAGTGCTTACGTTTCATTTTAGGGTCAGATAAAATTAGCAGTCCCTATTTCATTTTCGGTTATAACTTTCTAGTGTTTACGTTTAAATTTAGTGTTTTCAAATAGTTTTCTAATGATGTTTTTGTCTTTTTATTTTATTCCTAAGTACACAAGCAACTACGTGATTCAACATAAGAAAGCACCTAGCTACGGTTGAGCAGATAGGGGAAAATTGAGAAATCCTAACAAGCACTTATCCTCGAGAAAGTCGCAAAAAATCATTGAGAAAAATCACGAAGCGAGAAAACCGTGGTAGGTGCCTTGCTGCCCCAAGTGCACGGCACGCGAGATGAAACTGACCCCGAGAAAGAAAGGAGGGAGGAAAGTACAAGTCAAGATACCCTGAAGGGGCCCCTTTCTATAAATGTTTTTATATTTTTATTACAAAAAATTACAACCAATGGGCTTTGCCATTCTATCACACATGGTTCAACATGTACTGCACAATTCAGAAACAAAAAGTTGTGAGGTTAGAAAAGAAATGAGAATATAGCGAAAAGAAACCCTAAACCTAATGTCTATGGTACCCTCGTGCTGCCTCATCGGCACCGACACTATCTAAAAAAAGATGATCGATCGTTTTGTCGGAAAAGATAAACAACCGTCGTTATGGTGACCAATCGAATTTTTGCAGAAAATATTAATTTTTAGTTAATCTTTTTTTATTCATTTTATTTATACTCCTAAACTTTGATGCATAGTGAAAGAACTGGAGTGTTGAAATTAGGGAGGCAAACTATTGGAAAACTAGGGTTAAACTATAGAAAATCTAAGGTAAAAGGGTTTTCTATTTTTTATTAATTTTTAAAGATTTTTCTAGATTTTTATTTAAGTTTGAATAAAACTATATCATTTTAATGATTTTGATGTATAGTGCATGCTATAGACGAATACAAAGAAAAGAAGTAGAGGAGGCTTTGAAGGTTATGATACCTGGGAAAGGTGTTGGACCGGATGACATCCATGTACAAGTATGGAAAGTTATAGGTGAGTGTGGTTTGACTTAGCTTACGAATCTATTCAATGTTATTCGGCGAAGCAAGAAAATGCCTGAAGATTGGAGGAGGAGTATTGTGGTGCCTCTTTATAAGAATAAAGGAGACATTCGAAATTGTTCAAAATACAGAGGTATCAAGCTCATGAGTCACACTATGAAAATTTGGGAACGTATGATCGAAAGAAGGTTGAGGCAAGTTTCCCAACTAAAAGAAAACCAATTCGGATTCATGCCAGGTCGCTCAACTATTGAAGCCATCCATTTGCTGAGGAGAACAATGGAGATTTATAGAGCTAAAAGGAAGAATCTCCATATGATCTTTATTGATTTGGAGAAGGATTATAATTCCGTCCCACAAGAGATACTGTGGGGAGTTTTGGAGAAGAGACAAGTACCTGTCCTATACATTAATCTCATAAAGGATATGTATGATAGGGCTTTGTCTTGAGTAAGGACCCAACGGGGAAGACTGACTATTTTGATATCAACATTGGTTTACATCAAGGTTCAGCTTTGAGTCCATTTCTTTTTATTTTTATTATGGACGAGTTGATAAGTCACATTCAGGGTGAGTTACCTTGGTGTATGTTATTTGTTGATGATATTGTGCTGATTGACGAGACTATAGATGGAGTAAATGAGAAGCTTGAGGTTTGAAGACATGCATTGGAGACTAAAGGTTTTCGTATAAGTAGGGCTAAGACAGAATATATGGAATGCACCTTTGATGGAAGCAATGGTGAAGGAATCGAGGTGAAGATTGGTGACGAGAATATTCAGAAGAGAGATTCTTTTAGATATCTGGGATCTATTTTGCAACATGATGGGGAAATTGATGGAGATGTTACTAATAGACTAAATGCAGGCTGGCTAAAGTGGAGAGGATCCTCCGTTGTTCTTTGTAATAAGAAAATTCCTTTAAAAATTAAAGGAACGTTTTACAAAGTAGCCGTGAGACCTGCTATGCTGTATGGTTCTGAATGTTGTCCTATGAACCATAGACATGTGTAGAGAATGGATGTAGCAGAAATGAAAATGCTAAGATGGATGTGTGGACATACACGTAAAGATCGGATTCGGAATGATGCAATCAGAAAGAAAGTTGGTGTAGCTCCGATCGAGGATAAGATGCGAGAAAACCGCTTAAGATGGTTTGGTCATTTGCAAAGAAGGTCAACTAATGCATTGGTTAGGAGATGCGAGAGTTGGGATGTTGAGCCGGCTAAGAGAGGGCGAGGACAACCCAAGAAGTGTTGGAAAGAGACTATACGAAGGGATCTTAGTTTTTTGGATATAAGTATGAGATTGACCCAAGATAGATCTCAATGGAGGCGAAGAATCCATGTAGCCGACCCTACTTAATTGTGGGAAAAGGCTTTGTTGTTGTTGTTGTGATTTTAATGATTTTAAAGTATTTTATACTTCTTGTTATTTTAGAAATTTTTTTAATTTTGTTTTGTTATTTTATGTTTTAATTTTATTTTCCTATTGTTATGAATTTTTTAAGGGGTTTTCAATATTTTTATAGATTTTGAATTATTTTAAATGTTGATAATTGAATTTCTATGGAAAAAGTTTTTAAATTTGGATTTTGAAGATAGAAATTAGTTGTAAATTTTTTTATGTCTAATGGAAAGTAGGTGAAATTATCTTGAAAACGATATATTATGCGTTTTTGTGTGATTTTTATTTATTTAGTTATGAATTTTGAAGATTTTATGTATTTTATATTTTTGTTATTGGTTTTACCATTTATTTTTGTTTTATTTTTAGTTTATTATTCAAAATATGGTAAAATATGCTATATGTAGTTTTTATAGGATTTTTAGATAAGTGTTTTTATATTTTTTATGTGTTATTTAAAGTTTGTTATATTTTTGTATTTTTAAAGATTATTAAAAAATAGAAAATATTTTTATTTTTCAAAAATTATATATATTGTATATAATATGGTATACAATATTAATACATGCTTTTATTTAGGTTTTATGCTTTATATTTTTCTTTATTATATATAAGAATGTGTATTGTATATATATAGTTATAGGGGTATAGACACAATTTGTGGAAAATGATGGGACCGCCACGTAATTGATCCACTGAACAAGTATCGTACACGTGGCTACTCTTGATCAAGACATATTCACAAATTTGATTAGTTCGGAGGGTATCTTCGCAAAATTATACAAATATCTCCTCCCTCACTTGCTGCGCACGTGAGGGAGTTAAACAGCTAAGTGATGGGTTGTTCTCCTAGTGTTGACATGTGGCTGAAGGGGGGTCCGTTGGATGCAGTCCGATCGGAGGGAGGCTAGCTTTGATGTGTAGCTAAAATCTGTCCCTTCTAATCCAAGGGCATCTGTATAATCTAGGCGGGTGCTTTTGAGCGTATGTTCTTCCCTTTGTGCAGCTGTCAGCGACGGACGATGTTCTTCTGGAGACGGGTCTTCAATCAGAAGCTGTGGATGCTGCATTTCTCCAAATTTCGAAAGCACGATGGATCTGGATGATTTCAGATACGAATCATGGTGGAAGGACGTCTCGGTGGATGTATATTGAAGGGCGGTGGTAGTTCTTTTATAAGAGGATGCCCGACGGAGATCAGATGAGGTTCTCAATCAAAGGTTCTTTACTCCTGAAATGATGAAGGAAACTGTCGATCACCATAGAATCACTCTCCGGCTCTCGATGTTGATAGAGATTCTCAGCAGGTGCTAGTAACGGCTCCAGTGCTTTAGATCCAAAGGATGGTATGCACAATCTCAACTGCTTGTGTCTCGCGCTCTAACTTCAATCAATTATCCCAGATGTTGATCTTCGATATATGGCACTAATCTCCTCCAGTACTCTAGGTGATCCTCAAGTATTCAATGCTTGCTCGAAGCTTTTCAAACATTGATCGCACTTTATTTGCAATAAACAAAAGTGGAAGTGGGTGAATGGGGTGAATCTCCTCAGGAAGATGGTGGATCGGGAGATGAACAATGGTAAGATGACAGAGTGATAGAATGTGAAAGCGGAAGGGGATCAGAGATGGGAGAGGAATAGAGGATCGGATGTTAAACACTGAATTGGGGGAAAATTAAAGGAGGATCGGAGAATATGAGAAGAGAAAAATGGAGAGAAGAGAAGGAAGAGGGATCAGGAGGAGAATAATCCGGATGTAAGGAAGGTGTAAGGATCTACGACGAAGCTCAGCGGATGATGGATTATGCCTGCGACGAAGCACGGAGGAGCTCCAGATACTGACCTCGATAAGGGTAACAGGTTCCTCGAAGTTTACTTGCAGCAGTGACATATATCGTCGACAATGATCTCGCCTGACTCCTCTCGACCACAGCTCGACAGAGCTCCACCGTCACCGGCTCTCTCTCTCTCTCTCGAAGACTGGGGAGAAGGAAAATTAGTAAAGTATGAGAGAGAAGAAAAAGAGAAAGAAAGAAAAAATAAATAAAAATAAAAATAATTGAATTAACTTAATCTATTTATAAATTAGTTAATGGTTAATTAAATCAATAATTCAATACTTAATAAATAATTAAAAAATTAAGATATAATTAAGTAGGAAATTACGTACTTATTTAAAGAGTTAATAGAATAGATAATTTATCAAATTAATTAAGTATATAATTAATTAATTACCTAAATTAATAAATAAATAATAATTAATAAGTAAATAAATAAATACATGAATTAATAAATGAAGTATTATTGATTTTAATTTAAGAATTGATTAAATAATAATATAAGTTATGGTACATTATACAATATACAAATACGGTCTTGAAACCCACATTTCTCTTATTAACTCCTATTTTAGTGAAGTCAGTGTCATTTTGTAGATAATTAAATAATATGAATTTTAAAACCGACTTTCCCTAATTCAGAGTTCATAAAGAAGAGTTACGAGATCCGGAAAATTTACGTAGCGGCTTTATGGCTAAGGGTTTTATTGGTATTTAACCTAACTATATTTTTATATTTTTATATAAATTTTTTGATGATTTTCAGAAAAGAAATTAAGTTAACCGGATTTGTGGTTAATTAAATAAAAACATGAGAAGTGTTTACATATATACATATATACAACAGGGCCCAAATGCCAAAACACGTCAGTTTTATTCTAATATTATTTTATATTTTTAATAAATAGTAATAAGTATAAAATGAAGTTTAAAAGTGAGATTGGTCTGTTTGGAATTATCTATAAATCGTTATGTACCTCAAAAGTCAGCTTTTTCAGCTTTTTCTATTCATTGTGATATTTATTTTTTGTTACAAATTATTTTTCTGATATTTTTATAAAAGAATATATAATTTTATGAACAATATTTGTAAAATAAATTATTTGATTTGGAATGATATAAGTGATAAATAAAATATATTTACAAGGTGGAAAATGGATAAATTATATTTGTGGTCTTGCTTTTCTTAATATTTTTATAAATTAGAATCCTTATCTCCCCTTATTTATTTTGTCAACTAAATCAATATTGACCCGATCTCAGGGTTAGGATCTTTCTGTACATAATTATGTCCTTCCTTCTTTTATTTTTATTTTCCTTTTTCTCTTTATTCTTTTATTTTAGGTAAATTAAATGTTAAATATATAATATTAACAACTGTTGTTAGAATGTTATTAGTGAAAATTAGTGATTATTTACATGCATTTTACCAATGATTTTAGCCAAATTGAAAGAATAAAGGTGACAAATCATGAATTCATCAAAATCATGTTGGAGATTAGATGAAGTGTATGAATAGGATGATATCCAACCATCGTCAGAGTTATTCTTAGAGGAAAATTATTTAAAAGTGGAGGCACTCCAGATATTCTTGTTCTTTAGATGCTTTAGTTCTTTCCTCAGAATTTGTTCCTTCTTGGGATCAAGCGATACGTCCTCAGATGATGAATACTCAGAAGTGCCAGTCTCAGTATGGGCATAAGAGATTATTTTGGTATATTTAATGAGACCAGGAGAATCTTCTTTGGATGAATAATAGTGAGGAACATGAGTCATCCAATGAGAATCGGTGTTTGGATCCTTGCATAGATAGAGTTTAAAAACTACCAAACAGACCTCAGTCATGTAGATTACCTTGTCCAGACCAGATGAGGAATCATTAGACGGTTCTTTTTTTGGCATGTCAAAGGCAACTTTATTTTTAGATGAAGGAGCAACCATTATGTTTCGTGTTATCTGTATGGAATAGTGGGGAGAGTCTCTGAACTAGTAGTTAGTGCATGTCCCGCATATTCGTTCTTCATTGACTTGATGTCGTGCATTCCTGTGTTAGGTTGATTTGATCAAAGTGGTCAGAGGAGATTTCGACCGACTCAGGATGAGCCCATGCATATGTCTCAGGATCATATAAGAAGTCAGTTCCCATGGTGAGAGTTGTGGTAAATGGAACAATGGGATGAGGCTCTAAACTAATAATCTCTTTAACAGTCATTGTCTCAGGTCTAGCAGCGGGGTAGGACTCGTCTACTGCTTGATGGTTATGGTTGTTGATAGCTTCGTGGGTTTACTAATAATATTGTGTTTCGTTAAAAACTAGGTGAGATCGAAGTGCTCCCAATGCTGTAAAAATGATTTTCTAAGTCTCACACTCAATAATTGCCTTAGTCAATGCCAAGAATGGCTTTCCGAGAATGATTGGAGACTGGGTGAATTCGCCTTGGAATGTAATGATGACTGAAATGGTTCCTCTTGGTTGATTTATTAATTGATTAGCTATTTGAACGATCTCTCATATCTTCCTGATAGGTCCGAGTTTGAGCTTGACAAATACAAAGGTCGAGAGGATATTGATTAGTGTGTCGTCATCGATTCGAGCATGGGTAAATGTTGTGTCTTTGATTTTATAGTCAAATCTGGCAAACCGCTTCACTCTGCGGCTCTTGGTCTTTCTCCCCAATACCAAGGAGGTGAGCATTAACAAGATATGTCTTTTTGTCCTTGTTCTCTTCTTGCCTGACTTTTTCAGCATTAATTTACTCATTACAAACCCTTTAAGGTCAGGGAATTGTTCAATGTCCTGAATCAAGGGAAATTCAAAATTCAATATTTTATCCAATGCTTCCCCTAGAGGAGGATCCAATTTCCTCAAATCCTCTCCACTTTCAATTTTTTATAGTTTTTTCGATATTTTAATTTTTGGGGATGTTTTTGAATTTTTTATTTTTTGGTCTTTTCAGTGTGGTGAGTAGATGTGTTGATTTCCATATATGAGGAGGGGCTTCGATATGGCGAGTCAGAGTCATCCATAAGGGGGCGATATGTAGAGGTGTTGTTGTCAATGTTGTCCATAGGGTGTACACGTTTTGTGGGTTTCATAGTATCCTCGGAGTTGTCAACTTGAGATCCAATCATTTTATCTTCGACATCCATAATCGAGCTACCTTATATGAGAGTAGTCGATCAGTAAAATTTATAATTTATCCACAATTACTTCATCTCTTAATAATCCTCTAAATTTCATCCTCCAAATACTTTACATAATCAATCATGTGAGCAGTCTATTCAATTAGAGGATACTGCTGAGAATTTGAAGTTCCATACTCAACATATTGTGACTCATACATGTACCGCTGATTTGAGTAGAGTCCATTCCTTTGGTCAATGATTGGTCAGACCCTTATACTGTGGAGTCAACATACATGGTTTATGTGTGTTAATATCATCAGTACAATCCTCTATATGAGTGTCATATCTGAAGATGAGATTGCCACGGTTAATCCACGATGGAAGATTATTAGGTGCGGGCCAATCCTCTTGATCTTTTCAGATTTCTATTTTATTCCCAATGATCAAATCAAATTGTGGATTTTTGAAGTATTGACATGTTCCAACAATATGGTAAGGAGAGACTGAAGTCAGTTGGAGTTGTAGTCTCGGCTGGTTATTTGTCTCAAAAGTGATTTGATCTTCAAATGGTTCATGAGTTCCGACGAGAAATGGGTTAATCCAAAATGGTAGTGTCTCATTTATGGTCAAGGGTGGGAGAGGTGGAAGATGTGAAGAAGTGTTAAATTCGATCATATTCATCCTGTGGATAGAGTCTGCCACGAATGAAGGATTGACATTCACATAGTATGATGAATTGATTGTATGATCAGAATATAGAGGATTGTCATTCCTGGAGTATATCGGATTTGTAGAGAGTGTTGGATCTATTTGTGGGTGAGAGTCTACTGTGAAAGTTGGATAATTCCTGTTAGAAGAGGTTTTAGATAATTTTGGTTTTATCGAGACGAATTCATTTTCATAGTATAGATATGATGGGTACTCCTACAAATGTCTTGTCATCTTCGATGAAGGTGGATGAGTTGTCATGATAGATCTTGGTTGAAAATGTTCAAGTCATGGAATAGTCAAGAGTAAGAACCCAAAATTTTAAATCAAGGAGAGTTATGGAACAATGTGCGGTTTTTTCGATATTCGAGATCGGTTCATGCACACCAATGCAAACACAAATCAAACCCCAATTTTACCAACTCACACAATGAAGCTGCAAGAGTTCGGTAAATTATCTTTTCAATTTTAGTTGGTGATAAATTCAATCTTGGAAAAGAATTAGTGAGATGTTAGGCGCCGGAAATTTTCTTAATGACTGGCCCGACTTCTTACGACTAGTTGCACCTACTTTCATCCAGTATGGGTGTAAGTACGGACTGTAAAACGGCTACTCATTACTTAAGGATGAAGCCTTACACAGTGTCCTTTAAACCACCCATTCTGTTAGGGAAATCTGGTCTGTTTATCGGCTATCCGTATTTTCTCACTGAGAGTTAGCTAATCGTTAATAGAATCAGTAGTCTGAACAACGATTTCGGAGTTGGGATATAACCTTAAGTGTTGTCTCTCGCTCACTCAGATAAATAAATGGATACATGGTTGGGGTTGCTCTCCCACAAAAATTCTTGATTCTATGAGTTAATTAAAGTCGACCTTGTTTAGCAGTCCCAATTTTAATTAGGTGATCACTAAAAATTTAAGGTGAGCAAAATACACATCTATCGTCTAGTCCCAATTTCCTTTAAAATTTACGTGACAAAATAGGAGGGAGAAATTTGAGAAAAGTCGATGCACATGAAACAATGACGTATGCTCAGATAGAAGACTTACAGTGATTCCTCGCAATCTCCATGTGTGATGGAATATAAGAATTAAAGATTGTTCTAAATGGATGCAAGCCGATAAAAGACCGCACCCAGCAGAAATTTCTATGAACCGTGAAGAAATAATTTAAATATTTTTACTAATTTGAACAATGGAATGTGCGTCTCAATTAAGTGAAGTGCAATCCTATGTTCTACGAGCACAAACAATAAAATCCTAAAAGCTCTAATAGCCGTATGTGTAGGTCTAACCAACGAGCCACTCAAGTCGGACCCCACCCTCAATGGAGAGCGAAACATGTCACGACTCACCGCAGAAAAAGTTTGAGGTCTTCTTACACATACGAGAGTTCAAACGGGCACTATTGTAAGTGAGCAAATACTTACAAAATTTAAAATTACAGAAAATAAAATCCTAAACTCCAGACTCTCTCATGACTCGATCATAAATTTAGGTGATTTTTTGATCAGTGAAGATGCATCGGCTCGAGAAAATCGCTCCACGGGCGTCGGGTACCTCGTAAAAAAAATAAGAGAGAGAGTGATAAGAAAGTGACACAAAAATTAATCAAAAATAAAACAAGAGAATGATGAAAATAAAACAAATGCAGATAAAAAAATATGGAAAATATACAGTGAAGATTAAAGGGTCAGACTCCCCATAATATATGGAAAACGAAGCACTAATTATTTAGACAAAATCTAAGCCATTTGCCTCTGATGAAGCCACGTTTCATCATCTTTATTCTATCATTTTGGCCTTAAAAACCCTAGTAAATGCGTGTAAATAGCATTAATTCATGCATTTTAGCATTCATGCATATGTGTGTAAATATTGTACAAAATGCGGTTTTTAAAGACAAAATTATAGAATAAAGAAAAGAAAAGAAAAAGAATAAAATATTGTAAATATTTTATGACCCGAAACCCCGAGACCTAGGCATCTCGATGAATAGGTCGACAAGGAATAAAGTAGGGGGAGATAAGGTCAAAAACACAGTCCAAATACCTATAATTATTAATTCATTCCTTATTCATTTCGGGACCTATTTTTGGTTCCACTTTTTATACATCAAATAAAGAAACTTTGTACATGAAAGTTGTAGATAATTTTATAAAGGAAAATACAAAATTGATTTCACAGAAAAATAATGTACAGATAAAAAGTTATGGTCTGAATAAAATTCCAGAATGCCAACTTCCCAGACCCGTATCTCCCAAATAAAAACTCCAAATGCATCATACTCACCTTTAATTGTATATAGAAGAAAATAAGCTATTTAATGGCGGTGGTTTCGCATTTGGCGGAGCTACGGTTCAAAAGTTGAGTTTTTGGACCCTCATTGTATACTTGTACATATTAAAATATTCAATTTATTATTTATTTATTATTTTTTGTATTTTTATATTTTTTATGTAATTATTACTTATAATAATTATGTACACTGAAATAAGAATAAAAACCTTAATAAAAACATAAAATAAAATACATGTATACACAATACATAGATACAATACTTATATACATACCTATACAACACATATTCATATTTTATTAAATAGACAAAACATAACAGAAAAATAAAATAAAAATATAATTATGTGTATAAAAGTATGCTATAATTTTATAAAATACTAAATAAAAATAATAAAATTAAAATACACAAAATAAAAATAAAGAATAAAATATGTAGATATTATACCTATAAAGGGGTAAAAAGTGAACTCATTAAAATCAGCCTCATAAAAATGAATAAAATTCATAATAAAATACTTCATAAATTAATAAACACATTTTATTCTTTAACCAAATTGAAATTCGTACATTTACTATTTTATTTCGATTTTTGAATTTTTTTTTCCTGGTTGGTCCACGTGGACCAACCAGGTTGGTCTGACAGTTGACCTCGGTCAACTGTCCGACCTACTCTTCCAGGGTTGTCAGATGCACGTTTGACCCATCTTCTTGCCAATTTCTAGGCCCGCTCTTGCACCAAATCATGTCGACGCCTTCAGACCTTTTGCTCCTCGATTAGTGGTGAATCACGCCCAAGTGATTCCTTGGGCTGAGGACCACTAATCGAGGCGTTCTTGCCCTCGTCTTCTACGCTCGTCGTCAACCATACAAAAGGAGCCCCCCGACTTCGATTCAAAATTAATCCTTCCTCCGCCATTTTCACCCTCAAACCCCGTGTCCTTCGTGCTCCTGGTGACAGCAGGCGTCGAATAGAGCCTGGGGTCAAGGCATTTGGAGTAGAATCAAGTGGTTCGACCCTCGCCGGAGATCCGCCATGCTTCATCGCCCGACGCCTCTGGTGAGTCCCCTCCTCATTTCTCTTCATTTTCTTGTAGCTGTAGCGTAGCTTAGTGTAGGTCTGTAGCAGTTTTTAGTTTCGTTCACCCAATAGCCGAGAATCCTAGATCGAAGCCACGGCGGAACTGAGCTCCGCCCGACGTTTCCGGCCACTCCAGTTATCCATCGCCATCCAAAACACCTTCATCCTTCTCCCCTTCACTCCGTCACTCCGCACCACCCATCATCTCCCCTCGATCTCGCTCAGATCGAGCCGACCGAGCTCCCCTCTCCGCCGCTCGCCGGAGCTCTTCGCCCGTACCACCTTGCGCCTCATCTGAACCATCAGACTCAACCATTTTGTTCGCCTGGATTTTGTGCGCCTAACCTTGCAGGTCTGAGCCAAAGAGAAGGCTCAATCGACCTTCGAAGACCCCAGGACCATCCGCCAGGTCACCTCCGCCGTCCGAGCACCTCGCGCCGTCCCTGCCCCACCTGAGACCACCTGCTGACGCGGAAGGGCCCCAGGATCATTTTGCCCTTGATCCGGGGGACGGAGCGGCCGTGTGTCGGCCGCAATCGCAGCTCGAAGTTCGCCGAGGAGGTGTTCTTCGTGAACCCCTCCCTGCCGTTGGATCGACCACCTCCGCCAGACCCGACGCCAGCCGTTCGATCACCTTTGCCCCCAACCGACCGATCAAGCTTTGAAGATCTAATCTCAGCCATCCGCGACGAAGGGCTACGCACCGTCAGATGCACGCCACGTGGATGAGTGGGTCGCCATCGACCGCTGGATCGCGCCCCGTGGGTATTTTGCACCTTTAACCCACGCTTTTTGTATTTACGTTTTAGTCCAGTAACTGTTAGTTGTAGTTTAAAAAGTTTTGTAATATTTGCAAGCAGACCCTCACAGTTTCACTATTTGCACTTTAGTCCACGCCACGTCACCTCACGTGACGGTGGCGTGTGACTTTTGGGTATTTTGCAAGTTAGGACTAGAACTTTAGTATATTGCAATTTCGTCCCTGTGCGTAGAATATATTATATGTTTTTGGAAGTTTTGCATTTATGCCCAGCCGGTTTTCTTTAATTACGACTATGCCCCTGTGAATGGTGTTTCACGTGAGCTGCGCGTCTTTTTGGTGGAAATTGCATCTGAGCCCCTGGATGTTTTCGTAATTGCATTTATACCCCTGCCAGGCTTAGGATTTTTGTATGCTTAGCTTATTTATTTAATACCTCTTTTAATTGCGAAAAATTCTTAAAAAAAATAGGGATTAGCTCCTGTGTGCTTCTATCTTCACGTTATATTTTTAGTTTTGGATTTTATCTTAATTTCATATTGATTAAAAATCAAAAACATGATTTTTCTCTACTGTCTAGCTTAGAAAATGCCAAAAAATATTAAAAAGTCTCGAAAAATTCCAACAAAAATTCCATAGTGTCTATTTTACTATATTTTAGTTGCAGACCAAAATCCACTAAAAATCTCAAAGGAAAAACCTTAAAAATTTAAAAAGACTCTAAAACTTAAAAAAAATTTATAAAATCAAAGAAAACTCTAAAAATACAAACTCAGTTCCTGTTTGCCCTTTATTTTGCTCTCTTTATTTGAAAAATAGTGTGAAAAGTTTTGATTGCTGTTTGCTATTCTTAAAATTCATTTTGTTTCCAGCCAACCTATTTTCCACTGTTTTCTATTATCTTAGTAATTAAAAATACCAAAAACAATCTAAAAATTACCCAAAAATCACAAAAATAGTAAAAAATTATAAAAAGACCAAAAAGACTTCATTTGCTAAATTTTGGACATTTTTGAGCATTTTTATAAATATTTCTTTCTCTCTTGTATTACATTGTTTTACATTCCAATATTAAAAAAAAGAAAATAGAAAAGTATAAAATATCAAATATAAAAATCAGAAAATTAAAAATCAAAATACAAAATTATAAAATTGCAAATTAAAAAAAATATAAAAATTAAAAACCCACAAAAAGACATTGGCTAAGTGATTCATTAGACCTAGGGTTTGGGATCTTTATCTACACTCTGCACCGTTGTTTCATGTGTTCGACCCCTACTTGCTTGCCATTATACATTGTTAGTAGGGTATAATAAATTTTAATCCTTTCTCTTGATTGCTTTATTGATTGTGTGGGTTAATTGTTGAAGACCGAGGTGGTTTGAGCAGTCGCATCAGCGACAGTGAGTCTGACTTGTCAGACCACTATTTAGCGGCTCTTGCGATCTCGCTTTTCAAATGGCGCCGTTGCCGGGGAGCATCGGCTTGTAGAGTACCATCTGGGTCTTTTATTTACTTAGCCATTTTTGATTACTTGTCTCTTATGCATAATTTATTTGGAACTGTCTGACATCTCTTTTGTTTTCTTGCGAGGGACCGCTGACCGAGGAGGATCGCCTGGGGGATCCTGAGCAGCCTTGGGAGGAGGAGCCGGCTATTCTATCCTAGCCGGCAGGAGAGAGCAGGAGGGCTAGAGAGAGAGAGAGTTAGTTGCTTTTCACTTTTTGTGAGAGAGAGATTTGATTAATTGTAATAATACAGGACTTGGACACTTGAACACTTCGGGCCTAATTTCCGGGTGTTTGTTCACCTGGGGGCTCACCGTTGTTTTCTTCGTGTTTTCCCGACTGTCATTTGCCGGTTTTGATTTCATTTTCACTTTCTTTTGTGGAGTGAGCCCTTAGATTTAGGCTTTGCTTGATCGTCTAGATTAGGTCCAAACACACTAATAACCTTTGCATGTACCTATAGACCGTTTTTGGACTTAGTTTAATTAAACAGTTAACTCATCTTCTTAGATCCGCCGCGCCGCGAGCCCTCTCCATAAAGCGCTACTCCTGAACTCGATGTGTCGAGAAGAGGAGGGGAGGGTCTAGACCGGACTCTTAGGATCAAGGATTGGTGATTAACTTGTGGTTCTTCACGCTAGCAGTTGCCTATCTTAGGACGATTTCCGCATTGCATACCGGCATCTAGTTAGGTTTACAAATTCTGCTTTGCATCCCGCATGGAGAGAGCTGGGATTCGCTGTAAGTCTTCTTACTTTGCATCCATCATTTAGGCACAAAGGTGAGATCTCCATCTTGGTGCCGACTTGCATTGGCTTTTCCGACTCTATTCTCCCTCTGTTTTTGGACAAAGTAGGATAAAGAAAACACAAAAACGTTAGGCGCTTGTTTGAAATCACTCAAAAGAAGCGATAACACAAAAAAATTAAAAAAAGGGACTGCTAAGAAAACTTTGACCTAAATTAAAATTGGTAATTGAACTCATTGACTGGGGAGAGTCACACCCTCACTTGTTTTCAGGTTGCATGGGAAGGTTTCCTTCCAAGTGAGCAGAGTGCTTCGTAAGGATTAGAGCCCAAAACCCAGTCTGTGGCTGCCTTGTGTATCGCCTGGATTTCCGAAGTATTGGCGCTTCTATCGTACGTGGACGAGTAGGGCTTGGTCAACATTGGCGACTCTCTATTGTGCAGAGCATCGACCTCGTCCGAAGTATCGAGCCTAGGCCACGCCTTCACGGGGGTGTCTGTCTCATCGTCTTGCGTCCGAGTAGGTTCTTGCACGCTCACGGGTGATTACGTTGCGAGCGAGTTCCGAAGTATTGGTTTCGCCTATTGGCTTCCTTTCTCTATTTCTTTGGCTGAGTAAGGATTCAGGAAGGGTTACAAGGACCTTAAAAAGTGCAGACTACAGGTTACACAGGGGGAGGACAAGTACGGGAATACTTTTCTGGCAGTACTCTCGCTCCTATAGGCGTAGCGCTCTAAGGACTCGTTGAAAGATAAATTCCTGAAACCAAGATAAAAATTACAAAGATAAAAGCCGAACCTTCACGGCTTCACATGTTGAGTTGGTGAACTCCCTTGTCTTGTGTTTGATTGCTAATCACATTTAGGTCAAGATCAAAAATATCGCGCCATTGCGCAATTTTGTTCCCCCTCCAGTTGACCCTCGCTCATTGTGAGCCTTCTACTGTTTTACATTCCATTTGTTTCTTGTTGACCCCCGTATCTTTCATCCATATCGATCTTCCTCTTGTGCTTCGAGATGGCGACGAATGGACAGTTTAGTCGAGGCTCTGTCGGCACCCACATCAGTTCCATTCGCTTACCCTCTCCAATAATTCAGGGCGATTCCCGAGAACCCGGTTCAAGCCCTATGAACCGATCTCTAGACTCCCTGTCTTCTTCAATAAACCGGGATCACTCTCGTTCCGAACTCTGTCCGTTTTGGATGGCAATTGATTTTACTCCTTACACATCGCCATCCTTAACAAAGTTCTGTGTTGACCTTGACACAGACCGCATCTCTCTATCTGGTGCTGCAATTCAGACTGATCGGGGTATTCTACCTTGTACAGATTTAGAGCCCGAGCCAGCCAACCAAGCAGAATTAGAGATGGCAGGAGGAAGAGGGAAAGGACCACATGCTCCACCTGAACCTGAGGTCAATACAGGGGAAGGACAATATACCACGCCGGGCGAAGTTAACAGTCAGCTCCTGGCTTCCATCCAAGCCATTCAGCAGCAACTGACTAATCAGGCCCTGGCACAGACAACCTTCCAGGACATGCTGAACGATCTAAGGAGGAGGGCCGATGCGAGAGACGGCCGGCGAGAGGATGATCCGAACTTTGATCCCAACTTCCATGAAGTCAATGATGAGTTTTCAGTGGGACCCGAATATGAAGCAGCAGAAGAAGATCCACCACAGCCCAAGCCCACACTCAAGGAGACATACAATCCGGGAGCAGGGCGTATCACTGAGTGGATTCAAGTTCCACGTATGCACGCTCACTTCGAACTGAAGCCGCAATTTCTGTCATTGCTTCCCACTTTCCATGGGAACTCCACTGAAGAACCATACATTTTTCTCAAGAAGTTTGGTCGCATCTGTTCCACTGCACATTACCCCGGAATCCCTCTGGATGTGGTCAAGATGACCGCGTTCCCTTTCAGCATTCAAGACAAGGCCCTTTATTGGGTCAACCATCTTGGGAAGGTCGTTACCACCTGGGAGGGATTGAAATCTGCCTTTCTCCATAAATTCTATCCTCTTGGAAGATTAAATCAGATGCGCGCCCGGATCTCCAGTTTCTGCCAGCAGCCCCACGAGACGATCCATGAAGCGTGGGAAAGATTCAAGGATCTCCAGGAGAAGTGCCCCAACCATGAAATACCAAAGACCAGCCTCGTACAACACTTCTTTGGGGGTTATCATTCGAGAGCCAAAAACTTGTGGATGCGGCTTGCGGCGGTTCGCATTTCAACAAGGACGAGGACGTGGTATGGAATGTCTTCGAAGAAATGACTGAGGGAGAAGCAGCCCAATCCTCGTCCAGAATCTACATGAAGCCACCAACCGCCATCAGCAAGCCAGTTAACATGGCTTCTCACACCGAGGACAAGGATGAGAGCTCCAACCTTAGCATCATTGGGAGCCACTTGTCCAAAGTGGATATCATCGAGAAGAGGTCGCAGGACCTCGAAAAACTGGCGGTCATAGAGAAGAGGACCCAAGGTCTGGAAAAGCTCGACCAAATTTCCCAACAGCTGGAGCAGCTCGTCCGTGCGTTAAATGCAAACATGTGCAACGCTGTGTCTACTTCTGTTGAGTCGAATGCTGAGAAAAAAGAGCCCGCAATGCAGCCACAACCTCAACCGACTCCACCGCAGCCCCAACCTGTCCAGCACGTGTACTACGTGCAGGCCTCGGAGCAGCCCCTGCAGCACCAGACACAGATGGTTGTGTATCAACCAGAGCACCAGCCCGCATACTTCGAGCAGTTCTCTCCACCCCCGCCGCTGATCCAGGAGATCAATGGTATTTGGAACAATGAAGCGCAGCTGACCCGTCCTCAGGGACACTCTCAGGGTCAGAACATGGGCAACAGGCCCTTCCAGCAGCAACAGCAGGGCGGGAGACCCTTCCAGCAGCCTTACCAGTACCAGCCTCCCTCACACAGGAACACTTGGAGGCAGAATTACAAACATGGCCCTCAACAGTCCGGATATCGAGGGCAAGGCTACCACCAACAGCCGGCTGCTCAATACAATCAGCACAACTCGCAGTACCCCTCCAACCCTCCTTCTCAACAATTCTCACAAGGATATCAGTCACAATCTCAGCCGCCATACCAGCATTCTAGACCCCAGCAGGGGGAATCCTCTGAGATTGTACCGGTCAATCCAGCCCTGGGTTGTTTGGAGCAATTGATGAAGAACATGGCTGAGATGAACCAGAAGATTGACGACCTGACAGCAGCCAAAACCGTTATACCAACCCAGGTCGAAGCTAACCCTAACAATTTCCGACGCAAGGAGCAGGTAGCCGACAGTGTCCAACCCGAATCAGGTGGCTTAAATTGTTTTTTATCTAATGTTGTTACTCTCAGGAGCGGTAGGACACTCCGGCCATCGGCGACGGTGAAGGGAAAGCATCTCGTATCTGACGGGGAATCGTCAGTCCAGCCAGCACCAGGGCCAGCTAGTATTTTGGGAGCAGTACCAGCATCCAGAAAACCACAAAAAAATGAAAAAAATCGAAAAACACAAAAAGATAGCAGTAACCTAGGTGGAGATCAGCCAACATTGGAAACGCTTGCACCCGCATCTCAGCCAGTTCCTGACGGGAGGAGCACCGCACCTGCAGCGAGTCCAACGCCAGCACTTGAAGCCGAGCCTGTCATTTTTGGTCCGCAAATTGTAGATGAATCCATTCCTTTTTGTCATCTACATGTAAACAACGATATGGACACTATTTTGAATGATATTGGTGAGGAGTTTGTAAATATTCCTTTTCCTGAAGCAATGAAAAAACACAAAAAAATGAAAAATTTGAAAAGTGCTTTGTCTGATCCCGCTATTATAGAAATCATTCAAAAGTTGGTCTTGAACATGCCGTTGATGAAGGCTCTTCAGTACATGCCAGCAGTGAAGAAAGGTCTTAAAGCGGCATGTACAACCAAGCGCAGGCCAACTCCCCATAATTCCAGAATCAAAGGTGGCAAGTCTGAAAAACATATCCTCACTATGGCCACCATCAATGCCATCAGCAACCTCCCGGATAAAAAGCCAGATATGGGAGCACCTCTTGTACGTTGTCAGATGTTCGAGCAAGACTTCGAGCGAACACTTCTCGACAGTGGGTCATCTGTCAATCTGATGCCAGCCTCACTACTCACGGAGTTCAAATTAGGACCGCTCAAGCCTACAAAGATGATTCTGCAGTTTGCGGACAAATCAGTCAAGCGGCCTAGGGGCTTGTTGGAGGACGTGATCGTCACGGTTCAGGGAAAGTCATTCCCGGCCGATTTTGTGGTCTTAGATATGGACGTCCCCGCTCCGTTGCTCCTTACCCCGATCATACTCGGAAGACCATTTCTGCGAACATCAAACGCAGTGGTGAATTATGGGACGGGAGAAATCACTTTTGGAGCTGGGAATGAAACTATCAGAGTAGAGACCCTGCCTGAGAGAACACCTGCTGAACAGACATCTGCGTCACGCGCAAGGGGGATCGAACATGATGAAGACTGCGATTTTCTAGCAGAAATTCAAGATACCAACCTCTTTTTGGATGACAAGGAGATCCATGGATTCCTCTATCCTGAGGAGGAAGTGGAGACCGCAGTCGAATTTCCTTGTATCGATCAAGATGAGGAATGTGCTGATGTGCTACAAGATACTGCCGTGGGGGTGATATGCCTTCAGAACCAGGAGCCGAGGTTCGAAGCATTGTCTGATGAAGATGACATCATCGAGGAATTCTGTCAGGATATGAGAGATGAAACAGAGCAGATTATGGTGGACACTGAACAGTTGAAAGAATCACCACCTACACTGATAGCTGAGGTCACCACCGAAGCAGCTCAGACCCCGCCAGAGCTAAAACCTTTGCCCTCCAATATGAAGTATGCATTCCTTGCGGGAGAACCGAACTTGTACCCGGTCATCATTACCGAAGACCAAAAATCTCGTCTGATGGAGGTTCTTGAACGCAACCGCAAGGCAATTGGCTGGCGAACGTCCGATCTTCATGGGATCAATCCGTCACTCTGCTCACACCGCATCTTTCTGGAAGACGATTGCAGACCCTCTCGTGAACTGCAAAGAAGATTAAACCCGAATCTACGAGAGGTGGTTATGAAAGAAATCCAGAAATGGTGTGATGCGGGATTTATTTATCCCATCTCCGACAGCAAATGGGTGAGCCCTCTGCATGTTGTGCCCAAGAAATCAGGGATCACCATTGTGAAAAATGACAAAGGAGAGGAGATCGCAACCAGAGTACCGACTTCTTGGCGAGTGTGCGTAGACTACAGAAGACTCAATCTCGCCACCAAGAAGGATCATTTTCCGCTACCCTTCATCGACCAGATCTTGGAGAGATTGGCCGCGAAGGAATATTTCTGTTTCTTGGACGGCTACTCTGGGTATAATCAAGTTGCTATTGCTCCTGAAGATCAAGAGAAGACCACGTTCACCTGTCCTTTTGGCACATATGCCTTCAGACGGATGCCGTTCGGGCTGTGCAACGCCCCAGCCACATTCCAGAGGTGTATGCTTGCAGTTTTTACCGATATGGTGGGTAGCTTTCTCGAGGTCTTTATGGACGATTTTTCGGTCTACGGGGATTCATTTGATCAATGTCTGGACTATCTAGACCGAGTCTTACGGAGGTGCTGTGAAGTGAATCTTGTGCTCTCCTGGGAGAAGAGCAATTTCATGGTGATCGAAGGAATCGTGTTGGGTCACGTTGTGTCTAAACGTGGCATGGAGGTTGACCTAGCCAAGGTGGATGTAATTTCTAAGCTGGAGCCACCTACAAATATCAAGCAAGTCCGGTCATTCCTGGGCCATGTCGGTTTTTACCGACGATTTATTAAAGATTTCAGCAAACTGGCCAGACCACTGACTGAATTGCTCGGCAAGGACAATGAATTCATTGTAGACGACCGTGTGCTCCTTGCCTTTAATCAGTTGAAAGAGCTCATCACGCAGGCCCCTGTCCTACAGCCACCGAATTGGACTCAGCCTTTCGAGATTATGACCGACGCGTCAGATCATGCCATCGGAGCTGTACTGGGACAGAGGAAAGACAATGTACCATTTGCGATTCACTACGCTAGTCGAACGCTCGATGAAGCCCAAAGAAACTACACTGTCACTGAAAAGGAGCTGCTAGCGGTAGTCTTTGCTTTGGAAAAGTTCAGATCTTACCTTCTTGGGTCCAAAGTTATCATTTAGACTGATCATTCGGCCATTCGGTATTTACAACAGAAGAAGGACGCCAAACCACGTCTCATTCGGTGGATCCTTCTCCTCCAGGAGTTTGATTTGGAAATCAGAGATAAACCTGGAGTCAAGAATGTAGTGGCCGATCATCTGTCAAGACTTCCTGAACCAGAGTCTCCTGAGCTGAACCTGCAGCCTATCACAGAGACCTTTCCAGATGAATCGATTCTGTCTGTAGCCTCACTTCCTTGGTATGCAGACATTGTGAATTATCTAGTTGCCAAGAAAATCCCGCAAGACTGGCCTAAGTTGAAAATAGACAGATTTTTGTCTAAAATCCATTTTTACCAGTGGGAAGACCCATATCTGTTTCGTGAGGGAGCAGATTGCATCTGGCGAAGGTGTATTCCTCAGGAGGAAGTTCCAAGTGTCCTCGCTCTATGTCATGATCAAGATTCTGGAGGACACCATTCAGGCAAACGAACGGCAGCAAAAGTTCTTCAAAGTGGCCTCTGGTGGCCTTCATTATTCAAAGATGCAGATGAGTATGTCAAATGTTGCACTGATTGTCAGAAGATGGGTGGAACCATAGGAATGAGAGACACAATGCCTCTGAAATATATTCAGATCTCAGACGTCTTTGACGCATGGGGCATCGACTTTATGGGCCCGTTTCCTAACAGTCAAGGTTATGAGTATATTCTGCTTGCTGTCGATTATGTCAGTCGATGGGTGGAAGCCATCCCCGCCCGAGCCGCCGACAGTAGGACTGTCTGTCGATTCTTATGAGATCACATCATAGCACGGTTCGGGATTCCCAAAATTCTCATATCTGACGGGGGTAGTCATTTCATAAATAGAGAGGTGAAGAAACTGACTCAAGAATTCTGCATCGAGCATCGTGTTGCTTCACCCTACCACCCGTAGTCTAATGGCTTAGCTGAATGTTCCAACAGAGAGATCAAGACGATTCTACAGAAACTTGTGCGTCCGGATCGCAAGAACTGGTCTCAGCTGCTTGATTCCGTTCTTTGGACTTACAGAACAGCGTACAAGTCACCCTTGGGAATGTCTCCCTACCGCTTGGTGTATGGCAAGCCATGTCATTTGCCCGTGGAACTTATTCACAAATCTTTATGGGCTATTAATATCTGTAATTTGGACTCCAAGCAAGCAGGAAAGAACAGAAAATTAGATCTGAACAGATTACTGGAATTCAGAGATTATGCATATGACAACAGCCTGATGTACAAGGAGAAGGTCAAAACATGGCATGACAAGCACATCCGCCACAAGTCCTTTGATCCAGGTCAGAAGGTATGGTTGTTCGATGCGAAGTTAAAGATCTTTCCAGGCAAGTTGAAGAGCAAATGGACTGGGTCGTTTTTGGTTAGGCAGGTGCGTGACAACGGAAGTGTATTGATATCCAATCTGTCAGCTGACGCACAGCCTTTTGTAGTCAATGGTCAACTTCTGAAACCATACCTTGAACATGACACATTCATGGCCGTCGTTGACTCAATTCAAGTAATCTATGAGGATGAGCTGAATATCTCGAAAGAGGCAGAGGAAGGCAAAGCACATCAAAACATTTTTGAATGATTTCCCTTTTCGTCTTGTCTTCTTTTCTTCTTTTCAATTTCTTTTATCTTGTTCTACCGAATCGATGCCATCCCTTTCATCACTGCTACACTTAGGATGTACTTTATCCTAAGTATAGGGGGATGCGCATCCCGAGTTGTTCATATCCAATCTCATATCTTTTCTTCTTCTCTTCTTTTCCTTTTCTATCTTCTTTATCTATCAAAAAGGTGCCGCCCTTGTAGACAGTTTTCCATACTTAGGACGTACTTTGTCCTAAGTATAGGGGGTGTGCACCCCGAGTTCTCTATTCCTTTCGATCCTCTCCATTGTCTCCTCTTCTTGTCTATACTTAGGGATATCTTACCCTAAGTATAGGGGGAGACAATCTGAGTATGATCTGTTCATTCCCACCCTTGACCCTCCCTGCTTTGTGTACAGTCTGCTATACTTAGGATTATTTGATCCTAAGTATAGGGGTGACGGTCAACTTCTCATTTGTTCATTCATTCCTTCATTTATTCATTTATTCTTTAGACTTTCCTATACTTAGTACGAGTTATGTCTTCTCTTTTCTCTCTGATCTATGAGGACATAGCTCAAGCTAAGTATAGGGGGGTCGTATATACTGTGTATATACTTTAGCCATAACTCGTACTTTCGTATTTTCTTAATAATATGGCTAACAATTCTTTAAAAACTTCATTAAAAATCTCTAATAAAAAGGTGTTATCATTCCTCAAATTCCTTTTGTATATACTGATTAATAAATCAGGTGAAAATATTTTTCGCAAAATGTTTGAAAAATAGTTTGAAAACCATTGTGAACATCTATTGAAAACTATTTTGAAAATATTTTGTTACATGTTTTCAACCTGTGTAAAAATGTGTGGTTTGTAAAATTTATTTTCTTTGTGTGAAATAAAATGTTTGAAAAACGATTTGCAAATGGTTTGAAAAATGGTTGCAAAAATATTTGAAAGACCCATATATATACTGTTTTAGAAACCGATTGCAAAATGATTTTCAAATAAGTGTACATGTTTGTAAAAATTATTTTGGACTATAGTTTTCAAAAATTGTTTGAAAAACCTTGTGTCAAATAAGTTTGAGGAATACTAACATCCCACCAAAATCCACTACCTATAAATGTGTATAAAACTGACCACGTACCCTTGTAAATTCTTAAAATCCACTTCTTGTATATATAAGAAGCACTCCCGTGTACATATTTTAACCTATTTTTCAGCCAAATTCTTTTTTGTTTTCAAAAAGCCAAAAACATTTGCAAAATTAAAATCCAAAAACATTTGAAAAATCTTTTTGAAAAAAAAATATATATATATATATACAAAAAAAATGCATCTGCATACACATGCATCATATTTTCAAAAATCCATAAAAAGTTCAAAATCCTTGAAAATTGCATCACAAAAATATTTCTTGCATAGCATGAGCATTTTTCGGATTGAGTTTGATAGTTGAACAAGTCTAAGTAAAATCCGGAGATTGGAGCTTGATTGGACCTTAAAATCTACCTAATAACAGGAACCTTATAGGAACTAAGTTTGAGGTACTTCAGGTCTAGTTGACTTAATTCTTTGAGGATCACGGGACTTGGTTCAATGGATTATTGACTGCCTAAGTAGAGTATTTCGGAGCACACGCACGACTCTTGTTGATAATGACCTAACTTGGACACCTGCACCTTTCACATAGCTCTCCACGGATGAGGTGGTGAGGAGGCAGTTTCCTTTGGCTTGGGGTAGCATATGAGGGTAGTACTTCTAGGCGGAACCTCTCTTCTTCTTATACTGAAGGAAGTGCACCTCAACTTGGTCTAGTGGTGATGAAGGCTAAAGACAGAAGCCGTGGGTTGCAATAAAGCTTCAAAAGAGGGATAGTCTACTGGCTCAAGAGGAAAATTTCTTGTATATATGTTGCACCATGTAGATATGTTGTACAGATGCAATTGAAAAAAAAAAAAAGAACTCCAAAAAAGTGGTGGGTCGGATTGAAAATTTAATAACCCCACCGGAGTGTATATAGTCCAATAAAGCAAAAGCTTATGGTATCCATGTCACATCTCATGAAGCTTGCAGCGGGAGACTTAGCTACACTGGTTGAGCTCCCAAAAGTCTATACTTCTTCCCCCTCTTCTTGAGCCGGTTGCACTTGAACTTAGAAGGGAATACCCCGCTTCTCGAGGAAAGAGTTGCTAGACCGAGGCATTAGAGTTACCAGGTTGGGGGAGGTTGTTTCTTTGTTACTCCTGAGGTGGGGAGCTACATATCACTTACACTGTACGAGTCAGATTCATAGTTGTAAGAGTTTGCGTATGAGTTGAAGTATTTCCGACCTGGCTATTGAGGAGACTTGGACAGAGTTTTGGGATTCTCAAGGACTGTTGGATTTCAAACTTGGTTCTCATTAAGGTTCCGACCGCACTAAAATTCCAAAGGTCCGACTTAAGCTCCAAACTTTGATTTTGCGAAGACAAGTTCGATAATTAAACTTAATCTAATTTTCTTCTTTTTCTTTTCTTTCTTTTTCTTTTTGCACTTATTGCATAAGTGTTTGTTAGGGACTAGCAAAGGTAAAGTATAGGGGGATGATGAAGCCACGTTTCATCATCTTTATTCTATCATTTTGGCCTTAAAAACCCTAGTAAATGCGTGTAAATAGCATTAATTCATGCATTTTAGCATTCATGCATATGTGTGTAAATATTGTACAAAATGCGGTTTTTAAAGACAAAATTATAGAATAAAGAAAAGAAAAGAAAAAGAATAAAATATTGTAAATATTTTATGACCCGAAACCCCGAGACCTAGGCATCTCGATGAATAGGTCGACAAGGAATAAAGTAGGGGGAGATAAGGTCAAAAACACAGTCCAAATACCTATAATTATTAATTCATTCCTTATTCATTTTGGGACCTATTTTTGGTTCCACTTTTTATACATCAAATAAAGAAACTTTGTACATGAAAGTTGTAGATAATTTTATAAAGGAAAATACAAAATTGATTTCACAGAAAAATAATGTACAGATAAAAAGTTATGGTCTGAATAAAATTCCAGAATGCCAACTTCCCAGACCCGTATCTCCCAAATAAAAACTCCAAATGCATCATACTCACCTTTAATTGTATATAGAAGAAAATAAGCTATTTAATGGCGGTGGTTTCGCATTTGGCGGAGCTACGGTTCAAAAGTTGAGTTTTTGGACCCTCATTGTATACTTGTACATATTAAAATATTCAATTTATTATTTATTTATTATTTTTTGTATTTTTATATTTTTTATGTAATTATTACTTATAATAATTATGTACACTGAAATAAGAATAAAAACCTTAATAAAAACATAAAATAAAATACATGTATACACAATACATAGATACAATACTTATATACATACCTATACAACACATATTCATATTTTATTAAATATACAAAACATATCAGAAAAATAAAATAAAAATATAATTATGTGTATAAAAGTATGCTATAATTTTATAAAATACTAAATAAAAATAATAAAATTAAAATACACAAAATAAAAATAAAGAATAAAATATGTAGATATTATACCTATAAAGGGGTAAAAAGTGAACTCATTAAAATCAGCCTCATAAAAATGAATAAAATTCATAATAAAATACTTCATAAATTAATAAACACATTTTATTCTTTAACCAAATTGAAATTCTTCCATTTACTATTTTATTTCGATTTTTGA
This sequence comes from Ottelia alismoides, assembly GCA_037367405.1. Classification (NCBI taxonomy): domain Eukaryota; kingdom Viridiplantae; phylum Streptophyta; class Magnoliopsida; order Alismatales; family Hydrocharitaceae; genus Ottelia; species Ottelia alismoides. Next base: position 1,079,353 of record JAZKJV010004344.1, on the reverse strand, counting down.
AATTTTTTTTTCCTGGTTGGTCCACGTGGACCAACCAGGTTGGTCTGACAGTTGACCTCGGTCAACTGTCCGACCTACTCTTCCAGGGTTGTCAGATGCACGTTTGACCCATCTTCTCGCCAATTTCTAGGCCCGCTCTTGCACCAAATCATGTCGACGCCTTCAGACCTTTTGCTCCTCGATTAGTGGTGAATCACGCCCAAGTGATTCCTTGGGCTGAGGACCACTAATCGAGGCATTCTCGCCCTCGTCTTCTACGCTCGTCGTCAACCATACAAAAGGAGCCCCCCGACTTCGATTCAAAATTAATCCTTCTTCCGCCATTTTCTCCCTCAAACCCCGTGTCCTTCGTGCTCCTGGTGACAGCAGGCGTCGAATAGAGCCTGGGGTCAAGGCATTTGGTGTAGAATCGAAGTGGTTCGACCCTCGCCGGAGATCCGCCGTGCTTCATCGCCCGATGCCTCTGGTGAGTCCCCTCCTCATTTCTCTTCATTTTCTTGTAGCTGTAGCGTAGCTTAGTGTAGGTCTGTAGCAGTTTTTAGTTTCGTTCACCCAATAGCCGAGAATCCTAGATCGAAGCCACGGCGGAACTGAGCTCCGCCCGACGTTTCCGGCCACTCCAGTTATCCATCGCCGTCCAAAACACCTTCATCCTTCTCCCCTTCACTCCGTCACTCCGCACCACCCATCATCCCCCCTCGATCTCGCTCAGATCGAGCCGACCGAGCTCCCCTCTCCGCCGCTCGCCGGAGCTCTTCGCCCGTACCACCTTGCGCCTCATCTGAACCATCGGACTCCACCATTTTGTTTGCCTGGATTTTGTGCGCCTAACCTTGCAGGTCTGAGCCAAAGAGAAGGCTCAATCGACCTTCGAAGACCCCAGGACCATCCGCCAGGTCACCTCCGCCGTCCGAGCACCTCGCGACGTCCCTGCCCCGCCTGAGACCACCTGCTGACGCGAAAGGGCCCCAGGATCGTTTTGCCCTTGATCCGGGGGCCGGAGCGGCCGTGTGTCGGCTGCAATCGCAGCTCGAAGTTCGCCGAGGAGGTGTTCTTCGTGAACCCCTCCCTGCCGTTGGATCGACCACCTCCGCCAGATTCGACGCCAACCGTTCGATCGCCTTCGCCCCCAACCGACCGATCAAGCTTTGAAGATCTAATCTCAGCCGTCCGCGACGAAGGGCTACGCACCGTCAGATGCGCGCCACGTGGATGAGTAGGTCGCCATCGACCGCTGGATCGCGCCCCGTGGGTATTTTGCACCTTTAACCCACGCTTTTTGTATTTACGTTTTAGTCCAGTAACTGTTAGTTGTAGTTTAAAAAGTTTTGTAATATTTGCAAGCAGACCCTCACAGTTTCACTATTTGCACTTTAATCCACGCCACGTCACCTCACGTGACGGTGGCGTGTGACTTTTGGGTATTTTGCAAGTTAGGACCAGAACTTTAGTATATTGCAATTTCGTCCCTGTACGTAGAATATATTATATGTTTTTGGAAGTTTTGCATTTATGCCCAGCCGGTTTTCTTTAATTACGATTATGCCCCTATGAATGGTGTTTCACGTGAGCTGCGCGTGTCTTTTTGGTGGAAATTGCATCTGAGCCCCTGGATGTTTTCGTAATTGCATTTATACCCCTGCCAAGCTTAGGATATTTGTATGCTTAGCTTATTTATTTAATACCTCTTTTAATTGCGAAAAATTCTTAAAAAAAATAGGGATTAGCTCCTGTGTGCTTCTATCTTCACGTTATATTTTTAGTTTTGGATTTTATCTTAATTTCATATTGATTAAAAATCAAAAACATGCTTTTTCTCTACTGTCTAGCTTAGAAAATGCCAAAAAAATATTAAAAAGTCTCGAAAAATTCCAAAAAAAAATCGTAGTGTCTATTTTACTATATTTTAGTTGCAGACCAAAATCCACTAAAAATCTCAAAGGAAAAACCTTAAAAATTTAAAAAGACTCTAAAACTTAAAAAAAATTTATAAAATCAAAGAAAACTCTAAAAAATACAAACTCAGTTCCTGTTTGCCCTTTATTTTGCTCTCTTTATTTGAAAAATAGTGTGAAAAGTTTTGATTGTTGTTTGCTATTCTTAAAATTCATTTTGTTTCCAGCCAGCCTATTTTCCACTGTTTTCTATTATCTTGGTAATTAAAAATACCAAAAACAATCTAAAAATTACCCAAAAATCACAAAAACAGTAAAAAATTATAAAAAGACCAAAGACTTCATTTGCTAAATTTTGGACATTTTTGAGCATTTTTATAAATATTTCTTTCTCTCTTGTATTACATTGTTTTACATTCCAATATTAAAAAAAAGAAAATAGAAAAGTATAAAATATCAAATATAAAAATCAGAAAATTAAAAATCAAAATACAAAATTATAAAATTGCAAATTAAAAAAAAATATATAAAAATTAAAAACCCACAAAAAGACATTGGCTAAGTGATTCATTAGACCTAGGGTTTGGGATCTTTATCTACACTCTGCACCGTTGTTTCCTGTGTTCGACCCCTACTTGCTTGCCATTATACATTGTTAGTAGGGTATAATAAATTTTAATCCTTGCTCTTGATTGCTTTATTGATTGTGTGGGTTAATTGTTGAAGACCGAGGTGGTTTGAGCAGTCGCATCAGCGACAGTGAGTCTGACTTGTCAGACCACTATTTAGCGGCTCTCGCGATCTCGCTTTTCAGCCTCCCCGGCAACGATGCCATATAATGTGTACGCGAAACTCCAACATTAATTTGTGTGAATTATTCTCAAATTTGCCATATCGTTGTAGGCGGGATTTTTGAATCGAACAAGAAATAATCACAATAATTTAATAAATTTTATTCGACGTGGTTTTGTGTTTATTTTACTTAGACAAGTCCTAGGGTCACACTCAAGGAGGCAACGAAACAACCTAGAATTATGTCTATTAAAGTTCGTCTAAGGTTTTCATGGCGGTATTTTTTTGTATATTTTTTTGTGATTTTTAAATGTAAAATGCAAATGCGGCCAATTTCAAGGACTATAAAATAAATAACGATCAAATGATGTCCAAAAATTATGAAACTTGGCCATAATGTCAACTATAATGATATGCACTGTAGTTTTTTTGGAATTTTCTATTGAAAAATGAATATTTTATGAATTAGCGAATGCAAACAAAATGAATTTCAATAATTAATTATAATAAATATCAAACCTATTTATCTTCAAGGAATAATATTATCCAAGATTTTATCACTAGGTGATTAATCTTAGAAAAATACTAAACCTTGAAAATACAAAATTCAAACCTATTAAAAATTAAATAATATAATCTATAAATGATTTTTCTAAAGCAAACCATGCAAGCTAATGCAATTCTTTTTAAGAAATATGTGAAATTCAAATAATTCTACGATCAGTGAATTTATGGCAGTTTTTGATGATATGGTTAATGAATTGTGAATTTCTAAGCACTGAATGGGTAAAATTTGCAATTTTCCAAAGGAGAATTAATAATTAATTAATATCAAGCAATAAAAAAATGATGAGCATTCTATAATGTAGAGAATTAATTATAGAATATCGTGCTAATTTTTAAACAATAAAAAGATGCAATAATGTAGCTCAAATTACATATAGAATAGAGAGGTATCAATGTAATATAGAAAATTAAATAAGATAACATTATGCAGAACATGGGTGTAAATAGAAATACCGAGACCGCTGGGAGAGAGGTTGCAAAATTTCCAGAGGGTCACGTGCGAAGCATGTGACCTCTTAGCTGAGGGCTCTTTCTACAATAAGAGATCTTCCAGGGTGTTGGATGCAACATTTCTAAGGGGCACGTGCAGGGGGGATTCTCTTGCAAATGTCCCACCCCACGCACATGGGGTCACATGAGGAGGGGTTCTTTCTAATGTCCCAAATGCACGTACGACGCACGTGGTGGGGGCCTCGACCTCGTGCCCGGTGGGCTGCAGTAGAGTTTGGTAGTGTCGGGCAGTTGCGGGGTAGCTACGACGATAGACGGCGAAGAGCGTGTCATCGGTGCAGGCGTCTGGCTGAGGTGCGATGGCTGGCGAGGTGCAGACTGGTGCTGTTGAAGTAGAAGACTTCCCCCTCTATGATGTCGATGCTGGAATAGGGGAGAGATCGTGGTCTTTGACGAAACAAGGTGTTAGAGAAGGCAAAGCTCCAGCTGTGGTTGTGGCATAGATGTTGTTGTGAAGGATGAAGGTAACGAAGGCGAACGCGAAGATGTCGACCTGTGACGTGATGGTGGCAGGTCTCAACAACGGGATGTTGGAACCGGTTGAAGCAAGCGCGATGGAGGACATTAGGGCCAAGGTCAAACTGCGGTAATGGATAGTCAAAAGTGGAGTAGCTCAATGGGTTGAAGAGGCCAGAGCGGGCAGAGGTGGTGGAGCGTTGCTCTGCAACGAGGTGTCAACCTTGGATCTCGCCCGGAGAAGTAGGGTGGCGTTGTCACCTCCAACCTAGGACTTCTCTCGATGAAACGGCGGATGGCCAGGAATGGCGGGTGTCGGTGGAGTTAAATAAGAGGTGATGGTGGAGCCAGCTATGGAAGGAAGGAGGCGACGATATGAGAAATCGCGAGCTTGGTGTTTGCGATCTGATGGATAGGGAAACTAAAGGTGACGAGGTCATGATGGCGATCAGATTGGTGATGGTGGTCGTCGACCAGAAGAGAAAGTATGTGGTGAAGATTGGTCGAGAATAGAGGAGGTGGTGTTGATTTTCACGGCGGAGGCTACAAGGCAAGAAGAGGAAAGGTAGACTATGTTGAAACGAGGGAAGAGAAAGAATGAGTGGTCATTTGATCGATGCATATCGGACGACCAGGATGATGGCACGTCATTTTTTATTTTTATTGATATTTTTAAATTTTTAGCTAATATTTTTTTATAAGGTAAACGAAAAATAAAAAACACAAATGAGTGGCATGTGGCAGTTCCAGGAGTTGCCACGTGTTAGCTGCAAAAAAAACGAAAATAAAAGAAGAATAAAGATTTAAAAAGAATAGTAAGCGACCTCGGATTGAAAAATTTTCTTCACAAAAATTGCTCGAATCAATGAGATCTACTACTTTCATGAAGAGACCAAAATCAAAATCGATCATTTGCACAAAATGATATTTTTGGGGTCCTCTATGTACATAGGACACCTTGATGTTTGAATTTATAATTTCTTTTTCATTTTTAAACAAGATAAAAATACGAAAAAATTTGATAAAATCAAAGATAATCATTTACACACTAATCTAATTTTTGGATTTTTATTAATTAAGAAAAAGAAGAAATAAAATCAAAATATGAAAACATCAACTTTTGTACAAACTATTAGTGAAGACTCGAACTCAGTAAATTTCTTTAATTTTGGTCTTATTTTCTATTTGTATTTTTACGCATTTTAGAAAAACTTTCATCAAAGAAAGAAAATAAAAGATAAATAAAATAAAATGAGTTAATTATGTACATAAAATAATATGTTAAAATTAGGTAAAATACAAAATGTACAAAAGAGGCCCAAAAATCAACTTTCACATATGAGCTGTGATTCACTTGAACTTGATCTTGATTTGAAGGTAATTGAAAGTACATTAGTTCAAAAGTGAGTAAGATCAAATAAGACACTGTATGAGGAAGATATCAACGTTTTAGTCCGGAAATCCTAGAATTAGGTTTTTAGTTTCTAGTCCACTTAATTAGGTTAGTGTTTTTTTGCATTTTCATTTATTCTTGTTAGTAATATATACACAATGGAGGTGTTTTTAGGTCAGTAGGAGTTAGCATGAATTAATAAAAAATCAGGTAATTTATGCTATTTTACATGTTAATTGGGCTGGGATTTTTTATCCTTATTTTAAGCAATAATGAATGTTAAAATGCAATTATCATTAATACATGCATGAATGCTAATTATGCAATATAAATGCTAATGAATTTTAAAGATTTAAGCCTAATTATTGAGTTTTAGAGTTATGAATCTGAGATTCATCACTTTACAGGAGGCACTAGAGCACATTCCTCTATTCTAGAAAAATTTGACAGAAAAACCATCATCTGCACGAAGAAGAGGAACCACAATATATGCAGAGATCCATGTGCTTACTCATACCACTTGCTTTGTTATTCAAAAGTGGTTTCCAGCTAAGAGACATGATGCAGGAGCTCCATATGTCAGATGCCACATTCTTCATGAGCAGCGGTTCGATCGTACACTATTAGACAATGGGTCTTCGATTAACCTCGTACTGACTGCCTTACTCGGTCGATTTGAGTTTGTCTCTCCTAGACAGAGCAGGATTGTCCTTCAGTTTGCTGATAGATCTGTCAAAAGGTCGAAGGGGTTACTTACAGACGTTGTCGTCACAATTGAGGGCTCGAAATTCCTCGTTAACTTTGTTGTATTGGACATGGAGATCCTTGAGTTTGTGATCGATATCCCCATCATCCTAGGACGTCCTTTCTTGGCCACAGCCAAGGCAGTGTCCGATCATGATAGCAGAAAGGTATACTTTCTTATCGAGAGAGAATGTGTACACGTAGATACCATCAAGGAGACCAAAGCTAAAGATTCAGCTTGCTCCGAACAGACGAGTGACTCAGAGAAGATGACAAATGTAGAGTGAGACGTCTGCCAGGAGTGTAACTTTGTGATTACAGGTGAAGATGTAGTTCGGGCAGACCCAGCAGCATGTGCTCTTGTCACCACATCAAACATTACAGAGTTTCAAATGACAATTAAGAGTTCGAAGAGCACACTCATGGCATAGGATACATTAGAGGCTGATGAATACAACCTGGATAGTGAGGCAGATTTTATTTCTTATGATGCGGATTTAAATCCCTCAGATGCGGACATTGATTGGCAGGACTTTGATGATTAATTACCAAGTCTATTTTCAACAGAGCCTAAAGATAGGACGGAGAGTGATCCAAGACAGTTGACAGATATTCCAGCAGGGTCATCTTCGTCAGATTCACACATTCAACGAGAGTTCTCCCATGCAGATTTGGCAGCCTTCACACAGACATTTCAAAGGCCATATTTGCTAGCTCCCACTTGTCTAGAAATGAAGACCTTGCAACAGAGTATGAAGTATAGGTTCCTAGCCGGTGATCCTGGTATGTTCGTAGTCATTGTCTCAACAGATTTAACTGAAGACCAAGAATCTCGTTTGATGGAGGTTCTTGAAAGAAACCGCAAGGTGATAGGATGGAGTGTAGCTGATCATCAGGGGATAAATCCGTCCCTGTGCTCCCATCACATCTATCTTGAAGAAGACTCGAAGCCATCGCGTGTGTTCCAGCGATGACTAAACCCATATCTTCGAGATGTGGTCATGAAGGAAATATCGTAATGGTGTAGCATTGATTTTATCTACCCCATTTTCGACTCCAAGTGTGTTAGTCCATTGCATGTGGTACCCAAGAAGATGGGTATCACAACAGTTTTGAGCGAGTCCGGAGAGGAGATAGCTACCCGAGTACCCACATCTTGGGGGGCCTGTGTGGACTACAACGATTGAATCAGGACATCAAGATGGATCATTTCCCACTACAATTTATTGATCAGATTACTGAGAGGCTAGCTGGGAAGAGTCATTACGGTTTTTTCTTGATGGGTACTCGAGGTACAATTATGTGGCCATAGCGCTCAAAGAACATGACAAAACGACATCCACCTATCTGTTAAGGATGTATTCTTTTAGGTGGTTGCCATTTTGTTTATGTAATGCCCTGACACATTTCAAAGGTGCATGCTTTCCATCATTTCGGACATGGTGGGTGATTGTTTAGAGGTTATCATGGATGATTTTTTGGTTTATGGCGTTGGGTTTGATGCTTTTGTTGACTGCCTAGACTGAGTACTTTAGCGCTGCATAAAGGTCAACCTTGTATTATGTTTGGAGAAGAGTCATTTCATGATGACTCATGGGACAGTGTTGGGACATATCATCTCCAACAGGGGCATGGAGGTCGATCCGACCAAGGTGGATATCATCAAGAAACTCAATCCACCATCCAATTTGTATCAGTTGCGGTCTTTTCTGGGGCATGTCGGTTTCTACCGATGGTTCATTAAGGACTTCAGTCGTATTGTCTGACTGCTTACTGTTTCGCTGACGAAAGACATTGAGTTCATTGTAGATGATAAATGTCTTAGGTCATTCCAGACTCTCAAGGGACTAGTTGTTCAGGCTCCTATCCTTTAGCCACCTGATTAGTCTCTCTCATTTGAGATCATGGCAGATGCTCCCGATTATAGTGGCATTGCTAGGACAGAGGAGGGATGGATTGCCTTTTACCATTTACTATGCTAGTCAGACTTTGGATGTTGCTCAGTAGAATTATAGTATGACTGAGAAAGTGGTGCTAGCCATAATATTTGATTTGGATAAGTTTAGATCTTACAATTTTTGATCTACAGTGACCATATACATAGATCACACCGCCATCTGATACCTCATGGCAAAGAAGAATGCCAAAGCCAGATTGACCAGATGGATCCTTCTACTCTAGGAGTTTATTATAGAGAATAAGTATAAGCCTGTATTAAATAGTGTGGTGGCAGATCACCTCTCTCATTTAGAAACCTTGAGGATTCTGATGAGATCATACCTATTACAGAGACCTTTCCAAATGAGGTGATTCTTGTTATCACCCCGTTTCCATGGTACGCTGACATTGTGAACTATCATTTCTCCAATAAAGTTCCATAAGGTTGGCCCATGTAGCAACTTGAGACCTTCCTTGAAAAGGCCAAGTTGTACCATTGGGAGGATCCCTCCCTTTATCACGAAGGGGGGGATAGTGTCTAGCGTCGATCCACTGAGGAGAACCACAGCGTTCTCACTTACTTCCACAAGCTTGAGGCATGAGGACATCATTATGGGAGACGGACAACATAGAAAGTTCTTCAATCCTACCTTTGGTGGCCTACCCTCTTCAAGGATTTACATGAATTCGTGAAGAGGTGCTTTGATTGTCAGGGAAGGGCACTTGTGGACAGCGTGATGTGATGCTGATGCAACCCATTAACTTCTGTGAGGTTTTTGATGCATGGGGCATCGATTTCATGGATCTATTCCTAAGGGTCAGGGGTTTGAGTACTTTGCTTGTCGTAGATTATGTGAGTCATTGCATTGAGGTCATCCCTACCCGAGCCGCTGATGTTAAGACCGTATGCAGATTTTTGAGGAAAAATATCATTTGACGGTTCGGGGTACCTAGAGTTTTTATGATGGGGGAATCACTTTATCACCTATACGGTATGGTTCCCTGCTTACGAGTTCAGCATTGATCATCGAGTTGCCACTCCATATTACCCTCAGACTAATGGTCTTGCTGAAGTATAGAATAGAGAGATCACAACTATATTGCAGAAGGTTGTCATCCCAGACCGAAAGGATTGGTCACAACTTTTGGACTCAGTTTTGTGGGCCTATAGGATTTCCTTCAAGACATCTTTGGGCACATCTCCATTTTGTCTCCTTTATGGCATGTCATGCCATTTACCTAAGGAAATAAACAGAAGTCACTTTGGGCAGTTACAGAGTTATTACTGGATCCTAAGAGTGTAGGAGATCAAAGGAAAGTAGAGTTGGCAACCCTGGATGAGTTGAGAGATACAACCTTTTCGAGTAGCCTACGATATAAGGATAGAGTGAAGATATGGCATGATTCTCATATCATCCATAAACAGTTTGAGCCGAACCATAGAGTATGGCTATTTGATGCTTGGTTGAGATTATTTCCATTGAAATTGTAGAGAAAATGGAAGGGACCTTACTTGTTCATAAAGGTGTACGACAAAGGGAGCATTGATATATCTGAGTTGTCATCTGATATCCACCTTTCGAGAAAACGGTCAGTGCCTGAAACCATATCATGATCACGATCCACTGATCTTTGACGTTGTCGTTATGTATTTTGCATGAGATTTGGTCTTTGAATCACATCATTTCCATCTCATGCCTGATTATCACTTCTCCTTTACAGCTGTATAAATCCACATTGTCCATATCATTCATTCTTTATGTCTAATACCCCATCTTCATATTATGATTATGATATACTTAGGGTGTGATTTACCCTAAGTATAGGGGGGTATCGGATCTGTGATTATCAATTTGATTTAATTACCTATGCTTTGTTGCCTATACTTAGGGATATTTTGCCATAAGTATAGGGGAGGTAATACCCGTAAATCCTACTCCTTGGTTTTCCCCTTGTTTACAATCTTCTATACTTTGGATTATTTGATCTAAGTATAGGGGGATCACTGACGACATTCATTTTATTCATGATTTTCTTTCATTCTTCGTTGTATTATAGCATTCTTTTAACTTCCCAATACTTATAATGAGATATGTCTTCTTTTCACCGCTCTTTGATCACTCTGAGGACATCGTTCAAGCTCAGTATAGAGGGTGTCGTATATATTGTATATATACTTTCACCATAACTTGTACTTTGTGTTAGTTTGTTAATAACATGGCTAAAAATCGCAAAACTAAAAATCACAAAAATTTTAAAATTTTTCTTATACATAAATGTTTGTAGAAACCTTTTGTAAAAATTATTTTTGTGCAAACTTTTGTAAAAATAATTTTTATTGTAAAGATTTTGTAGATATTTATGTATCAAAATTATGTATATAGTACAAAATTTTTGAAAATGTTTTAAAAAATAAAGATTTGCAAAAATTTGTTTGTATGTTTGTAAAAATATTTTGCAAAACCCTTCCTTCTTCTTTGAATTCAAAAACTTTCATAAAAATTTTGCATATTTTGAAAAATGTTGCAAAAAGAGTTTTGTAAATATTTGCATGTACATTCTTTTGAATAAGAGTTGATATTTAAACTATTATGGAATTAAATTAAAAAATGGAGCTTCGTTAAGGCCTTAATCCTCTTAACATCAGAGGAACCATATAGGATTTGGGGTTAAGACTTTTCAGGTCCATAGTTACCTAATTCTTTGAGTCCACTAGGCTATGTTCACATGTCATCTTGATGAGCCTAAGTAGAGCACTTGACAATGCATGCATGACTCTTAGAGATAATGGCATGAGTTGGGCACAAACCTTACACGTAGCTCAACACTGATGAGGTTGTAAGGAGGTATAATTATTTGGCTTGGGGTAGCATACAAGGGTAGTACAGCTAGGCGGAACCTCTCTTATTCCTCTTGGGAGGGATGTCCGTCTCAACCTAGTCTAGTGGCAATGAGGTCTAAAGATAGGAGTCTTTGGGTTACAATAAAGCTTCGAAATAGGGAGACTCTACTGGATCAAGAGGAAAAATTCGTTATGTACATGATGCACCATGTAAATATGTTGTATATATATGCACATCAAAAAAATGTGCAAAAATATGAAAAAACTCCAAAAAGGGGGTCAAGCCTGATTGAAAATAAAATTCTTGCAAGAGTGTATATAGTGAATAAGCAAAGCTTATGTATTCCACCTTCTCATTTCATGGAAGCTTGCAGCTGGAGACTTAGCTACACTAGTTAAGCTCCAAGGTATACATGACTACACTAGTCATGGTCCATTCTCTTCTTTTGAGTTGGTTGTACTTTAACTTAGAAAGGAATATCCTACTCCTGGAGGAAAGAGTAGCAGACTGTGGAAATAGAGTTAGCTTCTTAAGAGAGGTTGTTTCTTTGCCATTTCTGAGGTGGGGAGCTACATATCACCTACACAGTACAAGGAAAGATGCATAGTCATTAGAGTTTGCATATGTAGACTTGTTCTGATCTGGTTATTAAGGCATCTTGACCATAGAACTGTGGAACATGGGGTTGTTGAGTCTTAAAACTATTTCCCAATAAGCTTCTGCTAAATTAATAATTCAAAGGTCCGACTGAGCTCCATACTTTAATTTAATCAAGATAAGGTTAATAATCAGCTTTGATTCTTCTTTTTATTTACTTCTTTTTCAAATAATTGTTTGCTAAGGGATTAGAAAAGGTAAAGTATAGGGGATGATGAACTTATAATTCTCATTCGTTATTCTTTTATTTTAGTTCTTTCTTTTGCCAAAATCACCTATAAATACTTGTAAATACAATAACATAGCATTTTATGTGCCTTTGTTAATAATGCATAATTATACCTATTTCTCAAAAATAAAAGTATAAAGGAGAAAAGGAAAAGAAGGATGTATTTATAATAAATACAGAGTGACCCAAACCCCAAGAGAAGGTCAAGTCTTGACCTGGTCGTAAAAGAAAAGAGTAGGGGGATATAGGGGTACTCTATGTACTGTATATATCACCTACACTTGTACAAACTATTTATTTATTTATTTATTCGAAAAAATAAAAATATTTCATTCTTTTACACACTTATATATATTCGTAGAAATAATACAAAAATAAAATAAAAATCATGAACAAAAAATAAAAAAAATAAAATCATCAATTCCTTGTAAAGAATATACATGTATATAATACAATACCTATTTAACTTACACCTTTAAATAATTTGTAAAAAACAAATAAAAATCTTTTTGTATACCTTAAATAATTATGTAAATAAATAAAGTATAAAATAAATATATTTTTGTAAAAATATAATAAAATAAAAATACTTGTATATGATACATAGAAATATTATACCTGTATATAATACTATACTGTAAATACTTTATTTTATTTTTCCTGAAAAATAATTAAAAATCAAAGAAATAGATTATTAAATAATATTTTTTTATTTTATACAATTTTTTAAAAATTATTTATTTTTTTATTAAAATTCCCTTTATTTTGTATATTCTGAATTCTCATCGGTCCACCTGGATTGTTGACCCCAGTCAACGTTCCCTTCCTAGCTGGGTCGTGTTGCCATCCTCTAGCCGAAGCTTCTTCTCAGATTTCTTGTGCCCAATTCTGACCTCCGTTCCCTCTAACTCCTCGCCTAATTCTTCTCCTAGGATCTGTGACCCCCGCGGATCCCTAGGAAGAATGGGATCATCTCAGGGTTACGTGCCTCCTTCCAATCTTTCTCGACCCGCGGGAACCCTATAAGGTCTCTCCCTCGCCTCCTGTTCTCTCCAGCTCATCGCTCGTGCCACCGCAGTCTCCTAGCCCCCTTCCTTAGAGTGACATCCATCATAGGAGTAGCTTAGGATCCTTCGGAGATGCATGGGGGCTCGTAGTTCAAGATGAGGCCGGAGCTTCGCCGCGTGAAGACTCCCAGCAAGTCACAGCTTGGTTGAGGCCAAAACCCAGTCATCCACCTTCACCTTGAGCTTCTGAGTTAGCACGAGTCCTTAGGTAGGTTCCCTACCCTCCTTTTCTTCTAGTTTGATTCCATCTTTCCCATTTCCGCCGCTGCCAGTTCCTCTTCTCCGACCACCTGGTCGAAGCTCCACTATCCACCATCTTATGCACGTATCTACCCCTCGACTCACCCTCCACCTTCCTAAGTAACTTTATCACCCTTAGGTTTGTCAATCATAGCGAGATTATGGTACATACCTCTTTCCCTTACATTCGCCGGGTCGAGCACTACTCCCCGTCGCTTTCCTTATCGTTATGCTGAAATAACCCTAGCCAGAGCTTCATCTTCAAGCATCCACCCTTTGTAGGTACTGGTGCACGCGAGGATCCCCCTTTGGACACCCTACTGCTCTGGCAGAGCAGCTCCAGGAGGAGCTTCACCACCATGCACATCCAATCGTTGTCTCCCTCATTGAAGCCCGCTACCGGATGTGCAACACTTCCATGACACTGCTGGACTCCTTGGCGACCTCATTGGAGTGACGGATCTCCTCTCTTGCTCGGTTGAAGTTCGCCTGGGACATGTTCTTGCAGACCTTCCATCCATCATCAGATTAGCACACCTCTGCCAGATCAGATCAGAGATGCCCGACAGTTGCAGCCCTTGAGACATTAGATGAGAACCCTGGTGCATCTGACATGCACGTCCACGACATTCTCCTTAAACCATCAGATCCACCTGGGCATTCATCAGAGTCGTACATCATCGCCCTCCTCTCGTGTGTGCTACGTGCCCACTACATGGTATATTTCGCTTTTGCCCTGTCATTTTTCTTTCTCTGGTTTCAATCTGCTATATGAAGTTTGTAGTTAAAGACAACTACAGTTTGGACCCCAAGGTTTTTTATTTGCATTTTAGTCCTTCTGAGTCTGAGTAACGTATGTCCCTACGTGCATGCTGGGATATTTGCAACTTTTCTCCACACTTTTATGTTGTTAATGAATGAATGTTATACTTCGAAATTGCATTTATGCCCTTGTGAGCCTAGGTCATGTGTGATGTAATTACAAATTCGTCCCTATGTTTTTATAGTTTGTTATCTCTTTGGTATGCAAACATAAACTATTTACTTTTAGGTCCCTGTGAACTGTATTTGACTCTTTGGCTTTAATTTGACATACTAAATAATAAATTAATTTTAAAAATTGTCTAAAGATTACTATTACCCTCTCCTAGTGTGTTATGTTTGTGGTATTTTTTGTGGATTTATTTGCTTGCATTTTATATTTTTAAAAATTCAAAACCCACCAAAAAGATCCTTGTTTGCCTTATAAAATTATAAAAATTCTAAAATCTCTTAAAACAAACCAAAATTCTTGTGTTTGACTTTTATTGTGTTCTATCTTCAGTAAAAATTTTATTTGAAAAATATAAAAACCATAAAAATCACAAAATAACTAAAAACTTATAAAAGTAATATAAATAAAAGAAAAATCTAAAAATTGTGCTTTCTATTCTTGTTTGTAGCTTTTTATTTCTATTTTATCGTTACTATCCACGACTTGGGGCACTTTAAGTAGTTTTAATTTGCAATTTTGTCTTGGTTGTGCATTGTTTTACATTTTTGACACTATTTGATTTTTAGAAATTCAGAAAAACATTTGAAAATTCTCTAAAAATATACCAAAAACAATTCAAAACCTCTAAAACTCAAAAATATTTTTACTTTATTTTTATGAGCATTTTTTACGATTTGGAAAAATAAAAAAAGGGGTTGTGTATGCTTGTATTTTGTGCTTGTTTGCCTTTTATTATAAAATTAAATTTTAAAAACCAAAACCACTAAAAATATTTTACTTTTGAAATTTGACTACTTAGATTTTAAATCATTCTCGTTGTGTTTGACCATGGTCGCTATACCAGGTGAATAAAATAGCAAACCGCTTACATTTGATTTCCTTGATCTTCTTTAGTGGTTATTTATCTTGGGGTCGATTCGATTGATTAGGGAGAATGATAGATTTCATATTTTCCACCTTAGTCGATCTCGATTTTCGTTTCATCAGGGGACTATCCTTTTTTATTCATTATGAATTTTTATTTTCCCACTCCCACACTTGTATTACTTTTGGTCATCAATTCTCGCATTCTTTTGTACTTAGTTGAGCAAGGGCTTCTATTCACTTTGTGTTATGAGGACATAGCAAAAGCTAAGTATAGTGGGGTGTACAGTATATATTGCATATATACGTTAGCCATAGCCCTTTTTCCAAAAGAACATTGGGGCTAAGGGTTTCCTATTATATTTTTGAACTGATGTTTGAAAAAAGAATTTAAAAATTATTTTTGAAAATTATAAACATATTATTACATGGTTTCCCAAAGGTTATACTTGGTTTAATTACGATTCAACATTTTTTGAAAATATTTTTTAAAATATTTGGAAAACCTTTACTTATGTGAATATGTTTGTATAATGTTTGCAAAATTATTTTCAAAATCTAAGGGTGTGTGGGAATTAACCGAACTCTTGTAAATAATTTCTCACTTAAAAATGTTAATGTTATGTCTCCTCAGTCTCCTTTAGTGCTTTAGGTTACTCGGAGGTTGCGATTATTTACTGAACTATCTTATCCTTAGCCTATACTATGGTGTTCAATCTTAGATACTTACAGAACCTACATGGAGGAAAGTCTAGATTTCAACTCGATATTTTAGAAGATCAAGTCGATCAAGTGTCCACTGAAATGAGTGATGTCGATTGAGGAAGATAATTTATTGGTAGAAGAATTAGACATGAAAGTACCGACACCATTTCTTGAGGATGTTCAGTTTATGGATTATCGCATTTCTTGTAAGTTGGGTCATCCTTGTATGTCTAGTTTGTCTTTTCTAAGGAAAACCCAAAAGTCTGTTGTAGAATTTCAAGATAGGTTCGTCTTCCCATGATTATGAAGAATTTCGAGGCTTCCCATGTGGATATGGATATAACTTTTGAGGAAGACTGACATCATTCTAAAAGATTTAATTCCAAGTCGATGACGATCTTTCTTATTCAAATTCTAAAGTGTTCTCTTTTAGGAGGAAGCATATGAAAAATAAGGCGGCATGTGATTTTAAACTTCGATGATCCAATCTTGATTCATAAGGAACTGAAGTTGATTTTTTTGTATTAGGTATCTTAATGTAGTCTGTTTGTTTTGTTGATTTGTCAAGGGTACCCATTTTGTTGTGTTTGTCATAAAAAAACTAATAATTTATTAATTTTATTTGTGAATAACTAACTCACTAACTTATTAGTTGGTGTTTTTCTCTAAAATGTTCACTATTCACTCAAGGCTTGAAATGATCCTTAACATTGGGTTAGGGAGTTCATAGACTTAGAGTTATCATGTCTTAAGAATTAGGATATTGGACTTAAAAATTCAAACTTCCCTAGTTAGAATATATGTATACTATATTGCATGCTTAATCTCCTTTACAAGAATCAAACTATCACTCACATGCACGGCTGCATTTATGATTAGAAGAGTCGAGGTATCAGTAAGGAAACTAAGATTTGAGGCTTGAATTTATACTTGATCTATATGTTGCTCGAGGATGGGATAAAATTAATGATGGCTTTATAAAACCTGAGTGTCAGCATCTTAGCCAGTATGGGACATGATTCGCATACTATCTTTTGAATTTGACCTAAAGTGTCAGGGTGTGATAACATACAATTAATAGGTTGATCAGTATGCGCCAGTCTATGGTAAAAGCAGTGGAAGTAGTAAAAAGAAGGGATGTTGCCTCACAAAAAAATGATAAAAATAAAAAAAATGAAAATCTCATTACATTACAAAGCTACATCATTATGAGCTTGCATTCAAGACGAACGCTCTCAACTTTTTAAGTGTCCACTTAGACCAAGTCTTAGGCCTTTATGATTCAGGCTGGTTTCAAAAAGAGCTCTGCATCGTTAGCTCTACAAGTCTGTGTGCAAGTATATTAGATAATTTAAAAAGTCACACCCTAGTGTATTCTCGGGAAAATAAGTACAGATGGTTGAATATATTTTGATGGACATACTAATTGATATTAATAGAAATAATTGTGTTGAGTATTGGCACTTGAAAGAAACCATGTTCGAATGAGAGGAAGTGAAAATAAGTATACTATCCTAAATCTTCCATCAATTGGCCTTACATCTATACCTTTCCAATTTGACAAACTAAGGAGATGTTGGATTGAAGCAAGACTAGATTTATTCCCTAGAGTTGAGGCTTGGGTCTTAAGGAGAGCTTCTATGATTGGAACTTTTAGTGAAATATTGACACTACTCTTAAGGATGCAGTCAACACTAAGTCTATACTTCTGATGTGAGCGTGTGTGTGTGTGTGTGTGCGTGTGTGTGTGTGTGCGTGCGTGTGTGTGTGTGTACATTGATAGTCGGACAATTAGAGAAGTTGAATTCCTTTTTATTGATATTTTTTCAGCTTAGAATCATAGGA
The DNA here is from genome assembly GCA_037367405.1 of Ottelia alismoides. Classification (NCBI taxonomy): domain Eukaryota; kingdom Viridiplantae; phylum Streptophyta; class Magnoliopsida; order Alismatales; family Hydrocharitaceae; genus Ottelia; species Ottelia alismoides. The sequence continues at coordinate 1,061,614 of JAZKJV010004344.1, read as the reverse complement.
GTTCTAAAACCTAGTGTTCCAGGTCAAATGAAGTCGTGTATACTTACATGCACATGTCAAAGATCTCACTAATTAAACTAACTCTCTAATTAGTTCTTTATTTATTAGCTCGAGGACGAGCTCAGCTTAAGTATAGGGGTTTATAAATCCTAGATTTATCTACATTATTTATATTATTATCTTTCTAACTTAAGCTATTCACCAAGATTCACTGACAATTAACACTCATTAAAAATCTGTGTGTTGTAAATAATTGACCCTAATTAATATATATATAATATAACCCTATTATTGTGATATTATTTCATGTATTTAGTTCTCATTAAAAGTGAAATAACAATTAGCAAAAAATTTTATTTAATTAATTCTACGTAAAATATAAAATAAAAATATATAAAAATAACACAAAGTAAATGAAATTTTTTTATTGTTTTAATAAGTAATTGATTTTTATCTATGTATACATGACCCTTCTCTCGTTGACTTCTACATGAAAGTTGTAGATCTCATCGAGATATACAACTTTCACGTTAATCACCTTTTCTAATTCTCACTTAACCAATTCTTTCGGATTTCCAAGTATTTATTGACTTTTCTAATTATTCTATTGAGCAATATGGTGCCATCTCAGCGCACCATGTGGTCAGTCCCTCTTTTTCCAGCACCATTCTTCCTCTATCATCGGATGCTGCTATCTCTTCATCTCAACCATCCTCTAGCACCTGCATCACACCCATTTGATGTGATCTTACGATCAGATCACAATGCTTCGTTGGCCCCTCTTCATCGATCATTGGGTTTCGTGATCCAACGATAACTATGCTTCGTCAACCTTTGATTTCCCTCTTTGTCGAAGCGATGTGAGTCGCTCAACCAACTTCTCGTCATTCCACGAACCATCTCCGATCAACTTCCAGCCTACAACCAACTCCATTCGAATCACCCAACTTCTTTTATAATCACCCATGCCCTAACTCCTACTCATTCTCTCTCTATCACAAGTTACTGGTGGTTGAAACCACCACTAGAGTTCACAACTCCCATAACCTCCTTCTGCACAAAAACCCTCCTCCATCCTCTGTAACCTCCATCTGCCATTCAATGTGCCGACTCTGAGACTCCTACCACCTTTCTGTGATAGAGATTGAGACAAAGGTGAGCTACGGTGGAGCTCAATGCTTGTGGTTGTTCATCTGATGTTGCTTGAGCTTCATGTTTTCCCACATTGTTATGTGAATACTTGAGAAGATCTTAGCATTTCTCTCGGCCAAGATTCATCAACAATTTCCTCCATCGATTCCATCCTCCATCGGCCAAGATTCATCACCAATTTCACTCTGATCCATTCTTGATCTTGTAAAGACCAGGAACCCATCCAAGGGCTCATCCACCGCTTCGTTTAGCCCTCCATTTCACTCACTTATTTGCACAAACATTTCACTAGGTGTTGACTATTGCTCCTCTAACATTGTAGGTGAATAAGAACTTCAATAATTGGAATCCAAAATCCCCCTCCGTTCTCGGCCAACACTTTTGACAATCCACCACTAAGCTGCTCTCCAATGACTCTCGAGCAATTCATTTGAGTTTGGACACCTCCGCAATAGAGTCATGAAAATCTCCAGACTCCCAAGCCTCTTAAGGAGAAGTGACGGAACAGAGGAAGGCTTACCGGAGCGTAGGCTCAGCTTCGCCATTTGTAGAGGAGATTAAGGGAGAATGTAGTAAAGATATCATTCATCATTCCAAATTGGGTGAGATTCAATGGCTCAATCGAATACACGTCGTCGTCCTTGCCATCCTTCCAGTCTAGCGGTTCGGTACATCCGAGCCTGATCAGTGCTACTTTGCATGTGCCACGTCATCACAAAATCTTCCTCTGATCCTTGAAGTGTCACATGTTTCATGCAAGTGATTTGGTCTACAAAAAAAGCCCTTCCGACTTATCCATATTAAGATTCGATCATCTTAAGCATGTGCACTACACGTGTGTTCTGGAGAATTTGTAGATAAGTCCTAATTATTTTGCTATTTGCATTTGTATCCTTCCGCTTTCGTAATAATTACATACAAGCCCATGTAGCTTTATTTTATTACATTTAAGTCCAATTTGGGACCTTTTTGTGATAAAAACTCTCTGTTTTTTTAATTATGCCCCTGGATTGCATCTTGAATAACCTTATATCTATCGATCCAACTGAAGTGATTTTGGTCTTGTTGGGAAGCAAGTTGAAATCTCTATGTGTTGGTGTATTTGAATAATTTATTTGATTCTTATTTCATGCATCCACCGCTAGAGAACTTTATTGACATATTTGACTCCTTATTGGAATCGAACTTGGTATATTGAGCATTAATCTATTGATTAATCCCTTTATTCATTATTAGTTTATCTTCAATTGATTACTTGGAGTCATCTTCTTACTAAATACATTAAAATCAAGCTTTGATTAATTTATTAATTGAGACCTTTTCAACTTGTTCCTTGGATTGCTTATTATTGATTTAATCTTTTATCGATAAATTCAGGAGCTTTGTTGTATTGTGGATTAGTTTGTATTATCCTCGCATTATTCTTTTCATTTAAATTAAAAGCATAAAAAATATTTTGAATATTGCATTCATTTTGTTTATTGCATCTGCTCAATACTATTATCCACTAGATCACTATCACAAATAATTAAAACTTAATGATAAATCATAAATTGCTCATGTCCTTATGTTCGACCCTTAACTTCCCATGTTTATAAATTAAAGCTACGTCCTCTTCACAAAGACATTTGACCTAGTTTTGTGTAGTTCGCTAAGTGTATGTATTATAATGAGTACTTTGTTTTATATACATTAAGCGAGTTATCACCCTTCTTCACTATTATACTTAGGACGTACCTTGACCTAAGTATGGGGGTGCACATCATGAGTTGTTCATTCTCTAGTCCCATCCGCTGTCTCTGCTCTTGTTGATATTTATGTCTATATTAGGGATATCTTGCCCTAAGTATAAGGGGAGACAGGCTGAGTTTTGATATGTCTATTCCCACCCTCGGCCCTCCCTGCATGTAGATACATCCTGCAATACTTAAGATTATTTCACCTAAGAATAGGGGGGACGGTCGACTTCTCATTCATTTTTCATATCATTCGTTATCATGGTCGTATAGGATTTTCTATACTCAGTACAAGTTATGTCTTATCTTTTCCTCTCTGATCTATGAGGACATAGCTCAAGGTAAGTATAGAGGGTTGTATATACTTCGTATATACTTAAGCCATAACTCGTACTTTTGTAATTTTAAAAATAAGGCTAATTAGTAAAGACTAATAAACACATACCCAATTCTTGTATATACTGATTAATAAATCAGGTTAAATTTTTTTAAAAAAAATATTTGAAAAATAGTTTGAAAATCCTATTGAATAATATTTTGAAAACTATTTGGAAAATATTTTGTTAAATATTTTCAACCTTTGTAAAAATATTTTATTTGTAAAAATTTATTTCTTTGTTTGAAATAAAAGCTTTTGAAAATTTATTCACAAAAGATTTTGAAAAATGGTTGCAAAAATATTTTGAAAAATCTATGAAAAATGATTTCTAATCTTTGTAAAATATTTGTAAAAATTAATTGGTCAAAATAAATTTGCAAAAATAAAGTTTTTAAATTTTTTGTAAAAATCTTTTCAATTTTTTTTGGAATTGGGTACATAATAAAATCCTTTATAAAACTTTTATAAGCTTGTAAATTATTAAAAACCCAATTATTGTAAATATAAAATGAGCTCCTATGTAAATATATGGTACCTATTTCTTTTCCCAAATATTTTGTTTTTAAAATCTCTAGAAATATGCAAAATCAAAAATCCCAAAAACATTCGCAAAAATATTTTGAAAAATTACATACAAATATGCAAAATCTTTTTCAAAATCCATAAAAAATCAAAATTAGATAATCGTGTCACAAAAATATTTTCCTTGTATTGTGCATATTATTATATTTTTTGAATTGAAATTGATAATTGAACAAATCTAATTAAAATCTAAAGATCTGAGCTTGGTAGGACCTTAAATATTCTTAATCATCGGAACCTTATAGGAACTAGAATTGAGGTACTTCAAGTCTAATAGACTTAATTCTTTGAGATCTTGACACGTAGTTCAACGTCATCTTGATTGCCTAAGTAGAATTTTTCGGAGCACTAATAAAAAAGAAATTCAATGGAGTCTAAATTGGTGTCTCACACAAGGCGGAGACAACCGTCGCTGTGGCGACTCACAAGTGAATCTCGTATTTAATCAACAATTAACCCACACTAAAGATCAATAAACTAGAAATAATGTGGAGTAAAAATTTATTTTTAACTCTGCACAAATGATGTAAAGGGCAAGTATGCAGAGAGTTCGAACACAGGGAGCAAACAAGGTAATTCAAACAAACGTGCACAAGTGAATGTGAAGTGTCTACACTAAGCAAGCAATCAAAGGAATTTTTGTGGGTTTTTAATTTTTAATTTTTATTTAATTTTCAATTTTGTATTTTGATTTTTAATTTTCTGATTTTTATATTTTGTATTTTATATTTTTTTCTTTTTCAATATTGGAAAATAAGGACAAGGTAACAAAAGACAAGATAAAATATGTATAAAAATATGCAAAAATGACCAAAAATTCAGAAATAAAATGTTTTTGGTATTTTTATGGTTTTCTACTATTTTTGTGATTTTTGGGTATTTTTCAAGGTGTTTTTGGTGTTTTTTTAGTAGCAAAACAAGTCAAAACAGTGCAAAAAGTACTGGCTGGAGATAAAATGAGAATTAAAAATAGCAAACAGCAACCAAAATTTTTCACACTAACTTTCAAATAAAGCTAATAAAATATAGAGTAAACAGGAACTGAGTTTGCTATTTTTGAAGTTTTCTTTGGTTTTATAGATTTTTTTGAAGTTTTTGAGTCTTTTTGAATTTTTAAGGTTTTTCTTTTGAGATTTTTAGTGATTTTTTGACTGACACTAACATATGGTAAAATAGACACTAGGGATTTTTTTTGGAATTTTTAGAGGTATTTTAATATTTTTTTGGTATTTTCTAAACTAGACAGTGAACAAAAAGCATGTTTTTGATTTTTGATAAATATGAAAATAAGATAAAATCAAAACTAAATTGATGGCGTCAAAGTAAAAGCATCTAGTAGCTTAACCCTAATTTTGTGGAATTTTTGGACTTAAAATGATACTTTAAATAATTATAACAAGCATCCAAACATTAATCAGGCCTGGCAGGGGTATACATGCAATTTCTCAAACATCCAGGGGCAGACATGCAAATTTCCACAAAAGGTTGAACTGAATATTTAATTTATAGCACCAAAAGTCAATTACAAAATCCGCCTGGGTGTCCCAGCAATTTTCCCACCAGGGCGCGTGACTTGCACGCGCCTGGCGAGGACTAAAATGTAATTTTCCAAAAACCTGGGGGCTTACTTGCAATATCTCCAAAAATATAACACGTGGTATGAAAGTTTTGGTACTAAAATGAAATCAGACAAAGATGGAGGGTACCTTTGCAAAATGCCCACACCTCACGTGAACTGGTCACGTGAGGTGACGTGGCAGGGGATCTATACGCAAATAAGTAAACTACGGGGGTGTTTTCGCAAATATTACAAAACTATTACACTACAGACAAGAGTTTTAAGACTAAAATATAAATGCAAAATGTGTGGGGGTATCTTGCAAAATTATCCTCGGTGCGCGATCCAACGGCGATGAAGAGGTCACTTAAACACGTGGCGCAATCTGGACGGCCGATGACGCTTCGCTTCGACGTCTGAGATTAATTCTCATAATGAGATCCAACGGTGGCTGGGCTCGGAAGATCTGACGGTCGATGCGCGATCTAGAACTCCACCTCTATCCAATGGTGGCGAAGGCCGGAGCAAGAACTGCGGTGAACTTCTGCGAGCCGAGGTTCTCCGAGGTCAAGCTCCATCTCCGGCAGGCTTCTTGGCTTCAAAATGCGGCTGGAGCCTCCTCTGGTCCTTCTCTATCTCCTGGGGGCGTCAAAATGCCTCGGCGACAGCCGAGGCTCGCTGGCGAAGGCGGCGGAGCTGGGGAGCTCGACCGAGGCCCGGCGATGCTCAAAATTGCACCCAGGTGCGATTCCACGAGCGTTGACCTGCAAAACAAGATGAGAGGGTCCAGGACAAGTTGCCTGGACCCCGCGGAGGTGGAATAGTGGCGCGAAACGGACGGGAGTGACGCGGCCGGAGTTGCGCTCCGGCGAGGATGGGTGATTAGGCGAAATGATCGATGGAACTTCACGATTTGATAGGGCTTTTAATCCTTACGCTAAGGCGAAGTGAATGCTGAAGAAAATGGGGGAGATGGAGCTGCCTCGATGGTCGGAGCCAGAGGTAGAAGATACCTCAACTGCCGAGGTTGCGGGAGATGGTGGATACGCCTCCGACCTCGGTCGCCTTGGCTGAGGGCACTGCGGCGGAGCTGTCACCTCCAGGAGTGTCCTGAGCACGAACGAGACGAAGAGGGGTGGACCGAAGGTGTTCAAACCGGGGAAGGAAGTGGTGGTCTCGTATTTGAAGCAAGGTGGACGCGTGACTTCGAGAGGAAGTCACGGGCGCTCGAAGGAGATCTAAGTAGATCTGGCAGGACGACGATGGAGATGGATGTACAGGGAACAAGTTTCGTGAAGGAAGCGGCTGCAATGGATGAGCGGTGCGACCTCGAAAAATCCGCCAAAGCGGGGGAAAAACGAGGCGCGCAGAGCTCTAGGGGGTCAAGGACAGGCTGTTGACCCGACAGTCAACAGTCGGAGGCACCTGTTTGGTCCACGTGGACCAACCAGGAAAAAGATTGGAGAAATGTTTTATTAATTCGATAAAAAAATAGAAAAAAGTCGAATTAATTTTTGGTTATTAAATAAAAAATGCTTAAAATTTTATGTAGTATTTTATTATGATTTTAAATTATTTTTATGAAATGTATTTTTACAAGTTACCTTTATACCCCTATATAGGTATATTATCTATGTATTCTAGTATTTTAATTTTATTTTGTATTTTTAATTTATTTCTTTTTGGTTATTATTTTCTAAAATTATAAAATACTTTTATACACATAAATATATTTTTATTTTATTTTTCTGATTTATTTTGTATAATTAATAAATTATCAACAGGTATGTGTAGGTATGTACATAGGTGTTGTATCTATGTTTTGTATATATATAAGTATTTTGATTTTGATTTTTTTATTTACATTTTTATCCTGATTTTAATACACATAATTATTGTAAATAATATATACAACATTATAAATATAAAAATATAGAAATAATGAGTAAATAATAAATTGAATATTTTAATCAGTACAATGTACAATGTGGGTCCAAAACTCAACTTTCAAACCGTAGCTCCGCCAAATGCGAAACCACCGCCATTAAATAGATTATTTCTTCTATATACAATTAAAGGTGAGTATGTTGTATATGGAGTTTTTTATTTGTGAGATACGGGTCTGGGAAGTTGGGATTCTGGATTTTTATTCAGACCATAACTTTTTATCTGTACATTATTTTTCTGTGAAATCAATTTTGTATTTTTATTTATAAAATTATCTACAACTTTCATGTACAAGGTTTCTTTATTTGATGTATAAAAGTGGAACCAAAAATAGGTCCCAAAATGAACAAAGAATGAATGAATAAATATAGGTATTTGTCCCTTATCTCCCCCTACTTTATTCCTTGTCGACCTATTCATCAAGATGCCTAGGTCTCGGGGGTTTTGGGTCATAAAATATTTACAATATTTTATTCTTTTTCTTTTCTTTATTTATTCTATATTTTTGGCTTTAATTACAGTATTTTACACACTAATGAGGTGCATATGCATGAATGCTAAGATGATGAAATAAAGGGTATATACAGGTATTTGCTAGGGTTTTTGGTGCCAAAATGATAGAATAAAGATGATGAAATGTGGATTCATCAAGCACACACACTACTCTTGTTGATAATGACGCAACTTGTACACATGCACCTTTCACTTTTCTCACCTTAGTTTTAGTGGTAGAGGGCTGGATTTGTCGGCATGAGACACGAGCCAATGGAAACATCAGATGTCACACATTTGTGGTCATTGTACTCCAACCCTATCTAATGGTAATGGGGTCTAAAGACAGAAGTTGTGGGATGGAATAAAGTTCAAAAGAGTGATAGTCTGCTATCTCAAGAAGAAAACATCCATATGTAAATGTTGTTGTATATAGTATTCAAAAAATGCAAAATTCAAAACTCCAAAAAAGTGGATATTCCTGATTGAAAATAAAATGACTTTCAAAGTTTACATATTTGTATTGACAATAAGCATGTTTGAGCTTCTAAGTCATATGTATGTGCGCCTGTAGCCGGATGACTTGGCTACACTGGTCAAGAATCCGAGGATAGGTAGCTACACTGCTATAGTCCATTCTTCCCTCCACCACCTCTTCTTGAGTTAGTTGTACTTGAACTTAGACGGGAATACCATGCTTCTTGAGGAAAGAGTTGTTGGATTGGGGAATTAGGGTCACCATGTTGGAGAAGCCTGACTTTTGCGGCTTTAGCCGAGGAAGGCTACGTATCACACACATTGTCCAAGATAGATTCATAGTCATAAGGATTTTCGTATGAGTTGACTTATTGTGGCCTGGCTATCAAGGAGATTTTCTCAGAATTTTGTGACTCTCAAAAACTGTTGTGTTTCAAATCCTTTTCCCAATAAGTTTTCGTCCGCACCTAAAATTTGAAGGTCCGACTTTAGCTCCAAAGTTTGATTTTGTGAAGACAAGTTTGAATAGTAAAATCAGTCCAAGTTCTCTCTTTTTCTTTTCTTTATTTTTATTTTATGACCTTATTGCATAAGTGTTTGCTACGGACTAGCAAAGGAAAGTATAAGGGGTGATGATTCTCCATTTTATCGCCTTTATTTTATAATTTTGGCCTTAAAACCCCTAGCTAAATTCATGTAAATAGCATATTTTGTACAATTAATATTCATTATTTATTTCATTTATTGTATATAAAATATAATTTTAATGCCAAATTTATATAACAAAGAAAAGAAAACAAAAAAGAATAAAATAACATAGGTATTTTATGACCCTAAATCCCAAGTCCTAGTCATTTTGATGACTTCGTCGACAAGGAGTAAATTAGGGGGAGATAAGGATAAAAAATATAAATAAAATCTCATTCTTTTAGTCATCAATAATTCATTTTTGAGACCTATTTTATTCTTTATTATTTATACCTCAAATAAGGAACTTTGTACATAAAAATTTAGATAATAATACATTTTAAAATACAAAATTGAATTCATACAAAAATAATATGTACATTTTATACTCTAAATAAACACCCGAAACCCAAACTTCTTGGATACATATCTTCTCCATATGAACTCAAAATGTATCAAAGTCATCTTTAATTGCATATAACTTTTAATAAGATATTTCATGAAGGTGCTTTCATTTAATGTGGAGTTAAGTTGTGAAAGTTAGGTTTCGGACCCTAATTGTATAAGATTCCTTTATAAAATATTCATTTTACTTATTCTGAATATTTTTTATATTTTTAAATTTTTATAATTTTGTAAGTATTATTTATAATATATGTACATATTAAGAGTAAATTAAAACCATAAAGAAAACACAAAAATACATTAATTTGCAAAAATACATTGACGAATATACAATACTAATACCTATATAATAAGCATAAATATTTATTTAAGTATACAAATTATATCAAAAAATATAAAAAATATTTGTGTATATAGAAATAAGTTATAAATATATAAAGTGTGAAAATAAAATAATAAAATACAAAATAAAATAAAGTCTACAAAAGATAGGTAAATATACCAATAAATTGTAATAAAGAAGCCCATAAAAATTAATAAAAATCATATTAAAATACTACAGAAAATAATGAACATTTTATATTATAAACACAAAATAAATTAATTCATTTGGTATTTATTATTGTATTTCCAAATAATTTTTTGTTACCTTTTTCTGGTTAATCCACGTAAGGGTGTCAAGAGTTGACCCCAGTCAACTCTTCTCCCGAGACGCGTAGCCCTGTTAGAATGTTGTTTGACCCGCACTTCTCCTTTTTTCCCTGATTGATGTAGTCATCAATTCAGGTTGATTCCTCTTTCGCAATTCTTCCTTGATCTTAGCTTCATCACGCCAGTGTGATATTCGATCAGAGAAACACTACATCGAGCAAGCAACCTCAATCCATGTCGCCCATCACCACATGTACATAACTCGACCCTCTTCCTTCCTTCTGATTTTGATTCCACTTTCTCTAATTTTTCTCCACCTTTTGCGCTTCATGGATTGAGATCTATGATAGGGAGCTCGCCTAGCTCTTGGTTGGATCGAAAGAGCAGTGTAAAGGTGATCTCCACCATCTCCGATTGTGCTCCGTTGTGAGATCCCCATCTCCTTATCTCTAGTCGACTGAGGTCCATTTTCTTTATGTTTTAGATAGATTTTAGTTTTAGGTTTCATCTCCTGCATTTACATTAATCTTTCATTACTTTATTAACATAAAATCATCTCTTCATAGTTTATCAGAGTTTTCCTCCGATGAACCCTCCACTGTGCCTCCGACCGGCCTGCCAACCACCTCATCTTCCTCTCCTATGCTTCTGCTATGCCTCGATCCACATCATTCAACCGGATCCTTCCTAGATCAGGATCCCAACGCTCTACTTCCTCCATTTGCTGGAGCAGCCATTGCTTCACCGCATTTCTCCCTCATTCCACCCCCTGACGAGATGAGGCAATTTGCCCTCATCCCTGGTCTCTTTTTGTGCAGCGTGCAGGAGCTAACGAGTCTCCTTCGAGGGCTTATTTTTTCTGGAAGCCCTCCAAGGTCTGTCAAAGCTTATCGACCTCCAAGAGCTCTATAAGTCGTCCCGGAGCTATTTGGGGTATCTTCAAGATTCATCGAAGGTGTAGTAACATGTAGAGAGCTTCAGCAATGATGTAGGAGGTTGAAGGTTCGAGCTACGTTGATTTCAAACTCGATTAAGGAGAGTTCATTCTTGGTTCTTCCAGTTTTCTTGTCCATTGTCCGATCGAGCTGCCTCCCAAATCGAGCAGCTACTGTTAGATCGAAGGGCCATCTACCGTCAGAACGTGTCCAAGGATCTAATCCTAGGCATCAACTATGAAGTGTCATCGTGCATGATGCCTTGCAAGTGAGGAGATCCTGACCTTCCACCAATGCACGTTTGTGGGTAATTTACAAATCTACCCCCCCCCCCCCCCGCCACTTTTTGTAGCATTTTATTTTAGCTCTATTATTTATTATGTTAGTTTAAATCTTTTGTAAAAATTGTGTTGGAACCCTTGCCTTTTATGTTATTTACTTTTGGATCCAATCCACGTCACCTCATATATGGTACCACGTGAGGTGGTGATTTTTCATTTAAACCCTCAGAGGAATTATATTTTTCATTTAGTCTAAAAATTTGTAATATCAGTTATAATATTTTGGGTATTTTGTAGAAACAACCTCTCAATTATTTTTAATTGCAAATATGCCCTTGCTAGTTCATTAATTTTTCTAATTGTTTTCTATTTATTAAAATATCATTCATGCTCCAAAAATTATAAAAAATAAGGGTTAAGTGCCTACTATCATAAACATTCATGTCATATTTTTATGTTTCAACTTTAGCCATTTTAACAATTATTAAAAATAAAAAAGGGGCATATCTTGTCCCTGATTTAATTAAAAATTACCAAAAAATAAAACATTTTGAAAAATTCCCAAAGTAAATATTGTTTATTATTGTATTTTCAAACTCTAAATTAAAATCCCTAAAAATAGAAAAAGAAAAAGAAAGTGTGGAGGTACCGAGTCCCTTCGCTTCAAGGGCCTAAAGCAGTGCATCCCGACCAAATCAAGGATTTGGGGCTTCTTGCATGACTTGTGATAGCCGACTAACTAGCGCGGGGGAATTGGTCGACTCGGAGAGACCTCATAGACGCGCTGGGAAATCTAGTCTTGCATAGACTAAGACTATCTAAAAATATTGATTTATATTCTCTAATTTTCTTTCGATTATATATTATTAATTTAAAATAGTTTTGGAAAATTTAGCCTTTATTTTCAATTTTTAATTTCCAAAACAATTCATACTATTTATTTACTCCCTATTTTGGGATATTTTTGAGTTTAAAAATACTTAAAATTTAGCGATAATTCCCCAAAAATAATAAAAATGGCAAAAATATATAAAACCCAAAAACATTTTATTCTATAATTTTTATTAAATTTTTAGTAGTATTTATAATTGTATAAATTTTTAATATTTATATAGTCATATATATGCTTATATAATACATTTAAAAGAAAGCAAAAATTAAAGATAAAAAATATAAAAGGAAAATAGAAATTATAAAACTAAAAGCAATTAAAAAATATAAAACTAAAACCCAAAGAAAAACACTTAGACAAAAAGAAGAACACAAAATTTTGGAATTCATTTCCACATTCTACCATTTGTTCCTTCTGTTTGACACTCTACATTCTTGCTCTATACACACATTTTGTAGGGTTGAATAAAATAAATTTTAACTCCACACATTTATTTGCATTACTATATTTATTTGTGGGTTAGTTGTTGATTGAATCAGGGTTTCTTGAGAAGTTGCCTCATCGACAATTTTTTCTTCGCTTTCAGTGAGGATAATTTTTAGACCCTCGCAAAACTGTATTTATCACAACTACAGCTAAAACTTTTGCCCTCCAATATAAAATGTGTCTTCCTTGCTGGTAGCAAGAGATGTATCCGGTCAACATAAATTCACATCTGATCGAAGAGCAAGAATTTTGTTTGCTTGAGGATCTTGAAAGATACCATAAGGCAATAGGCTGGAATATAACAAATCTCCATGGGATAAATCCTTCACTTGCTCGGTTCACATCTATCTCGAAGAGGATAGCAATCCCTACTAGGAATTCCATCACAGAGTGAACCCTAACCTTCGAGATGTTGTCATGAAAGAAATTACAAAATTGTGTGATGCGTGATTCATCTATCCAATCTTTGATTCCAAGTTTGTGAGTCACGTGCACGTGGAGCCAAAGAAATTAGCGATCGCCATTGTTACAAATGGTAAAGAAGTGGAGATAGTCGAAACATGCCTAAATCCTGCAACCAAGAAGGACCACTTCCCATTGCCCTTCATCGACCAGGTAGTCGAAAGACTAGACGTGAAGTAATATTTTTTGCTTCTTGGACGGTTACTTTGGATATTAGGGATCGCTTCAGAAGATTTATGCCTTCTGTAGAATGCGCTTTGGATTGTGCAACACACACATTGCATTCCATGTTGGTTGTTTTCGCAGATATGGTTGGGAGTTTCCTCGAAGTATTCATGGATGACATCTTGGACTATGGGGACAGTTTCGATCAATGTTTGAGTTTCTTAGACCGAGTTTTGAAGAGGTATTCTGAAGTGAACCTTGTTCTCTCTTGGGAGAAGAGTCACTTTATGGTGATTGAAGGAATTGTACTGGGTCACATTTTCTCCAAGAATGGCATGGAGGTTGACCTAGCCTTGGTAGACATTATTTTCAAACTTAAGCCACCAACAAATTTGAAGCATGTCTGGTCGTTCCTAGGGCATACGGGATCCTACAAAAGATTTATGGTCTATATTGTATGTCCACTGACTGAGATTTTGGGAAAGGAAATCGATTTTATTATCGATGACAGGGTTGTCCACTTCTTCAATCTGTTGATGGACCTCATCATGCATGCTCCTACCACCAGCTACATGATTGGTCTCTTCATTTCGAGATCATGATGGATGCCTCAGATTATGCAATTGGTGTTGTAATTGGACAAAGATGGGATGGGCTACCTTTTGCAATTCATTAAGCCAGCAGAACACTTGATGAGGCCCAAAAGAACTACCCAGTCATAGCAAAAGAGCTGCTAGCCGTAGTGTTTGCCTTGGAAAAGTTCATATCACACTTTTGGGATCTATAGTTATTATTTATACAGATCACTCTGTCATCTAGTACTTATAGAGAAGAAGGATGCCAAGCCTCTTTTGATCTGGTAGATCCTTCTACTCCAGTAATTTGACCTATAAATCCATGACAAGCCTGGATTCAAAAATGTGGTTGCAACCATCTTTCCACAATCATTGAGTTTGAAGCTCCTGAGTAGGATGACATTCCTATTACAGAAACATTTCCAGATGAGGCGATTCTATCTGTCACCTCATTCCTCTGGTATGTGGACATTGTAAATTATCTTTTCTCCAAGAAAATGCTGCTAGATTGGACGAAGATCAAAGTTGATAAGTTCTTGTCAGACATCCATTTCTACTAGTGGGAAGATCCACATTTATTCCTTGAGTGCATGATGCATCTGGAGGAGGTATATACCTCTGGAGGAGATTACTGGTGTCATATAACATTATCACAAACTTTAAACCGATGGACACCATCCTGGAAAGAGAACGGAAACAAAAGTGATTCAGTGTGTCCTATAGTGCCAACACTCTTCAAGGATGCAACTGATTTTGTGAAAAGATGCATTTATTGTCAGAGAATGGTCAATAATATCTGCTTGAGAGACACAATGCCTCTGAAATACATTTAGATATTAGATGTCTATGACGCATGGGATATTGACTTTATGGACACGTTCCCTTATAGTAAGGCTTTTGAATACATCCTATTGATCGTTGATTATGTAAGTCGATGGGAGGAGGCAATCCCTGCCTGAGCCACAGATACTCAAACTATCTATAGATTCCTCAAAGACAACATCATTTCGCGGTTCGGAATACCCAAAATCCTGAGATCAGATGGAAGGAGCCAATTCGTATAGAAAGATGTCATGAAATTGATGAACGAATACGGCATTGAACAATGTGTTGGTGCGTCGTATCACCAACAATCGAACGGAATATTTGAATGCTCAAATAGGGAGATAAAGACTATTCTGCATAAACTTGTACGACCTGAAGGAAGATCTTGTCACAGTGGCTCAATTCAGTTCTTTGGGCTTACTACAATGCATACAAGTCTCCTCTTGGCATGTCTCCCTATAGGCTAGTTTATGGGAAACCATCTCATCCTAACCATGGAGTTAATTTATAAATCATTATGGGATAGAAAATGTGTAATTTGGATTCTGAAAAAACTAGGAAAATTAGGAAAGTTGACCTAAAGTGTTTGCTATAATTTTTTGACTATGTGTATGACAACAACGTTATGTACAAATAGAAAGTGAAGAAATGGCATGACAAGCACATCCGTAGAAAGACTTTCAATCCTGGACAGAAGGTGTGGTTGTTTTTACATAAAGTTTAACATTTTTCTAGGTAAGCTGAAGAGCAGATGGACTAGATTGTTCACAGTAAAAGCTGTGTGTGACAACGAAAGACTCTTGATATCTAAATTATTACCTGACACACAGCCTTTTTGTGGTCAACAGATAGATGTTGAAGTCGTACCTAGAGAACGATACATTCATGTCCGTTGTAGATTCCATCTAAGTGGTATTTGCTATCAGAGACATATGGATCAAATTCTTAAGCTAAAAATCTCATAAAAATCTATTTTCTTCTTTTCTTCACTTCCTTTTCTCTTGTCAAAATCTTTTAGAAAATAATCATCCCTTCAATCATTATTATACTTAGGACGTACTTTGTTCTAAGTATACGAGGGATGATTACCCCAAGTTTTTCATTCATTGATCCCTCACATAGCTCCCAACTTGTTGATATTATGTCTATACTTAGGGATATTTCACCCTAAGTATAGGGAGAGACAAACGGAGCTGATGATTTCATGTATTCCCACTCTTGACCCTCCCTGCCATGTGTACAATCTATTATACTTAATGTTATTTCATCCTAAGTATAGGGTGAGCGGTCAACTTCTCATTCTTTCATTATTTAGTCGTTGTACCATTAGTCTTTTCTACACTTAGTCCGAGTTATGTCTTTCCTTTCTCTGATCTATGAGGACATAGCTCAAGCTAAGTATCGGTGGTCGTATAACGATGTATATACTTTACCCATAACTCGTACTTGTGCTTTTCAATGATATGGCTACTTAATAAAATACACATAAGTCTTTGTACACGCAAAATAAATCAATTAAAATGTTTTGCAAAATGATTTGAAAAATGACTAGAAAATATCTTGAAAAGTATTTTAAAAACCATTTTGAAAATGTTTTGTAAAATGTTTTCAAAACATTTGTAAAAATATTATATTGTCAAAATTTTCTTTTATTTATTTGAATAAAATGATTTGAAATTCTATTTTAAATTGGTTTGAAAAATTATTACAAAAATAGTTTGAAAATTCTATACATACTTTTGAAAAAGTCTTTGCAAAAAGATTTTCAAAGTTTTTAAATGTTTGTAAAAATGTTTTCCAAATCATTTGCAAAATTGATTTTTCAAAATATTTGTGAAAAGGATTTCAAATATTATGAGGACCTTGTGTAAATAGCATCTCAAATAAAGGTCTTTATAAAAATTGTATAAAACCTGTATATAGATCTTGTAAATAACCATTGACACTCAACTTGTAAATTCCTAACTCCTATATATATAAAAACACTCTCGTATAAATACTACCGTATATGTATTTCATTAATATTGTTCAAAAATTCCTAAAAAAATCAAAACTTAAAACCCACAAAATTTTGCAAAATCTTTTCAAAAATATGCATAAAAATGCAAACTCCAAAATACCCTAAAATGTTCAAAATAGAAAATCACTTCACAATAATATTTCTCTACATTGTATATAACATTTGCATTTTTGGGGATCATTAAGACAATTGAACAAGTATGAAATAAAGTCTGAATATTGGAGCTTGATATAGACCTTAATCCCCTTAATTTCAGAGGAATCTAGCAAGGACTGGAATTGGAACACTTCAAATCACTTCACTTAATTCTTTAGATTCCATAAAACTATGTTCCAGAGTCGATTCATTGTGTTTAACTAGAACCCTTCATATCACCCGTAAGAATCTTGAGATAGTGGCTTGACTAGAAACCTCACTCTTAACACTTAGCTCAATCCAGATGGATTATTAAAATATTTTAGAGTCTAAGTCGATACGATGCTAGGCCGCTTCATCAAGGGTGGCTCAGGAACCATTTTTGGGGATTGCCTAAATTGGTACTCTAAGCCATTTCTTTTGATAGCCATGATATCTGAAGACTGGAGACTGGATTGAGACAATGATTTGGATGAGGAATGGTCTACCGGTGCAACTCTTTCTAAGACCCCAAAAATATGGGTAGACAAAAAGACTCTCTATCTGTCGGGGTACAAACAAGAATGTAGAAACAATATAAATCGAAGAAAAATCCAAAGAAGAATCCTATACTATAAGTTCCACAAAAAATTGAGCTTCGAGAAAAAAGCTTGTTTCTTGGTGAGGACTCGGCTACACCGACCGTGCTTCACAAGGGAATGAAGACTACACTATTACATTCCTAGTTCTTCTCCCATTCTTCTAGCTTCCCTCCCCTTTTTTCAGTTGTAAAGACTAGCAGCACCTGACCTTAGAAGGAAATATCTCTCTATGATGATGAGTTACCAGGAAAGCTGTCTCTTCTATTGCTCAATGGGTTGTCTGGGAAGAGCTAAAAATTTCACACATATGGATCTGTCATTTCAAGGTTGTGAGAGTATGCGACAGAGAGGATCATTCTAACCTGATTGTGAATAGAACTGGATGATATAATTATGGAACTTAATGGTTGTTGTGTCACATTTCCTAACCTTAATACGGTTCCGAACAAACCAAGAATCCAAAGGTCTTAACTAGCCTCCAAACTTTGATTTTAATAAAACAAGTTTAGGAGCAAAAAATCATTCTAAGTTCTTTCTTTTTCTTTTCTTTATATTCTTTTCAGCACTTATAGGCATAAGTGTTCGTTAGGGACTAGGAAAGGCAAGTATAGGGGTAAGATGAGTCTCCATTTCATCATCTTTATTCTCTCATTTTGGCCTTTAAATCCTAGCTAAATGCATGTGGATGGCCTTAAATTGTGTAAAATAACATTCATTATTTACACTATAAATATTGCATAAAATACTATATTCAATTCCAAAATAAAAGAAAAAAAGAAAGAAAAAAAGAAATGAAATACATAGGTATTGAGTGATCCTAAAACTCGAGACCTAGGAATTATGATGACCAGGTGGAAAAGGAATAAAGTAGGGGGAGATAACACTACAACAAATTAGAGTTATAACATCGATTACATAACAACGATTGTTTATATCCATTACAATATTTGTAAACTTATAAGTATCATGACACTTATATCTATCCGTTTCTAATTAATCTAGAAATAGTGACGATTATATATGTTCGTCACTAATTATATTAGTAATAGCAATATTTTTACAGTTGTTGTCGGTTTTAATATAAAAACAAATAAATCGTTGGTAAGATTTTAATTTAAAATAAATATAATTTATACTAATCGATGGGAGATGGGGAGAAGGATGCCACACATGACGGTAATTGCTATGTTACGTGATGGTAAACACATGATAAAAATTGTTGCCAAATAATATCCATATATGTAATATTTTTATTATTATACTACAAGAAAAATGGGTTGTGGTGACAGAATTGTGATTATGGACACTTGTGGCCATGGAGATTTTTGTCATGACAAGTTTCGGTTGTTCCAAATTCGTAGCCACACCCATTGTTAAAGAGAAATTAGATAGTTGCCCTAAAACTATGAAAAGGATTGCATTGTATAAGAAAACGGTTGCATTATATATTAATTCTTTTAGTTATTGTAATTACATTTTCAGACAATTGTTATGATAATAATCGAAGGAATAATTTTTAGACAACGGATTAAGGAATCATTATTTCATCAGAAGAAAGGAACATACAAACAAACCTCAATTTTGTGAGTGTTCTGTTTCTTAAATTCATAAGCACAAATATTACTCAAATACTAAATCCTAATATAAGATTTTCGTTGGACCATTTTACATATTTATCCCAATATGACGTAACGTAAAATACACCATACGACGTGGTACCAGAGAACAACCCTACCCATATAAAACCTAACTCTCGACATTCCATCCCATTTCTCTCACTCATTTCACCTCTCTCTCTCTCTCCCTCCCTCTCTCTCTCTCTCTCTCTGCCGCTTCTCTCTTCTCATCCGAACTTTCAATGGAGGGGGCTCGATGTCACGAGTGAAGGTGGTGCTACCGGCACTTGCGGAGGCTGACGATGATGGTAGATGGTGAAGATGGAGGATAGCACTAGCAAGGTGCACGGAGGGCGATGGTGATGACCATGGCCTAGGGCGATAGGCATAGGGTAGAATATGGATGACGATGGGTAAGGGATATAGGCAGAAGGTGGAGTACGGAGTGCGATTGTTATGGCAAGGCATAGAGTGAAGAGCTCATGGAGTTGTCGAGGGAGAGTAATGGCGCGCGAGGGTGTAATGGTACGCAAGGGTGGTGGCAAATGTTAGATGACAGTGGGCAGAACTCACAAGTGATGGATGGAGGGTGGATGCTAAGGTTGGACACTTTTGAATCTATGACAAAGGCAATCGACAGAGGACGATGATCTTATAGGTTATGCATGTGTTTCGTCCATCATTGTCAAACTTTAGGGTTTGTTTAATCCTTGGGTTTTTCGTCATCAATCATTGTTTGTTTTTATGTATGTCTTTTGCAATGGAAAATGTGGGTTTTTCCCATGATCTTAGGTGTTTTTGTAGTGTTCCTTCTAATAATGTGGTTGTCATCATTGCAAGGGATATGCTTCCCACTCTAATGATCTTCATGCGACCTCGGTGGTGACAACCCTCGTCTCCAGTTCGATGTGTAAAGATATAAAGTTGATCAAACCACCTGGAAAGCTACGATCTCTTTATCAACCCCTAGTTAAGTACTTATTTTCTTCTTTTTAACTTTCTCTTCTTCTCTGAGTTTACTTTTATGTTTAGTTTTTAATGACAATCGTATTCTATATGTAAACTTAGTTTATGATTTCCATCTTTTAATTTTAGGGATGTTTTTGTTGGTGTGAATACAAGTTTTGAGTTTGAATATTTTCTTATGTTTGCTAATTAACATGAGGTGCTACTATGCTACACTGGCCACAACATTAATCATTAGTTCCCTGCTCTTCCTTGTTTCTTTTAACAGATAAGGAAGCTTCTCGAAGATCTTCTCTATTTGTATTATTATGCATGATAGTGTTATACAATTAGATTGGTCATGCTTTATATACATCGAAAGCTCTCTATCCATATTCCATATCTCTGGAACAAGAAGATTATATGTGCTTTAATTTGTGGATTTTGGGTCTACATGGAAAATATGTTAATATTATCTCTGGACACATGCATGATGCTTGTGATTACTCATGGCTATTAGCATCAACATAGGTATTAATTATGGTCGAATAGCCAATGATCTCCAATCCCTTCCCTTGTGACCATTCTCCTCCAATCTATCAATACAGACAACGTAAAGCTGTATGGTTCTTATCTAGATGATCTAAGAGCTTTTTCAAAATTTGATATTGAATTTATAATTTGATATTGAATTTATCGTCTTAATTGGGAATGATGATGTAATGAACATGATGGATACAACTCGGTCTCGAGCTTGACTCAAGTGGCGCATTCTACCTTGTATACTTCAAACAAGAATGGCATGTATCACCGTTGGGAATGAGGTTCTCTCTGGCAATGACACCAGCATAATAGCTAATCTTCTCCCCTCAATGGTACCAATGTATAAAGAACTTGATGATGTTGGATTAGACAAGGAAGATAATCTCACAGCATCACATTCCCTCTCCTTATTTGCAACTTTTTATCCACCTTCTTCCAGATCTTTCTTCCCAGATCTTGCACATTACGTCCAATAACTTGGGAATTTCTATATGATGATCAAGTCTCTATTTCTTATAAATGTAGATATATCCTTAGTTTACAAAGCTGACACAAGTAGTGTCTCATTGAATTATATACTTTCTGGTTTAATCCTAGAACGGAGTCAGTTACACATACACTATGATAATATGATGTATGCACGAATTCATTCGGTTTATTCTACAATAAAAGCTATGGGGCATAAAGACATCGATGCGAGGATGGCATTGAAAGGAGATCAAGATGTATTGGCTACTATGCTAGAGAATGTTGACGCCATCAATGGCAACTTGATGAAGAGAATGCTGACACTAACAAATTGGAAACAATTCCTCATATGCTCCTCCAGATTCTTCTTTGGGCACCTTGGCCATGGAATCTGTGAGGTGAGTGGGTTCTGTCGTTGCTTGATTCTAATATCAGGTCCTTAGAAAATTGGGTTTCCATTTCTACAGAAACATATTTCTCCATTTCAATTTTAGGAATATGTATATAACTACCTAAAATTTAGGCAACGCTCTCGATCTCATGTTTTTTTGTGCTTTCTTGGAAACATAAAAATCTTGGGCATGTTATAGAATGCGACAAACACGTTGCTCTCACATGCTTCTATTGTAAGGGTCCGTGTACCGAGCCCTCCTATACCTTTAGGACTTTAGCACTGAGAATATGGTGAACCCTTGGAAGATGTATATAAAGCTCTCGGCAGTCCTAATCGATTTCTACAGTTTTACGAATGGATCTCTGGCTTTCTTAAACTATTGAGTGCAACACTTGTTCAAGTTCACAAAGGTGAGGCAACTTAAAGCCCATGTTGCTATGATTATTTGTTTATGGTCCCATATTACGGTCCATTTAACTTTACTATCCAAATCAATCACCAATTAATTTACATGGACTGTTAACATATCACGATCATATTTTTATTTTGGAATTTTCTAACATGGAACAAAAAATACTTATACCATGAAATTCAGCCTATCACAATTTCCTTTTTCAATCTTTCTGACAAGGATATACTATGTTACAAGTTTTTTATAGGATATATCATTGTTGATAATATTTTCTACCCTCTTGACTACTGTAAAAAACCAAGTTTTAACCCTTTGCTTATCGGGTTCTTCTTGTTATGACAATGGGGCAGAGTCATCCAGACTTAGGCGTATGTATCCATCTCAAGAATACATCTCTGTGGTGCTTCTTGTGATAGGTCAGATCTTGTTCACTCTGCCTAATGATCACTGTTTGTCGAATTTCAGTGTTGTTAAAGTTGTGATGGTCTTTGGTGCTCTTGTGGTGGACTCCTTCCTGGGGAACTTGCAGGAAGCCATCTTCACAATCAATGTGCAGACAATGCAGGTATTTGTGCATTGATCTTTGTTTGTTATGTGTTGAACAAGCTGACATCTAAAGTCAACTATTGCTCTGTCTGCTCTAAGCCACTTCTATGCAGGTTCTCTTTTCCTCTCCATTTTATTACAAAGAAACAATATCAAACTATTGATGCTTTTTTTTGGAAATGGTGGTTGTAAAGCTTGATATTTGGTCCTTTGGGTGGTGAGCACAGCTCAGCAACCTACAATTTAAATAGGATAAATTACTAAAAAGGGCACCAACTATGGCCTTTCCCTGTAGTACTAGGTATGTAAAATAAGTAGAATATGTTTATTAATGTTCACTAAAGGTTGGATTCCATTTGCACTAAGTTGATCTATCCATTTCACGCAAAATATGAAGTTTTGTATTAATGTAAATCTGTTTATGCATTAAATGATTAGAATATACTTCTCATAGAGTGGAATATCAAAATTTTGAATGTTTTGAATCTTAATCCCGTCTTAGTGTTCTAAATATTTTGTTGGTTGTTAGAAGGAGTGTAGTTGTGAGGACAATTCCTCTTCCCATCCAGGGATGGTATATATTTATCCCAACTATTATAAATCAGTTGTAAAGTTGTAATTGATTTTAACATGCTATTCGACATCTCATAGAGGATCCATTCTTTACATTTGCAGGATACCCTAAGTTAGATATTTTTCTATCAAGGATATATATTTTTTTTCAAAAAAATATTCTGGTTGGGTTGTTAACCAATGTAAGAACCTAATGCAATATGTTAATATTTGACTCAGATATACTTGTAGGGGATTATCCCTTAATAGTATTATTTACATATCGTTGTCATGTTGGGTCGAATTTCAGATACTTCACCTTCTTATGTACCAAAAAGCATTTGTTTGATTTAAACTATGTATGATGATTAAGGAGGCACATATGTAGGTTGGTAAGGCAAAAGATAGTTGGGCATCATGCTTAAAATCCGGCCAAGAGACATCAGCATACAATTGACTTTGTTCACCAGGTCATTCTCCAGCAAAATATGCATGTCTCAATAATAGATAGTAGTAACCCAATGATTAAGAAAAGGAGAGAGTATTGCATAGAATCAATCCTTTTAAATATGATAGTTTGTGTTAGTGAATGTAAAACTTAGTAGTACCTCAATGACCCAGAATATGAGATCTATGCTTGAGAACATGTGATGAGTTTTTTCATGCAAAATATTGTAACATTTACTTAGAAATTCTTTGATGGTAATTAAATAGTGCTAACTTGCTTCTATTTTATTTATTTACTCTATAAAACAATTGTACTCCCTCATTCTTTTGTTTGATATAATTCATCCAGCTTTTACAACTATTTTTTTGGGAGTGGGGTATCGCCATCAGTCATGCAAGATATAGAAAAGAAGTGGAGACATATTCTAGCCCCACTTGTCAATGTTGAAGATTTGTAGATATCTTATAAATATGTACCACATATTGATGAAGGTTGAATCAGATCAGATATTTAGCATAGCTTGTAGAAGAGCTACATGATATTTACGAATACAATGCAGTGCCCGGCAAACTGAAGGCCTCCAAGGAAATTTCATCTGATGTATTTTTAATATTTATATGAAGGAAACTCAAACATGTATATATCGTCGGAAACAATCTATGGAAGTACTAATTAATCAATTTCAATTTTGTGAGTTTCATGTTTATTTTAATTTATATAATGATGAATAAATTATATACTATATTTAATTGACAAATTATTGTTGGCATTGCCGCTATAGCGACGGAAAAAAGCGTTGTTATAGATAAAATGAGTCAAATAATAAGCTCTATATAGTGACACAAAATCGTTGATATATCCTAATGTCAATGCTTTTTATTCGTTATTAATTAATCTCATGACGCTTTTTGTTCCTTGCGGATTTAAATTTCTCAACAATAAGTAATCGTTGTTAAAAATTTAATGACTTGTATAGTAACGATTCTTACAACAAGTGACGAGATTTTCACGAGATGTTTTGGTGTCGATCTATTCGTTGTGCTCTTAGCAAAAACAAATGTCATTATAGATATTAATGTTGTAATGTAAAGGCCAATAAATACTCAAAACCCTAATTTTCAAGTTATCATTATTTATACCTCAAACCAATAAACTTTGAACATGAAACTTGTAGCTAAATATATATATATATATATATATATATATATATATTATTTCACTTACAATAATGCACAGTATAACCTAGACACTTAGAATAAAAGGTTGCATATAAAATTTCACAGACCTGTGCCATCTCCATACAAGCTTAAAATTCATCAAACTCAATTTAATGTTCATAAAATTAAATTATCTATTTAGTGATGGTGGTTTCATTCAATTTGGAGTTACAATGCAAAAGTTGACTTTTGGGCACTTATTATGCAAGATACATGTATAAGATATTCATTATATTTATTCTTTTTATTTTCATCTCTTTATATTTTTTATAATTTTATAAATAATATTTAAATTACATGTGAATAATAAAATAAGAATAAAACATCTAAAATACATTAAAATAAATAAGTATACTCTAATATAAATGACTTACACATAGATACCTATATAATAAATATACATAAATATTTAAGTGTACAAATAACTTTAGAAAAATATGGTAAAAATATCTATATGTGTATTTAAATAAGGTATAAATATATATAAAAAAGTATACAATAATACAATGTAAAATAAAAAATAAAAAAAATACTATATATATAAAGTAAATATACATATAATTATACATGTTTAAACTAAAAACTAATAAATTAACTTGTAAAAATAAATAAAATTCACCATAAAATACTATATAAAATAATAACTATTTTTCATGTTTTGATAAAAATATAGATCATTTAATAGTTTAAATCGAAATAATAAGGGAATTATCCATGTTTTTGTGTCCTTCTAGTCTGACGTGGACCAATGGAGTCCCAGCTGACCCCGATCAACTCCCCTATCTCCCTAGGCATACATCTGACAGACCTACACCCCCATCTTCCTTGTCTTATCCCCGATGATTCTTTCACTCCTTCTGATCGAGCACTTATTGACATTTGTCCCTCGATTGTCGATATTTTACGCGATGATAACACCTCGATCAATGTATCAATGTTGCGATCTAAGGCCTCAGTCAAACCACCCCTTGTACAAATAACCTCCTCCGCCTCCATTTTGATTTTTATCCCGATTCCATCTAAAATATCCCAAGATTCCCCATGCCCATGCTTGTTGGTGACAACAGCATGTCATCCGGAGTCGATTGACATGGGAGGAAGAGGCTTGAGGTGGCGATCCAAGCATCAACGGAGACCTTTAGGTGGAGCTCCACTACAACTTCCTTTCTCGGAGGTAGAGCCATAGTTTCTTATTTCTTTTCATTCCTAGCAGTAAGATTAGAATAGCATAGCTCTTAGTTTAATCTTTAATTTCGTAATGTGTCAAATTGTAGTTCGTAAGAGCTCCATCTCTGGCCACAATTTCCACCATTTTCGTCGTATTCGCCAGTACTTCACCCTATCTGAACATCCAATCACCTTCCCTATCGTATTTCCTTCTCCCTAGGTACCTTCACTCCCTCTGATCAAACCCATGTTAGCATATCTTGTCTTCCTTATCCACCGTCCCCACTCCATCTCCTCTCCTTACTGTACCAAATCTAGTCCAGAACCTCCTTATTTCTTTGTGTACCTAACATTGCAGATTTTGGACTCGAAAGACCCGATTTGGGTAGGTTTTGCGTATTAGGACATTCCACAGCAACGCATGCTTCTTCGATTGTCCAGGACCCCATTGATGGGCACAAACTCTTTTGAGCTACCATGCCACTGCAGATCATCTCCATCCATCTTCTAAGCCATCGACGAGCCCCTCTGGTGGTCGGAGTTGACCAGGAGACTAGATCGAAGCTCACACCTTCGAGTGTTTGATGAATCCCAATCCATCACTCTTTATTCCTTTATTTTAGCTAGAAACCTTAGGCAAATACCATGTAAATAGGTGTAAATATCATAAGTTGTCAAAATACATGCATCATGTAAATATGCATAATTAGCATTTTTTCTGTGAAAATAAAGGAACAAAGAAACACAATAAAAAGAGGGAAATATTTAGAATAAATATTGAGTGACCTAATCCCAAGGGAGGGCTCAGCATGGGCCTAACCGCAAAAGAACCCAAGTAGAGAGAGATAAGGTCAATCATGTGTATACATATCCCCATGTATATAAATAAATTTATTTTCCTCAAACTAAAAATAAAAAGTGTTTCTCATATTTTGTACATATTTGTAAAAATAAAACTAAATAAAAATGGAAAAAATAAAAATAAATAAAATTCTCTCTCATTAGTGTACATAGACCATGTATATAAAATAAAATGCCTATTTATTTTCTCCTTGTGAATAATAAATAAATCCAATAAAAATATTTTTATATACTCCATATTTTATGATGTAAATAAATAAAATAAAAATCAGAAAAATAAAAACAAAAATAATAAAAATCAATTCCCATCTTGTATATATACCATGTGCAAATGTATATAGTTCTATTTATTTAATTAATGTAAATACAACATAAAAATAAAATTAAAATACCTTCTTATTCCAAATTTTATGTTGTAAATAAATAAAATATAAAATTAGAATAATTGTACAAAAATAAACAATTAAAATTAAAAATACAAAAATACATATGTATATATATATCTATATATAAAATTACTATAATGTAAATACATTATTTATTTTTCAAAAAAATAAATAAAAATCACTAAAAAATAATTTGAAAAATAATAAACATTTTTCATGTTTAAACTTTTTCGAAATAAAATTATTTACTAATTTAAAATTATTTTTCAAATATTTAATAAATGGCGGTCTCCCATTGGTCGACGGGGGATTGTTGACCCCCGGTCAGCTCCCCCCCTTGGACCACTCGTCTGCGGATCTTGGCGCCGACCCGACTTCTCCGATTTTTTGCGCCTTGACCTGGCATCCATTTGCCAAAACCTCGGGCTCCGATTGAAGTTCCCACATCCGAGACCCTCGCCCGATCAGCTTCCTACGGGTTCGTGCTTCACCGTGCCTCGCCCGATCCCATCTTCTCGGACCTGCACCACTATTTAACAGACAACTATCCAAGGGCAGTGTCGCAGCGAGGAGAGAGCAGCCCCAGCCACTGATCCAACGAGCTTCTTCGTCGTACGCCGCCGCAAGGTGCGCCTGAGCCCCTGGAGGCGACGCTCCATCGAGGTGATGATTCCTAGAGACCCAACGTCTCATCCACAATCGACCTCGATCATAAGGTTGTTCCGATACCCCGTAGTTTCGCTCAATTTCCATTTACGCCCAATTGTGCCGTCGCATTCGCCGGCCGATTCACTCCGATCCATTCACCCCTCCGATCATCGGACCCCAGATTCATCTTCACGAGACCTCTACCCACCTTCTACGACCCTCTAATCACCTTGGTTCGCCCCGGAACCAAGAAGTGGGCCTCCATCGCCGTCGCCTCGCCGGAGGCCTCCGTTCCGACGCATCCGACCACCCTTTTCACCCACTGACGGTTCGAGGCACTTTGCCCTCAACCCAGTAGTCTTTCGTTGCAGCTTTCAGGTCAAGTCGACCTCTTCTGAAGGTCGAATCACTCGGGCACAACCACTTCGTGCCTCCTTCGTCGCCGGGCCACTCTGGTGGTCCCCGATCTCATCAGATGCATCCTTTAGCTGTGGAAGTCGCCGAGCATCATTTCGCTTATATCTGCAGCATATGGGGACCTCTCCACCGTGCGTATCGAGCCAATGAAGTTCACCGGTGAGCTGTTCTTGGAGGTGGTTCATCCACCACCCGATAGAGTCCCTCGCCCAGTTCAGATCATGTCCGTCCATTTGCGAGGAGCTAGCAGCCGTCGGATCGCCAGAGGAGCTCATCTGGACTGTTCATCCAGCGAAGAGGCATGACCCTTCAGCCACCGTCAGATCTCCACGTGGCACGTCTCCAACCGTCGATCTTAAATAAAGGGGTAATTTCACTTAGGCCCCTGTCATTTTCTTATTTTCGTGTAGTCCAGTAAATATTAGTTTACGTTGTTTTTATTTTGGAACAATTGCAGTTAGGACCCTAGGTTTATTTTATTTGCAATTTAGTCCTTCTTTATATGAGACACGTGCATCGACACGTGAGGTTTTAGGATATTTGCATGTTTAGTCTTGTATTTCCTACGTGTTATATATTGCATATTTTTAAATAGGAATTACACATACCCCTCTGTGTCTGAACCACGTGCTACGCACGTGCTTTTGTGGGCTTTTTGCATTCCAGGCCTTGGACTTTCGTTAGTTGTTATTATTTGGTCTTGGAAGTATATTTTCTTTGCACTTGGGTCCTTGCTTGTTGTGTGCCTTATTTTTATTGAATAAAATGTCAATTGAACTCCAAATTAGGTGAAATTTGGAAAAGTGGCTCCTGCCACTGTGTAACAATTTTACTAAATATTTGGAACATTTTCGAGGCTTTTTGTTATTTTTAAAAATTCAAAAACATGCATTTTTGTTACTGTTTGAATTGAAAAATCAAAGAAAAAAATAAAAACCTCTCTAAAAATTCTAAAAAAATTAGGGATAGTTAATTTTGTTGTTTTGTACCTTCTATCCAAATTTTGTCTTATTCGGATTTATAAAACTCCTAAAAATTAAAAAACCTTAAAAATCTTATATCATTAAAAATTCTATAAAAATAAAAAAGATACAAACTCTTTTTTTGTAGCTTAGTTTTGTATATATTTTTCATAAAAATTGTCTCCAGACTTTATAGATCTATTATAAATTTGTAATTGATCTTTCAAGTCTGGTTGCATATTGAGCATTGTTTTTCCCCTTCCTTGATTTTTAGAAAATCAAATAAAAATTGAAAAATTCACCAAAAACACTTAAAAACAAAAAAAATACAAAAGCAATTTTATTCGAATTTTCTATGTATTTTTGGGTGTTTAAATAATTGTTGTAGTTGCTTGTTTCTTACATTTTCATGTAAAATTAAAAACACAAAAAAATTTAAAAATCATTAAAATCCACCAAAAATATTTTCTTCTTTATTTTCTTGATTTTGACTACTTCGTAGGCCATCTCGGCCATCCCGTGCTCCTTGAGTCCGACCCTGGTCGCTATACCAGGTTAATAAATTAGCGAGGACCGCTATTATGATTTTCAATGTTTTATCCGCTGTTTGGTGATTCCTTATATTTTCTTGATTGACCAATTTTTGAGTGATTGAGGTCGCAACGACCTGAGCTATTTATCTCCCTTAGTCGCTCGTGATATTTTCCGATCATCAGAATGGCGTTGTTGCCGGGGAGCACGGCTTAGTAGTCTTTTTCGATTTTTTCGTGGCTTTCTTTTACGCGGCTTTTTGTAGATATTTGTAGATATTTTCTGTCTGATTCATTTATATATTTTCTGTACTGACACACTTTTGTTCTGCATCTTGCATGGGCCGGAGGACCGAGGCGGCTTCTTCGAAGCCGAAGCAACTGTGGGATTCGGAGGCAGTTTTGTTCTGTACGAAGCCGTAGGAGAGCGCGAGGAGGAGAGCCGAAATTCGGGAGCCGCAGAATAGCTGCGAAATAACCGTAGGATAGCTGTAGAATTAGTTTAGTTTTATTTTCAACATAATTATTTTATTGTAATAATACAGGGACTTGGGCTGAGACTTGGGTGATATCGGGGTCTGTTTCACCGAGCACCGGTGTGCTCGGTGGACCTCATCGTGATTTTTGCTTGTTTTCGATTTTCTGGCTGTTTATTTACTGCTTATTTGATTTACGCGGTTTCAGCCCTAGCTTAGGAATTTCTGTGATTGTGACGTAATTAATTAAGATCCAAATATCTAATTATCTGCATGTGCCTATAGATCGATAATTGGACCTAATTAATTAAATCGCAAAGAAAAATTCGGATTATTTGAGCTCTAGTCTACGTGCCTTGAAGAGACACATACAACGCGTGTAGGATCTGTTGTGGCAGACACCGAGTGGCTCTCAAGATAGGACTCCGGACTTAGGCTCGAGTTCCCAGCTACTGTGCTTACGTGTAGAAATTGCTCTGCTAGAACCAGATTCTCGTGCATCATATATGTAGTTTATATTCTGTCTTTATTTTATACGCGGATCACTTTGCATGTAGACTGCTAGAGTCAGGTATGCATCTCTTATTCTATATGCATCATTGATTTCCGCACATCGGCTTTTTCATCTTCTCCCCCTGTTTTGGACTTAAATAATCAGGAGAACCGAAAAATTCGTTAGGAGTTGTTTGATCTGAAAAATACCTAAAAAGCAAAAACTATAAAATTAGGACTGATAAACAAACTTGACCCTAAAAGACACCTCACCTAAAACTCTGTCTTGGGGAGAGCATCCCCCTCATTGTCTGGTTTGGATGCGTGAGAGAGTGTCCCGCACACAAGGCTAGAGCCACATCCGATCCCCGATCAGACTACCGGTCTTTTATACAGGACAGTCTGATAGGTGGATTGGATTCCTATCAGGTCACGTAACCGCTCTGATATCCTGACATGATCACCTAACTAAAATTGGCAAGATAATTGACCGAGCTCTTACGGTCTCCAGCTCAGCGTTGAGTAGGTGAATCCGGGGCTTGTTTGCTCATCTTATTTGTTTCCAGATCTCATCCCCCAGACTCGCCAAATCAAGATGATGGGCAGGAGGTCTCTTAGGCAGCCTCTGTCTGCACCGCTTTTCAGCACTCCAGCCCACTCATCTAGGTTGGTTCGTTAGAGCCCAGACCCGCTCTCCGAACCCGAGTTCGATACCGCCCAGTTCCCCCTTGACCACCCTTCTGCTATTCCTGAGCTACCAGTGCCAGATGCGAGACATCAGACAGATGATATTTCGGCACCTGAGTTTGGGTCTTTTGCCTTTGCAGAGACCATGGCCAGCAGCGAGGAGCGCATCGATGGTCCGAGGATAGAAACAACCACATACGTTCTAGATCAGGGTGCGATCAACACCACAATGTTAGCCTCCCTTGATACGATGCAGCGACAGATCTAGGATCAGGGAGCTTTCATTGTAGAGATGAGGAGAGAGATGGAGCGGCTGAGGATCGCACGAGAGCTGCCGCGAGCCGAGGGGCGAAGAGGACCCGATCAACCAGAGGAGCCAGCAGCAGCAGCAGAGCAGCCAAGACCGATGCGGGAGTTGCACAACCCCTGATCGACTCTGACACACCGTTGGGTGGTTCTTCCGGCCATCGTGGGGGACTTCAAGTTCCCCCCCGAACAGACTTCAGCTACTCCCCCGCTTCCACGGGCTCTCGCCACTGAGGAGCCCCATCTTTATCTCCAGGAGTTCGAGATGATCTGCAGTACCATCCACGATCAGCAGGTGGACGAGGATACTATTAGGATGATTGCTTTTCCTTTCTCCCCGATCGATAGAGCAGCCAACTGGATGAAGCACTTAGGGAGATTTGTATACACCAAGGAGCAGCTCTGCACCAAGTACTTGAACAAGCACTATCCACTCGGGCGGACCAATGCAGCGAGGGCCTTGATCAGCAACTTCTCCATGCTCCCCAACGAGCAGTTTCACGAGGCATGGGAGAGGTTCAGAGAGCTGACTGACGGATGCTCGCACCACGATATCAAGAAGCCGAACCTAGTTTCTTCTTGTGCGGGTTGACACCAGAGCTGCAGGGCCTGGTGAACGCTTCTTGTGGCGGTTCCTACTTAGCCAAGGATGAGGATCAGGTCTGGGCCATCTACGAGGAGATGGCCGAGAACTATACATTGATGTCCCAGACCTGACTCTACACTCAGGGGCGCCCACAACCACAGACCGTGCAGTTTCATTGGATAGCACGGGTCGATGCCAGTCCTTCTGCTTCGTCTGCGACAGCCACACAGGCTGAGTCTACAGCCGCGGAGATGGGTATCAACAGCGAGAAGCTGGACCGGATCGATCTGGTCGAGAAGAAGCAGTACCAGGGCATATCTCAGATGGATCAGATGGAACAGACATTGAGTGACCTGAAGACACAACTCATGTGCCTCCAGGAGGCACAAACGGCTTCTCAGTCCCGTCTTCAGGCACGAGGATCCGAGCAGTAGTGGTAGCTCGTCCCAGCGCTCCAGTCAGCCTAGACAGGTGCCGTACTACCAGCAGCCACCACCATCGCAGGTTACTCAGATGGTGGTCTACCAGCCGGATCAGCCCCTGGCAGTACTCTCACCACCCCCTACAAGCCGGAGCCGTTGATGGATGTCAACGAGATTTGTTACGACCGACCCCAGCCCGGTATCCGACGAGATCATCCCGAATTCCATTGGTCAGTCGGAGGTGCCAGTTCCCAGCAGCAGCCTCCAGTTTAGGTTGGCCAGTACGGCCATCAGCGAGAGCAGCACCAGCACCCTAGCCCCTAGTACACCAGCACCAGCAGCAACAGCAGCCATCCCAGTATGGCCCTCATCCCTATCAGCAGGGACAGTCTTGGAGGCGAGAGCAGCCTCAGCAGTATCATCCACAGCAGTACCCCTCTCACCCACACCAACAGCAACAACCTCAGTACCAACGAGGCCACCCGTCAAGTTCTCATGGGCCAGCCTATGAGAACCCTGCCTTAGATGACCTAGCCTGCCTCATGACAGAGTAGAAGGCTACCTTCATACGGGAGATGGATGAGTTCCTCCAGGAGATGCGGGAGATCGTGAGAAGGAATGCCGCCATTCCTGCACAAACTGGGCCGAAACCGAACAATCAAAAGAGGAAGTCTGAGTAGGTACAGTTCACAGAGATTACCACTACTAGTGATTCATTTGGTGATTTGTCTGCATACATGTTTGATGCTGATTTTGTTACACTTAGGAGCGGTAGGATGCCAGCAGGCGGCGCCTCGTCTGAGCGACGACCCCACGCCACTTCCAGGGCGCCAGGCGAGGAGGAGCGCGATACTGAGTCCGCGAGAGATGATGACAGTGGTACTGATGCCACCATGGACGTTGATCTAGCCAACGGTACTGAGGCCGTCGTTTCACCAGTTGGAGGAGGTGGTTGATGAATACCCATTCATCACTCTTTATTCTTCTATTTTAGCTACAAAAACCTTTGCAAATACATGTAGATATGTGTAAATACAAATAATTACCAAAAGCATGCATTGTGTAAAAACCTATAATTAGCATGTTTTTGTGCAAAAATAAAAGAATAAAGAGTAAAAAGAAAAAGAGGGAAATATTTAGAATAAATATTGAGCAACCTAACCCAAGGGAGGGCTCAGCATGGGCCTGACCGCAAAAAAGCCACAGTAGAGGGAGATAGGAGCTCATGTGTAGATATCTATGTAAATAAATAAAATTATATTTTCCTCAACCAAAAATATTCTTGTAAATATTTGTATATATTTAGAAACAAAATAAAAATCTAAAAAAAATCAAAAATGCAAAAATATCCCTCCACCATGTGCATAGACCATCATTCTTTATTTATTTATTTAACCCTATAAATAAATGCATTTATTTTCAAAACTTTTTGTGAATATTCTATGGTATATATTGTAAATAAAATAAATAAAAAGAATTAAAACAAAAATCAAATAAAAATAACAAAAATTAAAAATACAAAAATATATTGTACATATGCCATGTATATAGTGTACATATATATTTATTTCACCCTTGTATATAACAATAAAAATAAAATAAAAATACCCTTTTATTCCTAATTTTATACTATAAATAAATAAAATATAAAATAGGAATAAAATTATAAAAATAACAATTAAAAAATCAAAATCAAAAGCCTCCATATTGTATATATACCTATATATTGTAAATACCTCATTTTTATTTCCAAAAATTATTAAAAATCACCAAAAAATAGAAAAAAATAAAAGAAAAATATTTCATGTTTTAAGTTTTTCTTAAATCGGCCATTTTCTACCTTAAAATAAATAAACAAAAAATAATAAATGGCAGCTTCTGATTGGTCCACGGGGGATTGTTGACCCCGGTCAACGCCTTCGCCATTTTTTCCACGCGCCTCCAGCCTGTCGCCCACGCAAACCCCGCGCCCGGATCCTTCGCCGATTATCCGACATCCTCGCCAGATCCTTCGCCGTGTGATCCACGCCTTCCATAGCCGTCACCTCTCAACCCTAAGCGAGCCTGCAACTATATAGATAACCACCTCCGCTGCCTCCGCGCCCCATCTTTGGCCCTTTTCCTTCTTCCCAGTGAACTCCCAGCGGCGTCGCGAGAGTGACAGCAAGCGATCGCCACTGTGGCAGCGAGGCGAGGAGGCGAAACCACTGATCCGGCGTTCTTCGCCGTCGTTGCTCCGCCACCAGCGTGAGCACCGAGCCTCGGGCCGAGACGACCCTTGAGGCTACGACCAGGAGCACCCCCTGCTCTTCCCCAGTCTCTCCCGACCACCCAGGTAGATCTCTTAG
Source organism: Ottelia alismoides (assembly GCA_037367405.1). Taxonomy (NCBI): domain Eukaryota; kingdom Viridiplantae; phylum Streptophyta; class Magnoliopsida; order Alismatales; family Hydrocharitaceae; genus Ottelia; species Ottelia alismoides. Next base: position 1,026,762 of record JAZKJV010004344.1, on the reverse strand, counting down.
GCCGTAGATTAGCGTAGTTTTTGATTCTTAGCTTACTGGTAGCGTAGCTCCGCCGCCGTCGCCAGCCACCTCCGATATCCCATCTGTCATTCCGACCCGACCATCATCTTCGCCAGACCTCTCCGCACCTTCTTCACCCCTTCGCCCAACCCAGATCGCACAGGATCTGGGAATCGAGCTCCTCCGTCCATCGCCTCGCCGGAGCTCGCCCATCTCGTCTCCCCGATCACCTTCACCACGCCTAACAGGGTCGAGGCACTTTGCCCTCGACCCGCGAAGCTTCTGGTGCATTTTGCAGGTCAAAAGGAGGCCATCTGAGGCCCCCTCACATCCAGGCCAGGAGCTTGTCGCCGCCTACCTCGCCGGAGCCCTTCCAGGGCTCGGTTGGGCCATCGGAGGCCTCCATTAGACGCGGAGGGCCCACATCTTCCTTCTCCAACCTTCAGCGAGCGCCCAGGAGGGGACCAGCGCCGTCACGAGTCCGGCGAAGCTCGCCGGAGCCCTGTTCGTCCTCCATCCTTCTCCGCCGTCCGATTGACCCCCGAGCTCCAGATTCCATCACGATCGTCCATCCGAGGAGCAGCTTCAACCGTCGGATCCATTCGAGGGTCGATCTCCACCGCCGATCCAGCGAAGCTCAGCCACTTCTTCCGTCCACCGTTCGATCTGCAACGTGGCAGCACCTGGACCGTTGGATCACAGTCGAGGACTCCAGCTCTGGGCGCCACCCATTTTCAGCCATCCATCTATCCACGTGGCGTCCATCCATCGGCTCGACTTAATAAAGGGGTAAATTACCTTAGGCCCCCTCTTAGTCTTTGCTTTATGCTTCAGTCCTGTAATTATTTAGCGTACTTTATTTACGTTGGGATATTTGCACATTGGACCTCGTGCTCTTTGATATTTGCATTTATACCCCTGTTTGCGTGAGCCACGTGCTTCGTCACGTGTACACTTGGTTTATTTGCAGTATTAGTCCTGTAGTTCTGGTTGTTCATGAATGAATAGAAACTTTTTGATAATTGCATTTATGCCCCTGTGAGCATTGTATTTGCGCATGTGCGTCTTTTTAGTGGGTTATTTGCAACATAGCCCTTGGACTTTTTGGTACGAGTTACCAGAAGGTCCTCGGACTTTTTTTTCTTACATATAGGTCCCTGAGTGCCTCAAGCACGTGCCACGTGCGTGATTTCTTGGGTATTTTGCACCAGGACCCCCAGAACTTTGGGTATTTGCACTTTGGTCCCTGTGCACAGTGCCCCCCTTTTGGATTTTGAATAAAATATCAAATCACCTCCAAATCCAATGAAAATTTGACACATGGCTCCTACCATGGTGTAGGATTTTTGTAGATTTTTTAGGACATTTTTGATCTTGTTTGCTATTTTTAAAAATTCAAAAACATCTATTTTTGGCACTGTTTCACTTGAAAAATCACAAAAAAATATAAGAACACCCCCAAAAATTCTATAAAAATTAGTTACTGTTCTTTGTGTGTTGTTTGATTTTCTAGCCAATTTTGGCTATTTTTCATTGAGTAAAAACCCTAAAAATCTAAAAACACCTCAAAACTCATAAAAAACATAATAAATAATTTAAAAACCCAAAAACAATAATTTTGGTGCTCAGATTTCCCTTGTTTTCTCTAGCATACAGGAAAATTACCTCCAGGTCCCTTTGAGATCCTTAGATATTTTATCTTTGGGTTTTGGGCCTGGCTGGACAGCACCTTGATTTTTTCGCACTGTTTGATTTTTAGAAAATAAAATACCCATCATAAAAATCACAAAAATTCACCAAAAACACTTCAAAACCTAAAAAACATAAAAACAATTTTTCTTGAATTTTTTGTTTGATTTTTGGTGCATTCAATAAATTGTCAGAGCTTGCTTGTTTATACCTTCTTTTATTTTCTTCATTTATTAAAAATCCAAAAACATTTTAAAAATCCAAAAACCACTAAAAAATTAGCTTTCGAAATTTGACTGCATAAGTTTTTAAATCGTGCTCCTTGTGTTCGACCCTGGTCGCTATACCAGGTAAAAAGAATAGCGAAAACCGCTTACATTTGTTTTCTTGATCTATCTTATTTTGAGTAGTTTTATCATTTTTCTCGATTGACCGTGCTTGGTGATTTGGGTCACAATGACCATTTTATTTACATACTTAACCCGATTGTCAGGCGGCTCATCAGAATGGCGTCGTTGCCGGGGAGCACGGCTTTGTAGTCATTTTTCTATTTTTTTTTCTCTCTCTATATTATAATTGTTTTCTGACATTCTCTCTTAGATTTTTGTGCGAGGTACTGCTTGGACTACTTGGAGTTTCTTTTTAGAGGACCCGCGCAGGAGGAAGAGAGAGAGGAGCAGGAATTTTTATTTTTGAGAAGGAGAGAGAACAATATTTTTGTAATAATTTAGGACTTTTGAACTGTGGACTTGGACATTTTTCGGGGTCTGTTTCGCCGAGTACCGGTGTGCTCGGGGGACCCATTTGGATTTTCGCGGCTTTTTCTGCGGTTTTGATAGCTAGCTGCCTTTTCCGGTGTTTACGCGGTTTTTCTCGAGCCCCTAGATTTAGGAATTTCTCTTGCTTGTGCCATAATTAGTAGGGTCCCCACACTTAATTGCTTATCTGTTCCTATAGATCGTTAATTGGACCTACTAATAATAAATAATAAAAATAACTTAGTCGCTTTCCTGAGAGCCTACGTGCCGGGAGCCTGCCCCGCAAGCGCTACTCCTGAACTCGACCTGTCGAGAAGAGGAGGGGTGGGCCAAGACCGGACTCTTTGGATCGAGGGCGAGTGACTGAGTTAGACGGTTCTGCGCTAGGAATTGCTCATCTAGGACTCGGTTTTTCCTCGCTGCACCATTTAGGTAGTTTAATTCTGTCTTTAAATTCTGCGCGGATCACTTGCATATAGAGTGCTGGAGACAAGGTACGCATTTCTTTCTCTGCATGCATCATTGATCTCTTCGCGCATCGGCTTTTTCGTCTTCTCCCTCTGTTTTTGGCTTAATCATCAGGAGAATCGGAAAATTCGTTAGGCCGCTTGTATTTATTTTGCAAAATTAAAAAAAAAATAAAAAGAAAAACAAAAAAAAGTGGGACTGGATAACACTATTGACCCTAAAAGACACTCACATTAAAAAATTTGTCTTGGGGAGAGCAACCCCCTCCTTGTATGGTTTGGATGCGCGAGAGAGTGACCCGCACCCTAGGTAGAGCCCTCCGGTGCTATTTCTAGCTGACTACCGACTCTTCCGTGCGGGCCAGTCGGTTGGAGTAGCATCGGGTATCCTAACAGGTCACGTAAGCGCTCTGATATTTTGTGTGTTCACCCAATAAAATTTGACAAGATAAATTGACCGAGCTTTCACGGTCTTCAGATTGTGTTGCGTTGGTGAACCGGGGGTTTGCTTTGCGATCATATTTTCTCCAGATCCCATCCGCCCAACTCGCCAGATCAAGATGATGGGTAGACGATCTCTTAGGCAGCCTCTGGCTGCATCGCTTTCAGGCGCGTCTACTTCATCATCTAGGTTGGCCCGTGAGAGTCGAGACCAGCTCTCCGGGCCCGAGTACGATTCCACCCTGTTCTCCCTCGATCCCCTTTCTTTTGCTACTGAGAGACATAAGCCCGAGGAAAGACGAATTGATTTGACAGAACCTGAGTTGGGCTCATCTGATTTTGCAGACGTCACTATGGCCGGATCCGGCAGTTCAGATCATCACCCTGACCAGGGAGCGATCAACTCCACCCTGATCGCATCATTAGAGGCAGTACAGAAGCAGCTACGTGATCAGGGAGCTTTCATGATTGAGATGAGAAGGGAGTTGGAGAGACTCAGAGAAGAGAGAGATCAGAGCGAGCCTGGGGACATTCCTGATGCTGATGCAGAGGCAGCAGCCGCAGCAGCGGCTGCCGCAGCGGCAGCCGCCGCCGCAGCAGGACCACTGAGACCGATGCGGGTGTTACACAACCCCGGATCTACACTGATGCACCATTGGGTGGTGGTACCTGCTATCGTGGGGGATTTCAAGTTCCCTCCGAACACCCTGCAGATGCTTCCTCATTTTCACGGACTTGCCACTGAGGAGCCCCACCTCCATCTCCAGGAGTTTTTGATGATCTGCAGCACTGTCCACGACCGTCATGTGGACCAGGATACGATTCGGATGATGGCCTTCCCTTTTTCACTGGTAGATAGAGCAGCCGCCTGGCTGAAGCATTTAGGGAAGTTTGTTTACACCTGGGAGCAGCTCCGCACCGAGTACTTGAACAAGTACTATCCACTCGGGCGGACGAATGCAGCGAGGGCCCTGATCAACAACTTCTCCATGCTCCCTAACGAGCAGTTTCACGAGGCATGGGAGAGGTTCAGAGAGCTTCTGGATAGATGCCCACACCATGACATTTCCAAGCCGAACCTAGTTCAGAGCTTCTTTAGTGGGATGACGCCAGAGCTTCAGGGTCTGGTGAATGCTTCTTGCGGCGGGTCCTACTTTGCCAAGGACCACAACCAAGTCTGGGCCATCTACGAGGAGATGGCCGAAAATTACATGGTGATGTCCCAGACTCGGTTGTACACACAGAGATCTCAGCCGCCAGGACCCGTGCAGTACCAGCGGATAGCACGGGTTGATGCAGGTCCATCCAGTTCGTCCACAGTTGCAGCCGCACAGGCAGAGTCGGCAGCTGCGGACATGGGGATTATCAGCGAGAAGTTGGACCGCATGGAAATAATAGAGAAGAAGCAGTGCCAGGGCATAACTCAGATGGAGCAGATGGCACAAACTCTGAGCGACATGAAGACCCATCTCTTGTGTCTTCAGGAGGCACAGACGGCTTCTCAGCCCCGTCTTCAGTCGCGAGGCGATTCCGGCGGCAGCCGCAGCTCGTCCCAGCGCTCCAGCTCCTTGCAGCAGCCTAGACAAGTTCACCTTGTACAGGCGGAGCAGTATCAGCAGCAGCAGCCCTCTTACCAGTCACCACCATCTCCAGAATTACAGATGGTGGTATATCAGCCGAATCAGCCTCTGGAAGTACTCCCACCAACCCCTTACGATGAGGACCGTTGATGGATGTCAACGGGATTTGGTATGACCGTCCTCAACCTGGAATCCGACGAGACCATCCTGGATTGAGGTGGGGGAATGGGGGTAACCAGTCCCAACAGCAGCCAGCCGGTCAGGGAGGGCAGTACTCCCAGCAGAGAGATCACCAGCAGCCCCCAGCACACCAGCCATCATCCTTCGTACCTCGTCCCTACCAGCAGCAGGGACAGACTTGGAGACGTGAGCAGCAGGCTCACCAGCAGCAGCATCCTTCCTCCTACCCCTCTCAGCCGCAGCAGCACCAGGTCCAGCAGCCTCATTACCAGAGAGGCAACCCGTCGGGCTCCCATGAGAGCCCCGCCTTGGATGATCTAGCCCGCATCTTCACAGAGCAGCAGGCTACATTTAGACGGGAGATGGACGAGTTCCGCCAGGAGATGCGGGACCTGATGAGAGGGAAGGCCGCCATCCCTGCACAGATCGAGCCTAATCCGAATAGCTTGAAGAGGAAGTCTGAGCAGGTAGTTCATACTGAGTTTGCCACTCCTAGTGACCCATTTGATGATACATCTTCGGATCTATTTGATGCTGATTTTGTCACACTTAGGAGCGGTAGGACCCCAGCAGGCGGCGGCGCCTCATCTGAGCTTCACCACGAGGACACTCCAGAGGCGCCATAGGAGGAGGAGGAGAGCGGTACTGAGGCCGCTCAAGACGATGACGGTGGTACTGATGCCACCAAGGATGCTGATTCCACCGGCGGTACTGAGGCCGCCGCTTCACCATATCGAGGAGGTGGTACTGACGCCACCAGCAGAGCCGAGCCAGCCCGCGGTACTGAAGCCGCAAGACGTCTAGTTGTAGAGCCAGCTAGAGGTGGTACTAAGGCCACCAATATTCATTTTGATAGAGATGTTGTCTTTCCTCGTATGGATGTATCTCAGGACTCTATTTTGAATAAAGGAAAAGGTTTAGTTTCTTCTGATCCCACTGTGGTGTATGATGTATGTGAGGATCCGGTCATCGAACCGTCTAGGCCTATTCCTAGTCCTTCATCTGAGAAGGACCCTGTGATCCCCTTTCCTACAGCCCTTGAGTTGGGGAAGGGGAAGAAAAGAGAAAAAGATCCAAAAAAGAGAGAGCAGGAGGAGTTCAGCCAGAGCATGATAGACTGATTTCACATCCAGCTGACCCTCCATGAGGCTTTGCAGCACATCCCTCTTCTTCAGCGATCCTTGAGAGACAGGACCACAGTCAGGAGGAAGAAGAGGAACAACACCGCAGAGATTCATGTGTTGACAAAAGCCACGTGTTACGCGATCCAGAACCATCTGCCGACCAAGAGGCCAGATTTAGGAGCCCCGTATGTCAGATGTCAGATTAGTGAGCAGAGGTTCGACCGTACTCTATTAGATAGCGGATCGTCGATCAACCTTCTTCCGGCAACCCTTCTCGACCACTTAGAGTTGGGCACTCTTAGACAGAGCAGGACATACCTTCAGTTTGCTGATCGGTCTGTCAAGAGGCCAAAGGGGTTGTTGCGAGATGTTGTCGTCACGATTCAGGGTTTGCAATTCCCCGTGGACTTCGTAGTGCTGGACATGGAGACCCCTGACTCGTTGACTGATTCCCCCATCATCCTCGGTCGCCTGTTCTTGGCCACAGCCAAAGCGGTAACTGACCATGACAGTGGGAAGGTATTCTTTCGCGTCCAGGGCGAGAGTATACAAATAGAGACGGTTAAGGACCACAGAGCCAGACTCAGAGCCCGCTCCGATGCGAGTACCGATACAGAGCAGCTGACAGACGCAGAGCCAGACATCCACCAGGACTGCGATTTTGTGATTACAGACGATGAGGCAGCTTGGGCAGATCCTGTAGCACAGACCATCCTCTCACTTTCAGATACAGCTGATGCAGAGATGATAGCAGAAGATAGTCTGGAGAGCACAACCCTGGTTCAGGATACTATTGAGTCAGCAGAGTCGGACCTTGATCGCGACACGATTTTTAGTGATGGTGGTACTAAGGCCACCCTGCTCTACGGTGGTACTCATGCCACCGCAGTTGATACAGATCCCTCGGATTCAGAATCTGATTGGGCAGATTATGATGATCAGATGCCAGACCTGGATCCACCTGAGCCTACAGATGAGGAGGAGGTAGAGGCAAAGCAGATCAGAGACAATGCAGAGAACCCGCCTTCTCCAGATCCAGTTTGTGAGAGTTCTTTATCATTTTCCCAGGCAGATTTGGCAGAAGTGTCAGCATACACACATCTTCTTCAGAAGACAGATTTGCCAGCACCCAGCTGTCCAGAGCTAAAGCCGCTCCCTACTTCGCTGAAGTATCGATTCCTTGCGGGAGAGTCTGAAATGTACCCAGTCATCATCTCTGCCGATCTGACTGGAGAACAAGAATCCCGTCTGATGGAGGTTCTTGAAAAGAACCGCAAGGCAATTGGATGGAGCGTAGCAGATCTCCATGGGATTAGTCCCTCGTTGTGCTCCCACCATATCTATCTCGAGGAAGGGGCAAAGCCGTCGCGTGAGTTCCAGCGGCGACTGAACCCCTACCTAAGAGAGGTTGTCATGAAGGAAATATCAAAATGGTGGAGTGCAGATTTTATTTATCCCATTTCCGACTCCAAGTGGGTTAGCCCCTTGCATGTGGTGCCCAAGAAGACGGGCATCACGACTGTGATCAGTGAGTCGGGAGAGGAGATTGCTACACGAGTACCCACCTCTTGGAGGGTTTGTGTTGACTACAGGAGACTCAACCAAGCCACCAAGAAGGACCATTTCCCCTGCCTTTTATTGACCAGATCATTGAGAGACTGGCAGGGAAAAGCCATTATTGCTTCCTGAATGGGTACTCGGGCTACAATCAGGTGGCCATCGCTCCTGAGGATCAGGAGAAGACCACCTTTACCTGTCCCTTCGGTACATACGCCTTTCGACGCATGCCATTTGGGCTATGCAACGCCCCTGCGACTTTTCAGAGATGCATGCTGTCGATCTTTTCGGACATGGTAGGGGAGTGTTTGGAGGTCTTCATGGACGACTTCTCGGTTTACGGCGACGGATTCGATTCCTGTCTTGACTACCTAGACCGAGTGCTCCAGCGATGTATTGCTACCCGCTTGGTTCTGTCTTGGGAGAAGAGTCACTTCATGGTGACTTAAGGGACGGTGCTTGGCCACATCATCTCCAACAGGGGCATGGAGGTTGATCCGGCCAAGGTTGACGTCATTAGAAAACTCGCACCGCCGTCCAATTTGAAGCAGCTACGGTCATTTCTGGGGCACGTTGGTTTTTATAGGAGATTCATTCATGATTTCAGCAAGATTGCCCGACCGTTGACTGACCTCTTGACGAAAGACACCGAGTTCCTTGTCGATGACAAGTGTCTTTCGTCCTTTGAGACTCTCCAGCAGTGTGTTATTGAGGCTCCTGTCCTTCAGCCACCCGATTGGTCTCTCCCATTCGAGATCATGACGGACGCCTCCGATTTTGCCGTAGGGGCAGTGCTGGGACAGAGGAGGGATGGAGTTCCATTTGCCATACACTACGCTAGCCGCACATTGGATTCCGCCCAGCGGAATTATACGGTTACAGAGAAGGAGATGCTAGCCGTAGTGTTTGCCCTAGATAAGTTCAGATCGTATATCATTGGATCTAGAGTGACTTTGTATACAGATCACACCGCCATCAGGTACCTCATGGCAAAGAAGAATGCCAAAGCCAGACTGACTAGATGGATCCTTCTACTCCAGGAGTTCGATATTGAGATCAAGGATAAGCCTGGAGTCAAGAATGTGGTGGCGGATCATCTCTCCCGATTAGAGCAGCCTGAGGATTCTGAGCAGATTGATCCCATTAGAGATACCTTCCCAGATGAGGCGATCCTTGCTATCGCCTCACTCCCGTGGTATGCTGATATTGTGAACTTTCTCGTTGCAGGGAAAGTCCCACAAGATTGGCCCAGGCAGAGGCTTGAGATCTTCCTTGCGAGGGCCAAGTCCTACCACTGGGAGGATCCCATCCTTTACCACGAAGGAGGGGACAGCGTCTGGCGTCGGTGTATTCCTCAGGAGGAACACCGTAGTGTCCTCACTTACTGCCACAAGCTTGAGGCAGGAGGACATCATTCTGGGAGGAGAACGACACAGAAAGTGCTCCAATCCGGCTTGTGGTGGCCTACACTCTTCAAGGACTCTGATGAGTTCGTGAAGAGGTGTACTGACTGTCAGAGGATGGGTACTTGTGGACAGCGTGATATGATGCCGATGCAGCCCATTCATTTCTGTGAGGTTTTTGATGCATGGGGCATCGATTTCATGGGTCCATTCCCTAAGAGTCAGGGATTTGAGTACATTCTGTTGGCCGTAGATTATGTTAGTCGTTGGGTTGAGGCTATCCCCGCCAGAGCCGCTGATGCGAGGACAGTTTGCAGATTTTTGAGGAAGCACATCATCATGCGGTTCGGGGTTCCACGAGTTCTGATTTCTGATGGGGGGTCTCATTTCATCAACGACCAGGTAAAGGCCCTTGCTAGCGAGTTCAGCATAGATCATCATGTTGCCACACCTTATCATCCACAGACGAATGGTCTAGCTGAGGTGTCGAATAGGGAGATCAAGAATATTTTGCAGAAAGTCGTCTGCCCTGACCGAAAGAATTGGTCACAGCTTTTGGACTCGGTCTTGTGGGCATATCAGACGTCTTTCAAGACTCCATTGGGTACATCTCCCTTTCGCCTCGTTTATGGCAAGCCATGCCATTTACCTGTTGAGCTGAGACACAAGTCACTTTGGGCAGTTACAGATATTCTTATGGATCTAGATGGTATTGGAGGCCAGAGGAGGGCCGAGCTAGCTGCCCTGGAAGAGCTTAGAGATGCAGCTTTCTCAAGCAGCCTACATTATAAGGAAAAAGTGAAGGAGTGGCATGATTCTCACATCAGCCACAAGCATTTTGAGATTGGACAGAGAGTATGGCTGTTTGATGCAAGGCTACGATTATTTCCAGGGAAGCTACAGAGCAAATGGAAGGGACCTTACTTGGTCAGAAAGGTACACGATAACGGTAGCATTGATATATCGGAGTTATCTTCTGAGAGTACCTTTCGAGTGAACGGCCAGCGGCTCAAGCCATTTCTAGATCATGAGCCGCGGGACGTTATTGTTGCCACTATTCATTTTACGTGAGATGTAGTCTCTTGACTCACATCTTTTGCATCTCACGCCTGATTTTCACTGTTCCTCCGCCTGTATAGATCCAGTTGTCCATATCATTCTATTCTTTAGCCCCACATCCCTTTTCTCATCCTGTGATTATGCTATACTTAGGGTGTACTTTACCCTAAGTATAGGGGGGATGTCGGACTTGCGAGTATTCTTTTCATTCTTTCTGCTCCTGTTTTTGCTGCCTATACTTAGGGATATTTTACCCTAAGTATAGGAGGGGCAGACTCTGTATCTTCTTCACTCGGATTTCCCTTCATGTACAGCTTGCTATACTTAGGATTAGTTAATCCTAAGTATAGGGGGAAACCACCGAGTTCCTCTCATTCTATTCATATATTCGTTCTTGTACCTAGCCATTCCTTTTCACTTCCCTTCTACTAAGCACGAGTTATGTCTTCTTCATCGCTCTTGATCACTCTGAGGACATCGTTCGAGCTAAGTATGGGGGGGTGTGTATATATTTCATATATACTTTAGCCATAACTCGTACTTTGTGTGAGTGTGTTAATAAATAAAATGGCTAAAAATCACAAAAATTTAAATTTTTTTTATGTACATAAACCTCTTTTATTCTTGCACATAAATAGCTAGTATACAAAGTATTTTTGTAAAAATGATTTCAAAAATCTTTTGTGTAAAGTTTGTGTAAATATTTTTGTATCAAAATTATGTATATAGTACAAAATTTTTCCAAAATGTTTTGAAAATCAAAAGTTTGCAAAAATCTTGTGTAAATGTTTGTGAAAATCTTTTTGCAAAACTCGCACTTCATGCATCATCATCATCCATGATTTCAAAACATTTTTCAAAAATTTTGCATGATTGTAAAATATTTGTAAATAGCATCTTGTGTACATACATGTATATAGTTTTTCCTGGATGAGAGTTGACATTTAAACTAAGCCTGGAATTAAATTGAGAAATGGAGCTTGACTAAGATCTTAATCAACTTAACTTCAAGAGGAACCTTATAGGATTTAGGTTTAAGGCTTTTCGGGTCCATAAGGACTTAATTCTTTGAGTCCACTAGGCTATGAGCATATGTCATCTTGATGAGCTTAAGTAGAACACTTAACAACACACGCATGACTCTTAGAGACAATGGCTTGACTTGCACCTGCACCTTACACATGGCTCTCCACGGATGAGGTGGTGAGGAGGCAGTTTCCTTTGGCTTGGGGTAGCATATGAGGGTAGTTCTTCTAGGCGGAACCTCTCTTCTTCTTCTAGTGAAGGAAGTGCACCTCAACTTGGTCTAGTGGTGATGAAGGCTAAAGACAGAAGCTGTGGGTTGCAATAAAGCTTCAAAAGAGGGATAGTCTACTGGCTCAAGAGGAAATTTCTTGTATATATGCTGCACCATGTAGATATGCTGTACAGAAGTTCTTTGAAAAAAAAAATATGCAAAAATGCAAAAAGAACTCCAAAAAAGTGGTGGGTCGGATTGAAAATTTAATAACCCCACCGGAGTGTATATAGTCAAATGAAGCAAAGCTTATGGTATCCATGTTACATCTCATGAAGCTTGCAGCGGGAGACTTAGCTACACTGGCTAAGCTTCCAAAACTCTATACTTCTTCCCCCTCTTCTTGAGCCGGTTGTACTTGAACTTAGAAGGGAATACCCCGCTTCTCGAGGAAAGAGTTGCTAGACCGAGGCATTAGAGTTACCAGGTTGAGGGAGGTTGTTTCTTTGTTGCTTCTGAGGTGGGAGCCACATATCACTTACACTGCATGGAAAGATTCATGGTCATTAGAGTTTGTGTATGTAGACTTGTTCTGATCTGGTTTATTGAGGAGTCTTGTCCATAGATTGGTGGAACTTATAGGATGTTGAGTTTTAAGCTTAAGTCTAAATAAGGTTCCGACACATTAATAATCCAAAGATCTGATCGAGCTCCATATTTCAATTTACTGAAGGAAAGTTTAATGATTCAACTTTGATCCATGTACATCCTCTTTTTCTTTTTCTTTTTCTTTCTTTTTCACTTCTTTTTCAAATAAGTGTTTGCTAAGGGACTAGCAAAGTTAAGCATAGGGGGGTGATGAATACCCATTCATCACTCTTTATTCTTCTATTTTAGCTACAAAAACCTTTGCAAATACATGTAGATATGTGTAAATACAAATAATTACCAAAAGCATGCATTGTGTAAAAACCTATAATTAGCATGTTTTTGTGCAAAAATAAAAGAATAAAGAGTAAAAAGAAAAAGAGGGAAATATTTAGAATAAATATTGAGCAACCTAACCCAAGGGAGAGCTCAGCATGGGCCTGACCGCATAAAAGCCACAGTAGAGGGAGATAGGAGCTCATGTGTAGATATCTATGTAAATAAATAAAATTATATTTTCCTCAACCAAAAATATTCTTGTAAATATTTGTATATATTTAGAAACAAAATAAAAATCTAAAAAAAAATCAAAAATGCAAAAATATCCCTCCACCATGTGCATAGACCATCATTCTTTATTTATTTATTTAACCCTATAAATAAATGTATTTATTTTCAAAACTTTTTGTGAATATTCTATGGTATATATTGTAAATAAAATAAATAAAAAGAATTAAAACAAAAATCAAATAAAAATAACAAAAATTAAAAATACAAAAATATATTGTACATATGCCATGTATATAGTGTACATATATATTTATTTCACCCTTGTATATAAACAATAAAAATAAAATAAAAATACCCTTTTATTCCTAATTTCATACTATAAATAAATAAAATATAAAATAGGAATAAAATTATAAAAATAACAATTAAAAAATCAAAAATCAAAAGCCTCCATATTGTATATATACCTATATAATGTAAATACCTCATTTTTATTTCCAAAAATTAATTAAAAATCACCAAAAAATAGAAAAAAATAAAAGAAAAATATTTCATGTTTTAAGTTTTTCTTAATTCGGCCATTTTCTACCTTAAAATAAATAAACAAAAAAATAATAAATGGCAGCTTCTGATTGGTCCACGGGGGATTGTTGACCCCGGTCAACTCCCCCGCGGACTCTTTCCTTTTTGAGAAGATGCGCTCCGCCCCGCCTTCGCCATTTTTTCCACGCGCCTCCAGCCTGTCGCCCACGCAAACCCCGCGCTCGGATCCTTCGCCGATCATCCGACATCCTCGCCAGATCCTTCGCCGTGTGATCCACGCCTTCCATAGCCGTCGCCTCTCAACCCTAAGCGAGCCTGCAACTATATAGATAACCACCTCCGCCGCCTCCGCGCCCCATCTTTGGCCCTTTTCCTTCTTCCCAGTGAACTCCAGCGGCGTCGCGAGAGTGACAGCAAGCGATCGCCACTGTGGCAGCGAGGCGAGGAGGCGAAACCACTGATCCGGCGTTCTTCGCCGTCGTTGCTCCGCCACCAGCTTGAGCACCGAGCCTCGGGCCGAGACGACCCTTGAGGCTACGACCAGGAGCACCCCCTGCTCTTCCCCAGTCTCTCCGACCACCCAGGTAGATCTCTTAGGCCGTAGATTAGCGTAGTTTTTGATTCTTAGCTTACTGGTAGCGTAGCTCCGCCGCCGTCGCCAGCTACCTCCGATATCCCATCTGTCATTCCGACCCGACCATCATCTTCGCCAGACCTCTCCGCACCTTCTTCACCCCTTCGCCCATCCCAGATCGCACAGGATCTGGGAATCGAGCTCCTCCGTCCATCGCCTCGCCGGAGCTCGCCCATCTCGTCTCCCCGATCACCTTCACCACGCCTAACAGGGTCGAGGCACTTTGCCCTCGACCCGCGAAGCTTCTGGTGCATTTTGCAGGTCAAATGGAGGCCATCTGAGGCCCCCTCACATCCAGGCCAGGAGCTTGTCGCCGCCGACCTCGCCGGAGCCCTTCCAGGGCTCGGTTGGGCCATCGGAGGCCTCCATTAGATGCGGAGGGCCCACAGCTTCCTTCTCCAACCTTCAGCGAGCGCCCAGGAGGGGACCAGCGCCGTCACGAGTCCGGCGAAGCTCGCCGGAGCCCTGTTCGTCCTCCATCCTTCTCCGCCGTCCGATTGACCCCCGAGCTCCAGATTCCATCACGATCGTCCATCCGAGGAGCAGCTTCAACCGTCGGATCCATTCGAGGGTCGATCTCCACCGCCGATCCAGCGAAGCTCAGCCACTTCTTCCGTCCACCGTTCGATCTGCAACGTGGCAGCACCTGGACCGTTGGATCACAGTCGAGGACTCCAGCTCTGGGCGCCACCCATTTTCAGCCGTCCATCTATCCACGTGGCGTCCATCCATCGGCTCGACTTAATAAAGGGGTAAATTACCTTAGGCCCCCTCTTAGTCTTTGCTTTATGCTTCAGTCCTGTAATTATTTAGTGTACTTTATTTACGTTGGGATATTTGCACATTGGACCTCGTGCTCTTTGATATTTGCATTTATACCCCTGTTTGTGTGAGCCACGTGCTTCGTCACGTGTACTCTTGGTTTATTTGCAGTATTAGTCCTGTAGTTCTGGTTGTTCATGAATGAATAGAAACTTTTTGATAATTGCATTTATGCCCCTGTGAGCATTGTATTTGCGCATGTGCGTCTTTTTAGTGGGTTATTTGCAACAAAGCCCTTGGACTTTTTGGTACGAGTTACCAGAAGGTCCTCGGACTTGTTTTTCTTACATATAGGTCCCTGAGTGCCTCAAGCACGTGCCACGCGCGTGATTTCTTGGGTATTTTGCACCAGGACCCCCAGAACTTTGGGTATTTGCACTTTGGTCCCTGTGCACAGTGCCCCCCTTTTGGATTTTGAATAAAATATCAAATCACCTCCAAATCCAATGAAAATTTGACACATGGCTCCTGCCACGGTGTAGGATTTCTGTAGATTTTTGAGGACATTTTTGATCTTGTTTGCTATTTTTAAAAATTCAAAAACATCTATTTTTGGCACTGTTTCACTTGAAAAATCACAAAAAAATATAAAAACACCCCCAAAAATTCTATAAAAATTAGTTACTTTTCTTTGTGTGTTGTTTGATTTTCTAGCCAATTTTGGCTATTTTTCATTGAGTAAAAACCCTAAAAATCTAAAAACACCTCAAAACTCATAAAAAACATAATAAATAATTTAAAAACCCAAAAACAATAATTTTGGTGCTCAGATTTCCCTTGTTTTCTCTAGCATACAGGAAAATTACCTCCAGGTCCCTTTGAGATCCTTAGATATTTTATCTTTGGGTTTTGGGCCTGGCTGGACAGCACCTTGATTTTTTCGCACTGTTTGATTTTTAGAAAATAAAATACCCATCATAAAAATCAAAAAAATTCACCAAAAACACTTCAAAACCTAAAAAACATAAAAACAATTTTTCTTGAATTTTTTGTTTGATTTTTGGTGCATTCAATAAATTGTCAGAGCTTGCTTGTTTATACCTTCTTTTATTTTCTTCATTTATTAAAAATCCAAAAACATTTTAAAAATCCAAAAACCACTAAAAAATTAGCTTTCGAAATTTGACTGCATAAGTTTTTAAATCGTGCTCCTTGTGTTCGACCCTGGTCGCTATACCAGGTAAAAAGAATAGCGAAAACCGCTTACATTTGTTTTCTTGATCTATCTTACTTTGAGTGGTTTTATCATTTTTCTCGATTGACCGTGCTTGGTGATTTGGGTCACAATGACCATTTTATTTACATACTTAACCCGATTGTCAGGCGGCTCATCAGTGGTACTGATGCCACCACAGTTGCTGAGCCAGAGTGCGGTATTGATGCCGCGAGTCGACATGTCGAGGGTGGTACTGAAGCCACCATTTCTACTTTTGCTAGTCCTGTTGTCTTCCCATCTGTACATGTATCTCAAGACGTTTCTGGAAATAAAGGAAAGGGTTTGTTATTTTCGGATCCACATGTGTTGATTGATGATGCTTGTGTGGGTTCTGTTGTTCATGAGCATGCCAGGCCCTCTACTAGTCCTTCATCTGAGAAGGACCTCGTGATCCTCTTTCCACGAGTACTTCACATGGCAAAGGGGAAGAAAATAGAAAATCAGAAAAAGAATTACCAGATAGAGTTCAGCCAGCAGATGATAGATCGATTCCATATTCAACTGACTCTACAAAAGGCCTTGAAGCACATCCTTCTACTCCAGAGATCACTCAAAGATAGGACCACAGTCAGGAGGAAGAGGAGGAACCACCAGTCAGAGATCCATGTGCTTACTCGAGCCACTTGTTTCGTGATACAAAACCTTCTGCCAGCCATGAGGTGAGATGCAGGAGCCCCGTATGTCACATGCCACATTCATGAGCAGAGGTTCGACCGCACTCTATTAGACAATGGTTCTTCGAACAACCTACTTCCGGCAACCCTTCTCGACTGCTTTGAGTTGGGCACTCTTCGACAGAGTAGGACGGACCTTCAGTTTGTTGATCGATCAGTCAAGAGGCCGAAGGGGTTGCTGAAGGACGTTGTCGTCACGATTCAGGGCCTGAAATTCCCCGTAGACTTCATTGTGTTGGAATGGAGATCCCTGAGTCTGTGACCGATACCCCGATCATTTTAGGACACCCGTTCTTGACCACAGCCAAGGCAGTGTCCGACCATGATAGCGGGAAGGTGTACTTTCGCGTCGAGGGCGATAGTATACAAATAGAGACGGTCGAGAAAACTAGAGCCAGAGATTAAGCTTGCTCAAAGCAGACTTCCGATTCAGAGCTGATGACAGAGGCATGGCTAGACATCCACCAGGACTGTGACTTTGTGATTATAGATGATGAGGCAGTTTGGGTAGATCCAGTCGCACATGTCATCCTCTCACCTTCAGAGTTCGCTAATGCAGAGAAGCCAGCAGAAGAGAGCTTGGAAAGCGCATTCCTGGTCTAGGATACATCTCAGGCAGCAGAGCCGGTTCTCGACCGCTAGAAAGATTTTTCTGAGTATGATACAGATCCCTCGGAGTTAAATATTGATTGGATAGAGTTTGATGATTTGATACTGTACCTGACTTCTACTGAACCTACATCTTGGAAGGAGGTTGATTCCATGCAGAGCAGAGACAGTCCAGTCGAGCAGCCTTCTCCAGATTCAGATTGTGAGCGAGAGTTTTCGTTCTCCCATGCAGATTTGGCAGTATTCACTCAGACCTTTCAGAGGCCAAATTTGCAAGCACCTACTTGTACGGTACAGATTCCTTACAGGTGAGCATGAGATGTACCCAGTCTTTATCTCCGCTGATTTGACTGGAGAGCAAGAATCCCTTCTGATGGGGTTCTTGAAAAGAACCGCAAGGCGATAGGATGGGGCGTAGCCGATCTCCAGGGGATCAGTCCGGCTCTGTGCTCCCACCATATCTATCTCAAGGATGAGGCAAAGTTGTCTCGTGAGTTCTAGCGGCGGCTGAACCCGAATTTACGAGAGATTGTCATGAAGGAGATCTCGAAATAGTGGAGCACCGATTTTATCTACCCCATCTCCAACTCCAAGTGTGTCAGTCCGTTGCATGTGGTGCCCAAGAAGAAGGGCATCACTACAGTTGTCAGTGAGTCTGGAGAGGAGATCTCTACCTGGGTACCCACTTCTTGGCAGGTCTGTGTGGGCTACAAACGATTGAACAAGGCCACCAAGAAGGATCATTTCCCCCTGCCCTTTATTGATCAGATTATTGAGAGGCTGGCAGGAAAGATCCATTACTGTTTCTTGGATGGGTACTCCGGTTATAATCAAGTGGCCATCGCGCCCGAGGACCAGGACAAGACCACCTTCACATGTCCCTTCGAGACATATGCTTTCAGACGCATGCCATTTGGATTGTGCAATGATCCGGCGACATTCCAGAGATGCACTGTCCATCTTTTCGGACATGGTGGGGGAGTGCTTGAAGGTTTTCATGGATGATTTCTCGGTCTACGGTGACGTATTCGACTCTTGTCTTGACTGCCTAGACCGAGTCCTTCAGCGATGCATTAAGGTTCACCTTGTGTTGTCTTGGGACAAGAGTCACTTAATGGTGACTCAAGGGATGGTGCTTCGTCATATCATCTCCAACAGGGGCATAGAGTTCAATTCGACCAAGGTGGATGTCATTAGAAACTCAATCCACCGTCCAGCTTGCGGTAGTTACAGTCTTTTCCGGGGCACGTCGGTTTCTACCAATGCTTCATTCATGATTTTAGTAGGATTGCACGACCGTTGACTTATCTGCTGATGAAAGACATCGAGTTCCTTGTTGATGATAAGTGCCTATCATCATTTGAGACTCTCAAGAGCTGTGTTGTAGAGGCTCCTGTTCTTCAGCCACCCGATTGGTCTCTCCCATTCGAGATCATGACAGACGCCTCCGATTTTGCCATGGGGGCCGTGCTGGGACAGAGGAGGGATGGAGTCCCATTTACTATTCACTATGCTAGCCATACATTGGATGCCGCGCAATGAAATTATACAGTCACTGAGAAGGAGATGCTATCCGTAGTTTTTGCCCTAGATAAGTTCAAATCATACATCATTGGATCTAGAGTGACCATTTATACTGATCATACCACCATCAGGTACCTCATGGCAAAGAAGGATGCCAAAGCTAGATTGACCAGATGGATCCTTCTACTCCAGGAGTTTGATATAGAGATTAAGGATAAGCCTGGAGTCAAGAATGTGGTGGTGGATCATCTCTCCCGAATGGAGTATCTTGAGGATTCTGAGCAGATCGAGCCTATTTGTGAGACCTTCCCAGATGAGGCGATCCTTGCTATCACCTCGTTCCCGTGGTATGCTGATATTGTGAACTGTCTTGTCGCCAAGAAATTTCCACAAGATTGGCCCAGACAGAAACTTGAGACCATCCGTACGAAGGCCAAGTTTTACCATTGGGAGGATCCTGTCCTTTACCATGAGGGAGGGGATAGTATCTGGCGTCGGTGCATTCCTCAGGAGGAGCATCACAGCGTCCTTACTTACTGCCACAAGCTTGAGGCAGGAGGACATCACTCTAAGAGGAGAACGTACAGAAAGTGCTCCAATCCGGCCTATGGTGGCCTACTCTCTTCAAGGACTCTGATGAGTTTGTGAAGAGGTGTACTGACTGTCAGAGGATGGGCACTTGTGGACAGCGTGATATGATGCCGATGGAGCCCATACACTTCTGTGAGGTTTTTGACACATGGGGCATCGATTTCATGGGTCCATTCCCTTTGAGTCAAGTATTTGAGTACATTTTGTTGGCCGTAGATTATGTGAGTCGTTGGGTTGAGGCCATCCCCATCCGAACTGTAGATGCTAGGACCGTATGTAGATTTTTGAGGAAGAATATCATTTCACGGTTCGGGATCCCTCGAGTGTTGATATCTGATGGGGGGTCTCATTTCGTCAACGACAAGGTAAAGGCCCTTGCTAGCCAGTTCAGCATAGACCATCGAGCTGCCACTCACCCTCAGACGAATAGTCTTGCAGAAGTGTCGAACAGGGAGATCAAGACTATATTGCATAAAGTCGTCTTCCCTGATCGAAAGGATTGGTCACAGCTTTTGGACTCGGTCTTGTGGGCATATAGGATGTATTTCAATACTCCTTTGGGTACATCTCCCTTTCACCTCGTTTATGGCAAGCTGTGCCATTTACCTGTTGAGATGAGACATAGGTCACTATGGGCTGTCATAGATATACTTTTGGATCCAAAGAGTGTAGGAGATCAGAGGAGGGCAGAGTTAGCAGCCCTAGAGGAGCTTCGTGATACTGCCTTTTCAAACAGCCTACATTACAAGGAGAGAGTGAAGGAGTGGCATGATTCTCATATCAGCCACAAGCAGTTTGAGCCAGGACAGAAAGTACGGATGTTTGATGCTAGGCTTCGATTATTTCCATGGAAGCTACAGAGCAAATGGAAGGGACCCTATTTTGTTAAAAAGGTACATGACAATGGGAGTATTTATATATTCGAGTTGTCTTCTGATGCTACCTTTCGAGTGAACGGCCAGCGGCTCAAGTCATATCTAGATCATGAGCTGCGGGTCGTTGATGTTGCCCCTATTCACTTTGCGTGAGATCTGGTCTCTTGACTCACATCTATTGCATCTCATGCCTGATTATCAATGTTCTTCCGACCTGTATAGATCCAGTTTTCCATATCACTCTATTCATTAGTCCCACGCCCCTTTGCTCATCTTATGATTATGCTATACATAGGGTGTACTTTACCCTATGTATGGGGGTGTAGGACTCTCGGGTATCCTATTGATTCTTTCTACCCATGTTTTGCTGCTATACTCAGGGATATTTCACCCTTAGTATAGGGGGGGGGGGGTAGACCCTGTACATCCTTCCACTTGGATTTCCCTTCATGTACAGCCTGCTATACTTATGATTACTTGATCCTAGTTATAGAGGGAAACATCGAGTCCTCTTTATTCTATTTCTTTGATTCATATTTGTACATACCATTCCTTTTCACTTCCCTATACTAAGCACGAGTTATGTCTTCTTCATCGCTCTTGATCACTCTGAGGACATCATTCGAGCAAAGTATAGGGGGTGTGTATATATTTCATATATACTTTAACCATAACTCGTACTTTGTGTGAGTGTGTTACTAAATAAAAATGGCTAAAAATCCATAAAAAATAAAAAAATTTCCCGTGTACATAAAATTCTTCTTGCACATACCTATTTATTTATAAAAATTATTTTTGTACAAATGATTGTAAAATCTTTTTGTGTAAATAACTTGTAAATATTTTCATATCAAAATTTATGTATATAGTACAAATTTTTTTTAAAATATTTGAAGAACAAAAAGTTTGCAAAAACCTTGTGTAAATTTTTGTAATTATTTTACAAAACTTCGTATTCATGCATACATCCATGTTTTCAAACATTTTTCAAAAATTTTGCACATGTGTACATATTTGTAAATTGCATCTTTGTAAATACTTGCATAGTTTGTCCAAATCATAGTCGACATTTAATCTGGCCTAGAATTAAATTGACAAATGGAGCTTGGTAAGACCTTAATCCACCTAATAATAAAAGGAACCTTATAGGGCTTAGGATTTAGAGTTTTCAGGTCCATTGGGACTTAATTCTTTGAGTTCACTAGTCTATGAGCATATGTCATCTTGATGAGCCTAAGTAGAGCACTTAACAACACACGTATGACTCTCAGAGACAATGGCTTTACTTGCACCAGCACTTTACACATAGCTCTCCACGGATGAGGTGGTGAGGAGGCAGTTTCCTTTGGCTTGGGGTAACATATGAGGGTAGTACTTCTAGGCGGAACCTCTCTTCTTCTTAGAGTGAAGGAAGTGCGTCTCAACTTGGTCTGGTGGTTATGAAGTCTAAAGACAGAAGCTGTGGATTACAATAAAGCTTCAAAAGAGGGATAGTCTATTGGCTCAAGAGGGAAAACTCCTTGTATATATGCTGCACCATTAGATATGTTTTACAGATGCACATGAAAAAAATGTGCAAAAAGAAAAGAACTCCAAAAAAGTGGTGGGTCGGATTGAAAATTTAATAATCCCACCGGAGTGTATATAGTCAAATAAAGCAAAAGCTTATGTTATACATGATCATCTCATGAAGCTTGTAGTGGAAGACTCAGCTACTCTGGTTAGAGCTCCCAAGGATACATGGCTACACTGGTCATGGTCCATTCTCTTCTTCCCCCTCTTCTTGATCCGGTTGCACTTGAACTTAGAAGGGAATACCCCGCTTCTCTAGGAAAGAGTTGCTAAACCGAGGCATTAGAGTTACTGGTTTGAGGGAGGTTGTTTCTTTATTACTTATGAGGTGGGGAGCTACATATCACTTACATAGTACAAGGAAATATTCATAATCATTAGAGTTTGTGTATGTAGACTTGTTCTGATCTGGTTTATTGAGGAGTCTTGACCATAGATTGGTGGAACATAGAGGCTGTTAAGTTTTAAGCTTATGTCCAAGTAAGGTTCCGACAAACTAATAATACAAAGGTCTGACTGAGCTCCATATTTCAATTTAATGAAGGAAAGTTTAATAATCAACCTTGATTTCTCCTCTTTTTCTTTTTCTTTCGCACTTCTTTTTCAAATAAGTGTTTGCTAAGGGACTAGCAAAAGTAAAGTATAGCGGGGTGATGAATCCCAATTCATCACTCTTTATTCCTCTATTTTAGCTACAAACCTTAGCTAGGTATAAATATCACAAGTTGTCAAAACACATGCATCATGTAAATATGCATAATTAGCATGTTTTTATGTGAAAATAAAGGAATAAATAAACACAAGAAAAAGAGGGAAATATTTAGAATAAATATTGAGTGACCTAATCCAAAGGGAGGGCTCAGCATGGGCCTGACCGCAAAAGAACCCAAGTATAGAGAGATAAGGTCAATCATGTGTATACATAACCTCATGTATATAAATAAATTTATTTTACTCAAAATAAAAATAAAAAGTGTTTCTCATATTTTGTACATATTTGTAAAAAAACAAATAAAATAAAAATGGACAAAATAAAAGAAAAATAAAAATAAATAAAATTCTCTCTCATCGGTGTACACAGACCATGTATATAAAATAAAATGCCTATTTATTTTCTCCTTGTAAATAATTAATAAATCCAATAAAAATATTTGGTATACTCCATATTTTATGGTGTAAATAAATAAAATAAAAATCAGAAAAATAAAAACAAAAATAATAAAAATCATTTCCCATCTTGTATATATACCATGTACATATGTATATAGTTTTATTTATTTAATTAATGAAAATACATCATAAAAATAAAATAAAAATACCTTTTTATTCCATATTTTATGTTGTAAATAAATAAATTATAAAATTGGAATAATTGTACAAAAATAAACAACTAAAAATAAAAATACAAAAATACATATGTATATATACCTATATATAATAATAATAATAATATAATGTAAATACGTTATTTATTTTTCAAATAAATAAATAAATAACACTAAAAAATAATTTGAAAAATATAAACATTTTTCATGTTTAAACTTTTTCGAAATAAAATCATTTACTAATTTAAAATGATTTTTCAAATATTTAATAAATGGCGGCCTCCCATTGGTCCACGAGGGATTGTTGACCCCCGATCAACTCCCTCCCCTGGACCACTCGCCCGTGGATCTTGGCGCCGACCCAACTTCGCTGATTTTACGTGCCATGACCCGACATCCATTCGCCAAAACCCCGAGCTCCGATGGAAGTTCCCACATCCGAGACCCTCGCCCGATCAACTTCCTAGGGGTCTGTGCTTCACCGTGCCTCGCCCGATCCCATCTTCTCGATCCTGCACCACTATTTAGTATCTCCTCTGCCGCACATTCCACTCCATATTTGGCCTCTTCCTTACATCCCAGGACCTCCATTACTCTCCTTAGAGTGACAGCTATCCGAGGGCAGTGTCGCAGCGAGGAGAGAGCGGCCCCAGCCACTGATCCGGCGAGCTTCTTCGTCGTACGCCGCCGCATGGTGCGCCCGAGCCTCTAAAGGTGATGCTCCATCGAGGCAATGATTCCCATAGACCCAGCATCTCATCCACAGTCGACCACGATCATTAAGTAGTTCCGATACCCCGTAGTTTCGCTCAATTTCCATTTACGCCAAATTTGCGCCGCCGGCATTCACCGGCTGATTCACTCCGATCCATTCACCCCTCCGATCATCGGACCCCCGATTCAGCTTCACGAGACCTCTACCCAACTTCTACGCCCCTCCAATCACCTTGGTTCGCCCCGGAACCAAGAAATGGGCCTCCATCGTCGTCGCCTCGCCGGAGGCCTCCGTTCCGACCCATCCGACCACCCTTTTCACCCACTGACGGGTCGAGGCACTTTGCCCTCGACCCAGTAGTCTTTCTTTGCAGCTTTCAGGTCAAGTCGACCTCTTCTAAAGTTCGACTCACTGGGGCACAGCCACTTCGCGCCTCCTTCGTCGTCGGGCCACTCCGGTGGTCCCCGGCCACATCGGATGCATCCATTAGCTTCGGAAGTCGTCGAGCATCATTTCGCTTATATCAGCAGCATAAAAAGGACAAAAGCAATTTTTTTCGAATTTTCTGTGTATTTTTGGGTGTTTAAATAATTGTTGTAGTTTCTTGTTTCTTACATTTTCTTATAAAATTAAAAACACAAAAAAATTAAAAATCGTTAAAATCCACCAAAAATATTTTCTTCTTTATTTTCTCGATTTTGACTACTTCGTTGGCCGTCTCGGTCATCCCGTGCTCCTTGAGTCCGACCCTGGTCGCTATACGAGGTTAATAAATTAGCGAGGACCGCTATTGTGATTTTCATTATTTTATCCCTTGTTTGATGGTTCCTTATATTTTCTTGATTGATCGATTTTCGAGTGATTGAGATCGCAACGACCTGAGCTATTTATCTCCCTTAGTCGCTCGTGATATTTTCCGGTCATCAGTGTTCTTCCCTGTTCTTCCTAGTAGCCTTCCGTTGTCTTATTAGGAGACCCGCTAAGGTGGCACAGTGGTCGTTCGATCTTTAGCACCTTCGACCGTTGGATCCATCATAGATCTGATCTCCTTCAATGATCAATGAAGCGTCATCGTGCAAGAAGCGACCGCATAGATAAGTGAAGCATCTCCGTCGTCGGATCGCACGCAAGAGGGGTATTTCGGTCCACAGCCCTCTAGTTTTGTATTTATTTCAATCCAGAAACATTTAGTTGTAGTGTAAACTATTTTGTAATATTTGCAGAAACACCCTCATACTTAGTTTATTTGTTATTTAGTTCTGTCCATGTCACCTCTTGTGTCCCTACACGTGAGGGGTGTGGAGATTTTGTAGAGAACCCCTTGTAGAATTTTGTTATTAAATTGTCCAAGATCTTTGTATTTTTGTGTTATAAGATTTGGTTAATTTACAAGTAGGAACTTTTCTTTCTTTAATATTACAAATATAACCCTACTAGGTGTATTTAATTGAATATATTTAATATTTTTACATCGAGGCCCTTGGACTTTCATGTGATGTTCTAGAATGCATTTATTATTTATATAAATTACATTTAGTTCCAAACCAGAACATTATTTTATTCCTTATATTTCCTTTATTAAAATTAATAATTTGTATCTAAAAACTATAGGGAAATTATTTGAAGTGTTTGGGGCTATATTAAATCACATGTATTATTTATAAGGCAACTAATACTATTTTCCTATTTTTAAAAATAAAAAAATTCTCCTTATTACATTTAAAAATGTAAAAAATATAAAAAATATTTCGAAAAATTCTAAAAAAAAGAGTAGGTTTATTATTTTATTTCCTAACTTCATACCAAAAAGCATTAAAAATTACAAAATAAAAACACAAACATTGAAAACATAAAAACCTTATAGAAATTATTCAAAATTATCTAAAAATTCAAAAATAGTCATTTGTGTTCTGCATCTTAATTATATTATATATTACATATTAAAACCATTTTGGTAAATTTTGAGATATTTATCTTATTTTAAATACGAAACAATTCAACCTCTTATTATTAGTCATTGTTTTGACATTTTTATTCATTTAAAAAATACAAAAAGATTAGCAAAAATTAAAGGAAAATTATCATAAAAAGAGAAAAATATTAATAACCCAAAACATTTTACTTTGCAAATTTCGACGTTATATAAGTGTATTTATAAACAGACTACTATATATAATTTTTATATATCTATATTACTATTATATATTACGTAAACTTATGATTAATTATTAAAAATACCAAAAAATGTTTTAACATCTTAAAAAATTAAAAGGATTGTACCTTTCCCTATTTTCTTATCTTTATCTATATATTATATATTTATATCCTATATAGTATTCGAATTATACATATCATTTATATACATATATATACTTCATACATATTAAAAAAGGGAAACTAAAAATTTATAAAATGAAAAATAAAATAAAATTTATAAAATTATAAACAAAAAATATATATAAATTAAAAATTCAAAAATATTGTAAGATATGAAAATCCCACAAAAATTATAAATCCCTATAAAACACACAAAAAACATTTGTTGATTTTATATTGTTTATCAATTTTTGCGGCTATCCTCATTGCTCCTTTGTGGTTCGACCCCTACACTTGCGTACTATACATATAATTTTGTAGGGTATAATAAATTTTATCTAACGTTATTCGTTGCTTGATCATCTTTGTGGGTTAATTGTTGATGCACTTTATTGCAGATATCTGAGAGCCGAGAGAGTAGTCGATACAACAATTGATGCACCCAAACTGTCGGGCACCGCAGACCCTCCAAGATCAGACATTAGGATCCCTCTATGGTTACAGTGTTCATCAGTAGGTTTTACTTGTTTCTACTTTGTTAAAATAAGATTCAAGGAAATTCCTAAACACACCCAACATATTTGGGATGTTTCCTGGACAATTTTTTCGCAAAACAATCGGCACATTTTGATACATGTGCATGCAAGGAGCTTTCCAAGTTGACCACCAAAGTGATGACTTGATACTTAGTATTTGTTAAGTTGAAATATAATATACACAGTTATTCTTTTATACGCATTCTTTTATATGTTCCTCAACTACAAAAAAAGACATAAGATAATGAATAACTTAATATTTGTTGTAATATCTTTTGCATTTAAATATATAATAACGAATATTATTTATTGCTCCATTCTTAAAATTCACAATGAACATCGTATTCATTGTTATATTCCTTGCAACGAGTCATATAATTGTGCCTTTTCATTGATTTTTCATCTAATTGTTGCTAAGTTTATCAATAATTAGTATAAATTTTAGCAGATAGGTGATAAATCTCCATTTCATCACCTTTATTCTATCATTTTGGCCTCAAAGACTGATGAATCCACGTTTCATCATCTTTATTCTATCATTTTGGCCTTAAAAACCCTAGTAAATGCGTGTAAATAGGCTTAATATAGGCATTTTAGCATTCATGCATATGTGTGTAAATATTGTATAAAAAGCGGTTTTTAAAGCCAAAATAATAGAATAAAGAAAAGAAAAGAAAAAGAATAAAATATTGTAAATATTTTATGACCCGAAACCCCGAGACCTAGGCATCTTGATGAATAGGTCGACAAGGAATAAAGTAGGGGGAGATAAGGGCCAAAACACAGATAAAATACCTATACATTTTATTCATTCTTTATTCATTTTGGGACCTATTTTTGGTTCCACTTTTTGTTCATCAAATAAAGAAACTTTGTAAATGAAAGTTGTAGATAAATTAATAAAGAAAAATACAAAATTGATTTCAAAGAAAAATAATGTACAGATAAAAAGTTATGGTCTGAATAAAAATCCAGAACGCCAACTTCCCAGACCCGTATCTCACGAATAAAAACTCCAAATACAGCGTACTCACCTTTAATTGTATATAGAAGAAAATAATCTAATTAATGGCGGTGGTTTCGCATTTGGCGGAGCTACGGTTTGAAAGTTGACTTTTGGACCCTCATTGTATACTTGTACATATTAAAATATTCAATTTATCATTTAGTTATTATTTTTATAATTTTATATTTTTATAATGTTGTAAGTAATACTTATAATAATTATGTATATTAAAATTAGAATAAAAACATCATTAAAATACAAATAAAAATACTTGTATATATTCAATACATAGGTATATTACCTATAGACATACCTATACAAAACATACTTGTATTTTATTAAATATACAAAATAAATCAGAAAAATAAAATAAAAATATATTTGTGTCTATAAAAGTATTTTATAATTTTAGAAAATAAAAACCAAAATAAAATAAATTAAAAATACCTAAATAAAAATAAAATACTTAAATACATAGATATAGATACCTATAAGGGTATAAATGCAAACTTGTAAAAATACACTTCCTAAAAATAAATAAAAATCATAATAAAATAATTTATAAAAAAATAAACATTTTTTATTTTATAACTAAAAATCAATAAAATCATTTCCTATTTTTAAATGAATTAATAAAATCTTTTTTGCAGGTTTTTCCTGGTTGGTCCACGTGGACCAACCAGGAGGCTCTGACAGTTGACCTCGGGTCAACTGTCTGAGCCAGCTCCTGTTCATGTCAGAACTGCATTTTTCTTGATTTTCGCGGCTTTTTGGAGGGCGATCCTTTCACCATTTGAGGTCGGCCTCTTCACGAAACTTGTAGCCCTTCATGTGGTCTATCACGCCCATGGATTTTTTCGAGGATTGGACCGCGGATACGCTCGGTCCACCTCGTTGAAAGTGCCTCCTCGCCCAGCTTTCAAAATGGAACCCATTTCCCCCATTCCTCTTTGAACCCTTCTTTGACCTTGCTGCCCCCTTTCTTCTTGTGTTCTGGACGGGAGGCCGTGACAGGGCCTCCTCCAACCATCCAGGAGGGACGCGCGTGGCCGGGAGGTGCTTCCACCATCTCCGGCGGCGAGCCGCCGTTGAGGTCCAACTTCAGGTACACCACCCTCGAGGTCGTTTTTCTTCTTTTTTTTTTTATATGCTTTAGTTCCTGGTAGTCTTAGCTTCATTTCCATACCCTCCATTCTGATTCAGATCATCCCATTCACCGCATCACCACCTCGTCGGAGCAAGCTCCGACGAGCTCAATCTCTACCACCCACATCTTTTTTTTGAGCACGCTGGAGGGTCGCGGCAGTTTGCCCGCGACCCTCTTAACCTTTCTTTTGTAGGAACTGGAGACAAAGCGCGCAGCTGGGCAGTTTTTGGGACCGAGGACAGCACCTGGGGCACAGCAGCTTCCACCTCGTCGTGGGAGAGCTCCGGCGCCGCTCGCGTCATTCTGTCGTTCCCAGCCATCAGAGGAGTGTTCCAGCGAGCTCGTGGGCCTCATAGCAAGTGCAGATCACGGCGGAGGAAGGAGACCGTGCCGATTCATCGTCGCCGGCCTTCTGTTCTTCGTTTGTTCTTGCAGATCGACTCGTAGCCGTTGGATCCTTGCCAGTTCCTCCAGGCATACAGCCGTCGTTAGATCTGCTCGTATTGCATCCGTCAGATCGTCCAACCAGATCTAATCGCGGCAGTTGAATCGAAGGGGCATCGGCGCACATCTGTTCGACACGTGGTTAAGTGGGATCTCTCCCACCGTTAGATCGCGCCCAAAGGTTGGGCATTTTGCAATCCTTACCCAGCGCCTTTTTTGTATTTTATATTAGAGCTAAAGACATTTATCTGCAGCAGTACTTTTTGTAAAATTTGCAACAGTGCCCCCTCGGTTTTTGGCATATTGCGAAGTCGCCCCTCCCAGGCGCGCGTGCTTCTGCACGTGGGGCTGGGATTTTTGCGGGAATATCCTTCGCATTTTGTGTATTTTCTAATAGTTCAGAAACTATTTGCTTTAGTATATTATTTTGTGAGAATTTTGCACATCAGCCCCTGTACTTTTTGAATATTGCGAAAAAGCCCCTATATGGCTTTGCATTGTTGAGCCCTTCTTGTATTTTATGCACGCATCTAGAAAACCCTAAAAAATCCATAAAAATTAACTTAAGTCCCTGTTGCATAGTAATTCCACGCCATATTTTTATTTTTCATGATTATTGCATTTTTATATTTATAAAAATTCAAAAATAGCCATTTTCAGCACTGATTGCATTAGAAAATCACTAAAAAATATAAAAACTCTTCAGAAAAATCCCAAAAAAATATATTTTGTGTCTTTTAGTTAGTTTTTACTCCCAACCAAAAATCATTAAAAAATATAAAACCAAACTCGAAAAAAATTGCAAAACTTTAAAAACCTTCCTAAAAATTTATAAAATCCATTAAAAATCCAAAAATAGTGTTTTCTTTTCCTAAATTTTCTTGGTTTCAGTATCTTTCATGGAAAATTAATTTGGAGAATTTTTGCTACTGTTTATTATTTGATTTCTCCATTTTAAGTTTCAGCCTTGCTTTTTACTACTGTTTTCTTTATTTTGATAATTAAAAATACCAAAAACATTCTAAAAATTACCCAAAAATCACAAAAACACTAAAAAAGTATAAAAAGACCAAAAAGACTTTATTTCCTCATTTTTGAGTGTTTTTATCTATTTTTATAAATACTTTAGTTTCCCTTTTATTACATTGTCTTTAATTTCCAATATTGAAAAAGAAAATATAAAAAAAATATAAAATATAAAAAGAAAATAAAAAATCAGTAAATTAAAAATCAAAATACAAAAATATAAAATTAAAAATTAAATAAAAAAATATAAAATTAAAAACCCACAAAAAAAAAATAGCATAAGTAGGCACTTGATCACTTTCACACACATTTTTGTGCACTTGTGCCCCGTTCTACCTGTCTGCTCCCTGTGTTCGACCTCTACAATACTTGCACCTATACACATCTTGTTGTAGAGTTATAATAAATTTTAACTCCGCACATTTACATTCATTGCTTGATATATCTGTCGTGGGTTAATTGTTGTTGAATTTCGGATTTCGTTGGAGGTCAAATCAGCGACTGTTGATTCGCCTTGTGAGTCAACACGACCTCTGCGATTTCCGTGTTCAACAAATGGCGCCGTTGCCGGGGAGCAACAGCGCGTAGTTCGAGTTCTTGTTTGTGTTTGTGACTTAGTGTCTATTTCGCGGCTTTTATTTCTGCTTGTTTTATTTTGCATTATTTTTGATATATCTTTTGAATTGTCTAACCACTCTCCTTGTTTGGATTTCGTGCGAGGTACACGGATCGAGGGAGGAGCCCCTCTTGGAGCACCTTGGCACCCACGTGAAGCGGCTTTAGCTGAGCACGAAGAAGAACTTGGAGGATTTTGCAGGACAATTTCTTAGCATTTATTTTCTTGCATTGTATTGTGTAATTTAAGTGAGAGAGTGTCCTTAATTTGTAATAATACAGGTACTCGGACTCTTGGACTTTCGGGCCCAATTTCCAAGTGTTTGTACACTTGGGGGCTCATCGCGGTTTTTACGGTTTTCACCGCCTTTTTTTTATTTTGTTTTCCGATTTTGTTTTCCTTATTTTGTGTGATTGAGCCCCTAGTTTTAGGATTGCTTGCGATAGCTTAAGGCCAAACACCTAATATATCTTGCATGTACCTATAGCCGCGTTTGGACTTAGTCAAATTTAAACAGTCGTGTCATTATCTTTTAACCCGTGTGCCGTGAGCGAGCCCCATCAAGCGCTACTCCTGAACTCGAGTGTGTCGAGAAGAGGAGGGGTGAGCCAAGATCGGACTCTTAGGTTAAAGATAAGTGGCCGACTTGTGGTTCTTCACGATAATAGCAATTTCTGAAACTTAGGGCGATTTCATCGGCTTTGCATTTGCATATAGATAGGTTTCAATTCTGCTGAGCATCCTTGCATGTAGAGTGCTGGAGGCAAGGTGAGCATTTACACTTTAGCATCCATCATCGTTTTGACGTTTGCATTGCTTTTCCGACTCTACCTCTGATTTTGCTAACCTAGGATCTTAAAGGAATTGACTCCTCGTTAGGCTCGTGCATTTCTCACTAAAAATCCAAAAAAAAGTGATAACCAATAAAATTGGGACTGCTAAAATTACTTGACCCTAAAACCGATCAAAAAGAAAAATCTTGTATTGGGGCAAGTAATCCCCTCATTGTCTTCGTTTTATTTGCTCACGCACACCTTAAGGATTAGTGCCCAAATCCCATCAAGCCCCTAAGTGTGTGTGAAATTCTTTGACTTCTCACCTAACTCTAAAACCGACAAGATAAAAAGACCGCTCTTGCGGTCTCTACCGAGTTGAGTAGGTGAATTGAGGGTTTGTATTCTTTTTATTTTTTGGTTGTGATTGTTTTGTGTGTCCTAGATCATCCCTGCGCATTTGCGCCTTCTTCTTCATTCTCTTGACTTGACCATCGTGCTCTCCCGATCATTTTCTTTTATTTCGAGATGGCCGACTGGAGCGTATTCTATCCGGACTTCGCGGATCCCTCCTTCACTCCAGCCGGTCCACCTCCTTTTTTCCAGGAGGACCTTGCTCCTGACTTTTGTACATATCCGCCTCAGCCACAGTATCAGGACTCGGATTTCTACCCACACCCACCTCTATCTCCACCTATGTATTATCCGCCTCCACCTTCACATCCACCCGAGACTGAGCTGATGGAGTCACCTTTCATGAAGTCCACCCTTGAGCACTTGACCCAGATGATGGATCATATGAGACAGAGGATTGACACCCTCACTAGTACCAATAAGAGCGACCATGATATTCCACCATTTGATGATATGGGTTCACTCGAGGATTTCCATGAGAGCTTGCAATCGCCCAAAATACAAAAAAATGAGAAAATTTTAAAAACACAAAAAGATTTCGGGAGACACACGATCGAGTCGGACTGTGAGGAGAGCGCCCACTTGCCAGACTTCTTGACCACACATGCATTCACACCCAGTCCCACCTTTGACCCCGAGGATGCCGCTGTACAGACTGCTCTTGGCATTCCTCGTGTATATGCTGATTCCGACTTCCTCCCTTGTAGGGAGGAAGTCCAAAAATTCAAAAAAATGCTGACTGAACCCGAAGTGGTGGCCACCATACATGAGATTATCCGTGCCCCACTTCAGCAGGCCATGACCGATTTATCTGCTCCTCTTCCCAAGAAGAGAAAGCGGAGGAGCAGATCTGAGCGTCATATCTTGACCACGGCCACTGCCCACGCCATCACACACCGTCCCATTCCTCGGAAGAAGAACACTGCCACACCTTTCATTAGCTGCACAATCTCTGACCACACATGTGATCGCACTCTCCTAGACGGCGGTGCTTCGATTAGCATATTACCCTTCTCGCTGGTACAGTCTCTTCACTTAGGGCCTCTCAAGAAAACCAGGATGATCGTACAGTTTGCTGATGGATCAATAAAGAGGCCGAAGGGTATCCTTGAAAACGCTGTCATATCGATTCAGGGCACGAGCCACAATGTTGATTTTGTCGTATTGCCCATGGAGACCTCCACAGGGGAGCACTCTCCAATCATCCTGGGACGACCGTTCCTCGCCTCTGCGAGAGTCGTTATTGATTACGGATCAGGAGAGATTCACTTCCGTCCTGCTGATGAGGGCGAAGCAGTGATCACCGCACCCACTGCCGACCAGAGACCTGCACCTGATATGACTTCATCTATCTTGGCTGACCCCGAGGACTATGATCTATATGAGGATATCAGAGAGACCTTCTTCATGACCGATGATGAGACCCGAGAATTCCTCTCCAAGGAGGAAAGCTCGGAAAGCATAGACCTTGGTGTTTCCGCTTCCTGTGATTGGCGATGTGTTGATGACATCCGCGGGATTTACACGATCGACACTATTGAGCGGAGGGCAGATTTAGAGACTATACAGGACGGACATGCTTTGACTACTTCCACTGATGAGTCCGCTCCTGTCCATGTAGATACTGATGAGACTAAGGCCGAATTTGATTTTGTTGCATTTCTTCAGAGATTCGGGCCTTTTGATGAGAAAGATGATCCGGTTGAGATTATAGAGGACGAACAGAGTTCGACTACTTCCACCGATGAGTTCGTGCCTTTTGGTTTTGACCTGGATGACTCCTCGCAGGACGACTCCGAGTACACTACTTCCGATGATGATGAGTTCGTCCCATTCCACTTTGATATCAGCGAGACTCCCAAGGCCGGACCTAGCCGTACTTCTTCCACTACTCCGTCTGTGCCTTCACACCCTAGGGCCCCCGAGGACTTACACCTTGTCGACCCTGATCGAATTCCGTCCACTGTGGACCCCGATGTCGACCTGCACCACACTAGATCTATTCCTCCGCGGTCCCGCAAGAAGGTTCGCTTTCAACCTTCTTGATCATCTGTATATCCATCTCTGTTGTATATTCACTTTTGTGTACCTCTGTTCTCTCTCCCATATTGCTCGTCTACCCATTCCTCGAGTCTGCCTTACTTAGGACGTACTTTGTCCTAAGTATAGGGGGGTGGACGAGCCGATTGCTCTTTTGTCGTTCCGTCTGATCACTCCTGTTGTTGCCTATACTTAGGGCTTCTTTCACCCTAAGTATAGGGGGAGTGATGCGTACATCCTCACAATCTCTTCTTCTAATTTCATCTCTTTTTCTTCTTTTCTTCTTTTCTTCTTTTCCTTGTCTATCTTCTTCATCTATCAAAAAGGTGTCGCCCTTGTAGACAGTTTTCTATACTTAGGATGTACTTTGTCCTAAGTATAGGGGGGTTGGCACCCCGAGTTTCTCTATTCTTTTCGATCCTCTCCATTGTCTCCTCTTGTTGTCTATACTTAGGGATATCTTACCCTAAGTATAGGGGGAGACAATCTGAGTACGATCTGTTCATTCCCACCCTTGACCCTCCCTGCTTTGTGTACAGTCTGCTATACTTAGGATTATTTGATCCTAAGTATAGGGGGGACGGTCAACTTCTCATTCATTGATTCATTACTTCATTCCTTTATTTTTTAGATTTTCCTATACTTAGTACGAGTTATGTCTTCTCTTTTCTCTCCGATCTATGAGGACATAGCTCCAGCTAAGTATAGGGGGGTCGTATATACTGCGTATATACTTTAGCCATAACTCGTACTTTCGTATTTTCCTAATAATATGGCTAAAAATTCTTTAAAATTCATTAAAAATCCTTAAAAAGATGTGATTATTCCTCAAATTCTTTTTGTATTTACTGATTAATAAATCAGGTGAAAATGTTTTTTGCAAAATGTTTGAAAAATAGTTTGAAAATCTTTGAGAACATCTATTGAAAACTATTTTGAAAATATTTTGTTTCGCGTTTTCAACCTTTGTAAAAAATGTGTGTTTTGCAAAATTTCTTTTCTTTGTGTGAAATAAAATGTTTGAAAAATGATTTGCAAATGGTTTGAAAAATGGTTGCAAAAATGATTTGAAAAAGCTATATATACTGTTTTGAAAGCCTTTGCAAAATGATTTTCAAATGTGTGTAAAATGTTTGTAAAAACTATTTTGGACTATAGTTTTCAAAAATTGTGTGTAAATTGTTTTCAAATAAGTTTGAGGAATATACACATCACACCAAAATCCACTATAAGTATGTATGAATAAAATTGACTACTTACCCTGTAAATCCTTAAAATCCACTTCTTGTAAATATAAGAAGCACTCCCGTGTACATATTTTCACCTTGTTTTCAGCCAAAATCTTTTTGCTTTCAAAAATCCCCAAAAACATTTGCAAAACTAAAATCCAAAAACATTTGAAAAATCTTTTTGAAAAATACAAAAAAATTGCATCTGCATGCATCATATTTTCAAAAATCCATAAAAAGTTCAAAATCCTTGAAAATTGCATCACAAAAAATATTTTCTGCATCGCATTGCATAGCATTTGCATTTTTCGGATTGAGTTTGATAGTTGAACAAGTCTAAGTAAAATCCAGAGATTGGAGCTTGATTGGACCTTAAAATCTACCTAATAACAGGAACCTTATAGGAACTGGGTTTGAGGTACTTCAGGTCTAGTTGACTTAATTCTTTGAGGATCACGGGACTTGGTTCAATGGATTCTTGACTGCCTAAGTAGAGTATTTCGGAGCACACGTACGACTCTTGTTGATAATGACCTAACTTGGACACCTGCACCTTTCACATGGCTCAACTCAGTTGGAGTGGTGAGGGGATTGGATTTGCCGGTATGAGACGCACACAAGTGGAAACACTTGTCCTCCTCTAGGGAGGGAAGTGCACCCCAACCCGTCCAGTGATTAGGAAGTCTAAAGACAGGAGGCTGTGGGTTGCGATAAAGCTTCAAAAGAGGGATAGTCTACTGGCTCAAGAGGAAAAACTCCTTATGTAAATGCTGCTGTGAATAGTATTTCAAAAAAAAAAAAAAAAAAAAAAAAAAAGAAGTTCAGGCATGTACAAAAATAAAAAGCCTGCAAAGTATGTACATATGTTGTAAAGTCAATAAGCAAGCTTGAGTTCCAAAGTCATATCATGTGAGCCTGCAGCAGGATGACTTGACTACACTGGTCTTGCATCCAAGGATAGGTAGCTACACTGGCTACCGTCCATTCTTCTCTTCACCCCCTCCTCTTGAGCTGGTTGCCACTTGAACTTAGAAGGGAATACCCCGCTCCTCGAGGATGGAGTCATTGGATTGGGGAATCATTGGGTTGTCATACTGGAGAAGTCAGTCTCTTTGTCATTCTAGTTGGGGAGAGCCACCATCACTTACACTGTACGAGTCAGATTCATAGTCGTAAGGGTTTGCGTATGAATTGAGATATTTCTGATCTGGCTATTGAGGAGACTTGGACAGAGTTTTGGGATTCTCAAGGACTGTTGAATTTCAAACACGGTTCTCATTAAGGTTCCGCCCGCACTAAAATTCCAAAGGTCCTACTTAAGCTCCAAACTTTGATTTTGTGAAGACAAGTTTGATAATCAAGATTAATCCACCTTTCTTCTTTTTCTTTTCTTTATTTTTCTTTTTTGCACTTATTGCATAAGTGTTTGCTAGGGACTAGCAAAGGCAAGTATAGGGGGATGATGAATCCACGTTTCATCATCTTTATTCTATCATTTTGGCCTTAAAAACCCTAGTAAATGCGTGTAAATAGGCTTAATATAGGCATTTTAGCATTCATGCATATGTGTGTAAATATTGTATAAAAAGCGGTTTTTAAAGCCAAAATAATAGAATAAAGAAAAGAAAAGAAAAAGAATAAAATATTGTAAATATTTTATGACCCGAAACCCCGAGACCTAGGCATCTTGATGAATAGGTCGACAAGGAATAAAGTAGGGGGAGATAAGGGCCAAAACACAGATAAAATACCTATACATTTTATTCATTCTTTATTCATTTTGGGACCTATTTTTGGTTCCACTTTTTGTTCATCAAATAAAGAAACTTTGTAAATGAAAGTTGTAGATAAATTAATAAAGAAAAATACAAAATTGATTTCAAAGAAAAATAATGTACAGATAAAAAGTTATGGTCTGAATAAAAATCCAGAACGCCAACTTCCCAGACCCGTATCTCACGAATAAAAACTCCAAATACAGCGTACTCACCTTTAATTGTATATAGAAGAAAATAATCTAATTAATGGCGGTGGTTTCGCATTTGGCGGAGCTACGGTTTGAAAGTTGACTTTTGGACCCTCATTGTATACTTGTACATATTAAAATATTCAATTTATCATTTAGTTATTATTTTTATAATTTTATATTTTTATAATGTTGTAAGTAATACTTATAATAATTATGTATATTAAAATTAGAATAAAAACATCATTAAAATACAAATAAAAATACTTGTATATATTCAATACATAGGTATATTACCTATAGACATACCTATACAAAACATACTTGTATTTTATTAAATATACAAAATAAATCAGAAAAATAAAATAAAAATATATTTGTATCTATAAAAGTATTTTATAATTTTAGAAAATAAAAACCAAAATAAAATAAATTAAAAATACCTAAATAAAAATAAAATACTTAAATACATAGATATAGATACCTATAAGGGTATAAATGCAAACTTGTAAAAATACACTTCCTAAAAATAAATAAAAATCATAATAAAATAATTTATAAAAAAATAAACATTTTTTATTTTATAACTAAAAATCAATAAAATCATTTCCTATTTTTAAATGAATTAATAAAATCTTTTTTGCAGGTTTTTCCTGGTTGGTCCACGTGGACCAACCAGGAGGCTCTGACAGTTGACCTCGGGTCAACTGTCTGAGCCAGCTCCTGTTCATGTCAGAACTGCATTTTTCTTGATTTTCGCGGCTTTTTGGAGGGCGATCCTTTCACCATTTGAGGTCGGCCTCTTCACGAAACTTGTAGCCCTTCATGTGGTCTATCACGCCCATGGATTTTTTCGAGGATTGGACCGCGGATACGCTCGGTCCACCTCGTTGAAAGTGCCTCCTCGCCCAGCTTTCAAAATGGAACCCATTTCCCCCATTCCTCTTTGAACCCTTCTTTGACCTTGCTGCCCCCTTTCTTCTTGTGTTCTGGACGGGAGGCCGTGACAGGGCCTCCTCCAACCATCCAGGAGGGACGCGCGTGGCCGGGAGGTGCTTCCACCATCTCCGGCGGCGAGCCGCCGTTGAGGTCCAACTTCGGGTACACCACCCTCGAGGTCGTTTTTCTTCTTTTTTTTTTTATATGCTTTAGTTCCTGGTAGTCTTAGCTTCATTTCCATACCCTCCATTCTGATTCAGATCATCCCATTCACCGCATCACCACCTCGTCGGAGCAAGCTCCGACGAGCTCAATCTCTACCACCCACATCTTTTTTTTGAGCACGCTGGAGGGTCGCGGCAGTTTGCCCGCGACCCTCTTAACCTTTCTTTTGTAGGAACTGGAGACAAAGCGCGCAGCTGGGCAGTTTTTGGGACCGAGGACAGCACCTGGGGCACAGCAGCTTCCACCTCGTCGTGGGAGAGCTCCGGCGCCGCTCGCGTCATTCTGTCGTTCCCAGCCATCAGAGGAGTGTTCCAGCGAGCTCGTGGGCCTCATAGCAAGTGCAGATCACGGCGGAGGAAGGAGACCGTGCCGATTCATCGTCGCCGGCCTTCTGTTCTTCGTTTGTTCTTGCAGATCGACTCGTAGCCGTTGGATCCTTGCCAGTTCCTCCAGGCATACAGCCGTCGTTAGATCTGCTCGTATTGCATCCGTCAGATCGTCCAACCAGATCTAATCGCGGCAGTTGAATCGAAGGGGCATCGGCGCACATCTGTTCGACACGTGGTTAAGTGGGATCTCTCCCACCGTTAGATCGCGCCCAAAGGTTGGGCATTTTGCAATCCTTACCCAGTGCCTTTTTTGTATTTTATATTAGAGCTAAAGACATTTATCTGCAGCAGTACTTTTTGTAAAATTTGCAACAGTGCCCCCTCGGTTTTTGGCATATTGCGAAGTCGCCCCTCCCAGGCGCGCGTGCTTCTGCACGTGGGGCTGGGATTTTTGCGGGAATATCCTTCGCATTTTGTGTATTTTCTAATAGTTCAGAAACTATTTGCTTTAGTATATTATTTTGTGAGAATTTTGCACATCAGCCCCTGTACTTTTTGAATATTGCGAAAAAGCCCCTATATGGCTTTGCATTGTTGAGCCCTTCTTGTATTTTATGTACGCATCTAGAAAACCCTAAAAAATCCATAAAAATTAACTTAAGTCCCTGTTGCATAGTACTTCCACGCCATATTTTTATTTTTCATGATTATTGCATTTTTATATTTATAAAAATTCAAAAATAGCCATTTTCAGCACTGATTGCATTAGAAAATCACTAAAAAATATAAAAACTCTTCAGAAAAATCCCAAAAAAATATATTTTGTGTCTTTTAGTTAGTTTTTACTCCCAGCCAAAAATCATTAAAAAATATAAAACCAAACTCGAAAAAAATTGCAAAACTTTAAAAACCTTCCTAAAAATTTATAAAATCCATTAAAAATCCAAAAATAGTGTTTTCTTTTCCTAAATTTTCTTGGTTTCAGTATCTTTCATGGAAAATTAATTTGGAGAATTTTTGCTACTGTTTATTATTTGATTTCTCCATTTTAAGTTTCAGCCTTGCTTTTTACTACTGTTTTCTTTATTTTGATAATTAAAAATACCAAAAACATTCTAAAAATTACCCAAAAATCACAAAAACACTAAAAAAGTATAAAAAGACCAAAAAGACTTTATTTCCTCATTTTTGAGTGTTTTTATCTATTTTTATAAATACTTTAGTTTCCCTTTTATTACATTGTCTTTAATTTCCAATATTGAAAAAGAAAATATAAAAAAAATATAAAATATAAAAAGAAAATAAAAAATCAGTAAATTAAAAATCAAAATACAAAAATATAAAATTAAAAATTAAATAAAAAAATATAAAATTAAAAACCCACAAAAAAAAATAGCCTAAGTAGGCACTTGATCACTTTCACACACATTTTTGTGCACTTGTGCCCCGTTCTACCTGTCTGCTCCCTGTGTTCGACCTCTACAATATTTGCACCTATACACATCTTGTTGTAGAGTTATAATAAATTTTAACTCCGCACATTTACATTCATTGCTTGATATATCTGTCGTGGGTTAATTGTTGTTGAATTTCGGATTTCGTTGGAGGTCAAATCAGCGACTGTTGATTCGCCTTGTGAGTCAACACGACCTCTGCGATTTCCGTGTTCAACAAAGACCCCAGCAAATGCATGTAAATAGCATCAAATTGGACATAATAGCATTCATCATTCATTGTATTAATTACACATTAAATAAGGTTTTTAATGCCAAAATTATAGAATAAAGACAAGAAAAGAAAAAGGAATAAAATATTGCAAATATTTTATGACCCAAACCCCGAGACCAAGGCCAATATGGTATTGGTCGACAAGGAATAAAGTAGGGGGAGATAAGGGCCAGTGTACAATAAATACCTCATTTATTCATGCATTTATTTATGCATTTTTTACACCTATTTTGTACATAATTATTTATTCATCAAATAAAGAAACTTTGTTCGTGAAAGTTGTAGATAATAATGTAAATAAAAATATAAAATTGAGTTTGTGTAAAAATAATACTCAGTGTACATTTTATACACAGAATAAAAAGCAAAAATCTGAACTTCACAGACCCATATCTTGCAAAGAAAAACTCCAAATCACCCAAACTCACCTTTGATTGTAGATAGCTTTCCAAGAACTATTTAATAAAATTAGTTTCATAATTTTTGGAGTTCATATGTGGAAGTTAGGTTTTTGGCCCACCTTGTATATATGACTGATTAAAGTATTCATTTTATTCAATATTCATTATTTTTATAAATTTATATTTTTGAATCTTGTCAATAATGTATATAATACATATTAAAAGTTCAAGAAAACCAAAAAGAATTTGAAAAATAAAATAAGTCTATGAGCCACATAGACAAAATACCTATGCTACCTATATGTATATAAATAAAAAGGGATTTTATTCTTTTATTCTTTATTCATCTATATTTTTATCATAACGAATATAGTATGTATAACTTATTAAAAATACAAATCCAAAATAAAAACAAGTAAAATGCATTAAATAAATATGCATATATATGCATATATCTATTTATTTAAAAATCTAAATAAACTCCTAAAAATTAAATAAAAATACCTTTATACTCACGAAAATAAATTATAAATTTATAAAATAAGCCAATAAAATAATAAAAGAAAATAAACAAATTAAAAAACAAAATACACAAAAATACATGTAAATACATACATATACACATTATTAAATTAAAACCATAATAAAAAACCCAGAAAAATTCAATAAAAATCACAAATAAATACTACATGAAAAAATACACATTTTTTATGTTTTAAGAAAATTCTAATAAAATAATTTACTATGGTAAATAAATCAATTAAGGCTCAAATCTCCTGTTTTGTCTTTTAGCGGGTGACGTGGACCAATGGGGCGCCGGCCTTCGTTGGCCCCCTAGTCAACTGTCCCATCCCAGCTCTGGCATCTCTGAACCATCTTTTCCCCGATTTTCATCCCACTTTTACGGCCATCCCGTCCATCGATCGAGCTCGCTTCCTTCACAAGAATTGCTCTCTGATTATCCATGATGCCCGCCAATAACTTGGATCGATCAGATACTCATTGGATTGAGTAATAATCGCCGGTCAATAAGGCTCCACGCCAATGTCTATAAATAAGTAGCTCCGCCTCCTTCCTCGAATTTGGCCAATTTCATTCCAACCAAAAGCCTTGATATTGTTCCTGGACCGCTCCTCGTGACAGGGGGAGTGCTCCAGCACCTTGATTCGGCCGGAGGAAGGAGAATTTTGTCGTGGCGGAGCTCCGACGTCCGCCCTGCTCCCTGGTGGCCTCCAGGTATAAGAGTTGTCCCTTTTATGCTTTTTAGTTTGGTCTTAATGCTAGCTTTTAATTCCAGTTGTTAGATTAGACTTTAGTTAATCCCTGTAGCGTAAAATTCCAAATTCGAAGTTCGCCGAAGCGGCCGGAGCTCCGCTCCGGCGACTTCTTCACCGTAAATCCGACCGTGTCCGATCGCCACGAGCACCCCATTTTGATCCCCATCGCATTCTCCATCGTTCCATCACCTGTGACCAACCCATGACCTCTGGTCTTGGCGAATCGGGGCTCCGCCTCCGCCGTTCGTCGGAGCCCCTCCGCCTCACTCCATTTTGCTGCCAAGGTTCAAAACCCCGGGTCGAGGAGGTAGCCCTCGCTCCCCCGGTTCTTCCTACGCAAGTCAAACGAAGGAAGAGCCCCATCTAGGCTCGAATCGAACCAGGAAGAGGTTCCTGGAGGTCCGCCACTTCACCGACCTCGTCCGAGCGACTCGGACCTCCAGGAGCCATGATGGAACCATCATACGATGCGGAAGCCTCCCAGCTACGTCCAGAGCACTTCAGATGCGAGGGAGGTGCCCGGAGGAGCTCGAGCTGCTCGATCGAAGCTCGCCGGGGGCGAGCTTCTTCATAGTTCTTCCAGACTCCTCCAACGTCGTCGGATCAGGAGGCGAGGCCCAGATGGAACGACAGACGTCCGATGAAGACACGCGCCAACCGTCAGATCCGCGAGGAGCTTCTAATCCGAACCCTTCATCGACGAACCGGTATCCGCCGTCAGATGGGCGACACGTGGATAACTGGTGTATCCAACGTCGCAGGATGAAGCGCCTTAGGGGGTAAACTTCAAACACCTCCCCCGCCTTTTTGTATTTACAGTTTAATACCAAAAATAAAAAGTCACGTTGTAAATAAATTGTATAATTTGCAGAAGGACCCTTAATGTTTCTATATTTGCGTTTTAGTCCCTCCGCGCCTCACGTGG
Organism: Ottelia alismoides; assembly: GCA_037367405.1. Classification (NCBI taxonomy): domain Eukaryota; kingdom Viridiplantae; phylum Streptophyta; class Magnoliopsida; order Alismatales; family Hydrocharitaceae; genus Ottelia; species Ottelia alismoides. Next base: position 983,672 of record JAZKJV010004344.1, on the reverse strand, counting down.
AGTCCCCACGTGAGGTGCGTAAAATTTGCACTTAAACCCCATCGAGTTCTTGTAAATATAGAATGGCCCTGAAAATAAAAGTACACATTCATTTTTATTGCGATTTTTGCATGGATGCCCCTGTCAATTATTTTATTTGCAAAAACACCCCTGCCAGGCCGTGTATTTTGTGTATGCTTTGTGCATTTATTTTGTGGTTCATATTTCCTTGAAAAATTTTGTAAAAATGGATATAAGCTCCTGTTAGTGTACCCTTGCATGCCATATCTTTGGATTTTAATTTGGTTGTATTTTTGCATTTATTAAAAATCAAAAATATGATTTTTATTCACTATGTAGCTTATAAAATTCCAAAAAAAAATATTAAAATTTTCTTATAGCCTCGAAAAATTCCAAAAAAAATCCTTAGTGTGTATTAGTTCCTATTTCAGTGTCAGTCCAAAAATCCCTAAAAATATCAAAAGGAAAACCTTAAAAATTGAAAAATACACAAAAACTTCAAAAAATATATAAAACCAAAGAAAAATCAGAAAAATGTAAACTCAGTTCCTATTTCTTCTATCTTTCACTATCTTTATTAGAAAAATAGTGTGGAAAAGTTTTGAGGTTGTCTGCTATTTTTAATTCCTATTTTTCTTACAGTCAGACCCTATTCCACTGTTTGCTCTTCTTTTGCCATTTTAAAAATACTAAAAATGTTTTAAAACTATACAAAAATCACCAAAAAAGTAAAAAAATTCATGAAAATACCAAAAAGACTTTATCTCAGAATTTTTGACTATTTTTAAGTATTTGTATAAATATTGTAGCACCCCTTTATATATATATATATATAAATATATATATATCCCCCTATTCTAATATATATATATATATATGTATCTATATATACATATAATTATTAATGTACAAAATCCTAAAATAAAAAAATATATAGATATTATTATTATTGTTCATACATACATACATATATATAATGTATGTATTATAAGCTATATTCTCACCCTCTATGAGTATACATGTATTTATATATTTATATTCTAGAATATATATATTTATATATATATTACCTAATTATATTATAAAATAATAATAATAATAAATAAAAAAATAAAAAAATATAAAATTCAAAATCCCACAAAAATAGGCTTCACACATGGATGACTCTGTGATAGATGCACATTGTAGGCTTATGCATTTTTGTATTGCTCTCTGTGGTTCGACCTCTACATGCTTGTTCCCTATACATTTTATGGTAGAGTAATAAAGATTAATTCACATTTTTGGACTTAATTTCTTCATTCTTTTATTGTGGGTTAATTGTTGTATAACCGACGTTTTGTGAGCGGTCGCCTCAGCGACCCTATACAATGATTATTGTGACCCTCGCAAAATGCCTGTTATCAGATGGCACCGTTGCCGGGTGCAATGAGCATAGCCTAATTTTTTGTCATTCTTGTGTACATTTTTTATTCATCATTGATTTTGTGAGCAGCTATTTTTATTGTCATTAATCTACATGCTTTATTGATTGATTCATTTATTGTGATTACTTTATATCTGCTCTATTTTGATTGGCTGAGCTATACTAATGCAATCTTATTGTGACTTTGATGCGAGGGCCCGCCACGCGAGGATGGCTTCTTAGGAGGCCAAGGCAGCCGAGCTTGGAGGAGGGTGGTCTTCACCTCATGACCACTTGGAGAGAGCATCAAGGAAGCAAGGAGATGGGGATTAGATAGGCTTAGACACTTAAGATTATTTTTGCAATTTATAATGAGAGAGAGACAATTTTGGCATGTAATAATTAACAGGACTCTACTCTTCACAATGAGGTCCAGTGCCCAGGTGTCTGTTCACCTGGGGGCCTCATCGCTATTTTCCGTGATTTCTATCTCCTTCTTTTCTTTATTTTCCGTTGTTTTGTGCTTTCCGTCTTTATTTTACTTTGTTTTGTGTGCTTGGAACCCCTAGATATAGGTTGCTTGACTCGGTAGCTAGGTCCAAACATTAATAAGAATGCATGTTCCTATAGTCTACTTCGTATGGATCTAGTCAAACTTAAACAGCTCGATCATTTATCTCTTAACCCATGTGCCGTGAGCAAGCCCCATCAAGCGCTACTCCTGAACTCGGGTGTGTCGAGAAGAGGTGGGGTAAGCCAAGATCGGACCCTTAGGTTAAAGATAAGTGGCCAGCTTGTGGTTCTTCACGTTAATAGTAGTTAATGTTTAGGGCGATTTTGTCGAATGCACACCGCCATGTAGATTGGTTTAGAAATTGTATTTTGCATACCACATGGAGAGAGTTGGGATGCACTGTAAGTCTTCTAACTCAGCATGCATCATTCGGTTCAATGGTGAGATTTCCATCACAGAACCAACTTGCACGGCTTTTCCGCTATCTCCCTCTGATTTTGAGCACCTAGAACTTAAATGAAAATCTACAAAAACGTTAGGCGCTGGTATGAAACAGACTCAAAAAAAGTGAAAACCCAAAAAATTAAAACCAGGGGACTGCTAAATAAACTTTGACCTTAATTAAAATTCGTAATAGACTATCATTGTACCGGGTTCATAAAGCCCTCATTGTTTTCAGGTACCTTGGAGGGGGACCAAAACCATACTCCCTTGAGCGAATGCGACCCCCTAAGGATTAGAGCCAAAAAACCCAGTCTGCACCTGTCTTGTGTATCGCTTGGATTTCCGAAGTAGTGGCGCTTCTATCGTACGTAGGCGAGTAGGGCTTGGTCACCAATGATGACTCTCTGTTGTGTAGAGCATCGATCATGTCCGAAGTATCGAGCATAGGCCACGCCTTCACGGGGGTGTCTGTCTCATCGTTCAGCATCCGAGTAGGTTCTTGTACGCTCACGGGTGATTCCATTGCGAGCGAGGACCGAAGTAGTGGTTTCGCCTATCGGCTTCCTCTCTCTATTTCTTTGGCTGAGTAGGGATCCGGGAAGGGTTAAAAGGACTCCAAAAAGTACAGACTACAGGTTACACAGGAGGAGGACAAGTACGCGATACCCTTCCGGCAGTACTCTCTCTCCTAAAGGGTAGCGTACTAAGGACTTGTTATAAGATATGCCTGAAACAACAACTCTAAAACTGAAAAGCTAATAAGTAGCCGAACCTTTACGTCTTCACATGGCGTGAGTTGGTGAACCCAATTTTGTATTGTGTTTGTATGGATCTAAATTAAGGTTCAAAGATCAAGTCCCGCGCCTTTGCGCACATTGTGTCACTCCTTTTTTGACCCCCGCTCAATTTGAGCCTTTCTACTGTTTTGCACTCCTTTTTATTCCTCGTTGACCATCGTATCTTTCATCCAACATCCGATCTTCTCTTGTGCTTCGCGAAGTTGATCCATGGATGGTTTCCGTCAGGACCATGCCGACACCCACATCGATTTCATGGACTCAACTCCGCCAATAAGTTCGAGGCGATTCCCGAGAAACCGATCCGGACTTTGCAGATCGATCTCCAGACTCCTCGTTTTCTACCCTTCCCTTGGCCACCCAATAAACTGGGATCACTTTTGTCCCACTTGCGTCGTTGTAAATGGAAGTCGATTACAGTCTACATCCTTTTCCATTCAGAACATGTTGGGGTTGACCTGAGTTCCAGCTTCATCTCGGCAGCTGAACATTAATTGCAAGCAGTCTGATCAGGACTATCTCATTATGCAGATAGAAGACAGTGCAAGCCCTGGAGACTACTCCGGAGTTCATCTCGTCCGACTCAGACCCTGACATGGCTCCAGGAGGAAAAGGCAAGGGTTAGCAGCCACCCCAACCAGAGGGACAGGTGCCAGATCAGAATCAAGTCAATGCACAGTTACTGGCATCTATCCAGGCCATCCAGCAGCAACTGACCGAACAGGCACTCACACAGACAGCCTTCCAGGACATGTTGAATGATATGATGAACCGAGACGATGGAGGAGGAGGAAGAGGCAGAGGTGGCAGGGGAGGAGGAGGTGGAGATGGTGGTGCAGATGATGATGATCTAGAATTTCCACCACCACCAAAGCCAACACTTAAAGAAACATACAATCCGGGAGACAGCCAGATGACCGAGTGGATCCTCATTCCACCGGTACACGCTCACTTTGAGCTGAAGCCCCAATTCATTGCTCTTCTCCCTGCATTCCATGGAAACACCAGCGAGGAGCCGTACATTCACCTGCAGCAATTCTCCCGCATTTTCCGTACTACCCACTATCCCAATGTCGCTCTAGACATTGTCAAGATGATGGCTTTCCCTTTCAGCCTACAGGACAAGGCCCTCTATTGGGTCAATCATCTGGGGAAGGTTGTGACGACCTGGGAGGAGCTGAAGTCCGCCTTTCCGCACAAATATTACCCTCTAGGTCGGCTCAACCAGATGCGAGCCCGAATCAGCAATTTCTCCCAAGGACCCCATGAGTCGATACATGAAGCATGGGAGAGATTTACTGACCTGCAGGAGAAGTGTCCCCATCATGATATTCCAAAGACCAGCTTGGTCCAGCACTTCTTTGGGGGACTGAACGTTGAAAGCCAAAGGCTCGTAGACGCAGGATGTGGGGGCTCACACTTCAATAAGGATGAAGACGTAGTCTGGCAGATATTTGAAGAAATGACCGAAGGAGAGTCCGCCCTCTCTTCATCCAAGGCGTATCAGAAGCAGCCCCAGATCCTCCAGAAACAAGTGCACATGGTAGCGTCCAAGGAAACAAAGAGAGATGAGAGCTCCAACCTCAGCATCATCGGGAGCCATCTCTCTAAAGTTGACATCATCGAGAAGCGATCACAAGATCTAGAGAAGCTCGCTGTGATCGAGAAGTGGACTCAGAATTTAGACAAGCTGGATCACATCACCAAGCAGTTAGAACTGCTAGTAGGTACCATCAATTCTGTTTAGTCGGCAGCACCACTCGAAGCTCCATATGAGAGGAGAGACGAGCAACCACCGCCACATCAGCCTCAGCCGAGCCAACAACCACCGACAGTCCAGCACGTGTACTACATGCAGGCACCCGACCAGAGCCAGCCGCAGCAGTAGATGGTTGTGTATCAACCAGAGTTTATATCAGGATCTGATTCAGTGTTTCCACCACCACCCCTGGTCCAGGAAGTGAAAGGGGTATGGAGTCATGAAGCACAGCCGACCCGTCCTGCGGGACAACCCCAGGGTCAGCCATTTGCCAACCGACAATACCACCAACCTCAGGGTGGGCGCTTTGGGCAGTCCTCTCAGCCTCATCAGCAGTACCATCAGCCTCCCTGATGAAACTCGATTTCATCATCTTTATTTTCTATTATTAACCCCCTTGCTTAAATAGATGTCAATAAAACCCAGTTAAAGTCCTGTAATTAACAGAGACCTAAATAAACTAAAAACCACAAAAAATGGCAAAATTCTTGGTATTTTTAGACTTAAAAATACCTTCAAAAACATTTTGGGTCTTTGTTTGATGTCATCTCCAGTTTTAGCCAACATGAAACTTGTAGATCTCATCAAGATCTACAACTTTCACGTTTTGAGTTTTCTCAAATTCGACCAATTAAGCCTTCAAAAATCAAATATACCATCAGAATAATCTGAGTGGGCCACGTGGCCCATTCTGGGTGAGCCACGTGGCCCGCGCCCCTTGTCTTTTCCGCATCCATCGCCGGCCTTCGGATCACCTTTCGGATCCAACGGCCAGAGCACGTCCACACCTGCTATTCTCCACTACCGTTTTATCTAACCCTTGGCCCATCGATCACCGCACGTTAGCGCCTAAGCTAGAAGTCACCACATGTCACGTAGAGGGCCACTCGATCCCACTCTTGATCAGCCATCTCCACCATCCATTACGGATGGGACCTCCACCATCCAATCGAATCCTGGGGTCCATCTGAGTCGTCCTTAAGCGCCAAGTCCGTAGCTCGACACGTGGCAGAATCGATACCCTTCGATTCACATCGCCTAGACGAAATCCTCACCACATCTTAGCACCCTTCTCTCAGCCGTTGGATCGCAAGATCCAACGGCCGAGGCTTCGTCTTCCTCCTCCCGCATCCTTCGCCCGAGCTCCCCGCTTCGTATACCTCCTCCAGCCCTCCATTTTTAGCCAGAGCCCTGGTCATCCTCGCCATGCTCTAACCACACCACGTCCGAGCCCATTCCTCCATGATTCTCGCGCACATTCCACAAACTCCGTCCACCTCTCCAGTCGTCCCACATCTCCTCGAATATCTCGGCTCCCCACCACCTGGACCGCCGAACCTTCCTTTAAAAGCGTCGCCTCCCCCATCGAACCACCTTATCCACCAACCAAGGGGCTGAAGCCCAGTCTTCCATCTCCTCCTTGTGACAGGGGGAGGAGCTCGGATCAAGCTATGACGACCCCAAGATGCCCCGGTGAGATCCGCAGCTGTCCGCTGCGTCGCGGAGGCTCAAAGCCCCGCTCGAGCTCCGAGGAGTAGCCGACCTCGACGTGCGAAGACCCGAGCATCACCGTGATGCTCAGCCCAGGCCAATACCTCCATCTCCGGCCAGGTAAGCTCTCTGATCTTCTCTGATTTTTTTTGTCTTATTTATCATAATTTTCCATGTCTCTCCAAACATCCTTGACCTCCATTGATCATTCCATGAAGCTCCACCCATTATCCAGTACCCTCACCGACCCTTCCGATCACCCCTTTCCCCTGTCACAACCTCCGTCATCCCAGGCTTCCTCCTCCGCCGGAGGCGGAGGAGGACCCACTAAGGGCTTCGCCTTCTTTGCTCCACAAACGCCCTTCGTCCGCCTCATCTCGCACGCATGCACACCCTAACCCCCTTGCAGGTCAACCATCACCAACGGCCGGACCGTGGGCGGAGCTGAGTTCTAGAGCTCCGCCTCCGGTGATCAGGCATCGACAGCATAGTTCAGCCACTCCGGCAGGTCCTCCGACATCGGACCTTCATCGCCAGAGCATCAGTGATCTTCCCCGAGCTTCACCGAGCGCAGCGAGGCGCGGCGGAGCTCCAGGCCTCACGCCGGAGCTCCAATCGCACCGCCAGCCTTCAAGGAGGGAGGAGAAGCAGCTACCGTTGGATTTCGCCCCACGGCGGAGATCCAACGACCCTGGAGGAGCCACGTCGCCGTCCCGGAGCGCGGAGGCTCGGTGGAACCGAGCTTTGCCCAAGGCAACCTCGAGCCACCACGTGGCCCGAGCCACCTGCAACGGCCAACCGAAGCAGCGCCGAACCTCGCCCCCATCCGAGCCTAGCTCACGAGCCTCACGCACGTGGGTGTAGGCTTTTTGCATCGGCGCCCTCTCACCTTCTGGAAATTACATCCATGACATGATACCACGTGGCGGTCCCTGAGCCCACGCCGAGCCTCATCGTCACCAAGCCTGGAGGCTCGTGTATCCCGAGCCAACCCGAAGCAGCAACGAGCCTCTGCCGAGCCCGAGCCGCCCTCCGAGCCTAGATAGCGCGTGCGTGGCACGTGCTTCCTGGGTTATTTGCATAGTCGCCCACGAAGTTCGTCAAAATTGCAAATAGGTCCTGAGAACGTGCAGCACCTGCGAGCCTGGGGCTATTTGCACTCATACCCTTGCGGGTTTCAATAACTGCAAATATTCCCCTGCGCGTATGGTTTATTTACAGGGAAGGCCCCTCACTTATTTTTATTGCATTTTAGTACTTCCCAGGGACTGGTTTGTAGATACCTTTCTATGTTTTCTTTCATTTATGCCCTTGCCTTTGATCTTGCATATCATGAGCCTCGTAAGTCCGATTGAGGTGATTTCAGTTTCATTTTGAGGCTCTTTTCATCGTCTTTATTATGGCATGCTTCGATTTCCACTTTGACACTATGATCCGTAATGCTCTATTTGGTTAAGTAAGTGTCCTGATTTCCTTGACTCTCATGCATACTTGCTATATGAATGAAAATTGCTTTATTAACTGATTATGTTCAATTCATATAATTTATGGCTTAAGTAAAGATCATTTAGGGCATATTATTCGCATTGCATTTTATGGCATTTATTTGCATGAAAAAAATGATAAAAATTGCATGTTTATTCTTAATGCATTGTTGTGTCCCCTTGCCCTTCATGCATAATTTGACCTATATTGTCTCTTATTCAACACTTAGTTAAATAAATAGAAGACTGATTAATACGAGAGAAGCGTGTATCCCTGAGTTCGACCTTGGTTTCTTGCCAAGCAAAAAAATAAAAATTAATGACCATCGCATTCTTATTTGACATATATCAATGAGGTGGTCTCTTTGATGACCAAAATCGGCCCGACTACGATGATGATTCCGAGTGCTAAAAACGCACTATTAAAGGGCCGATTTTGCGTCTTATCAAATGGCGCCGTTGCCGGGGACACGGCTCATTTCTCATATTTTTTAGAATTTTGTTTATTAAGTGTATCCTTTCATAGGTCAACTTGTCAATTCATTTTGCATTGTAAATTTTTCTTCTTTATTATCCTCTAATCCGTGTATTCTGTGGCAGGGGCCCTTGGCGTTCAAGGAGGCGAGAAGCCGATGCTTCCCGCTGCGAGGAGCCGCAGGAGCATGCTTGGAGCAAATAAGGAAGAAAGAAAAAAATGTCTCGCATTTTATGTTTGCATGAACTTATAATAAATTCGTCGTTTACAGCGGTCTTCGATTGAAGACTCGCGAGTGTAATCGAACGAATGTGGTTGTGTGGGGATCGTCCCCACTTGAGTGTTGACCTAGGACTAGGCACGCGGCTTTCCGAGCTCATCTTTCATATTTTACGTGCTTGATCGTAGGTAGGACACACTAAATTCTATACGCACATAATCTCACATCACTTAGCTAAAATTAACGAAAATCAATCACCGCTAATAGATGCATGATTAGGTGCGGCTTTTTCGACTTGCATACATGTTGGATTAGGTTTTCAAAACAGCCCCAGTTTTTCACGTGTTTTTGTCAAATCACTGCATGATTTCTCGCTTAGCCTAGATAGCGGTTTTTATCGAATACATGTTTTCTCGGTTTCGTTTTCCTAGCTTGATCACCTAGGTTAAATGGAAAAAGGGATTGACCGGTAGACGATGACTTCTTGATTTTGTGCTAACCATAATCAGTGAAAACCTAAAATAAAATTGGGAATGTTAATTGCAAGTCAACCAAAGATGGAGTAAAATTCGGTTTTGGGAGAGCAATACCCTCGCTTACGCAATGAATTTTCACTTCAATTCTTTTCTTTGCGTAAAAATCAAGTGTTTTATCACCAATAAAATAGACAAGATAATAAACCAACTTTGGTTGGTTTCATGTGTGAGTTGGTGAAACTAAGGGTTTGCTTGCTTGATTGAGCCTTGTATGATGCGACACGCACCCCAAAACCGAAGACACTCCATTTCATCTCCGAAGATTCAACCGCTCACTTGTACATCCATCCTTCTTCTTCGTTCACCTTGGGTCTCTTCCAACATCAATTTCCATCTTTATACTTAGGCTAATCTCAGCCTAAGTATAGGGGGGACCCAAGCCCCTGTGATTTCTCTACTCATCTTTTCCTACCTTTATACTTAGGTTATTTCTAACCTAAGTATAGGGGAGCCCCTCTTAGCTCCCGTATATTTCTCTGTACTTAAATGGACCTATGGACTCGTATCATTTAGTGCTATGAGGACATAGCAAAGTTTAAGGATAGGGGGGTATACCGTATATACAATTTACTTACTTTAGCTAATATCTGAAAAATTTGAAAAATTTAAAACTTTTTGGCTAAAGTAAAATTCTTTGGACTAAGAGAACTCAAATGATTTCATGGCTTTTCTACACTATGTTACACTATTTTGATAAAAGTATTTTCGAAAATAATTTGAAAAATGAGTTTTTCTTGTTTTGAAAAATCTTTTTGAAAAATGTTTTGAAAATCTTTTATTTATGTGACATGGTTTTTATCAAGGAAAGTTGAGTCTAACCTGTGTTTTAACTTTAAAAACTAAAATCCATAAAAATTGCAAAATTCAAAAAAAATGTTTTTGAATGAAGGAGTTGGATTAAACCTCTACTCTTACACCTTCACCCAGGATCTGAAATGTTCAAGGAAGCTTGATTTATGAGGTCTTTGAGATTTGCGGTTAACCAGCCTTAGCCATCAGGGTCATAGACTTAATCATCCACATTCCCCTAGGTTTCTAGATTTGCATGCTATATTCCATGCTTAATCTCAGACAAAGAGAATATGATCAGCACATCACATGCACGATTGCGGTTTTGATTGAGATGAGTTGATTTTTCACTTGAGGAATTGGGATGAGAGATTTGAGTCTGGATTTGATTTAATGATGCTCGAGGATGGGATAAAATCAATGAAGGCTTCATGAAACCTGAGTGTCAGCATTTTTTTAGCCAGTATGAGAACATGGTTCTTGTACTATCTCTTGACATTTACCTATGTGCCAGGATGTGATAAAATAAAAAATGTTGATCAGTGTGCGCCAACTCTTGGTAAAAGCAGTGGAGCTAGCCAAAAATACTACAAAGCAATGAAATGTCAAAGAAAAGATCTCATTTCACAAAGTAAATTATCAAAAGAGCTTCCACCAAAGGCGAGCGCTCCCAACCATTTCAAAAGTGTCCACTTGGACCACCGCTATTAGGACCAGGATTCGGGCTTGCACCAAAAAAGGGCTCTGCATCGTAAATGCTACAAGTCTGGGTGTCGAAGGTACGATAGGTACTCAAAAGAGACACACCCCGGTGTACTCCCAGGAAAACAAGTGCAGACGGCTCCAACTCCTCTTGACGGACGCATTGATCAACATCAAAAAAAATGTGTTGCGTAAAAGGCACTAGAGAGAATCCTTGTTCCAATGAGAGGGAGAGAAGAATTGACACAATCCCATGCCCTCCATTTCTGGCCTGCCATCTACATTTTCTAAGTCAGACAACTAAAGAGACGGTGGACTGAATGCAAGATTTGATTTATTCCCTAGTGTTGAGGATTGGATCCTTAGGAGAATTTCTTGGACCAAGACTTTGGGTGAAGATTGGACTCTACTCTCAGAATTGCGGTCAACACTAAATGTCATATCCTTTAGGTTATATGTACATCAGAGAGAGTCTAGAGAATTAGAGTAATTGGGTACCTCTTGATTAAGGATGGGTTGAACTCAAGAATTTTGGATCTCTAAAAATTAAGTCGACTTGAGCAGATTGGATTCTGTATTCACATGCACAAGGGGGTTAATCCAACTTAGTCATTCTTTCTGATGCTCGAGGACGAGCATGGTTTAAGTATAGGGGGTTGATGAAACTCGATTTCATCATCTTTATTTTCTATTATTAACCCCCTTGCTTAAATAGATGTCAATAAAACCCAGTTAATGTCCTGTAATTAACAGAGACCTAAATAAATTAAAAACCACAAAAAATGGCAAAATCCTTGGTATTTTTAGACTTAAAAATACCTTAAAAAATATTTCGGGTCTTTGTTTGATGTCATCTCCAGTTTTGGCCAACATGAAACTTGTAGATCTCGTCAAGATCTACAACTTTCATGTTTTGAGTTTTCTCAAATTCGACCAATTAAGCCTTCAAAAATCAAATATACCATCAGAATAATCTGAGTGGGCCACGTGGCCCGTTCTGGGTGAGCCACGTGGCCCGCGCCCCTTGTCTTTTCCGCATCCATCGCCAGCCATCGGATCACCTTTCGGATCCAACGGCCAGAGCACGTCCACACCTGCTATTCTCCACTACCGTTTGATCTAACCCTTGGCCCATCGATCACCGCACGTTAGCGCCTAAGCCAGAAGTCGCCACATGTCACGTGGAGGGCCACTCGATCCCACTCTTGATCAGCCATCTCCACCATCCATTACGGACGGGACCTCCACCATCCGATTGAATCCTGGGGTCCATCTGAGTCGTCCTTAAGCGCCAAGTCCGTAGCTCGACACGTGGCAGAATCGATACCCTTTGATTCGCATCGCCCAGACGAAATCCCCACCACATCTTAGCGCCCTTCTCTCAGCCGTTGGATCGCAAGATCCAACGGCCGAGGCTTCGTCTTCCTCCTCCCGCATCCTTCGCCCGAGCTCCCCGCTTCGTATACCTCCTCCAGCCCTCCATTTTTAGCCAGAGCCCTGGTCATCCTCGCCATGCTCTAACCACACCACGTCCGAGCCCATTCCTCCATGATTCTCGCGCACATCCCACAAACTCCGTCCACCTCTCCAGTCGTCCCACATCTCCTCGAATATCTCGGCTCCCCACCACCTGGACCACCGAACCTTCCTTTAAAAGCATCGCCTCCCCCATCGAACCACCTTATCCACCAACCAAGGGGCTGAGGCCCAGCCTTCCATCTCCTCCCTGTGACAGGGGGAGGAGCTCGGATCGAGCTATGACGACCCCAAGATGCCCCGGTGAGATCCGCAGCTGTCCGCTGCGTCGCGGAGGCTCAAAGCCCCGCTCGAGCTCCGAGGAGTAGCCGACCTCGACGTGCGAAGACCCGAGCATCACCGTGATGCTCAGCCCAGGCCAATACCTCCATCTCCGGCCAGGTAAGCTCTCTGATCTTCTCTGATTTTTTTTGTCTTATTTAGCATAATTTTCCAGGTCTCTCCAAACATCCTTGACCTCAATTGATCATTCCATGAAGCTCCACCCATCATCCAGTACCCTCGCCGACCCATCCGATCACCCCTTTCCCCTGTCACAACCTCCGTCATCCCAGGCTTCCTCCTCCGCCGGAGGCGGAGGAGGACCCACTAAGGGCTTCGCATTCTTTGCTCCACAAACGCCCTTCGTACGCCTCATCTCGCACGCACACCCTAACCCCCTTGCAGGTCAACCATCACCAACGGCTGGACCGTGGGCGGAGCTGAGTTCTAGAGCTCTGCCTCCGGTGATCAGGCATCGACAGCGTAGTTCCGCCACTCCGGCAGGTCCTCCGACATCGGACCTTCATCGTCAGAGCATCAATGATCTTCCCCGAGCTTCACCGAGCGCAGCGAGGCGCGGCGGAGCTCCAGGCCTCACGCCGGAGCTCCAATCGAGCCGCCAGCCGTCAAGGAGGGAGGAGAAGCAGCTACCGTTGGATCTCGCCCCACGGCGGAGATCCAACGGCCCTGGAGGAGCCATGTCACCGTCCCGGAGCGCGGAGGCTCGGTGGAGCCGAGCTTCGCCCAAGGCAACCTCGAGCCACCACGTGGCCCGAGCCACCTGCAACGGCCAACCGAAGCAGCGCCGAACCTCGCCCCCATCCGAGCCTAGCTCACGTGCCTCACGCACGTGGGTGTGGGCTTTTTGCATCGGCGCTCTCTCACCTTCTGGAAATTACATCCAGATCCTGATACCACGTGGCGGTCCCGGAGCCCATGCCGAGCCTCATCGTCACCAAGCCTGGAGGCTCATGTATCCCGAGCCAACCCGAAGCAGCAGCGAGCCTCTGCCAAGCCCGAGCCGCCCTCCGAGCCTAAATATCGCGTGCGTGGCACGTGCTTCCTAGGTTATTTGCAGAGTCGCCCACGAAGTTCGTCAAAATTGCAGATAGGTCCTGAGCATGTGCAGCACCTGCGAGCCTGGGGCTATTTGCACTCATACCATTGCGGGTTTCAATAACTGCAAATATGTCCCTGCGCGTATGGTTTATTTACAAGAAAGGCCCCACACTTATTTTTATTGCATTTTAGTCCTTCCCAGGGACTGGTTTGTAGATACCTTTCTATGTTTTCTTTCATTTATGCCCTTGCCTTTAATCTTGGATATCTTGAGCCTCGTAAGTCCGATTGAGGTGATTTCAGTTTCATTTTGAAGCTCTTTTCATCGTCTGTATTATGGCATGCTTCGATTTCCAATTTGACACTATGATCCGTAATGCTCTATTTGGTTAAGTAAGTGTCCTGATTTCCTTGACTCTCATGCATACTTGCTATATGAATGAAAATTGCTTTATTAACTGATTCTGTTCAATTCGTATAATTTATGGCTTAAGTAAATATCATTTAGGGCATATTATTCACATTGCATTTTATGGCATTTATTTTCATGAAAAAAATGATAAAATTGCATGTTTATTCTTAATGCATTGTTGTGTCCCTTTGCCCTTCATGCATAATTTGACATATATTGTCTCTTATTCAACACTTAGTTAAATAAATAGAAGACCGATTAATACGAGAGAAGCGCGTGTCCCTGAGTTCGACCTTGGTTTCTTGCCAAGTAAAAAAATAAAAATTAACGACCATCGCATTCTTATTTGACATATATCAATGAGGTGGTCTCTTTGATGACCAAAATCGGCCCGACTACGATGATGATTCCGAGAGCTAAAAATGCACTATTAAAGGGCCGATTTTGCGGCTTATCACTCCCCAGTATGCAAACCAGTGGAGGCAGAATTTTCCACACCAGCAGCAGCCGCAGTACCGTCACACACTGCCATTTCACCAGTATGCGGCTGCCCCGCCTCAGCAATACCAGAAGTATCCTCCTCCCTCATATCAAGAACTTCAACTTCCTGCACCACCTCAGCATCACCAACAACAGCCTCAGCACCAGCAGATGCAACAACAGTGTGGTCTGCACGCTGAAACCACCGAGGCACCTCCAGTGAACCCCACCATGGACTGTCTAGCCCAGCTTGTCAAAGGGCTAGCGGAGGTGACCAAGCGGCTTGATGACTTGACCGCCACCCGAACTGCCATTCCGTCTCAGGTCGAAGCCAACCCCAACATTTCAAGAAGAAAGAGCAGGTAGAAAGTAATGTCTTGTCCGTGTCAGCAAATGATGTTACTGCTTATTCTAATGTTGTTACTCTCAGGAGCGGTAGGGCCTTGCCTCCGCCTGCCACAAAGATTGGGGTGAATAAAGAAACAAGTGTATCATCATCTTCCGCATCAGCCGTGCCAGCTACAGGGGCGGGTGAGGAGGAAGAAGAAGGAGAAGCCAGTCCGGTCGTCATGCCTTTGCAGCAACCTCAGCAGAAAATTCAAAAAAATCAGCAAAATCAAAAACAACAAAAAGAAGCTTGCAGCCGAAGCAAAGTCGCGCCAGCCTTGGAGGAACCGCCAGTAGCAGCCGATCCCTCGCCAGCCGATGGAGTAGACGCTACCGTTTTTGACCACCCGGGAGCACCAGTAGGCCAAGACACAGCTTGTACTCCTTTTTGTAGTATGGATGTACAACATTCTATGGGCGATGATTTTTATGTAAATAAGAACTCTATTTCTCCTGCTCGAGATGTACATATTCCTTTTCCTCATGCAATAGAAAAATCCAAAAAAATTGCAAAACAAAAAAAGGCATTGTCTGATCCAGGAGTTGTGGACATATTAGACAAGCTGACTGTTGAGATACCCTTATTAAAGGTCGTGGAGTACATGCCAGCTGTGAAGAAAGGGCTAAAGGAGGCATGTACCAACAAGCGTCGCCCGGCACTCGAGAACAGACACAAATATGTGGAGAAGCACGTGCTATCCATGGCCACCGTTGCTGCCATCAGCAACCTCCCACAGAAGAAGCAAGACACTGGAGCACCTCTGATCAGTTGTGAGATTTTTGACCAGTTCTTCGAGCGCACTCTCCTCGATAGTGGATCTTCCATCAAACTTCTACCCTCGTCTATAATGTAAGAATTCGGGCTGGGTCCGCTCAAGTAAACACGCATGATCCTTCACTTCGCTGACTGATCCGTCAAGCGGCCCCGAGGTCTTTTGGAAGACGTCATAGTTAAAGTGCAGGAAATGCAATTCCCCGCTGATTTTGTTGTCCTTGATATGGACTCGCCTGCACCCCTGCTCTAGACACCTATCATCCTTGGCAGACCATTTCTTCGTACTTCAGGCACCGTGGTTGATTACGGGTCTGGCAAGATTACTTTCAGCTCGAACACTCAGCAGATCACGATAAACATGAATAGAGAGTCGAATGCCACAACTGATGAGAGCCAGGCAGCATGTGAAGCAGACTGTGATTTTATTGTGGAGATTAGAGACTCAGCCTTATCATTGGACGATCCATGGACCCGAGAAATCCTCACTCTTGCGGAGGACTTGGAATGTGCAATCAGCTTATGCTCCAACGATTCTTGGGAGACAGATTCTCAGATGCAGGTGCATCTGCTTGAGTAGTCACTCCAGACCGAACACGATCCGCTTAGCGCAGAACCGTTCGGTACATCACGGGGATCTCAACAAGATGATGAGGATGGTAGCATCTTCATAGAAGTACATTCCACCACCAGCATGGTATCTGAAGTGACAGATAAAGTGGACAGGTCAAAACCAGAACTCAAGCCACTTCCTGCAGGCCTGAAGTATGCTTTCCTTGCGGGTGAAGAACAAATGTATCCGGTCATCATTAGCAGCAGGTTGAATTCGGATCAGGAATCTCAGCTTCTCGAGGTTCTAGAAAAGAACCGGAAGGCACTTGGTTGGAGCGTAGCAGACCTCCGAGGGATAAATCCAGCCTTGTGTTCGCACCAAATCTCTATTTGGAAGAAGATGCCAAGCCATCCCGCGAATTTCAAAGAAGGTTGAACCCTAACCTTCAGGACGTAGTCATGAAAGAAATCACGAAATGGTGTGATGCAGGCTTCATTTATCCCATCTCCGACTCAAAATGGGTATGCCCACTGCATGTAGTTCCCAAGAAATCTGGGCTTACCGTGGTTACAAATGATAAAGGAGAGGAAATTTCCACTCGGGTACCGACATCCTGGCGGGTTTGTGTTGACTACCGCCGTCTCAATGCAGCAACTAAGAAGGATCACTTTCCCTTGCCATTCATTGATCAAGTTCTGGAAAGATTAGCAGGCAAGGAGTTCTTCTACTTTTTGGATGGGTACTCCAGGTATAACCAAGTGGCAATCACCCCTCAGGATCAAGAGAAGACTACCTTCACTTGCCCGTTCGGCACCTACGCCTTCAAGAGAATGCCCTTTGGTTTGTGCAATGCACCTGCAACCTTCCAAAGATGCATGTTAGCAGTTTTCACCGAGATGGTAGGCAGTTTTCTCGAGGTGTTCATGGACGACTTCCCTGTCTATGGTGATAGTTTCGATTCTTGTCTTGAGCACCTAGACAGAGTGCTTCAGAAGTGCCGAGAAGTCAATCTAGTACTTTCATGGGAAAAGAGCCACTTTATGGTCACAGAAGGTATTGTGCTGGGCCACGTCGTTTCCAAACGTGGCATGGAAGTCGACCCGGCAAAGGTGCATGTCATTTCAAATCTTCAGCCACCTCAGTCAGTGAAGAATGTGAGGTCATTCCTGGGGTATGTAGGATTCTACAGGCGATTCATCAAGGATTTCAGCCGCATTGCCCGACCTCTGACAGAACTTTTGTGCAAGGAGACTGAGTTTACTGTTGATCAGGTGGTTCTCCTTGATTTCAACCAGCTAAAGGAGCTTATCACTCAGGCTCCAATCTTACAGCCGCCCGACTGGAATCTTCCCTTTGAGATAATGACCGATGCGTCAGAGTTTGCAGTCAGGCGGTTCTTGGGCAAAGGAAAGACAAAGCGCCCTATGTCATTCACTATGCCAGCAGAACATTAGATGAAGCACAGAGGAATTATACAGTGACAGAGAAAGAGTTGTTGGCCGTGGTTTTCGCCATCGAGAAGTTTAGATCCTATTTGTTGGGATCAAAAGTCACAATTCTTACTGACCACTCTGCTATCCGGTACCTACAGCAGAAGAAGGATGCCAAGCCAAGACTGATTCGTTGGATCCTTCTCCTCCAGGAATTTGATTTGGAAACCAAGGACAAACCTGGAGTCCAGAATGTGGTAGCAGACCATCTCTCCAGAATAGAGCAGCATGAGCCTCCTCTGATCAATACACCTATCACAGAGACCTTCCTTGACGAAGCCATCTTAGCAGTTGATTCCCTTCCTTGGTATGTTGATATAGTCAATTACCTGGCCTCTGGGGTAACACCAGTGGATTGGACGAAAAATCAGAAGAACAAATTCATGTCGACCATCCGATTCTACCAATGGGAGGATCCTCTTTTATTCAGGGAAGGAGCGGATTGCATTTGGCGCAGGTCCATCCCTCAGACGGAGCAATCTAGTGTCCTCGAGCATTGTCACTCGCTCGAATCTGGTGGACATCACTCTGGAGATTGGACGACAGCAAAAGTACTATGGCTTTTGGTGGCCCACTTTATTCAAGGATGCAGCTGAGTTTGTCAAAAGATGCACTGACTGTTAGAGATTGAAAGGAACACTAACTGCCAAAGACTCAATGCCCATGAAAATCATTCAGATAGCAGACGTTTTCGATGCATGGGGCATTGACTTCATGGGACCTTTCCCTAACAATCAAGCTTTTGAGCACATCCTTCTCGCCGTCGATTACGTGAGTCGTTGGGTTGAAGCTATCCCCGCTCGAGCCGCCGACAACCGAACAGTATGCCAGTTTCTGAAGAAGAACATCATTTCGCGGTTCGGGATACCGAAGATTCTCATATCAGACGGGGGTAGCCACTTCATTAACAAAGAGGTCAAGAAGTTAACGAAGGAGTACGGCATCGACCATCGTGTCGCATCTCCTTATCATCCTCAGACCAGTGGCATGGCGGAGCTATCAAATAGAGAAATCAAGGCTATCCTGCAGAAACTTGTTAGGCCAAACAGGAAAGACTGGTCTCAACTCTTGGACTCAGTCCTATGGGCTTACCGAACCGCCTACAAGTCCCCCTTGGGCATGTCGCCCTATCGTATTGTGTATGGGAAGCCGTGCCATTTGGCCGTGGAATTAGTTCACAAGTCTTTGAATTCCGAGACTATGCATACGAGACTATGCATACAAAAGTGGTCAGAAGAGAAAAGATGATCTGAACAGGCTCTTGGAATTCCGAGACTATGCATACGATAACACCTTGATGTACAAGGAGAAGGTGGAACACTGGCACGACCGACACATCAGACAAAAGACCTTTGATGTTGGACAGAAAGTGTGGTTATTTGATGCAAAGTTGCGGATATTTCCAGGCAAATTAAAGAGTAAGTGGACAGGGCCATTTCGAGTTTGTGAAGTGCGTGACAATGGAAGCATTGCCATATCAGAATTGTCCCCTGACGCACAGCCCTTCGTCGTCAACGGCCAACTCCTGAAGCCTTACTTAGAACCAGATGCATTCTTGGCCGTTGTTGACTCAATCCAGCTCGTACAACATGATGACACTTCCATAACCGTTGCAGCATTAGAAGACTCAGACGATGTACTCAAAGAATTGTTTATCTGATTGTCATCTTTTCTTCTTTTCTTCTTTTCCTTTTCTAATTTCTTTTTCTATCTGAAAGGTGCCGCCCTTGTAGACAGTTTTCTATACATAGGACGTACCTTGTCCTAAGTATAGGGGGGATGTGCACTTAGAGTTTTTCATGTCAGTCTGATCCTCTCCATTTTCTCCTCTTCTTGTCTATACTTAGGAGTATCTCACTCTAAGTATAGGGGGAGACAATCTGAGTACAATCTGTGTATTCCCACCCTTGACCCTCCCTGCTTTTTGTATAGTCTGCTATACTTAGGATTACTTGATCCTAAGTATAGGGGGGACGGTCAACTTCTCATTCATTCATTTCATTCATATTTATTCTTTAGATCTGTCTATACTCAGTACGAGTTATGTCGTTGCTTTTCCTTTCGATCTATGAGGACATAGCTCAAGCTAAGTATAGGGGGGTCGTATATACCATGTATATACTATAAGCCATAACTCATACTGAAAAATAAAACACCAATTCAACCTAAAGAGCAATAAGTAACTTTATAATAATAAAAAATGATTGTGAGCTCCTCAGGCTCTTTGTACTTATACTGATTATTAAGTCAGAAAAATGTTTTGTGAAAGAAAGTTTTTTGTGAAAAACCTTGTGAAAACTGTTTGAAATTAGTGTGTACAAGTATTCAACCTTTGAAAAATCAGTTTTGCGTGTAAAATTTATTTCCTTTGCGTGAAATCAAAATGTGTGAAAATCAGTGTGCAAATGATTGTAAAAATTTGATTATCAAAATTGTTTTGAAAAACCTATCTATGCTGTGTAAAACCTTGGTAAAAGCATTTTCAAAGACGTGTACATATTTGCAAAATTATTTTGGTCTAGAGTTCTCAAATATCTTTTGAAAAGGATTCTCGAACTAGGTATGAGGAGTCTGCACAAAAATCTCTTATTCAAAAATAAGGAATAAGCCCAAATAAAACTTTCAAAGAACCAAAACCATATTGTACATCAAACATAGTTTTTTCTTCCTTTGTATGTACTGATTAATAAATCAGGTTAGATATCTATACAGTATGATTTGAAAAATAGTGTGACTTGTTTTGAAAAATTTACTGTGAAATGTTTTCAATTTGTGTAAAATTGTTTGGACTGCAAAACTTTTCTTTGTGTGAAATAAAGGATTTGAAAAAAAAAACCTATGTGCAAAGGTTTTGAAAAATGTTTGTCAATACTATTGTGAAAAATGTATATACAGGGTGAAAAATCTGTGCAAAAAAATAATTTTCAAATGCGTGTAAATGATTGCAAAAATTATCGTGTACTATAGTTTGCAAATTTTTTTTTCAAAACTAGTTATGAGAAATAAAAACCTTATGACAAATATTTATAATTGTGAATAAGATACATACAATTCTTTCTGAACAACCTGAATAAAGTATTTAATCAAACCTGTAAAGCCTTTACCTTTTGTAAATAGAGCGGTACGCCCGTGTAAATAATTGTATGCACCTTTTTGTATGTGTCAAGTTTTTATTTGCAAAAATTACTTTGTGTAAAAACATTCTTTGATTCTTGTAAAACTCTTTGTGAAAAATTGCATCATTCATTGTGCATAGCATAAGCATATCAATCAGATTCTTTTTGAGTGAGCTCGATGATTGAATCAGTCTAATAAAATCTCAAATTGGAGCTTGGTTAGACCTTACTACACCTAACTGCACTGGAACCTTATGGGAACTAGGTTTAATGTACTTCAGGTCTATTCAGACTTAATTCTATGAGAAAGCAGGGCTGGGTTCAAGTCACCTCAGTGGACTAACTAGAACTTTTCGAAACACACGCATGACTCTTGTTGGCCGTGACCTAACTTGGACGCTTGCACCTTTCACTTGGCTCAACTCAGTTGGAGTGGTGAGGGGGTTGGATTTGCCAGTCTGAGACGCACACGGGTGGAAACATTCGTCCTTGTCTAGGGAGGGAAGTGCACCCCAACCTGGTCCAGTTTCAATGAAGTCGAATGACGGGAGAGTGTGGGTTGCAATAAAGCTTCAAAAGAGGGATAGTCTACTGGCTCAAGAGGAAAATTTCTTGTATATATGCTGCACCATGTAGATATGTTGTACAGATACACTTGAAAAAAAATGCAAAAAGAACTCCAAAAAAGTGGTGGGTCGGATTGAAAATTTAATAACCCCACCGGAGTGTATATAGTCCAATAAAGCAAGAGCTTATGGTATCCATGTTACATCTCATGAATCTTGCAGCGGGAGACTTAGCTACACTGGTTGAGCTCCTAAAATTCTATACCTCTTATTCCCCCTCTTCTTGAGCCGGTTGCACTTGAACTTAGAAGGGAATACCCCGCTCCTCGACGGTAGAGGGCTGGATTGGGGAATCATTGGGTTGTCATTCTGGAGAAGTCAGTCCCTTTGTCATTTCAGTTGGGAAGAGCCACTATCACTTACACTGTACCAGTCAGCTTCATAGTCATCAGGGTTTGCGTATGACGTAGGCTAGTTCTGACCTCGCTGTTGAGGTGATTTGAACCAAGTTCTGTGACTCTTGAAGGTTGTTGTGTTTTAGAGCTGGTTCCCGACTAGGTTCCACACACATCTACACTCAAGGTCTAGCAGGAGCTCCAAATTCTGATTTTGTAAAGACATGCATTGCACTGAAAGCACCCTTATTCACTCTATCCTTCTTTAATTTTCCTTTTTCTTTTCTTTTCTTCATTCTTTTTGTACTTATTGCATAAGTGTTTGCTAGGGACTAGCAAAGGCAAGTATAGGGGGGTGATGAATCTCCATTTCATCACCTTTATTCTATCATTTTGCCTCAAAAATCCCAGCAAATGCATGTAAATAGCATCAAATTGGACATAATAGCATTCATCATTCATTGTATTAATTACACATTAAATAAGGTTTTTAATGCCAAAATTATAGAATAAAGAGAAGAAAAGAAAAAGCAATAAAATATTGCAAATATTTTATGACCCAAACCCCGAGACCAAGGCCAGTATGGTATTGGTCGACAAGGAATAAAGTAGGGGGAGATAAGGGCCAGTGTACAATAAATACCTCATTTATTCATGCATTTATTTATGCATTTTTTACACCTATTTTGTACATAATTATTTATTCATCAAATAAAGAAACTTTGTTCGTGAAAGTTGTAGATAATAATGTAAATAAAAATATAAAATTGAGTTTGTGTAAAATAATACTCAGTGTACATTTTATACACAGAATAAAAAGCAAAAATCTGAACTTCACAGACCCATATCTTGCAAAGAAAAACTCCAAATCACCCAAACTCACCTTTGATTGTAGATAGCTTTCCAAGAACTATTTAATAAAATTAGTTTCATAATTTTTGGAGTTCATATGTGGAAGTTAGGTTTTTGGCCCACCTTGTATATATGACTGATTAAAGTATTCATTTTATTCAATATTCATTATTTTTATAAATTTATATTTTTGAATCTTGTCAATAATGTATATAATACATATTAAAAGTTCAAGAAAACCAAAAATAATTTGGAAAATAAAATAAGTCTATGAGCCACATAGACAAAATACCTATGCTAGCTATATGTATATAAATAAAAAGAGATTTTATTCTTTTATTCTTTATTAATCTATATTTTTATCATAATGAATATAGTATGTATAACTTATTAAAAATACAAATCCAAAATACAAACAAGTAAAATTCATTAAATAAATAAAATGTATATAATATATAGGTAAAATACCTATAAGTATACCTACATATGCATATATCTATTTATTTAAAAATCTAAATAAACTCCTAAAAATTAAATAAAAATACCTTTATACTCACGAAAATAAATATAAATTTATAAAATAAGCCAATAAAATAATAAAAGAAAATAAACAAATTAAAAAACAAAATACACAAAAATACATGTAAATACATACATATACACATTATTAAATTAAAACCATAATAAAACACTTCGAAAAATTCAATAAAAATCACAAATAAAAACTACATGAAAAAATACACATTTTTTATGTTTTAAGAAAATTCTAATAAAATCATTTACTATGGTAAATAAATCAATTTAGGCTCAAATTTCCTGTTTTGTCTTTTAGCGGCTGACGTGGACCAATGGGGCGCCGGCCTTCGTTGACCCCCTGGTCAACTGTCCTATCCTAGCTCTGGCATCTCTGAACCTTCTTTTCCCCGATTCTCATCCCGCTTTTACGGCCATCACGTCCATCGATCGAGCTCGCTTCCTTCACAAGAATTGCTCTCTGATTATCCATGATGCCCACCAATAACTTGGATCGATCAGATACTCATTGGATTGAGTAATAATCGCCGGTCAATAAGGCTCTACGCCAATGTCTATAAATAAGTAGCTCCACCTCCTTCCTCAAATTTGGCCAATTTCATTCCAACAAAAAGCCTTGATCTTGTTCCTGGACCGCTCCTCGTGATAGGGGGAGTGCTCCAGCACCTTGATTCGGCCGGAGGAAGGAGAATTTTGTCACGGCGGAGCTCCGGCGTCCGCCCTGCTCCCTGGTGGCCTCCAGGTATAAGAGTTGTCCCTTTTATGCTTTTTAGTTAGGTCTTAATGCTAACTTTTAATTCCAGTTGTTAGATTAGACTTTAGTTAATCCCTGTAGCGTAAAATTCCAAATTCGAAGTTCGTCGGAGCTCCGCTCCGGCGACTTCTTCACCGTAAATCCGACCGTGTCCGACCGCCACGAGCACCCCATTTCGATCCCCATCGCATTCTCCATCGTTCCATCACCGGTGACCAACCCAGGACCCCTGGTCTTGGCGAATCGGGGCTACACCTCCGCCGTTCGTCGGAGCCCCTCCCCTCACTCCATTTTGCTGCCAAGCTACAAAACCCCGGGTCGAGGAGGTAGCCCTCGCTCCCTCGTTCTTCCTATGCAGGTCAAACGAAGGAAGAGCCCCATATGGGCTCGAATCGAACCAGGAAGAGGTTCCTGGAGGTCCACCACTTCACTGACCTCGTCCGAGCGACTTGGACCTCTAGGAGCCATGATGGAACCATCAGATGACGCGGAAGCCTCCCAGCTACGTCCAGAGCACTTCAGATGCGAGGGTGGTGCCCGGAGGAGCCCGAGCTGCTCGATCGAAGCTCGCCGGGGGCGAGCTTCTTCCCAGCTACCTCCAGCGTCGTCGGATCAGTAGGCGAGGCCCAGATGGAACGACAGCCGTCCGATGAAGACACGCGCCAACCGTCAGATCCGCGAGGTGCTTCTAATCTGAACCCTTCATCGACGAACCGATATCCGCCGTTAGATGGGCGACACGTGGATAAGTGGCGTATCCAGCGCCGCAGTATGAAGTGCCTTAGGGGGTAAACATCAAACACCTCCCCCGCCTTTTTGTATTTATAGTTTAATACCAAAAATAAAAAGTCACGTTTTAAATAAATTGTATAATTTGCAGAAGGACCCTTAATGTTTCTATATTTGCGTTTTCGTCCCTCCGCGCCTCACGTGCAGTCCCCACGTGAGGCGCGTGAAATTTGCACTTAAACCCTGCCGAGTTCTTGTAAATATAGAATGGCCTTGAAAATAAAAGTACCCGTTCATTTTTATTGTGATTTTTGCATGGATGCCCTTGTCAATTATTTTATTTGCAAAAACACCCCTGCCAGGCCATGTATTTTGTGTATGCTTTGTCCATTTATTTTGTGGTTCATATTTCCTTGAAAAATTTTGTAAAAATGGATATAAGCTCCTTAGTGTACCCTTGCATGCCGTATCTTTGGATTTTAATTTGGTTGTATTTTTGCATTTATTAAAAATCAAAAATATGCTTTTTATTCACTGTCTAGCTTATAAAATTCCAAAAAAATATTAAAAGCCTCGAAAAATTCCTTAGTGTGTATTAGTCCCTATTTCAGTGTCAGTCCAAAAATCCCTAAAAATCTCAAAAGGAAAACCTTAAAAATTGAAAAATACACA
Source organism: Ottelia alismoides (assembly GCA_037367405.1). Classification (NCBI taxonomy): domain Eukaryota; kingdom Viridiplantae; phylum Streptophyta; class Magnoliopsida; order Alismatales; family Hydrocharitaceae; genus Ottelia; species Ottelia alismoides. Next base: position 958,488 of record JAZKJV010004344.1, on the reverse strand, counting down.
AAAAGTTCAAAAAAATATATAAAACCAAAGAAAAATCAAAAAAATGTAAACTCAGTTCCTATTTCTTCTATCTTTCACTATCTTTATTAGAAAAATAGTGTGAAAAAGTTTTGAGGCTGTCTGCTATTTTTAATTCCTATTTTTCTTACAGTCAGACCCTATTCCACTGTTTGCTCTTCTTTTGCCATTTCAAAAATACTAAAAATGTTTTAAAACTATCCAAAAATCTTCAAAAAAGTAAAAAAAATCATGAAAATACCAAAAAGACTTTATCTCTGAATTTTTGACTATTTTTGAGTATTTGTATAAATATTGTAGCACCCCTTTATATATATATCCCCCTATTCTAAAATATATATATATGTATCTATCTATATATACATATAATTGTTAATGTACAAAATCCTAAAATAAAAAAAATATATAGATATTATTATTATTGTTCATACATACATATATATATAATGTATGTATTATAAGCTATATTCTCACCCTCTATGAGTATACATGTATTTATATATTTATATTCTAGAATATATATATATTACCTAATTATATTATAAAAAATAATAATAATAAATAAAAAATAATAATAAAATATATAAAATTCAAAAACCCACAAAAATAGGCTTCACACATGGATGACTCTGTGATAGATGCACATTGTAGGCTTATGCATTTTTGTATTGCTCTATGTGGTTCGACCTCTACATGCTTGTTCCCTATAGATTTTATGGTAGAGTAATAAAGATTAATTCACATTTTTGGACTTAATTTCTTCATTCTTTTATTATGGGTTAATTGTTGTATAACCAACGTTTTGTGAGCGGTTGCCTCAGCGACACTATACATTGATTATTGTGACCCTCGCAAAATGCCCGTTATCAATAGGTTAAATAAAAATCATCATTATTTGAACATTTAAAAATGAATATGACATTTGTCCCTAATTAGGAGAAAAAAATGTAATTTTGTACAAACAACAACAACAACAAAGCCTTTTCCCACAATTAAGTAGGGTCGGCTACATGGATTCTTCGCCTCCATTCAGATCTATCTTGGGTCAATCTCGGACTTATATCCAAAAAACTAAGATCCCTTCGTATAGTCTGTTTCCAACACTTCTTGGGCCGTCCTCGCCCTCTCTTAGCCGGCTCAACATCCCACCACTTGCATCTCCTAACCGGTGCATCAGTTGACCTTCTTTGCAAATGACCAAAACATCTTAAGCGGTTTTCTCGCATCTTATCCTCGATCGGAGCTACACCAACTTTCTTTCTGATTGCATCATTCCGAATCCGATCTTTACGTGTATGTCCACACATCCATCTTAGCATTTTCATTTCTGCTACAGCCATTCTCTGCACATGTCTATGGTTCACAAGCCAACATTCAGAACCATAAAGCATAGCAGGTCTCACGGCTGCTTTGTAAAACTTTCCTTTAATTTTTAAAGGAATTTTCTTATCACAGAGAACAACGGAGGCTCCTCTCCACTTTAGCCAGCCTGCATTTATTCTATTAGTAACATCTCCATCAATTTCCCCATCATGTTGCAAAATAGATCCCAGATATCTAAAAGAATCTCTCTTCTGAATGTTATCGTCACCAATCTTCACCTCGATTCCTTCACCATTGCTTCCATCAAAGGTACATTCCATATATTCCGTCTTAGCCCTACTTATACGAAAACCTTTAATCTCCAATTCATGTCTCCAAACCTCAAGCTTCTCATTTACTCCATCTCTAGTCTCGTCAATCAACACAATATCATCAGCAAATAACATACACCAAGGTAACTCATCCTGAATGTGACTTGTCAACTCGTCCATAATCAAAGTAAAAAGAAATGGACTCAAAGCTGAACCTTGATGTAAACTAATGTTGATATCAAAATAGTTGGTCTTCCCCGTCGGAGTCCTTACACAAGATAAAGCCCTATCATACATATCCTTTATGAGATTAATGTATAGGACAGGTATTTGTCTCTTCTCCAAAACTCTCCACAGTATCTCTCGTGGGACGGAATCATAAGCCTTCTCCAAATCAATAAAGATCATATGGAGATTCTTCCTTTTAGCTCTATAAATCTCCATTGTTCTCCTCAGCAAATGGATGGCTTCAATAGTTGAGCGACCTGGCATGAATCCGAATTGGTTTTCTTTTATTTGCAAAACTTGTCTCAACCTTCTTTCGATCACACGTTCCCAAATTTTCATAGTGTGAAAAAAATATATAATTTTGTAATGAATAATATTTGTTGCCGTATCTTTATCATTGAAAGACACTGTAACAAACATTTATATTATTTGTTTCTTAGATCAGTTTTGTTGTTGTGCTCGTGTTATAATCCTTCGATCTTAGGAACTTTAGCTTATCGAAATTATTCGTTTCATAAGTATCTGGAATTGATTGACAAAGTAAATGAAACATTATTGAAGTTTCCTCATTAACAAAAAAAGGACAAAAAAACAATCGATCTACATTTCAATGATAAAATACATTGAAGAGCATTAACATATGATTGTTTTCTTATGATTATCAAAAATATGGTTGTTATAATAAAATCAAAAGATGCGGCTTCGTAACGGCAGCTAATACATCACAATTTAAACGGCAAGACAAATTTTCAAACACGGAGAAAAAGTGAAATTAATTAAATAGGAACGGAAAATGAAGAGTGGTGGCTGACGGATTAACTATTTGATAATTATTTGATTCACTAGTATCATAAACAGTGCATTTATTCAGGACTTCTGGAGGTTTGCGTTTAAATAAGACTAATAGGGCGTTATCAACTGATATTATGAATGCAATTCCAGACACAAAGTCCGTCCAGTCCGAAATATATGCGAAAGCTTCATTTCCCGATCAGTCTGCTCCACCCGAAGAAGGAAATTGCATTTTCATGTTCAACAACGCGGCCGCCATAGCCTTAGGATCCATCCCCTCTTGAAAACTAATAGACTGAGTTGCGGACGCGAAATTTATCGACTTTAACGCTTGTGCCGCAGAAGATATCTGATCGCATCCCTTGGCTTCCTGAGCATAATCCAAAGTTCTGATATGCCTCATTGTTTTAGACGCAGAATTTTGTATTGTATCCATGGGAGAAGTAGACGCAGCGTTAGTCGGCCTCAATGTACGAGGTGACCCCTCTCGCGCCATGGATGGACTACCCGCAGCCTTTGTGCTTCCCGATGAACCCCACATTTTATTCCACATACGTGCCGCAAAATCCCAGATTGCAGAACCAGCGCGAGGAGCGAGCTCCTCAACGATTGCACTGCCTGTAAGAGTCGCGACTTCCTCCATCATTGCACTACCCGCACGAACTGCAACGTCCCTGATTCCACCCGGTGCAGGAGCCGCTGCATCGGAGGTGGACTGAACGTAAACGTTCCCCTGCATTGTTAGTATCGGCGCATTCGTGTGTTCAGAGAAAACCATCATAAATATCAATATCAGTGACAAAAACTGAGCATTTTCTTCAAAAGTGTGCTTTTCAAAGAGGATCGTGGACGTGGCAGATTTAGAACATTCTCATAGATAACATTTTAAAATGCAAATGTTTAACGATTTACTTTTGCATCTAACTCATCTTATACGTGTATATAGTGCAGACTCTTTATAATTAATATTTGATCTCCGTCTACTAGACACACGTTGCAGGGTAGCTAAGATACTTCTCATAGACATCAACGTTCGTATCTATATAAAACTCTAAAATAGATAATGATATGGTAACCTTGATCACTTTGTATCTAGTTTGCATTCGTAACAATAATCCTTGGTCATCAAAACAAAAAAGAAAACAAAAGAGAGATAACAATAGTGAACATAGGCAATCCAATGATGAATCCGTGATTCATCGCTTTTATTCTATCATTTTAGCTAAAATCCTTGGTAAAATGCATGTAAACAATCACTAATTCCAACTAATTAACATTCTAATCGCATTTGCTAATATTATATATTTAACACTTATTTTACCCAAAATAAAAGAATAAAGAGAAAAAATAAGAAGAAACGAATGACAGATATAAAATATAAACGTACTGATCCTATTTTCGAGACCATGTCAATATTGATCTGGTCGACAAAATAAATAAATAGGGGGAGATAAGGATCCCAATTTATACAAATGTTAGAAAATCAAGATCAATAACTATAAATAAACACATTATCCACCTTGTAATTTCTCCTATTTTATTTATCATCAAGAAAATACCAAATCAAAATATTTTCTTTATAAAAGATGTTCACAAAGGTATATATTATCTTATAAAAATATCAGAAAAATTATTCAACACAAAAAAATATTTATCATGAACCGAAAAAGTAGTAAAGCAGACATCTGAGGTTCATAACTATTTGTAGAAAATTCCAAATGGAGCAAACTCATTATTAAACTTTGTTTTATACTTAATACTATTTATTAAAAATATGAAAAAATAATCGAATAAAATGGGTGAGTTTTGACGTTTGGGCCCCATTGTATATATGTACTAATATGCAGAGAATTCATGCACTTTTAATTAATTAATTATAAATCCGGTTAACTTATTTTTTTCTAAAAATCTTCTATAAATTAATATAAAAATATAACTGATGTTAAAATACTAATAAACTCGAAGCCACGAAGCTGCTATCTAAATTTTTCGGACCTCATAACTCGGTCGTATGAACTCTGAATTGGGCAAACTCAATTATAAAATTTCATTTTAATAAAGAATCTATAAAATGACATTGATTTTGCTAAAATCAAAATTAATATGCAAAATGTGGGTTTCGGGACCGTATTGGTATAATTATATAATGAACCATAATTTATTATTATTTAATATGTGTTATTTATTATATTTATAAAATTTATTAAAATAAAATTAAATAAAAATTAATTAGTTATATGTATTTATTTATTAATTGATTTACCTATTTATTTTATTAATTGTCATTTAATAAGTTATTAAGTTATTTAATCATTTCATTAGTTATTTATAATTAGTTATTTAATCATTAATTACTTATGTAATTACTTAATTAACCCTCTAATTATTCCTTAAAATTAATACAATTATTAATTTATTAACAAATTTATTTATTTATTTTACTTTATTCTTCTCTCTCAAACTTTCCAAATTTTGTTTCTCCTCCCCGCATCATCTTCTTCCCCACCACAACCTAACGCCATCACCCCCTTCTTTTCCTCTTCCTCCATTCAACGGCCCAACAACATGTCATTGGTCGGTCATTCATCCAACTATCGCGGTGACTAGTGCCCATGTCAGTGACGCCATCTGGTGGCGTGGGCTCCAAGGTTCCCAACTCTATAAAAGGGATTGACCCCCTTTAATCATCGGGATCTGCCATTTTGCTCCACTTTCTACCCATGAGATACGAGCGAGAAAGGAGACTCGTGACATGAGTCGGATTCGTCGTCGTTTGAGCGAGGTTCAGCAGCGGGATTCAGGAGAGATATCCGTCGTAGAAGCCTCTGCTCAAGTCTCCGCTATCCAACGTCGCCGCATCTGAGGCGAAGACCTTCTAGCGAAAATCCACCAAGTTTCGCTATCCCCAGGCACCTCATCAATCGATCATTATCCACCTCTATCCAGGTTGGTCCAATAGACCTCGTCCTCTTCTATTTCATTTTCTCAAACCCTCTCTTTTCTGTTGATTTATCTCTGATTTGATACAAATTATCGAGTCCAATCATCTTCAATATGAGTCAATATAATTTGATTTTATTTCTATTTTTTTAGATTCTTGATTATCTCAGATCTTGTATCATCACCACTACTTCCCATCTTCTATCATTTCTGATAGGAGGATTAAATCCATTCATCTTCATTGGTCTTCCATTCAAATTTGGTTTTGTTTCATTTTGATTATCGTCAGTTCATCTCTGGCCATCTTCTGCATTTCATCGTTTGTTTAACTTCAAATCCATAACACTTTTGATCATTGTTTGTCTATATCCGGTAAGAATCAATCGAGGGATTCCCTCTTCGAGCTTTCTCATACGTTTGCAGATGTTCCGGCAGCTAAAGTTTATTCCGATCGACATTGAGCACCGTGGATGTGAACATATGGAGATGGAAGCAATTGTCGATAACCACCGACGTCCTCCGCCTTATTCAACAGAGCTCCTATGATCATTACTGCTTTCTACGCCCAATCATCAAGCAACTGTAAAAAGTAGAGAAGCATTTTCCATTCCAATCGTTGCCACCAGAAAACCATATCGAGAACCATCACACTTCATTCGAAGATTTCAGAGTTTCATATGGGATCTAAATGGAGTAAATCAGAGCACACTGTTAAGGGAACATACTGGGATGCATTATGAGAGGTCCAAGGTTCCCATATATTGGAGAATAATCTTTGGGCAAATTACAAAAAGATGAAACAAAAAATAGAAAATTAAAAAAATGATAATACCAAAAATAGTAACCATCTCAAAACTCTCCCTCAAGATGGAGCATAGATATCAAAAACACTCAGCTTGAAACAACATCTCTGATAAGGTCCTCTCGCTAGAGCCATTGTAAGTATATCTGTTGTCTGGTCTCCAAAAATGACATGCGTAGTAGTGATAGTACCTTTATGTATCATGTCATGAGTGTAGTAATAATCCACCTCTATGTGATTCATCCTCTCGTGAAAGGATGGGTTATTTGCAATGAAGAGAGCAGCTTGATTATCACATTGGAGGTGCATAGGAAGTGGCACTTCTATAGTCAGATCAGTAAGAACAGATCTGATCCACATCATCTTTGTACTAGCATGTGCCATGGCCTGTATTCTGATTCAGCACTTGATCTAGCAATCACAGTTTGCTTCTTACTCTTCCATGAAATAAGATAATTCTTGTTGAACACAACATATCCAGATGTAGACTTTCTATCCTTTCGACACCCAACATAATCTGCATCTGCGGATGCGGTCACTGAGAGAGATGTGCCTCTGCTGAAAAGAAGTCCAGTACCAGGTGAAATCTTCAAGTATCTCAGAATCATATGGACTGCATCCATATGTGCCTGTCTGGGTTGCTCCATAAACTGACTCACATTGCTCACGACAAATGCTATGTCGGGCCTGGTAATAGTTACATGTAGTAGCTTGCCAACAAGCTCTCTGTACCTTCGTTTGTCGACCTCCTCAATATCATCATCAATGAACTTCATGCTTGGGTCAAGCGGAGTAGTGGCAAGTCTGCAATCTACCATGCATGTCTCTGAAAGAAGATCTATAACATACTTTCTCTGAGTCATTACAAGTCCCCGTTGATTCCTGGCAAACTCTATTCCAAGAGAGTAACATAAATGTCTAAAGTCCTTGGTGACAAACTGCTGACCTAGGAAGTCCTTGGCACCCTGAATACCCTACTCATCATCCCCTATAATAATAATGTCATAAACATAAATAATAATTATTGTAATACCTCTTTGGGTCTTTTGTATGAACAAGGAGTGATCAGTATTTGATCTCACAAACCCCTGCTGCTCTATCAAGTCCGAGAGATTTTGGAACCATGCTCTTGGACTCTACTTGAGGCCATAGATAACCTTGTCTAACCTGCAAACCTTCTGACACTCCCCCTTAGCAACAAACCCAGGTGGCTGCTGCATGTAGACCTCCTCTTGTAGGTCACCATAGAGGAACGCATTCTTCACATCAAGCTGATAAAGAGGACAATTTCGTGTCATAGCAACAACAAGGAGAATATGTAGAGTAGAATGTCAGGCAATTTGGGAGAAAGTATCATGATAGTCCACCCCATATGTCTGGGTGAACCCTCGTGCCACAAGTCTCGCCTTATAGCGATCTACATTGCCATCTGCACGGTGTTTCACAGTGAACACCCATTTGCATCCCACGACTGATGTATCAACATGAGCAGAAATAAGACTCCACGTACAATGTGACTGTAACGCAGTCATCTCCTCCTCTATGGATAACCTCCACTAACTATCTTTGAGAGCCTCCTAATATGTTTATGGTATATGCACGACTGATAGTGCTAATGTAAATCTCTTAAAATCCTTTGAAAACCTGCTCAAAGAAATCTGGGTTGCAATAGGGTAGTAGCACATGCCTGTTTCTGCTTTCGCAGAGCATTAGGTATGTCAAGATCATCTGCCAAGTCTTCGGCGTATATATCTTCCTCTTGAGAGGGTACCTGCTTCTCCTATTGTACAGTCAATTTAGTAGTGCCATCAGTAGAAATAATATGCTCATTACATACCTGAGGCATGTTCGATGATGGGCAAGGCTTGTGAGCATTGCAAACAGAGCAAGATCAATGAGGAACAACAAGAGGCAAGAGCTGAACCAACGGAGGTGGTAGAGGAGGTGGTGGAGCTGGTGGAAGAGGAGGAGTAGGTGAAGGTGAAGGACCAACTGTAGGAGGTGGTGTCATGTATATCTCATCATTAGAGTCAAATGGAGTAATTCTGTCACTTGTGGGAGACAAATACATGACCGACTCAAAGAAAGTAATGTAAGCACTCACAAAATATTTCTGACTTAGTGGATCAAAGCAGTGATACCCTTTTGGGTACGAGAGTAGCCGACAAACACATACTTGACAGCTCTAGGAGAGAGCTTGTCACGCCCTGGAGAGACATCATGAACAAAGCCAACCGATCCAAACACACAAGGTATAAGAGAGAAGAGATCCTTTCAATGAAACGCAATCGAGTAAGAAATCTTCTCTCCTTACACGGACGAGGGCATACAGTTTACAAGATAACAAGCAGCATGGACAACATCACCCCAGTAAGCATGAGGAGCATGTCTCTGTATCAACAATGTTCTAGTCACATCAAGTAAGTGACCATGTTTGCACTAAGCAACATTGTTCTGTTGGGAAGTGTAGACATATAAGGTGTGGTGAACAATGCCATGGGATCTAAGGAACTCAGAAAGATGTAAGATGCAAAATTCCAAGGCATTGTCAAAATGGATATACTTAACATTTGCAGAAAAAATATTCTTTATTTCATTAATAAAATACTTGATAGCGGATCCAGCCTCAGAATTGTTCTTTAATAAGAAGACCCAGGAAAGTCTAGAAAAATCATTGACAGCTACAAGATAAAAAAAACGATGTACTTGGAGATCAGGAACACGACTAGGACCCTAAATGTCTAAATGAAGGAGCTCAAATAGCTGAGAACTTCTCTGACTCTGACATGATGGAAAAGAGGAACAGTGATGCTTTCCAAGTTGCATGCCTCACACTGAAAGGATGATCTCGTAGAGATCTGAGGGAGAACATGACATAGCTTCTGTAGAGGAAGATGTCCAAACCTAAGGTGCCATAGATAAGGAGAGTCAGGTCTAGTAGGTATAATATATGCATTAGCATGAGGAGGTTGGACCAGTCTGTAGAGTCCCCGCTTCTCACTACCATACCCAATCATCCTGCCCGTGAGTATGTCCTGAAACGCAAGATGAAGGGTCAAAGATGGCACGACAATGCCGATCCTTAGTGAGCCAACTAATAGAAAGTAAATTCAGTCAAAAAGCAAGAGCATATAAAACATTCTTCAGGTGCATGGACAGTATCAGCTGCACCTCCCCTTGTCCTGTAATGGGTAAGTAGTCGCCATTAGCAATGACAACCCATCTGCCAGGTGGTGAACCCTTGTAGGACTTCAGCTGCGTTCTATCTCCATACAAGTGGTGAGAAGCACCTGAGTCCACAATCCACTCATTCATGTCTGCATTCGCACTACCAGTAAAGGCATAGGTGATACATGAGGAGCTCTAAGAGGGTCTGGCTGTTGTAGCGGTAGCTGTGGTGGTGTCAGCACTAGGAGTCATGATCTCTCGAATACGAGAGATAATATCATCCAGGCAAGGATCGGCCTGGGAAGCGGAAGTCTCCGAAGACACAATCTGCTCTACCGCTCGACCAGAAACAAGATATCCATGCTTCTGATAGCATGTATCCTCTACTTGTACGAACTTGTAGCAGTAGGTGCAGGGACCACGATGGTGTATACTACCTCTTCCTCGAGGTGTGCGTCCCTCTGGACTGGATCGCTACACCTCGACCATGAGAAGCGGTCATCGCTGAGGAGTGTGAAGACGTGGTTGTTGACGGGATGATGAGCCGGTTGAGATGACTATAGGCCTCCTCTATAAGGGCTATGGTTGCTTCAATAAGAAGATGAGCACGTACAACATCATATTCTCTATCAAGTCTAGCCATGAAAACTACAACCATCATGGAGTTCCTATACATCTTCTTCTCCTTAATAGATGTTGTAATGGGCATGTAGCTATGGTGCTTTTCAAACATGCCACACAACAAAGAGTAGTAAACATGCATAGGGCGACCATCTTGCTTAGTGTTGTACATATCAAATTGTAGTTGAAGGATCTTGTCCTCATTCTTCGCCTGTGCATATGTGGATGCCAAAGTATCCCACATTGCTTTGGCAGTGGGCTGAGTCAGAATATCATTGGCTATTTCTGTAGTAAGAGTCTCATAAAGCCAAACACGCATGTCCGCATCATCTTGCTTCCAAGAAGCATTTGCCCCGATCTTGTCTGCTGGCTCTAGATCTGTCAAGATGTGCTCCTTGTTGTTGCACTGCATGAGGGTGAGAGACTACATGAACCACAACTCATTTGGTCCCATCCATCTTAGCAATGGGAGCAAGCACTTGAAGGCTCCGGGCAAGAAAATGTCAGCTTTGTTGTCTGTCATGATGTAAGATAGCCAAATAAATGAATTCGACCAGAAAGTAGACCGATACAATGGAGTCTACATAATCATATGAAGGATTGGTTGTATGTGTAGATTCATACAACCATCCTTGCTAATCCTCGTCGCTTGTTAGGGCCAGCAAACGTGAGAGGTCAGGGTGCGAGGATCAAGACGTACGTAGGGACCGTGAGTCACCGCTTCAGGTGGCCATGGTGCAAGATTTTGGACACACACGTAGGGTCTTGGACTGACGTAGGGTTCTGGACATACGTGCATGGCTAGATGCACGCAGGATCGGTCGCGTGTAAGGCTTCAGGGCTGGATGCACACAAGTCTTCTAGATGTTGGGGGTGTGCAGATATTTTGGAAGTCGGGGGTGGAAGCAAAGGTATCACAATCGGGGGGCTTGGAAGTCGGGGACGAGGGCACGGGGCACCTGGGTGCATAGGGCGGAGGACGACCTATGGGCGCGGGGCACATGGGGCGCAGGGCATCGCTAGAGAAGCCAGGCGCAGGGATGGCCTGAGGCCTGGGGCCTGAGGCATGGGAGTGATGAATCTCGGATTCATCACTCTAAATCTCATTTATTAAACTCAAGTCCCTCAAAATCAACAGCATATCTGCATCTATTCTGCATAGTTAGCATTCATGCATGTTTTTATAAAAATGGCATTTTATCCATAATTTCAGCACAAAATAAGAAGCCAAAAATCCAAGCCAAAAATGACCTGTAAATAGCCTAACTTCCTAGATTTTTAACATCTTCATGCTAACTTCGAATGATCCAAAACCACCTCCACTATGCACATATCACTAACCAGAATAAATGAAAAATACAAAAAAAAATACTAACCCAATTAAGTGGACCAAAAACCCAAACCCTAATTTCAGGATTTTCGGACTAAAAGCTACATATCTTCTCCATCCAGCGTCCGATTTTATACTACACACTTTTGAACTAATATACATTCAATTACCTTCAAAACAAGACCAAGTTCAAGTGAATCGGAGCTCGTATGTGAAAGTTGGGTTTTGGGCCTCTTTTGTACATTGTATATTTTATTGGTTTCTGACCTGTATTTTATATACTTATTTTCTTTATTAATAAAAATCCAAAAAAACAGACTTAGATGTCTTTTATTTATCTGTAATTTTTCCATATTTTTTCGGATTTTTTATCTTGTTTAAAATTGACAAAAAAATTAGGAAACCCAAAAATCAAGGTATTCTATGTACATGGGATACCCCAAAAATTCACTTTTTACATTTGACAGATTTTGCTTTTGATGTATTCATGAAAGTTGTTGATCTCGTCGAGACGAGCATTTTTTGTGAAGGAAATTTTTCTATCCGAGGTCATTTACTATTTCTTTTTGATTTTACAACATCTTATCCTACGATTTTTCTAGTGCTGACACGTGGCAGCCCCAGAGGCCGCCACGTGTCAACATTTTTTGAGCTTTATCTCATTTTCATTTAAAAAATTAAATAAAAAAGTAAAAAATAATAAAAAAATCACCGCACGTGCGTCGCACGTGCCTCCCAAGCACGTGCTCCGCACGTGCTTCACCCCTACCCTTCTTTGACCGCCACGTGGCTCCATATCGGTCGTTCGATCTCGGACGATCGAACGGCCGCTGTATATCGTCTCCCTCACCCCCTTCCTTCCCCGAGATCTCTGCCGCCTCCAACCATCCTCCGCTATCCTCGCGCCGCCCTGTGATCTTCGCTCACCAACCATCGCCCCGCGATCTCCGGCCTACCCCTCCATAACTTCCGCCTAACCCCTCGCCGTCAATCACACCCCCTCCTCCTATTTAAGTAGCGACACTGACCCACCTTGACCGCATCTGCCGAGAGCTTCTGATCGAGGAGGCGATGGTGACAGGGCCCCTCCTCCTTCTTAGCGAGGTCCGAGGTGCATGCCTCGTCGTAGAACGGCTCGAAGCCTGCTGCTACTTCTCCGCCCCTTGGCGTCGAGCCAGCAACATCGACAACTACTCCGACTCCGCCAACATCTCCGCCATCGCCTTCAACTTCACGCCACGACTCCGACTTGCTTCACCGCTCGTCTCCAACGTCATCGGCACTTCCTACGCGACTCCGCTACTCCATCGACGACCACGGCCATCTCCAGCTCCTCAGCTCTGGTCTCCAACGCCGCGCGACCTGCTTCGCCTTCAACTTCAAATGCCCCTCGCGAGCCACTGAAGAACTGCCATGACCTTCGAGCTTCGGCATCCACCGAGAGCTTCTGATCGAGGAGGCGGCGGTGACAGGGCCCCTCCTCCTTCTTCTTGGCGAGATCCGAGTCCCAGTCCTCGTTGCAGCCACAACACACCGCCGCCTTTGTTGCTCAGCTCTGGGTTTTTCCCCGTGGAGCCAACGACGCCTCTTCACCGACCTACTCCCTGTCCGACAACCTTCACCAACTCGACTTCATCTCCGCAGCGCACCACAGCCATCTTCATCAACAAACCACCGTCATCTCCGACTTCATCAACTTTCGCCTCCAACGACGCCTCTCCACCGACTCCAAGCTCATCGTCATCACCGCGGGCACTGCCACATCGCCGCTGCTCCTCCGCCAACCATCGTCTTCTCCGATCGCCACCAGCCGGCTTCCCCCTTTCGTGGACAGCTCGCCTCCGCCATTCCTCGCCACCGGTCCGAGGACCGAGACCCCCGCCACATGCGCAACACGTGAGGGCGGGGGGACGTCAGCGCCCTCATCACACCACGGGTCACGTGCTGCGTACTTGACCGCAGGGTCAATTGCAGAAACACCCTCCAGTCATCATCCATTTTACACCAAGGTCCCCCTTCATTCCAAGAGCACGTGCCCCACACGTGCTCTTTGGGAAAATGGCGCAGCCATCCTCCACTTTAGCGGTAATTAACTTTAGGTCCTTCGGTGCATTTATTTATATAGTTATTTTATTTATTGCAGAAACACCCCCTTGTTCCCCATTTATTTTGAACATCTACATGACATTTATTTATTATTCAAAAAATAGTATGATGTTTCTCACTTAATTCTCTACATTTTGACATGTCATGGATATTTTTGTGATGCTCGGTTAATTAACTATTAATTATCTTGCGGAAATTTGCAAGCTTTACCCATTTTATGATCTTGAATTTGCCACTAATTAACCGTTGCTCTAAAAATCCCCAAAAAAATCACACATCGTAGAGTTAATTGTGCTTGACATTGTGCTTAAAAAGATTTGCATTTACATGCATCATTTGCCCTGTAAAAATCATTTTGCATATTTCACTATTTAATTTTTAGTAGGTATTAGATCTCACATTTTTGAGGTTTAGGATTTTTCTGAGATCAATCACATAGTGATAAATCTTAAATAATTTTGGTCCTCGAAAATAAGTAGGTTTAGTATTTATCATAATTAAATATTGAAAATCATTCTGTTTGCATTTAAAAATCCATAAAAAAATTCATATTGCATCCAAAATTCCAAAAAAATTACAGTGCATCCATTTCATCATAATCTACATTGTGGCCAAGTTTCGTATTTTTTGGACATCATTTGAACATAGCCGATATTTTAGTCCCTAAAATAGGCCAACATTGCATTTTGCATCTTTTATTTGCATCAAAAATTCCAAAAATAGATCGCCTCGAAAACCGTGTACAAACCTTGATAAACACAACTCTAGGTAGTTCCTTTGCCTCCTTGTGATCGATCTTGGAACTTGCTCAAGTAAAATAAACATAAAAATCACTTGATTAAAATTAATAAGTATTTGTGGTTATTTCTTGACCGTTTCCGATCGCCGCCTACAATGAACGAGACATTATTCTTTAAGCACTATCACAATAAAAACAACTCTTTAACTCGGCGTTCTCGGACGCGTCAGATGGCGTTGTTGTCGGGGATCAGAAACGGCTTAGTTTTATGTTTTGAAAATTATTGTTCGGTTTTCTGCATTCGGGTAGTCTGACCCCCGAATCGTTCATTGTAGATCCCATTTATTGTTCTGCATCTATTTTTCTTGTCTTTTATTACTCTTGAGTCATTCTCTTACACATATCTCTCTTATTTTTCTTGTGAGGTATCCGGCATACGTGGAGCGGTTTTTCAAGAAACCGACGCATCTTCACCGACATCCGAAGAAGATGCAATTAAATTAAGATCGAGTCGAGTCGTGAGAGAGCGTAGAGTCTAGATTTTTAATTTCTGCAATTTTATTTACTTGTTCATTTACAGCGGTGTCCGTTTGGACTCTCGCACATGAAAAAAAGACCTTGAACTATTCTGTGGTGTATCATGGCCTGTTTCACTCTTCGGTGAGGGTGGGGCCGGACTTGAGTGGTGATTTGGATAGACCTGCACATATGTCTCTCAAGAGCATTTTTTATTTTTGATTGTGCTTGTAAAACTAAGGCCACACTACACTTTAACTGAGATGCACATTAGATTGTTCAACTTAGCCAAATTTAACTCAATTCTTCCCGCTAATAGAACATTCTGCTTAGGTGCGGTTTTTCATCGGCTTGCATTTCATATAGAATAATTTTCAATTCTTGTCTAGTATCCCACATGGAGATTGCGAGGATTCAATGTATGTCTTCTAACTGAGCATTCATCATAGTTTCCCGCGTGCATCGACTTTTTCCAAAATTCTCCCTCTTGTTTTATCACATAATTCTAAAGGAAATTGGGACTGGACGGTAGACGTGTATTTGTGCTCATCTAAATTCTTTAGTGATCACCTAATAAAAATTGGGACTGCTAAATCTAGCCGATCTTAAGAACCTATAAAATCAAAAATTTCTGCGGGAGAGAAACCCTGACCTTGGATGCTTTATTTTTCTGAGTGAGCGAGAGACGATACTTAAGGCTAGAGCCCAAATCTGAAATTTTCGCTTGCTAAATTTTTGCCAAGATTGATTTATCACCAATTAAAATTGAAAAGATAATAGCCGAACTCTTACGGCTTCATTGTGTGTGTTGGTGAACCCGGGGTTTGAATTGTGTTTGCATTGGTGTGCACAAACCGATATCGAAGATCAACAACCGCATATTTGATTTCTTTTGATTATCCCATGCAATCATCTCTCTCCTTTCTTGATTTAAAATTCACCATGGAATTCTTGTCCAATAACTCTTGCAGACCCAACCCCTCATTCCTTTCAGCTCTTTCAAAAATAGCCGAACGTTTATCCGTGAATCCATCAGAGCTATACTATGAAAATGAATTCGTATCGGTTAGACCCAAAACACCTCCCCCTTAACCACCAATAAATCCATCTCCCTCTGCTAATCCAACCTGTTTCATGAATAACAACCCTTTGTATTCAGAGCAGACAAACAAACAAATGATTGAGGGTTCTACTTCTTCATTTATCAATCCTCTCTACACTGATCATACAATTCATCCTTCGTATTCGGTAAATGTCAATCCATCATTCATGGGAGATGATAACCACATGATCGAATTGAACACTTCCTTACCTCTTCCATCGACCTTGAACACCAATGAAAAATCATTATCTTGGATTGAACATAACAACCCCCACTCAAACAGAGGATTGGGCCGACCATATAGGAACACATCAACCATGTATGTTGATTCCACAACATCAAGGTCCAACCACTCAAAGAATTGAACACCTTTGGACCAACTCCACATACCTAGACCATATGAGCAGCCACCTTCCATGATTATTGAGTAGATACTTTCAGAAAACGATGATCATATACCGGATATTTCAAGAGACTCCTCTCCTAGTACATATAGAAAAATGGAAGAGCACATTCAATTACAAAAACATACCTCAACTTCTCCCATACTTGGTAAAGAAGAGATTTTGGATAATATTTTGAGGATGAATAAGAAATTTGATTTAATGGAGGATAGATTTCAAGAACTTGCCGATCGATTAATCTCTAATAGCTCGGATATAAAAATGGATGAGGAAATGATTGGATCTAAGATTGAAAATTTTAAGGATATTCAGGGACTTAGCGATTATTCTGACAATTTCACTTCTACACATTGCTCCCCTAGAAATGACTATGCCACGGACTATCACTCTGAATATCAAGGCCCCTTTTCATCTGAAGAACACACCACACCCACACACCACCCAGAAAATACCAAAAAAATGGAAACATTTGAAAATCACAAAAAAATTGAAAATTCAGAAAATTTCATAAAAATTGAGACTGAAGACGATCTGAGGAATTTGGATTCGACTATACAGGAAGCACTGGAAAAACGATTGATGTTTGAACTTCCCTTTATAAAGGCCATTGAACACTTCCCCGACCTCAAAGGATTTATAATGGATAAATTAATGATCAAAAAGTCAGGAAGGATTAGACCAAAGATCGAGAGACATATATTGTCAATGGCCTCCTCCTTGGAGTTGAGGAGAAAAACCAAGAGCTGCATAGTGAAGCGGTTGCCCAGATTTGACTTTGAAATCAAAGACACAATCTTTACCCATGCTCGGATTGATGACGATGCACCGATCAATATCCTCCCGACCTCTGTATTTCACGAACTCAAACTCGGATTGATTCGGAAGATACGAGAGATTATTCAATTGGCGGACCTATCGATAAAACGGCCGAGAGGAACCATTTCTGTCATCATGAAATTCCAAGGTGCTCCGCTCAAAGTAGAATTCATGATCATTGATATTGAGCATAAAGGGGAATTCAACCAGTCTCCAATTATTCTCGGAAAGCCGTTCTTAGCATTGGCTAAGGCAATTATTGATTGTGAGACTCGGGAAATCAATTTCACAGCATTGGAAGCACTTAGATCGGACCATGTCTTTAAGGAACCACGATCTTCTGAGGAAACCCACGAAGTCCCCGACAGCCGCAACCATGAAGAGGTAGAAGAGCCCTACCCCACAGCCACACCTGAGATAGCGGTTGTTGAGGAGACTATTGGTTTAGAGAATCTCCCCCTTGCTCCATTCCCAGTCGCTCTCGCCATGGAGAATCATGTATATGAATCATATGATCCAGAGACTTATGCATGGGCACACCCTGGGTCAACCTACTCTGACTACAAGGATTATATCAACTCGACACAAGAATGCTCCAACATCGAATCAATTGAGAAAGAACATGCAGAGACTCTCCCCAGTATTTCAATTCCCGCGAATCTCAAAATAGACAAATCCTTCTACTACGATTCTGAAACATATGCATGGTCACACCCTGAAGCAACATTTTCTGAATATCTTGACCAAATCATCCCGAATCGAGAGTGCTCAAATATACAAGAGACTAAGAAGAAGCATACAAACCCAGCACTGACCAAGGAGAATTCCAATGCCTATTCATCTGGATACTCAAGTGAACCGACACCTTCACGAAGAAATAAAAAGAGAGACACCTTTTCGGAAGAGGAATCATCTGATGGTCCCTCATCAGGTCCGGAAAAGGTAGTATACATGAGTGAAGTCTGTTCGGCATCTCTAAAGCCATATCTTCGCGAGGATCCAAAATTCAATTCTCGTTGGACAACTCCCGTTCCTATCTACTACTCATCCAAAGCTGATGCTCCTGCCCTCTTCAAGTACACTGGAATTCTTTCATAGGAGCTGACCGAGATCGGTGCTTCCGAGTATTCATCTGAGGACAAACCACTTGATCTCAAGAAGGAGCGAATTCTGAGAAAACAATTGAAGAAACAAAAAGAACAGAATATTTGGAGTATGACCACTTTCAAATACTACTCCTCTGAGGATAATTCCGATGATGGATATCTTTCATCTGACTCAAACACTTCATCCACTATCCATCATGATTTTTATGAGGATGACACTGACAATAGTTGGGAATCATATGCTCCATCTTCACCTCATCATTATGATCTCCCACCGCAGGCTCACAAAAAATCAGCCGAACACCGCCTTAATCATCGGCTACCCACCCTCCCTCCCTACCACATCAGTCTCCTTGTACAGCTTCTTCCTCTAATTAGGCCAAGGCCTAAGTATGGGGGGGACCGATGCCATTTGTATATACCATTTCTCTCATCACACTCCTTCTCCTGATCACTCCATCTCCACCCTTCTACTATACTTAGGCTGACCAAAGCCTAAGTATAGGGGGAACCGACACCCACCTGTACATACTCTCCTCATTTACATATCCTGACCACCTCTTTTGCGCTCTTTTTCTATACTTAGGTTGTTCACAGTCTAAGTATAGGGAGGGGGGCGGACCATTGTATATAAATTTTCCACTCTTTTACGCTTAGCCCGAGCTATGTCTTCATTACGCTTCTTGTGCTCTGAGGACACAGCACTCGCTAAGTATAGGGGGTCTATATATATACTGTGTATATATTTTAACCATATCTCGTACTTTCGCGTAAGTCTATATGTATTTACGGGGTGGGTACTAACTTAAAATAACAAACAAAAAAAAGAGTTTTGCTACTAACACTAACTGTGCCCAATTTTTTTTTTAAAAATGGCTTCTTATTCATTCTTGCATTAACCAAAAAAAATTTTTCACTGCATAAAAAGAAAAAAATGTGTCTGCATTTCACACACCTTCACTTCATCCAGCATTGCATTCATCTGCATTTGTGAAAAGTCATCGGGTTCTGGACCGAGTTGTGAGCCGAAACCGAGAGTGGTCTGCACTTGACCTTAATCCACCTAATTTTCAGAGGAACTTCACCAAGAAATAGGATTTTAGAAGCTTCAGGTCTTTGACTTAATTCTTTGAGTTCCACATGACAATGTGTAGTGTTTGACTCTTAGTGTCTAACCTGGTCTCTTCATTCTGGGTACAACTCTGGAATAGGGAATTAATTTGTACTCTCGCACTATGCACTTAGCTCAACCCAGGCAGGATGTTGGAAGACTGTGTGAGTCTCTTTTCAGGTAGCGTGGAAATCTAAAGACCGGAGTACGGGTTGAAATAAAGCTTCGAAAAAGGGATGGACGGCTGGGCACAATTTTTTCTAAGACCCCAAAAAAATGTACGCAACAAAAAGATTCTATATCCATAGGGGTACAACAAGATCCAAGCAGAACCACCAAATATTCCATCTACAAAGAAGCATTACCAAATAAAATCCGACCAAAAAGGTCCAAGCTTCAAGAAACCTGCAGATCTTGGTGGAGACTCGGCTACACTGTCCATCTTCACAAGGAGAGGTGACTACACTAGTCACCCTCCTGTTCTTTTCCCATTCTTCTAACTTCTCCCCCATTTCGATTGTGAACACAGCATAACAGACCTTAGAAGGAAATACCTGACTCCCCGAGGACGAGTTATTGGAGAGGAGAGGAGCATGTTAGTCCGACATTTTGGATGGGAAGAGCTAAAACCCTTAACACACACGAGTCGGTTATTCAATATTCATAGGGTATACTTTGGGAAGAAGATTGATCTAAGATGACTTCTGAGACAAAACTGTCACAATGATGTGTAGAACTTGGAGGCTGTTGATTTTAAAATTCTAAGTCTCACAGAAGTTCCGCCACACTATTAATCCAAAGGTCGAGTTTAGTTTCACTTTCACCTTCAGTTCATGGTCTTGGCATGGATCCCGATCTCATTTTACCTCATGGCATTTCTTTTTGATGCTCAGGGACGAGCATGGTTTAAGTATAGGGGGATGATTAATCTCGGATTCATCACTCTAAATCTCACTTATTAAGATCAAGTCCCTCAAAATCAACAGCATATCTGCATCTATTATGTATAATTAGCATTCATGCTTATTTTCATAAAAATGGCATTTTATCCATAATTTCTGCACAAAATAATAAGCCAAAAATGACTTGTAAATAGCCTAACTTCCCAGATTTTTAACATCTTCATGCTAACTCCGAATGATCCAAAACCACCTCCACTATGCACATATCACTAACCAGAATAAATGAAAAATACAAAAAAATCACTAACCAAATTAAGTGGACCAAAAACCCAAACCCTAATTTCAGGATTTTCGGATTAAAAATCACATATCTTCCCCATCCAGCGTCCGATTTTATCCTACTCACATTTGAACTAATATAGATTCAATTACCTTCAAAACAAGACCAAGTTCAAGTGAATCGGAGCTCGTATGTGAAAGTTGGGTTTTGGGTCTCTTTTGTACATTATATATTTTAGTGGTTTCTGACCTGTATTTTATATACTTATTTTCTTTATTAATAAAAATCCAAAAAATTAGATTTAGATGTCTTTTATTTATCTTCGATTTTTCCATATTTTTCCGGATTTTTTATCTTGTTTAAAATTGATAAAAAAAATTAGAAAACCCAAAAATCAAGGTATTCTATGTACATGGGATACCCTAAAAATTCACTTTTTATATTTGACCGATTTTGGTTTTGATATCTTCATGAAAGTTGTAGATCTCGTCGAGACAAGCATTTTTCGTGAAGAAAATTTTTCGATTCGAGGTCATTTACTATTTCTTTTTGATTTAGAAAATCTTTTCCTACGATTTTTCTGGTGCTAACACGTGGCCGCCCCAGAGGCCGCCACGTGTCAGCGTTTTTGAGCTTTATATCATTTTCAGTTAAAAAAATTAAAAAAATTAAAAAAATTCACCGCACGTGCGTCGTACGTGCCTCCCAGGCACGTGCTTCGCCCCTACCCTCCTTTGACCGCCACGTGGCTCCATATTGGTCGTTCGATCTCGGTCGATCGAACGACCGCTGTACATCGTCTCCCTAGCCCACTTCCTTCCCCGAGATCTCCGCCGCCTCCAACCGTCCTCCGCTATCCTCATGCCGCCCCGTGATCTTCGCTCACCAACCATCACCCCGCGATCTCCGGCCTACCCCTCCATAACTGCTGCCTAATCCCTCACCGTCAACCACACCTCTCCTCCTATTTAAGTAGTGGCGCTGATCCACCTTGACCGCATCCGCCGAGAGCTTCTGATCGTGGAGGCGACGGTGACAGGGCCCCTCCTCCTTCTTCTTGACGAGGTCTGAGGCCCAGGACTCGTCGCAAAACGTCTCGAAGCCTGCTGCTCCTGTTCCACCCCTTGGCGTCGAGCCAACAACATCGACAACTACTCTGATTCCGCAAACATCTCCGCCATCGACTTCAACTTCACGCCACAACTCCGACTCGCTTCACCGCTCGTCTCCAACGTCATCGACACTGCCTACGCGACTCCGCTACTCCATCGACGACCACAGCCATCTCCAGCTCCTCAGCTTCGGTCTCCAACGTCGCGCAACCTGCTTCGCCTTCAACTTCAAATGCCCCTCGCGAGCCACTGAAGCAATGCCACGACCTTCGAGCTTCGGCATCCGTCGAGAGCTTTTGATCGAGGAGGCGGCGGTGACAGGGCCCCTCCTCCTTCTTCTTGGCGAGATTCGAGGCCCAGTCCTCGTTGCAGCTGCAGCACACTGCCGCCTTTGTTGCTCAGCTCCGGGTTTTCCCCGTGGAGCCAACGACGCCTCTTCACCGACCTACTCCCTGTCCGACAACCTTCACCAACTCGACTTCATCTCCGTAGCGCGCCACTGCCATCTTCATCAACAAACCACCGTCATCTCCGACTTCATCAACTTCTGCCTCCAACGACGCCTCTCCCCGACTCCAGGCTCATCGTCATCACCGCGGACACTGCCACATCGCCGCTGCTCCTCCGCCAACCATCGTCTTCTCCGATCGCCACCAGCCGGCTTCCCCTTTTCGTGGACAGCTCGCCTCCGTCATTCCTCGCCACCGGTCCGAGGACAGAAACCCCTGCCACGTGCGCAACACGTGAGGGCGGGGGGACGTCAGCGCCCTCATCACCCCCCAGTCATCGTCCATTTTACGCCAAGGTCCCCCTTCATTCCAAGAGCACGTGCCCCATACGTGCTCTTTGGGAAAATTGCGCAGCCATCCTCCACTTTAGCGGTAATTAACTTTAGGTCCTTCAGTGCATTTATTTATATAGTTATTTTATTTATTGCATAAAGACCCCCTTGTTCCCCATTTATTTTGAACATCTACATGACATTTATTTATTATTCAAAAAATAGCATGATGTTTCTCACTTAATTCTATACATTTTGACATGTCATGGATATTTTTGTGATGCTCGTTTAACTAACTATTAATTATCTTGTGGAAATTTGCAAACTTTACCCATTTTATGATCTTGAATTTGCCACTAATTAACCATTGCTCTAAAAATCCCCAAAAAATTCACACATCATAGAGTTAATTGTGCTTGACACTGTGCCTCAAAACGATTTGCATTTGCATGCATCATTTGCCCTGTAAAAATCATTTTGCATATTTCACTATTTAATTTTTAATAGGTATTAGATCTCACATTTTTGAGGTTTAGGATTTTTCTGAGATCAATCACATAGTGATAAATATTAAATAATTTTGGTCCTAAAAAATAAGTAGGTTTAGTATTTATCATAATTAAATATTAAAAATCATTATGTTTGCATTTAAAAATCCATAAAAAAATTCATATTGCATCCAAAAAATTACAGTGCATCCATTTCATCATAATCTACATTGTGGCCAAGTTTCGTATTTTTCGGACATCGTTGAACATAGCCGATATTTTAGTCCCTAAAATAGGCCAACATTGCATTTTCCATCTCTTATTTGCATCAAAAATTCCAAAAATAGACCGCCTCGAAAACCGTGTACAAACCTTGATAAACACAACTCTAGGTTGTTCCTTTGCCTCCTTATGATCGACCTTGGGACTTTCCCAAGTAAAATAAACATAAATACCACTTGATTAAAATTAATAAGTATTTGTGGTTATTTCTTGATCGTTTCCGATAGCCGCCTACAACGAACAACACATTATTCTTTATGCACTATCACAATAAAAACAACTCTTTAACTCGGCGTTCTCGGGCTCGTTAGGGGGTACGGCCTGTTCATGCAGGGACGGAGGCAGGCCAGGGGCGCGAGGCCTGGCGCGCGGGCGACCAGGAGCACCGGGCCTAGGGGTTGAGCGTGTAAGGCGAGGTGAGGGGAAGGAGGAAAGGCGACAGGTTAGGCTTAGGGTGGGTTAGGGTTTGATTGGGGAACTCTGGTCTAGGACCGTGGCTTCGATACCATGTTAAGGGAACATACTGGGATGCATTATGAGAGGACCAAGGGTTGCCTTATATCGGAGAAGGACCATTGGGAAAATTACAAAAAGATGAAATCAAAAATAGAAAATTACAAAAAGGATAATACTAAAAGTAGTAACTATCTCAACATAAACCAATGCGAAATCAAATAGCATTGGAGATATGAAGCAGAAGCTCTAACAATGCCCACAAAAGCCAATATGGAGAAGAACAATAGCATCCTCCAATACGAATAGGAACCGCACAATTTTCTTCCAATTGGGGGACGCATGACGCACCGTGTGTCAGCATAAGAACACAGATCATAACAGCTAATTGATGAATACCCATTCATCACTCTTTATTCTTTTATTTTAGCTACAAAACCTTTGTCAAACACATGTATATATTTGTAAATACAAATAATTATCATTTGACATGCATTGTGTAAAAATCAATAATTAGCATGTTTTTGTCCATAAATAAAAGAATAAAGAATTAAAAGAAAAAGTGGGAGATATTTAGAATAAATATTGAGCGACCTAATCCCAAGGGAGGGCTCAGCAGGGGCCTGACCGCATAAAAACCCAAGTAGAGAGAGATAAGGAATCTCATGTGTGTAAATATACCTGTATATAAAATAAAAATATTTTCCTCTAAAAAAAAAATAAAAATGGGTTTGTATATATTTGTAAATAGTTGCAAATATTAAATTAAAATAAAAATAAGAAAAAAAATTTCACCCTTGTATATATTCATCATGTATATAGACCACTTATCTATTTATTTACCCCTATAAATAAATAAATTAAAATTTCATAAAAATTGTATATACTCTATACTTCATGGTGTAATCAAATAAAATAAAAATCATAAAAACAAAAATAAAATGAAAAGGAATAAAAATAAATTCAATTCCTTTATTGTATATATACCATATATGTATATAAATAAACCTATTTACTTACCCCTTGTAATTAAATAATAAAAATAAAGAAAAAATACCTAAATATTCCAAATTTTATGTTATAAATAAATAAAATATAAAAATTGTAATAAAAATGGACAAAAATAAATAATTAAAAATCAAAATTGAAAATTCAATATTGTATATACCTATGTATATCGTACTATATTGTAAATACCTAATTTTTATTTCAAAAAATTAATTAAAAACCACAAAAAATAGTTTATAAATAAATAAACATTTTTCATGTTTTAACATTTTCTTAATTCGGCCATTTTCTATTTTTAATTTAATTTCCAAATCTTTTACACGTGGCAGCATCTCACTGGTCCACGGGGGATGACCCCCCGGTCAACATCCCCCCTCGGACCACAGAGTTCCGGATCCGAGTCTTTGACCCGATTTCTCGACATTTTTGCCACTCGATCCAACACCCAAATTCACAAACCCCGGGCTTCATCTCTTCCTTGCAGATCAGACACCTTCGCCCGGGGTGGGTTATCGGGGTCCGTGCTCCGAGTGTCTCTCCCGATCACCATTTAGCCGGACCCCTAGGACTATATAGCCTGAGATCCGCCCGCACTTTCACTCATCTTTGGCTCCCCATTTCCCAACCCAGGACCTCCACCACCTTCGCCTGAGTGACAGCTCGCGATTGACGGTCTCGCAGCGAGGAGAGAGTGCTCGGACCATCGATCCGGCGACCTAATGCCGCTGTGTGCCGCCCTTGCGTGGTGCTCGAGCCTCGGGCATCGACAGCCCTCGAGGCAAGGACCTAGAGCTCCATTGGCTCGCCCCCAGTCGACTCCGATCATCTGGTTAGCTTAGATCTTCCTATCTTTCGCCAATTTTAGATTACGCCCAAATCGCCCCGTCACCTTCGACCGTCGATTACAACCATATCCGACCCCCTTTCGATCATCGGACAACAATTTCACCTTCACTTTTCTCCCACGCATATTCTACGCCCCATCATCCAACCCAGTTCGCACAGGAACTGGGATTGGAGCTCCTCCGCGTCGCTTCGCCGGAGCTCCCCCATCTCGACGCACCGTCCACCCCCATCGCTTTTAACCGAGTCGAGGCATTTTGCCCTCGATACAGTAGTCTCTCTGTGCCATTTTGGAGGTTAGAGGAGGACCATCTGAGGTCCCCCACATTCAGCACAGGAGCTTGAGCTCCGTTGTCGTCGCCTGGGCTTCTCGGAGCCCCTTGGCTTCATCGGAAGAGTTCTTCAGACGCGGGAGGCACCGACGCTTCTTCTCCGATCTTCAGTAGCTTCCAAGGAGGACCATCGCGCACGTTCTGGGCCGGCGAAGTTCGTCGGCCACCTGTTCTTTGTGGATCCTCCAGAGCCATCCATCCAGCCCTCCAGCTCCAGATTAGATCGTAGCCATTCACTGGAGGAGCAACCACCATCGTCCGATTCCTTGGAGGACTGATCTGCACCGCCCATCCAGCGAGGGTTAGAGCCAGCTATTCTCGACCGTCGATCCCCCCACGTGGTGCACCCTCCACCGTTGGATCAGAGCCAAGGCATATTTGTTCAGCTGCAACGCACCACCACCGTTAGATTCGCCATGCGGCGCCATCCCAGCCCTTGGATTATAATAAGGGGTAATTTCACTTAGGCCCCACTTCTATTTTGTTTTAGCATTTAGTCCTGTAATTACTTTTCGTAGTTTATTTTAGTTTGGAACAATTGCATTTAGGACATTGTCGTTTCTTTTAATTGCACTTCTACCCCTGTGTGTTGTGGACACGTGCTTCGTCACGTGTATTCTGTGTTAAATTGCATGTAAGGGCCTGTACTTTCTGGTTGTTATGAAATGAAAAGATATTTTTAGATATTTGTAAATATGCCCCTGTGAGTGTTTTAATTGTGCATGTGTCGAATATAGTGGGCTTTTTATACTTTTGCCCCTGGACTTTTAGTATGTATTACTAATTGGTCCAAGGACTTAAGTTTCTTTACAGATAGGTCCCTGAGTGCCCCATACACGTGCCTTGCACGTGCAAATTTGAGATTTTTGCACCTGGACCTCCTGGAGTTCTATTGTTGTTACTTTTAGGCCCCCAGAAGTTATTTTTATAGCAGACAGGTCCTTGTAACTGTGGGTTTGTGTTTGCTTTAAATAAAATATCAAATCATCTCCCAATTAAGTGAAAATTTGATACGTGACTCCTGCCACTGTGTAGAATTTTCACTAATTTTTTGAAAATTTTTAGAGCCCTTTTATTATTTTTAAAAATTCCAAAACCTCTCTTTTTGTTCCTGTCTAGTTATAAAAATCAAAAAATATTAAAACCCTCTCAAAAATTCTGAAAAATTCATATTTTGTGTGATTTGGCTTGCTTGAATTTCTGACCAATTTTGGTCACTTTTGAATTAATAGAAAATAAAAAAATTGAAAAACTTTGAAAAACTCATAAAAATTCTAATAAATCATATAAAATTCTAAAAATAATAAACTCGGACTCTGATTTTTCCTATTTGTCTATATTTTACATGAAAAATACTTCCAAGCTCTGTTGAGACCATTTTAGATTTTATTTTGGTCTTAAGAGCTCGGTTGGATAGTGTTCTTGCATTTCAGCCTTCTTTCATTTTTCTAAAATTCCCTAAAAATCAGAAAAATACCAAAAATTCATCAAAAACAGTAAAAAATACAAAAATTCTAAAAATATTTTTGTTTGATTTTTTTGGAGCTTCTTAGAGTAGTTAAATAATTATTGCAAGTTGCTTGTTGTATTGTTTTTCTTAATTTCTTTATAATTAAAAATTCTAAAAAAATATAAATATTAAAAATCCACCAAAATTTCTTTGTTTTTATTTTATTTGATTTGAGACTACTTCGTAGGTCGTAAGGCCATCATGTGCTCCCGGAGTCCGACCCTGATCGTTATACCAGGCTAATCCAATAGACATGGCCACTAGTTATTTTTCTCTGATTTTATCTCCATTTGGTGATCTGCTCTTATATATTTCTTGTTGACTGATTGATTTCCGAGACTCGGGTCGCAACGACCCTAGCTCTATTTCCTTTACCTAAGTCTTGGTCATTTTTCGGTCATCAGAATGGCGTCGTTGCCAGGGAGCACGGCTTAGTAGTCGTATTTTTCTGTGGTTTTTCTTTTTCGCGGCTTTTTGTATAGAATTTTTTTATATATTTTTCGTATATATATTTTTCTGACTTATTTACAATAACCTGGTCTGATCACATTCTTCTATTTTTTTGCGAGGGCCCGAGGACCGAGGCGGCAACTTTCGAGGAGTCGACGCAACCGCGGCGATCGGAGGCGGCTCCCTTCTGTACAGAGTCGCAGGAGAGCGCGAGGAGACAGTAGAGTGCGGGAGCCGTGGAATAGTCGTGGAGTAGATTAGTTTTTTTATTTCAGCATTTGAATAATTGTAATAATACAGGGACATCAGGACTTAGACTTTTGAGACTCTTGGGGTCTGTTTCGCCGAGCACCGGTGTGCTAAGGGGACACCTCAGTTTTACATGGTTTTCTTCGCGGTTTTGGATTTCTTTACTACTTATTCGGTTTCTCGCAGTTTTTCGAGCCCCTAGCCTTAGGATTTTCTGCTTGACTGTGACTTAATAAATAGGATCCAAACACCCTAATATATCTGTTTATACCTATAGATCGGTAATTGGATCAATAATAAAAGATTAATAAAATAGTCGATTCATTACCTCTGAGCCTACGCGCCGCGAGCCCACCCCATCAAGCGCTACTCCTGAACTCGATTTGTCGAGAAGAGGAGGGGTGGGTCTAGACCGGACTCTTGGATTGGAGGCTGGTGGTCGACTAGTCGTTCTTTCGAGTAGAAAATTGCTGCTTAGGGCTCGGTTTTCCGCCTGCACCATTTAGGTAGTTTATTTTCAGTCTTTAAAATTCTGCGCGGATCATTTTGCATGTAGACTCTGGAGTCAGTTACGTATCTCTTACTCTGCATGCATCATTGATTTTTCGTGCATCGGCTTTTTCATCTTCTCCCCCTGTTTTGGATTAAAATAACCAGGAGAACCGAAAAATTTGTTAGGCTATTTGTTTGATTATTGAAAAATACCTAAAAAGAAAAAACAATAAAATTTGGGACTACTAACTTTATCGACCCTAAAAGACGATCACCGAAAAATTTGTCTTGGAGACAGCAACCCCCTCATTAGCTGGTTTGCTTACGCGAAAGAGTGACCCGCACACTAGGTAGAGCCATATCCGATATTTTCCTCGACTGATTACCGGCTCCCTTTGTACGGTACAGTCGGTTGAGAAAATATCGGATTACCCAACAGGTCACGTTAATAGCTCTGCTATCCTGACTGATCACCTAATAAAATTGACAAGATAATTGACCGAGCCTTTACGGTCTTTAGCTCGCGTTGCGTTGGTGAATTAGGGATTTGCTTGCTGATCATATTTGTTTCCAGATCCCATCCGCCTGACTCGCCAGATCACGATGATGGGCAGGAGGTCTCTTAGGCAACCTCTGGCTGCATCGCTTTTTAGCACTCCAGCCCACTCATCTAGGTCGGTTCGTGGGAGCTCAGACCCACTCTCCGAACCCGAGTTCGATTCCGCCCTATTCCCCCTCGACCACCCTTCTACCGATTCCGCCCTGTGCTAGATGAGAGACTACATTCAGATGATTTATCGGCACCTGAGTTTGGGTCTTTTGTCTTTGCAGAGACCATGGCCGGCAGCAGCGACGACCGCACCATAGGTCCCCGAGGAGAGCAGACATTCATCTTGGACCAGGGTGCGATCAACTCCACCCTGATCGCCTCTCTAGACTTGGTGCAGCAGCAGTTGAGGGATCAGGGAGTATTCATGATCGAGATGAGGCGCGAGATAGAGTAGATGAGAGCCGACCGCGAGCAGCGCGGCCCAGGGGGTGGATCCGACAATGCGACAGCAGCCGCAGCCGCCGCAGCAGCCGCAGCAGTAGCAGGAACAGAGCCACTAAGACCGATGCGGGAGTTGCACAACCCCGGATCAACATTGACGCACCGTTGGGTAGTACTTCCAGCTATCATGGGGGACTTCAAGTTCCCCCCGAACACTCTCCAGCTTCCACCCCGATTCCATGGGCTGGCTATCGAGGAGCCCCATCTCCACCTTCAGGAGTTTGAGATGATTTGCAACACTGTCCACGACCGACAGGTGGACCAGGATACCATCCGCATGATTACCTTCCCCTTCTCACTAGCAGACAGAGCAGCCACCTGGCTGATGCATCTGGGGAGATTTGTATATACCTGGGAGCAGCTCTGCACCGAGTACTTGAACAAGTACTATCCACTCGGGCGGACGAATGAAACGAGGGCCCTGATCAGCAACTTCTCCATGCTCCCCAACGAGCAGTTTCACGAGGCATGGGAGAGGTTTAGAGAGCTTACAGACAGATGCTCGTACCATGACATCTCGAAGCCGAACCTTGTTCAGAGCTTCTTCTGTGGATTGACACCAGAGCTGCAGGTCCTGATGAATGCTTCTTGTGGCGGTCCTATTTCGCTAAGGACCATGATCAGGTCTGAGCCATCTACGAGGAGATCGCAGAGAACTACATGGTGATGTCCCAGACCCGATTGCATACTCAGGGACGAGCCCAGCCACAAACCGTGCAGTACCAGAGGATAGCACGGGTTGACGCCGGTCCATCCAGTTCGTCAGCGGCAGCAGCACAGGCAGAGAGTTCAGCCGTAGACATGGGGATCATCAGCGAGAAGCTGGATCGGATGGAGGTTATTGAGAAGAAGCAGTTCCAAAGCATCACGCAGATGGAGCAGATGGCACAGACTCTGAGTGAGCTGAAGACACGGCTCATGTGTCTCCAGGAGGCACAGACGGCTTCGCAGCCCCGTCTTTAGGCACGAGGCGATCCGAGTAGCTCCTGCAGCTCATCCCAGCGCTCCAGCCACCAGCAGCCTAGACAGGTTCACCTTGTACAGGCGGAGCCGTACCAGCAGTCGCAACCCTTTTACCAGTCACCACCATCTCCTGACACGTAGATGGTGGTCTACCCGCCAGATCAGCCTCTAGCAATACTCCCGCCAGCCCCTTACAAGTCAGAGCCGTTGACGGATGTCAACGGGATTTGGTACGACCACCCCCAGCCCAGTATCCGACGAGACCATCCCGGATTCCGTCGGGCGGCTGGAGGTTCCCTGCCCCAGCAGCAACCGTCAGGACAGGGTGGCCAGTACAGCCATCAGAGGGATCACCAGCAGCAGCAGCCCCCAGTGTACCCATAGCAGCAGCAACAGTCACAATAGTATGGTCCTCGTCCCCATCAGCAGGGACAGTCTTGGAGGAGAGAGCAGCCTCAGCGGCAGTATCCTCCCCTGGCATACCCCTCTCACCCACAGCAGCAGCAGCAGCCTCACTACCAGAGAGGCTACTCATCAGGTTCTCATGGGCCATCCTATGAGAACCCCGCCTTGGATGACATAGCCCGCCTCCTTACAGATCAGCAGGCTACATTCCGACGGGAGATGGATGAGTTCCGCCAGGAGATGCGGGACATTGTGAGAGGGAAGGCCGCCATCCCTGCCCAGATAGAGTCGAACCCCAACAACCTCAAGAGGAAGTCTGAGCAGGTAGTTTGTACTGAGTATTCCACTCCTAGTGATACATTTGGAGATATGTCTGCATATTTGTTTGATACTGATTTTGTCACACTTAGGAGCAGTAGGATTGTGAAACCCCGTATTTTTCTTTCTCTTAAAATCTGGAGTATTTTTGACATTCAAAAAATTCAAATACCATGTCATTTTGTAGATCTTGTCGAGATCTTTCCAACGAGCCCATGAACATCCAATTCCGACATTCCTAGCTCAAGTTATCGTTGTTTTAAGTATCATAGTCGGGACCCATATATGGATCCGAACCGGATCCAAATCGAGATCCAAATTCACCTCTCCTTTTATAAAGAGGAGATGGTAGGTTGCTCTCTCAAAGCCATATCCACCACCATCCTTCCCTCTCTTTGGAGCACCACCACCTTAGTTGATTTTATCATTAGAGGGCCACCGTCGACGTCGAAGAAGGAGCTCCGATCGAAGATCCTCGACCACCATTACGTAGGAAAGCTCGAGGTCACCTTCGCACACGCATTCGTGCTTCAATCGAGAGACGGGAATATCATTTCCGTGTGAGAGGAGATCCCGAGGGAACATCCTCAGAGGTAACGATGTTATACCCTCCTCTTGCTGTTGGTTTCATACAATTTTTATATCCATATGCTTGAACATGTTTAGAGCCCTAGTCCTCCTTATGATGTGCCTCATATACGAGTAACGATAAATACCCCCTCTTGCTGTTGGTTTCCACATATTTTCCTACATTCTTGAACATCTCTAGAGCCTTAGTTATTCTAGAATGGTTAAAATATTGTTGTTAGTGATGCATCCCATGAAGCATATTCCCTCCATGTTATTATCTAGATTCACTTGTATACTCATCACTGGTATACTTTGTACCAATGCGCATAGTTAAAACAAAAACATTGCACTAAAAATATGATACAGTGCAAGTGTGTGTGCATGAAATTGTGAATATATTGTGACATTGAGGATAGTTGGATTTTTTTTTGTACATTATACGTCCCACCTACTCTCCAGTATCCTAAGATAACTTGGGTCTTAATCGTGGCTTTTAGTATTCCTGTGCTATGGATGGAGATGTGCATAATACGTTTCATGCCGTTATACTCTGACCAATAATTTACTACTTACACAATAAACTTGTAAGATAAATTTGCATGTTGCAAAGCATGCACATAACGCCAAATTATAGAGATATTAGAATAGTATTTACGGATGTCTTTTAACATTATGATGTGGTATTCATTTCATGCATAACGTCAATTTGGGTTTTTTTATCATATCTCATAGTACACGTGCCTTGAGTGATTAAGTTGGAGTCAATTAGTGTTGTAAAGCCTTACTCAAAATATATGAACGTGATTTTATATATGTAAAAGTGCATGGATGACGTTGGCATAAATAATTTACTTCCTAAGATTGAACATAACCCCTCATGAAACTTTATAACCAGAGTGATAGCAACATTATCTGAACTCCAAATTTGAGTATTAATAAAAGTATATTAAGAGTCTCTCCTAAACGAGTTGTTGATATTGCTTAAGATGAGCAGTGTAAAGTTGCATGTAGTGTACAACCTTGGTATTTAGATGTATGTAGAATGACAACTGGATAAATTAATACGCTTCTTCTAATAACTTTTTTTACCTCAGTTTGTGAGGGAACTACGAGACACCCTTGCCGCGTAATACTTGTTATTTTTAAAAAATTTCCAACGGTAACAGTTTAATGGATAATGTTAGTATATGTATTACTGTCGTAATATTTTTGTCGAATCACCAATAATATATAACCACTGATCATTGGTCAAGAAAAATCATCCTTCTTAGTTGCAAATAATGTTTTCCATTAAGGTTAACTATATACTGTCTTCATGTGAGTAGAAATTTCACAATATTTGGGTAGTTGGAGATAGGTGCCTCAAGGGATTAGACATGCACCCTTGAGCTCCGGATAGATTCCATGAAGGTCGCGACCCCAACGGATGAGTTGGGTGATGTTGCACCTAGCAGCCCGGTGGTATCCGGAGTCGCTCGACGGAGTTGGCAGCTGGCAACGATTGACGTTTTTGGCTTCTCACTTATACACGATTTTAAGACTCGATTTAAAATTATATGTGGCCGCATCTAATTTTACTTCGAGTGTTATTATTGTGAGAGGTGTTTTGGAATATGGTTTGAAGTTGGAGACTTGGGGTTGTAAATATTATCATATCTATCAAGAAGAGATCCTTGAGAGTTACTCAAGAGAAATATCAAGTTCCCGCGTAGCGGAGGCCTGCGAGTCGCGTACTTGCATGTGCTAAAATAATACTATAAATGATTAATGATCGGATCCTTGAAATTATAATTGTATACCATTGTGGACAATAACCAGCTCCTAGAAATATCAAGAACATTGTGGTAGTACTTAATGATTATTTTTATAAATAAATAAATATAATCAATGTCATCGAATGGAAATTAGAGTGAGTGGTGTTCTTTCTAAATTTTTACAATGCATGCATATGCCATTAAATAAAATTGAGTATGCATTCTTTTCTTACCCCTGGATTAGTCATCATAGTGTTTGTCTCGTTACTGGACAATTGCTCATAACGTTACCTTCGTGTGAAATCAACAGATGTACCTGAGCAGCAACCACCACAGTAGCGGTCTTTTGAGAAGGTCAGACCTTGTACGTCATACTTGCACCAAATAGGGTGTCTTCTACTTAGAGCAACTTATTTACTCCCGTATTATTTATGTTATTTTTTAGAGGCGAGTAATGAGATATTTGATAACTTCTACAGGTTTATAGTTGTGATGTATCTCATTCTATGGACATGGATTTGATGATCATTATCAATGAGAATGGATGTTGCATTTTTACTTTCCATTTCATATTATTTTCCTATTGTTATTTATATTTCAAATGTTGATCTAATATGCATAAGATGGTTTGCTAAGTATCATAGATCATGGGCGTATTTGGACCGTAGGTCCGACGCTCCCGTCTCGTCGGTTTCGGTAGCCGGAGGGGCGGGGCATCACAGATGGTATCAGAGCACGATACTCCATTCTTACTTTTGCATATTAGATTATCAGTGGGATTTGAATTATAAATACAACAATAAGTCATTAACTAAGGAGAATAATTCAAGTCATGCTTAACGTGTCCATTGTCCCTCTAATCATGGAAATATTTCTTGACGAGATCCGTAGCTAGTTCTACCTTGATCATTGGGTTGAGGGTCAGAGAAGGTTGTTTGCTGAGCTGAAGCAGGGGTCAATGACGGCCCAAGAATACCTCATTCGCTACACTGAACTCTCCTGCCACTCACCAACGACTACTGCTTTCCCTGAGGAGAATTTACAGAAGTTTATCCGGAGACTATGTGACGATGTGCTACACCAGTTGTCTGCATTGGATTTCACTTCTATCAAGGAGGTAGCTTCTAAGGTTACCAAGATGGAGGCAACTCAGAGTCGGCTTCAGGGAGTCCATCATATTTCCATCCACATCAGTCAGGGAGATCTACTCATCGAGATTTTTACAGAGCTCGTAGAGAGCGTCGTCTCCACCTAGTGGCGAACACTCCTACCATTAGCAGGTTTTCTCCTACACCTACTTTGGGGCAGGGCCTGGTGAGTCACGGTACTACTTCTTTTCTCTCTTCTATACACTCCCAGAATTGCAAGACGGGAGGTGCTAGCCTTGCCTCAGGAGGCTCCTTGTCCCAGCCAGGAGATCGTAGGTGTTTCTACTGCTAGCAGCCGGACCATTTCAAGGCCAAGTGTCCCTTACTTGCCAGCAGATCAGGTGGCCAGCAACCAAGTGTACGGCCAACTTTCTCATCCGTACAATCACATGGATCAGCTTCCCGTCATGGAGGTCGAGGTTTTCAACATCCTCCACCACGACCAACCTTCAGTGATGCAGGTTCTAATGCCCCATCACAGCCTCAGGGACAATTGAATGCAATCACGCAGGAACAGGCCCACGCCTCAGATGCTGTAGTGTGAGGTATGATTTCAGTGCATGGTATATCCTTGCATGCCTTATTTGATTCGGGAGCTACGCACTCTTTTCTAGCACATCGACTAGTATCTAAGTTAGATAAAGAACCAATCTGTGTTTTATCTCCTTACTACATCAAGGGCCCAGTGGACCAATTATTCATCGTGCGACAAGCAGTGGAGGATGTAGCAGTACAGATTGGCGGGCACCCAATGCCCGCATATCTTTTACTCATTCAGTTGGAAGATTTTGATGTCATGTTAGGTATGGATTGGCTCGAGCAACATCACGCATGCCTTGATTGCTTCGAGACGACGGTGGTGTTCCGTCTCTTAGGCATACCTACCTTTCAATTTTATGGGTGTTACCCAGATAGTGAGATCTTGTATGTATCAGCATTGAGGGCCCAACACTTCCTCGATCAGGGTTGCACGGGTTTTCTTGCCTATGTTGTGCAGTTACCTGTCAAAGATCGTATGATTGAAGATGTCAAAATTGTACGAGATTTTCCTGATGTATTTCCAGATTAATTACCTGGACTGCCGCCAGAGAGGGAGATCAAGTTCGAGATTACTTTGATGCCTGACACCCAACCGATCTCCATATCTCCATACCGAATGGCACCCGCCGAATTAAGGGAGCTCAAAGTACAACTGCAGGAGTTGTTGGAAAAAGGATTTATCCGTCCCAGTACATCACCTTGGGGAGAACTGGTCCTCTTCGTAAAGAAGAAGGATGGGTCTATGCATTTGTACATTGACTACATGTAATTGAATAAAAGGACGATAAAGAATCGTTATCTACTTCCACGAATAGATGATTTTTTCGATCAGTTGCAGGGTGCAACGGTATTCTCAAAGATTGATCTATGATCGGGTTATCATCAATTGAGAATTAAGGATACATATGTGCCTAAATCTGCTTTTTGCACCAGACATAACCACTACGAGTTTGTGGTCATGCCTTTCGGACTCACGAATGCACCTGCCGCATTCATGGACATGATGAATAGAATTTTCCGTCCATACTTAGATCGTTTTGTGGTAGTGTTCATTGATGATATCTTGATAGCATGAGCAACACCTTTATACTATTATTGAGATACTCAGAGAACACAAGTTGTATGCAAAATACAATAAGTGTGAATTTTAGCTTACCGACGTAGATTTCCTCGATCATGTAATTTCAGGAGCAGGTATGGCAGTTGATCCAGCCAAGATAGAGGCAGTAATGTCCTGGGAGCAACCCAAGATAGTTACCGAGATACGCAGTTTCTTAGGCTTTGCCGGCTACTACAGACGTTTTGTTAGGGGCTTCTCACAATTAGCTCTACCACTTACTCGTCTGACACAGAAAAATGTCCCTTTCATTTGGAGCGACAAATGCGAACTGAGCTTTCGTACGTTAAAAGAGAGACTGACCAGCGCCCTGATTCTCACCCTTCCTTCAGGCACTTTAGATTTTACGGTGTATACTGATGCATCGAAGGAGGGTTTAGGAGCAGTGTTGATGCAACGTGGGAATGTCGTGGCATATGCATTACGACAACTAAGGAACCATGAATGGAACTACCCTACTCATGACTTGGAGTTGACAGCTATAGTATTCGCGTTGAAGATATGTCATCACTATTTATATGGGGTCACGGTTGAGATTTTTTACAGATCACAAGAATCTCAAATATATCTTTGACCAACAAGAGTTGAAGATGAGGCAAAGATGATGGATAAAACCGTTGAAGGATTATGACTGCACTATCTTTTACCATCCGGGTAAGGGGAATGTAATGGCAGACGCTTTGAGTAGGACAACACATACCGAGGGTACCACAACATGGCTACAGACTTGGGATATGCTCACGGTACTCAGTATGTGGCACCCATGTGATAGTACTATAGATATCGTAACTGTACCTGCCAAGTATAGTGGACTATGGGATAGGATTGTGCATGGTAAGGAAACATATCAGAAATTACAAGACTTATTCCATCGATGCCTGAAGGAGGAGTTTGATGGATTCAGAGTCTGTGAATCCATCTTATGGAAGGGAGACTGTGTCTATGTCCCTGATGATGATGAGTTAAGGAGAGATATCCTAGATGAGGCTCACTATTCTAGATTATCTATCCATCCAGGAAGTACCGAGATGTATAGAGACCTCCGTCACCACTTCTGGTGGGAGGGGATGAAGAGAGATGTTGCAGAACATGTTAGTCGTTGTCTTACGTGTCAATTGGTGAAGGCAGAGCACAAGCGTCCTCTTGGCTTGTTACAGTCACTTCCTATTCCGTTGTGGAAATGGGAGAGTATCTCTATGGACTTCGTGACATCCTTACCTTGTACAGTATGTGGATATGATGCTATTTGGGTTATTGTGGACTGGTTGACTAAGTCTGCACATTTTATTCCCGTGAATATGACATGCACTCACGTGGATCTAGCCAAACTATATATTCAACATGTTATTCGCTTGCATGGGATTCTCAAGGAGGTTGTATCTGATAGGTACTCTCGTTTCACGTCACATTATTGGGGAGAATTCATGAAGGTTCTAAAAAACTGAACTGTGTCTTAGTTCAGCATATCATCCACGGACGGATGGACAATCAGAGAGGAAAATTCGACCCTTGAGGATCTACTCCGAGCATGTGCCGTTGACTGGCAAGGATCTTGGAAGGATCACCTTCCATTGGTGGAGTTTACTTATAACAACAGCTACCATGCTAGTATTGGATGACACCTTTGAGGTATTGTATGGGCGAAGATGCACCACTCCCTTGTGTTGGCAGGAAGTGGACGACAAGAGTATTTATTCCACTCAGATAATCAAGGACACAACAAGAGCCGTGGAAACGGTTAGGAAGAAATTATTGACTGCACAGAGCCGTCAGAAGAGCTATGCTGATCAGAGGTGTCATGATCTCGAGTTTGAAGTTGGAGATGTTATCTTCTTGAGAGTATCTCCAATGAAGGGTATTCAAAGATTTGGTATTAAGGGTAAGCTGACACCGAAGTTTGTTGGCCCTTTTGAGATTTTGTCCCGTATTGGGAGTGTTGCATACCGAGTAGCACTCCCCCTCACTTGGCAAACGTGTATGATATTTTTTTCATGTGTCAAACCTCCGGAAATATATTCGAGACCCTCGACATGTGATAAGTTACAAGGACCTCGCGGTTGAACCGAATTTGTCTTTTCCTGAGGCACCCATACAGGCTTTAGACCGGATAGTCAAGAGGTTGCGACGGAAAGACATCCCTTTGATCAAGGTATTGTGGCAAAGTCGGAATGTTGAGGAGGCCACATGGAAGCCTGAGGCAGATATGCGACAGAAATACCCCTATCTTTTTGAAGGTATGATCACGAGACCCTATTTCAATCCTCTTTAAGATTTTTATGGGTTTCGTCGTCTTTAAGATTTTTATACATTAATCTACATCACATTCAAAACTTATACGTTAAATCCAACGTCTCGAGGATGAGACTTCCTTTAAGATTTTTATGATGTGAAACCCCGTATTTTTCTTTCTCCTAAAATCTGGAGTATTTTTGACATCCAAAAAATTCAAATAATCATGTCATTTTGTAGATCTTGTCGAGATCTTCCAATGAGCCCAAGAACATCCAATTCCGACATTCCTAGCTCAAGTTATTGTTGTTTTAAGTATCATAGTCGGGACACATATATGGATCCGAACCGGATCCAAATCGAGATCTAAATTCACCTCTCCTTTTATAAATAGGAGATGGTAGGTTGCTCTCTCAAAGCCCTAGCCACCACCATCATTCCCTCTCTTTGGAGCACCACCACCTTGGTCGATTTTATCGTCAGAGGGCCGCCGTCGACGTCGGAGAAGGAGCTCCGATCGAAGATCCGCGACCACCATCACGTAGGAAAGCTCGAGGTCACCTTCGCACACGCATTCGTGCTACAATCGAGAGACGGGAATATCATTTCCGTGTGAGAGGAGATCCCGAGGGAACATCCTCGGAGGTAACGATGTTATACCCTCCTCTTGCTGTTGGTTTCATACAATTTTTGTATCCATATGCTTCAACATGTTTAGAGTCGTAGTCCTCCCTTATGATGTGCCTCATATATGAGTAACGATAAATACCCCCTCTTGCTGTTGGTTTCCACATATTTTCCTACATTCTTGAACATCTCTAGAGCCTTAGTTATTCTAGAATGGTTAAAATATTGTTGTTAGTGATGCATCCCATGAAGCATATTCCCTCCATGTTATTATCTAGATTCACTTGTATACTCGTCACTGGTATACTTTGTACCAATGCGCATAGTTAAAACAAAAACATTGCACTAAAAATATGATACAGTGCAAGTGTGTGTGCATGAAATTGTGAATATATTGTGACATTGAGGATAGTTAGATTTTTTTGTACGATATACGTCCCAGCTACTCTCCAATATCCTAAGATAACTTGGGTCTTAATCGTGGCTTTTAGTATTCCTGTGCTATGGATGGAGATGTGCATAATACGTTTCATGCCGTTATACTCTGACCAATAATTTACTACTTACACAATAAACTTGTAAGATAAATTTGCATGTTTCAAAGCATGCACATAATGCCAAATTATAGAGATATTAGAATAGTATTTACAGATGTCTTTTAACATTATGATGTGGTATTCATTTCATGCATAACGTCAATTTGGGTTTTTTTATCATATCTCATAGCACACGTGCCTTCATTGAGTGATTAAGTTGGTCAATTAGTGTTGTAAAGCCTTACTCAAAATATATGAACGAGATTTTATATATGTAAAAGTGCATGGATGACGTTGGCATAAATAATTTACTTCCTAAGATTGAACATAACCTCTCATGAAACTTTATAACGAGAGTGATAGCAACATTATCTGAACTCCAAATTTGAGTATTAATAAAAGTATATTAAGAGTCTCTCCTAAACGAATTATTGATATTGCTTAAGATGAGCAGTGTAAAGTTCCATGTAGTGTACAACCTTGGTATTTAGATGTATGTAGAATGACAATTGGATAAATTAATACGCTTCTTCTAATCACTTCTTTTACCTCAATTTGTGAGGGAACTACAAGATACCCTTGCCGCGTAATACTTGTTATTTCTTAAAAATTTCCAACGGTAAAAGTTTAATGGATAATGTTAGTATATGTATTCCTGTCGTAATATTTTTGTCGAATCACCAATAATATATAACCACTGATCATTGGTCAAGAAAAATCATCCTTCTTAGTTGCAAATAATGTTTTCCATTAAGGTTAACTATATATTGTCTTCATGTGAGTAAAAATTTCACAATGTTTGGGTAGTTGGAGATAGGTGCCTCAAGGGATTGGGCATGCACCCTTGAGCTCCGGATAGATGCCATGAAGGCTGCGACCCCAACGGACGAGTTGGGTGACGTTGCACCTAGCAGCCCGGTGGTATCCGGAGTCGCTCGACGGAGTTGGCAGGTGGCAACGGTTGACGTTTTTGGCTTCTCACTTATACACGATTTTAAGACTCGATTTAAAATTATATGTGGCCGCATCTAAATTTACTTCGAGCGTTATTATTGTGAGAGGTGTTCCGGAATATGGTTTGAAGTTGGAGACTTGGGGTTGTAAATATTGTCATATCTATCAAGAAGATATCCTTGAGAGTTACTCAAGAGAAATATCAAGTTCCCGCGTAGCGGAGGCCTGCGAGTCGCGTACTTGCATGTGTTAAAATAATACTAGAAATGATTAATGATCGGATCCTTGAAATTATAATTGTATACCATTGTGGACAATAACCAGCTCGTAGAAATATCAAGAACATTGTGGTAGTACTTAATGATTATTTTTATAAATAAATATAATCAATGTCATCGAATGGAAATTAGAGTGAGTGGTGTTCTTTCTAAATTTTTACAATGCATGCATATGCCATTAAATAAAGTTGAGTATGCATTCTTTTCTTACCCCTAGATTAGTCATCATAGTGTTTGTCTCGTTACTGGGCAATTGCTCATAACGTTACCTTCGTGTGAAATCAACAGATGTACCTGAGAAGCAGCCACCACAGTAGCGGTCTTTTGAGAAGGTGATGAATCTGTGATTCATCACTCTAAAAGTTAAAAATAGAGCCTTGTTCCCGAGTAAATAGCGGCATATTTCCCTTTATAATGCTTAAATAGCATTCATTCATGCATACTTAAATCATGCATTTTAGCACTCCGTCTACATTAAATAAGAAGCCAAAATATGCACCTCAGAAAAATAAGCTCTCCCTTATATTTTGTACACCTTAGTTAATAATATAAGGAAGAAAGCCAGAAATGCCTTTGTAAAATAGCTAATAAAGCCCTAGAACCCTTGGACCATTAAATGCCCATAGATCCTTCATACCAACTCCAAAATAGGTCTACTCACTTTCAGATTAATACACATTAAAAGACCTTTAAAATAAGACTAATTTCATCCAATTTGGAGCTCGTATGAGAAAGTAGGGTTTTTGGGCCTCTTTTGTATACTACATATATGTATACTTGTATTCTTGTATTTTTGTATCATATTTGACCTCATCTCCATCTTTGATCAACATGAAACTGGTAGACCTCATCGAGATCTACAACTTTCATGTTTTGAGTTTCTCCAAATTCGGCCCCCCCCTCTCTCTACACATATTTTTCTCTCCACAAATCCCAGCCAGCCACGTGGCGCCCTCTGGTTGCGCCACGCGGCCCGCTCCCCTTGCCCTAGCCGTCGCGCCTCTCAGCCGTTGGATGGTCTTCCAGATCCAACGGCCACACCTTCTCAACGTACGCTCTAAATGTCCACCGTCAGATCATCTCCGAGGACTCATCTGATCCGCCCATTCGTGCCTCTTCCACATTGTGCCACGTGGCGTATTCTGCGCCATCAGATCACGCCTCAGTCCTTCCATCTGAGTCGTTAGCCCCACAAACATCTCACCCACCCGATCAAATGCCCCACGCTAATCGCATCCGTCCGCTCACGCCTCGGCCGCATCACGCCATGTGTCGGCTCCCTGACCCTTAGATCGCATCATCTTGACCGGATCTCAGCCGCTCGCTCGCACTTCGCCTAGCTCACTCCACATGGCGCCATCACACCCCTCAGATCACCTCACCCAAATCTCATCCTATCGCTCCATCCCGCCTCGATCACCACCGTTGGATCACAAGATCCAACGGTGGAGACTTTGTCTTCCACGTCCAGCGCCCCTCTCTCCCACGTTCTCAGCCGTGCGCG
The DNA here is from genome assembly GCA_037367405.1 of Ottelia alismoides. Taxonomy (NCBI): domain Eukaryota; kingdom Viridiplantae; phylum Streptophyta; class Magnoliopsida; order Alismatales; family Hydrocharitaceae; genus Ottelia; species Ottelia alismoides. Next base: position 915,879 of record JAZKJV010004344.1, on the reverse strand, counting down.
AGGGGCTTGCCCCTTCCTATTCTCAGTCGTGCTTCCTCCACCGTCGCAGACCACCATCACCTCCACGATGATCCCCACTCCTCCATCATCCTCGCCAGTCACTTCATCTCCCACGTCGACCACCAGCTACGCTCCACGAGCCCCACGAACCTCGCTCCATCACCAGGCCGGTCACCTACTTCAACCTATAAATAATCGCCCTCCGGCCGATTTCACAGCCATCCGCCACCCTCGAGATATACCCCGAGCTCGGAGCGTTCGATTGGTGACAGAGATTGCACGAATCCTTGAGCGAAGATGGCCATCTTCTCCGGCGAGATCCTCGGCGCACCGCCGTGTCGCAGCCAATCCTCCGAGCAGCTGCTCGAGCTCAGGGACTTACCGCCCCTTCGAGCGACGACCTAGACCTCAACCTCGAGCTCCAAACCCCAGGTAATTGCTCCACCTTCATTTAATCTTCGTTTCAATTCTCCCTTCTATTTCTCGCTTTTTATTCGTCGTTCACTATGATCCTTTCGCCTGACTTCCACTCCGCTGAGCTCCGCGACGGAGCTCTCATCCTCGCGGTACCCATTACGCCCGTCGACGACGAACTTCACCCTCCATCAGCTCCAGCTCTGCCACTTGGCCGGAACACCATCGCCAACCCATCCGCTTTCCTCCTTAGGCCTCGCCGACCACCCTCACACCTCCACGATTGCACGCATGAGCTTCGGCTATTCTCCTAACACTTGCAGGTACCTCCTCATTCAATGATCGGAAGTTCAACGGAGCTTCTTTGGAGCTTCGTCACCAGCGACCTCTGACGCCCTTCTCCAGCTCCTCATACCACCAGCACCACCGCCGCATCTCCGCGCACCATCTGGGACATCTCCGAACCATCGGAGAGCTTCACCGACTTCTGTAGGGACGGGCGGAGCAAAAGCCTCGACGCCGGAGCCCCGCCATCTCCTCCGCAGGCGGCAGAGGACCATTGAGGGAGAAGGTCCCGCGGCCGTTGGATCATCCTAATCGAACAGTCCAGAGTCAGCCACGTCGCCATCCAACCGGAGCTGCAGACAACCGTCGGATCCTTCCAGATCTAACGGAGCTTATCGTGCCACGTCATCGACATCTAGAGCCTTATAGGAGCCGTAGGATCATCTGTGATCCCATGGATAGCAACCAGCCACGTATCCTCTTTCCTCGAGCCTCAGGCGTCGTTGGATCTATCCAGATCTGACAGCCTACCATCGCGCCATGCGTCCGCACCAACATCCTTTGGATCGATCTTGATCCAAAGGCCCGCAGCCAGCCAAGTCGACTAGGTCCGAGCCTCTTCACCGAACCTAGGCTCGGAACACCCGAGGCTACTCCGAGCCTCACTCCAGACCTCCAGAAGCTTCCGAGCCAAGCCCGAGCCTCCGAAGCCGCCCGAGCCTAGGCCAACCCACGTGAGGAGCACGTGCGGCCTGGGTATTTTGCACTGAGACCCTGGGTACTTTTCATAATTGCAAAAAGGTCCCTGTGAAGCAGACCCAACGTGAGGAGCACGTGCCAGTGGAGAAATTGCATGTCATCCCCCAGCATTATAGGTAATTGCATTTAAGTCCCTGTCAGCACATTTCTTTTTATGTAATTTTATTTTCTGTATTACAAATACACCGCTGTCCTTTGCACGCATCCTTGGGTGTCATTTTGCATCATTTTGAAATTCTAAAAATTGCATTTTGTTGAGCAACTTGTCCTCTATCTGTTGTGCCACTTGTCACATTTTTGTAATTGCAGTAGAATTTTTAATGAATTAATTGGTTGATTTGTGTGATATTTTGCCCAGTAAGACCTTTTAATTAATAATTAATTCTTTGTAGCTCCAAAAATTCTCAAAAACTTACAGTAGCTCTGGGATAATGAACTCAACTTTGCATAAAATTCCATGTCATTTGCACACATATCGAGGCTAAATAAATTGTTTAGTGATTTCGTTAGTTTAATTTTAATAGGTCCATTTCACATTAAAATTTAGGTCTGTCAATTTTCCTAGATTCCTCATCATCAGATCTATCTAGGATAATTTTTGTTCCTAGAAAAATGTGATTTGATATGTATTAAAATAAAATTAGTGAAAATCCCCCTTCTTGCATGTTTAATTCACGGTAAATTCATTTCGTGTCGAAAAATTCCAAAAATATGAGGGAAGCTTAATTTCATCATATTTCATCATCTGGCCAATTTTTATCATTTTTGAACTTCATTTGAATACTTAACATATTTAAGTTGTAAATTGGCTCGATTTTTGCATGTGTCTTGCATAAAAAAACCGAAAAAGACCAAAAATATTCTCCCTCGAAAATTGAACACTGGAACTTTGCTAAAAATTTACCTAAGGAGATAGATACGTCCTGAGTTCGACCTTGGACTTTACCAAGTAAAAAAAATCTGCCGCTTGAAATTAACTCGAATCTAGTTAAAGTGGTTTTTGATTAGACCTCTCGTTATCCGACTGCAACGAACATAATCAATTAATTTGGACATTAATTTGACCGAATTAACCAAGGTTGCGGGAGAGCTTATCAAAATGGCACCGTTGCCGGGGAGGGCTTAGGTTAATTTGAAGTGAAATTCTGATTGTTTGATTTCAATCCCCGGGTAGTCTGACCCCTGGTTTTTCTTGTGAATATTTCTCTGTCTTTTAAAATTTTTGCATTTTTGTGTCGTTCTTTATCTGACCTCAACTTGTTTTTGTGCAAGGGACACCGGAGTCGAAGACGCTTCGAGAAAACACGTATTCTTATTTATTTGAGTGATTTGAGAGAACTTGTAAATTTCATTTATTTCCACATTTTTCGCATCATTTCCAGTGGTTCCCGTTTGGGTTCTCGCGTGTGTAAAATAGTGGAACTGTGTCCCCGTGTGCTGTGTGGTTTGGATTGTAATTTAGGCTTGCACTAGCGGCTCCTCAAGCCACTTTAGGAATTGCTTGTGCTCGTAGTTTTTAGGACCACACATACACTTAAAAGACGCATCTAGACCGTAGATCTAGTCAAATAAACCTGTTCTTCACTCACTAATAGAACTGCCTATCTAGGAGCGGATTTTGTCTTCTGCATTTGCATATAGTGTAAAATTTCAATACTATCTTGCATCCTACATAAAAGCGAAGGGATCACTGTAAGTCTTCTCAACTCAGCATACGCATCATTGTTTTTTGTGCATCGGCGTTTGTCGATTTCCCCCTCTGTTTTTCACACTTAACTTAAACGAAAATTGGGACTGGACGATAGGCGTGTTGTGTGGTTGGACTAACAAGTGAGAACTTAACTTAAAACTGGGACTGCTAACATTATTGACCAAAAAAATCAATACAATTGAAAAAAAAACTGTTTGCGGGAGACTAATCTCCGACCTTGTTTTCAGGCTGAGTGAGGGTACTTGAGTGGGTGTGAACACCTTAAGGTAGATCCTAAATCCCCGCCTTTCATATCATGGGCCAACTGATCCCTAGAAAATATCACGAGTTGGATACTTTTAGCTCATTGACCAGTACCAAGTAGCCTCCGCCTGTTCGCGGGTAGATAGGGGCGAACCAGCGGTACTTTGCAACAAGGCCTAGCTTTGTCAGCCTCCGCCTGCTTGCAGGTAGATAGGGGCACGTCTTTGAGTCCCCAACTCCGGATAGGAGCGAAGAAAGGGAGGACCGGCGGTATCTTAGGCGACAGGTTAAACAGGGAAGACGCATCCGGCTCTGAACCGACTTCCCTATAGTCCGCGTAACTCCTTGCTATCTTTCTTGAAAAATCACACTTAAAAAGTACAAGATTAATTGAACTCGATTTTGAGTCCTTCACCGCGTTGAGTGTGAATCTACCTGAGGAGAACTTGGAGGAAGAGGAGCAGAACCACCACCACCATCACTGGAAGAAGAAGAGGACATCTGAGTCCTCGAAGTAGCATTCTCGCATCATTAGTGAGTCCGGCGAAACTGATGAAGAGCCCGCACCTCCATCTGAGGAGGACCGTCAGAAGAAGTGGAAGACGCATCACCAATTTCGCCCCAGCATGTTTCTTTTAGTCCGAGTCAGTGTCCTAGTCTGTTTCAGAGTTCGAGTCATGTACATAACTCAGTTCCAGATTTCAATGAAAAGATTTCAGTTTTAGAACATGAGTTAGAGTCAATAATCCCTTTCCCCCGAGCTCTTACGGGTGGAAAGAAGAAAATCAAAAAAATTCAAAAAGATGACCCTGGGATGGCTGAATTCTGCAACAAATATATCAAGGTCACAATCCCCTTTGACAAGTACGTGGAAATGACTCCTGCATTTCAGAAATACCTTAAGGTGAGATGCACACCTACTAGGGTTAGAAGGAAGACCAAAAGCCGTGTTGAAAAACACGTTCTGTCAGTAGCCACGACTTGTGCAATAAAGAACTCGTTTCCAAGGAAACGAAGAGACATGGGTGCACACTATGTAGTGAGTCATGTTGATGACATCGCGTTTGCACGTACTCTCCTGGACAATGGTTCCTCAATTAACCTAATGCCTACAGCCCTCTATGAGCGGCTTAATCTCAGACCTCTTAGGAAATCTAGAGCCCTCCTACAGTTCGCTGATAAATCAACCAAGAGGTCCCAAGGAGAATTGAGGAATGTTGTGATCAAAGTCGAGGGGCAAGAATACATGGTGGACTTCACTATCCTAGATATGGAAACCTCTCGTAATTGGAGAGATTCCCATATCATCTTAGGCAGGCCCTTCCTCAGGACAGCAGGGGCCTTGTTTGATTACAAGATCGGGAAGATCCAATTCCAAACTCCAGGCGGAGATGAGGAACTTGAGATGAAGCAGACCAGATGGCAGAGACCGGATTCCGAATCCAACACCGAGTACTCTTCGTCCGATGCAGACTGCGATTATGTAGACATAATTGGGCCATGGAGACAGAACCCAGCCAGCATAGATGAGTCCCTCCCTTCCGGAGATGATCCAGTGCATAAGTCAGTTTGCGAGATCCTCATAAATGAGTACAGCCCAGAACATGCATCCCCCTACATATTCGATGACTTAGAAGCCCAGCTGGACTTGTCAGTCCTTCCCTCTTTATGACAATCAGAAGATGAGGATGAAGAGTCGGACGTCGCTTTGGCCGATTACATGGAGACCTTTGACGATCCGACTCCAGAGACAATTAACCTGGTGGCAACTATTACAGAGAAAGATCCAGCCACTTCCAACACTCAGCCAGATCTTATTGAGCTAGACTTCCTAGATGATCACACCCTACCTGAGCTCAAACCTTTACCCACAACACTTAAATATGCCTTCCTTGCAGGACATGAGAAGAAGTATCCGGTCATCATCAGTTCGCGATTGACCGAGGAGCAGGAATCTCGCTTGCTAGAGATCTTAGAGAAAAATCGCAAGGCAATAGGCTGGAGCATTTTGATCACTACAGGATAAATCCCGCTCTGTGTTCGCACCATATCTACTTGGAGAGTGAAGCTAAACCCTCTCGTGAATTCCAACGTCGTTTGAATCCAAATTTACGAGAAGTCGTGAAGAAGGAGATAGAGAAATGGTGCAACGCGGGTTTCATTTACCCAATCTCCGACTCTAAGTGGGTGGCCCCAATCCATGTTGTCCCGAAAAAGTCAGGAATTCAGACTACCACCAAAGAGGACGGAGACGAGATCGTGACGCGAGTGTCCACGTCGTGGCGCGTCTGTGTGGATTACAGACGCTTGAATGCCGCGACGAAGAAGGATCATTGCCCCTTACCATTCATTGATCAGATCCTAGAAAGACTAGCGGGGAAAGAATTCTTCTACTTCTTGTATGGGTTCTCGGGCTACAATCAAGTAGCCATAGCTCCGGAGGACCAGGAAAAGACCACATTCACATGCCCCTTTGGTACCTATGCTTTCAGGCGCATGCCCTTTGTGTTATGCAATGCTCCAGGTACTTCCCAAAGATGCATGATTGCCGTATTCGGCGAAATGGTCGGCGAATTCCTGGAAGTCTTCATGGATGACTTCTCGGTCCACGGCGATTCCTTTGATTCCTGTCTTAGGAATCTGGACCGAGTCCTCAAAAGATGTTGTGAGGTTAATCTGGTGCTCTCCTGGGAGAAAAGTCACTTCATGGTGACGGAGGGCATAGTGTTGGGGCACGCCATCTCCAAGAGAGGAATGGAGGTTGACCCGCCAAGTTGGATGTGATCAGACGACTCCAGCCACCAACCAATGTCAAGCAGTTGCGGTCATTCCTCGGGCATGTCAGATTTTATCGGAGATTCATTAAGGATTTTTCTAAGATTGCACGACCGTTAACTGAGCTTTTAGGCAAAGACATGGAGTTTATTGTTGATCACAAATCTCTTGAGGCCTTTAAGCTATTGCAAGGAATGATTATGGATGCACCCATCCTACAAGCCCCAGATTGGTCTCTACCTTTTGAGATCATGACGGATGCATCAAACCATGTTGTTGGGGTTGTGTTAGGACAAAGAAGAGATGGCGTCCCGTTCGCAATTCACTACGCAAGCAAAGTGCTTGACCTCGCTCAGCGTAACTATACCGTTACGGAAAAGGAAATGCTTGCAGTAGTGTTTGCCTTGGACAAGTTCAGATCTCATTTAATTGGATCCAAGGTAATAGTGTTCACCGACCACACGGCTCTACGATATTTGATGGAGAAGAAGGATGCGAAGGCGCATCTTCTTCGGTGGATTTTTCTTATCCAGGAGTTTGATTTGGACATCCGTGATAAACCTGGAAAGAAAAATGTAGTAGCCGATCATCTCTCTCGTCTCGAAGATCTTAATACTTCCGAGGATCCACCAATTTGAGACTACTTCCTTGACGAGTCGATTTTTGTTGTCAACTCACTCCTAGTGTACGCCAATATCGTGAATTATCTTGTCTCCAAGAAAGTTCCCGAAGATTGGCCCAAGAGCCAAATTGCCCGACTACAGTCAGACGCTAGACACTACCATTGGGAGGATCCGATCCTTTTCTTCGAAGGATCGGATTGTGTCTGGAGACGATGTATTCCTCAGGAGGAATACCAGAGTGTCCTTTCTTTATGCCGCAGCTTGGAGGCAGGAGGACACCACTCCTGGAAGAGGACCACATGGAAGGTACTTCAGTGTGGTTTTTACTGGCAGACTCTGTTTGTCGATGCCACAGCCTTCGCAAAGTCGTGTCCGGTATGTCAGAGAATGGGAGGAACCGTTGGTTCCAAGGATGAGATGCTGATGCAGCCTGTCATCATTTGTGATGTCTTTGATGCCTGGGGCATTGATTTCATGGGCCCATTCCCTGTTAGCCACGGGTTCGAATATATCCTTGTTGCGGTAGACTATCTATCCAGATGGGTGGAGGCTATCCCAACCCGAGCCGCAGACAAGAGAACTGATTGTAAATTCATCAGAGATCATATCATCTCTAGGTTCAGGATCCCCAAAATGATGATATCAGATGGGGGTAGCCACTTTGTGAATCGGGAGGTGAAGAAACTCCTGAACGACTACGTCATTGAACACCGTGTCGCTAGCCCTTACCACCCACAAACCAATGGTATGGCTGAGGTGTCAAATAGGGAGGTGAAAACCATATTGCAAAAGCTTTTCCGCCCGGACAGGAAGGGTTGGTCTCAGATCCTAGATCAAGTCCTATGGGCATATCGGACAGCTTACAAGACACCGTTAGGAACCTTCCCATTCCGAATGGTATTCAGAAAGCCATGCCATTTGCCTGCAGAGTTAGTGTACAAATCAGAATGGGCAATTAAAAAGGTCAATTGGAACATGCATCTTGGGCAGAAGCAGAGAGAGATGGATCTGAATGAGCTTGTGGAAGTCAGAAACCGTGCATATGACAACAGTTTGGTGTACAAGGACAAGGTGAAGCGTTGGCATGATAGATATATCAGACGAAAGTCCTTTGTTCCTGGACAGAAGGTATGGTTTTTTAATGCAAGGGTGAAAACCTTCCAAGGCAAGTTGAAATCCAAATGGACGGGACCATTCATTGTCCGAGCGGTGCATGATAGCGGATGTGTCGAGATCTCAGATCTCACAGATAACCGACTTCCCTTGTGAATGGACAGCTGTTGAAACACTTCGTCGAATCCAATGAGCAGTTAGTCCAAGTTGAGGAGATTGTGTTTATGTGCGAGACAGATTCAGTAGATACACATCAAGCCGCATAGGAGACCTTGCAGCAATAAGCTCTAGCCATCAGCAGCATCTTGAAAGATTCAGACAGACTCACTTGTATATACCATTATTCCTGTACATTCTATCCTTCCTCCTCTCACGACTCTAGTAACTCATCCCAGCTTTATCTATCTTCATTTTGGACTATACTTAGGATGACCAGGTCCTAAGTATAGGGGGAATGAGTCACCTGAGTCTGTTCTCTGTAAATCCTCCAGATCACATCGGTTCTCATACTCACTCCTTTCCTATGCTTAGGCTGACTAGAGCCTAAGTATCGGGGGGACCGATGCCCACCTTGTATATATTCATCCATTTCCCCTCTTTCCCTCGTCCGCCCCATTTTTAATCTTCTTCTACACTTAGGCTATCAGAGCCTAAGTATAGGGGGGGCGGAACGACTTCTATACTTTTATAATTTTAGCTCCCCTACGCTTAGCAGAGCTATGTCTTTTTAGTCGCTTTCGTACTCTGAGCACAGAGCACACGCTAAGTATAGGGGGCGTGTATATATTACATATATACTTTACCCATAGCTCGTACTTTCACGTATATATATCTTACAATAATTACAGATGGGTAAAAATTGAAAAAATTGAAAAAAAATGAATTAAATAAAAATATAAAATAAAATAGGCTTCTTATTTACTCTTGCATATCATCTTTGCATCTAAAAAGAAAAGAAAAAAAAGAGTCTTGCATACTCATAGCATGATATCTGCACCTCATCTGCATATCTTGCATATGCAAGGTGAAAAGCTAGTGGGTTCTGAACCGAGTTATGAGTAGATATTGAGGATGGACTTGATTTGACCTTAATCCACCTAATTTCAGAGGAACCTTATAGGAACTGGAGTTAAGATTTCTCAGGTTAAGTGAATTCTTTGAGTCCGCAAGTCTATGTTCACATGTCATCTTGATTAGTCTAAATAGAATATCTCGTGCACACGCATGATTCTTTTAGACAGTGACCTAACTTGGACAAAGCACAATGCATGTAGCTCTTCATTGATGAGGTGTTGAGGAAGTAGAATCCTTTAGCTGGGAGTAGCACACGGGTGGAAACATCCGTCCTCCTCTAGGGAGGGTAGTGCATCTCAACCTACTCTTGTGGTGTTGAAGTCTAAGGACAGGACGCTGTGGGTTGCAATAATGCTTCAAAAGAGGGATAGTCTACTGGCTCAAGAGGAAAAACTCCTGATGTATATGATGCACCTTGTATATAGTTCCAAAAAAAGAAAGAAAAAAAGAAAAAAATGCAAGAAACTCCAAAAAAAATATACAGGCCAAAAAAAAATATTGCCTGTCGGAGTATATATATTAGCAAGAAGTCTACAGTTGGATGACTTGGCTACACTGTTCAGGCATCCCGGGATAGGTAGCTACACTAGCTACCTTCCATTCTTTTCTCTACCCCCTCCTCTTGAGTTGGTCGCACTTGAACTTAGAAGGGAATACCCCACTCCTCGAGGAAAGAGTTGCTGGACCGGGTTATTGAGTTACCTTGTTAGAGGAGGCTGGTTCCGAGTCATTGATGTGGAGAGCTATATCTCACATACACAGTACAAGTAAGAATCATAGTCATCAGAAATTTGCGTCTGAAGATTTGTTCTGACCTGACTGTTGAGGCGTCTTGAATAGAAAACTCGTGGAACTTGAAGTCTGTTAGGTCTTAAGTTCAGGTCCAAATAAGATTCCGCCACACAATAAATCCAAACGTCGAGTCAAGCCCCGTTTTTTACTTTTGTTCATGACCTTGGTATGGAACCCAAAATCATTTCACTCTTGCATTTCATTTAGTTGCTCGGGGACGAGCAAGGTTTAAGTATAGGGGGTTGATGAATCTGTGATTCATCACTCTAAAAGTGAAAAATAGAGCCTTGTTCTCGAGTAAATAGAGGCATATTTCCCTCTATAATGTACAAATAGCATTCATTCATGCATACTTAAATCATGCATTTTAGCACTCCATCGGCATTAAATAAGAAGCCAAAATATGCACCTCAGAAAAATAAGTTGTCCCTTATATTTTTTTTACACCTTAGTTAACAATATAAGGAAGAAAGCCGGAAATGCCTTTGTAAAATAGCCAATAAAGCCTTAGAACCCCTGGACCATTAAATGCCCATAGATCCTTCATACCAACTCCAAAATAGGTCCACTCACTTTCAGATTAATAAACATTAAAAGACCTTTAAAAAAAGACTGATTTCATCCAATTAGGAGCTCGTATGAGAAAGTTGGGTTTTTGGGCCTCTTTTGTATAATACATATATGTATACTTGTATTCTTGTATTTTTGTATCATATTTGACCTCATCTCCGTCTTTGGTCAACAGAAAACTTGTAGATATCATCGAGATCTACAACTTTCATGTTTTGAGTTTCTCCAAATTTGCCCCCCTCCTCTCTCTACACATATTTTTCTCTCCAGCCAATCCCAGCCAGCCACGTGGCGCCCTCTGGTTGCACCACGGAGCCCGCTCCCCTTGCCCTAGCCGCCGCGCCTCTCAGCCGTTGGATGGTCTTCCAGATCCAACGGTCACACCTTCTCCACGTACGCCCTAAATTTCCACCGTCTGATCATCTCCGAGGACTCATCTGATCCGCTCGTTCGTGCCTTTTCCACGTTGTGCCACGTGGCGTATTCTGCGCCATCAGATCACGCCTCAGTCCTTCCATCTGAGTCGTTATCCCCACAAAGATCTCACCCGCCCGATCAAATACCCCACGCTAATCGCATCCGTCTGCTCGTGCCTCGGCCCCATCACGCCACGTGTCGGCTCCTTGACCCTTTGATCGTGTCATCTTTACCGGATCTCAGCCGCTCGCTCGCACTTCGCCCAGCTCACTCCACGTGGCGCCATCACACCCCTCAGATCACCTCGCCCAGATCTCATCCTATCGCTTCATCCCGCCTCGATCACCACCGTTGGATCACAAGATCCAACGGTGGAGACTTCGTCTTCCACCTCCAGCGCCCCTCTCTCCCACATTCTCAGCTGTGCGCGAGGGGCTTGCCCCTTCCTATTCTCAGTCGTGCTTCCTCCACTGTCGCAGACCACCACCACCTCCATGATGATCCCCACTCGTCCATCATCCTCGCTAGCCACTTCATCTCCCACGTCGACCACCAGCTACGCTCCGCAAGCCCCTTGAACCACGCTCCATAACCAGGCCAGTAACCTACTTCAACCTATAAATAATCGCCCTCCGACTGATTTCACAGCCATCTGCCACCCTCGAGAGATACCCCGAGCTCGGAGCGTTCGATTGGTGACAGAGATTGCGCGAATCCTTGAGCGAAGATGGCCATCTTCTCTGGCGAGATCCTCGGCGCACCGCCGTGTCGCAACCACTCCTCCGAGCAGCTGCTCGAGCTCAGGGACTTACCGCCCCTTCGAGCGACGACCTGGACCTCAACCTCGAGCTCCAAACCCCAGGTAATTGCCTCCACCTTCGTTTAATCTTCATTTCAATTCTCCCTTCTATTTCTCGCTTTTTATTCGTCGTTCACCGTGATCCTTTCGCCTCACTTCCACTCTGCTGAGCTCCACGACGGAGTTCTCATCCTCGCGGTACCCTTTACGCCCGTCGACGACGAACTTCGCCCTCCATCAGCTCCAGCTCTGCCACTTGGTCGGAGCACCATCGACAGCCCATCCCCATTCCTCCTTAGGCCTCGCCAACCACCCTCACACCTCCACGATTGCACGCACGAGCTTTGGCTATTCTCCAAACACTTGCAGGTACCTCCTCATTCAATGATCGGAAGTTCACCGGAGCTTCTTTGGAGCTTCGTCGCCAACGACCGCTGACGCCTTTCTCCAGCTCCTCAGACCACCAGCACCACCACCGCATCTCCGCACACCTTCTGGGACATCTCCGAACCATCGGAGAGCTTCATCGACTTCTGTAGGGACGGGCGGAGCAAAAGCCTTGACGTCGGAGCCCCGCCATCTCCTCCGCAGGCGGCGGAGGACCATTGAGGGAGAAGGTCCTGTGGCCGTTCGATCATCCTAATCAAACGGTCCAGAGTCAGCCACGTCGCCATCTAACCGGAGCTGCAGACAACCGTCGGATCCTTCCAGATCTAACGGAGCTTATCGCGCCAGGTCATCGACATCTGGAGCCTTACAGGAGCCGTAGGATCGTCTGTGATCCCACGGATAGCAACCAGCCACGTATCCTCCTTCCTCGAGCTCAGGCGTCGTTGGATCTATCCAGATCTGACGACCTACCATCGCGCCACGCGTCCGCACCAACATCCTTTGGATCGATCTTGATCCAAAGGCCCGCAGCCAACCAAGTCGACTAGGTCCGAGCCTCTTCACCGAACCTAGGCTCGGACCACTCGAGGCTACTCCGAGACTCATTCCAGACCTCCAGAAGCTTCCAAGCCAAGCCCCGAGCCTTCGAAGCCGCCCAGGCCTAGGACGACCCACGTGAGGAGCACGTGCGGCCTGGGTATTTTGCACTGAGACCCTGGGTACTTTTCATAATTACAAAAAGGTCCCTGTGAAGCAGACCCCACGTGCGGAGCACGTGCCAGTGGAGAAATTGCATGTCATCCTCCAGCATTATAGGTAATTGCATTTAAGTCCCTATCAACACATTTCTTTTTATGTATTTATTTTCTCTATTGCAAATACACCCCTGTCTTTGCACGCATCCCTAGGTGTCATTTTGCATCATTTTGAAATTCTAAAAATTGCATTTTGTTGAGCAACTTGTCCTCTATCTGTTGTGCCACTTGTCACATTTTTGTAATTGCAGTAGAATTTTCAATGAATTAATTGGTTGATTTGTGTGATATTTTTCCCAGCGAGACCTTTTAATTAATAATTAATTCTCTTTTGTTCCAAAAACTCTCAAAAACGCATAGTAGCTCTGGGATAATCAACTCAACTTTGCATAAAAATTTCATGTCATTTTCACACATATCGAGGCCTAAATAAATTTTTTAGTGATTTCCTTAATTTAATTTTAGTAGGTCCATTTCACATTAAAATTTAGGTCTGTCAATTTTCCTAGATTCCTCATCATCAGATCTATCTAAAATAATTTTTGTTCCTGAAAAAAATGATTTGATATTTATTAAAATTAAATTAGTGAAAATCCCCCTTCTTACATGTTTAATTCATAGTAAATTCATTTAGTGTCGAAAAATTCCAAAAAAATGAGGGTAGCTTAATTTCATTATATTTCATCATCTGGCCAATTTTTATCATTTTTGGACTTCATTTGAATACTTAGCAGATTTAAGTTGTAAATTGGTTCGATTTTTGCATGTGTCTTGCATAAAAAAACCGAAAAAGACCAAAAATATTCTCCCTCGAAAATTGAACACTAGAACTTTGCTAAAAATTTACCTAAGGAGACAGATGCCTCCCTGAGTTTGACATTGGACTTCACAAGTAAAAAAATCTGACGCTTGAAATTAACTCGAATCTAGTTAAAGTGGTTTTTGATTAGCCCTCTCGTTATCTGACTGCAAAGAACATAATCAATTAATTTGGACATTAATCTGACCGAATTAACCAAGGGTGCGGGAGCGCTTATCAGAAGGTCAGACCTTGTACATCATACTTGCACCAAATAGGGTGCGTTCTACTTAGAGCAACTTATTTATTCCCGTATTATTTATGTTATTTTCGAGAGGCGAGTAATGAGATATTTGATAACTTCTACAGGTTTATAGTTGTGATGTATCTCATTCTATGGACATGGATTTGATGATCGTTATCAATGAGAATGGATGTTGCATTTTTACTTTCCATTTCATATTATTCTCCTATTGTTATTTATATTTCAATGTTAATCTAATGTGCATAAGAACGTTTGCTGAGCATCATAGATCATGGGCGTATTAGGACCGTAGTTCCGACGCTCCGTCTCATCGATTTCGGTAGCCGGAGAGGCGGGGCGTCACAAGGATGCCAGCAGGCGATGCCTCGTCTAAGCGACACCCCGAGGCCACTTCGAGAGCGCCAGACGAGGAGGAGAGCGGTGTTGATGGCGCTAGAGATGATGGTGGTGGTACTGATGCCACCACGGATGCTGATCCCACCGGCGGTACTGAGGCCGTCTTTTCACCAGTCAGAGGAGGTGGTACTGAGGCCACCTATGTTGCCGAGCCAGAGCGCGGTACTGAGGTCGCGAGTCTTCCAGCCGAGGGTGGTGCTGATGCCACCGTTTCTTTGAGAGTCCTGTAGTTTTTCCTTCTGCATTTGTATCTCAGAACATTTCTTGCAATAAAGGAAAGGGTTTATTTTCTTCTGGTCCCACGGTGGTGCTTGATGTATGTGTGGGTCTGACCGTCGAGCCGTCTAGACCCTCTCCTAGTCCTTAATCTGAGAAGGACCCTGTGATCCCCATCCCTAGAGCTCTTCAGATGGGTAAGGGGAAGAAAATAGAAAACCCCAAAAAGAGGCAGCAGGAAGAGTTCATCCAGCAGATGATAGATCGTTTTCACATTCAACTGACTCTTTAGGAGGCTTTGTAGCACATCCCTCTACTCCAACGTTCACTTAGAGACAGGACCACAGTTAGGAGGAAGAGGAGGAACCATCATTCAAAGATCCATGTGCTAACCAGAGCCACTTGTTTCGCGATCCAGAACCATCTGCCGATCAAGAGGCTAGATTCAGGAGCCCCTTATGTCAGAAGCCATATCAGAGAGCAGAGGTTCGACCCTACTCTATTAGACAACGGTTCATCAATCAACCTACTTCTGGCATCCCTTATCGACCGCTTCGAGTTGGGCACTCTACGACAGAGTAGGACAGTCCTTCAGTTTACTAATAGATCTGTCAAGAGGCCGAAGGGGTTGCTGAAGGACGTTGTCGTCACGATTCAGGGCCTGCAATTCCCTGTGGACTTCGTTGTGTTGGACATGGAGATCCCTGAGTCTGTGACCGATACCCCCATCATTCTAGGTCGACCGTTCTTGGCCACAGCCAAGGCAGCGACCGACCATGATAGCGGGAAGATATACTTTCGCGTCGAGGGCGAGAGTGTACAAATAGAGACGATTGAGGACATCAGAGTCAGAGATTCAGCTTGCTCAGAGACTACTTCCGATACAGAGCAGATGACAGATGCAGGGCCAGACATCCACCAGGACTGCGACATTGTGATTACAGATGATGAGGCAGTTTGGGCAGATCCAGATGCACAAGCTATCCTTTCACCCTCAGAGACCGCTGATGCAGAGACGCTAACAGAGGACAGCTTGGAGAGCAAATTCCTGGTCCATGATACTTTTGAGGCAGCAGAGACGGTTCGAGATCGTGAGACAGATTTGTTTTCTGATGACAATGGTACTGAAGCCACCATGGATGATACAGGTCCCTCGAATTAGATTTTGATTGCACAAAGTTTGAGGATTTCATACCAGATCTGACTTCCACTGAGTCTACAGTCAGTGAGGAGGTAGATGCCATGCAGAGCAGAGACAGTCCAGTTTGCGAGAGAGAGCTCTCATTTTCCCGAGCAGATTTGGCCGAATACACTCGGATTCTTCAGAAGCCAGATTTGCCAGCACCAGTTTCTCCAGAGCTGAAGCCACTACCTGTGTCATTGAAGTATAGGTTCCTTGCAGGTGAGCATGAGATGTACCCAGTCATTATCTCCGCTGATTTGACTGGAGAGCAAGAATCCCGTCTGATGGGGGTTCTTGAAAAGAACCGCAAGGCGATAGGATGGAGTGTAGCAGATCTCCAGGGGATCAGTCCGGCTCTGTGCTCTCACCACATCTATCTCGAGGATGAGGCAAAGCAGTCGCGTGAGTTCCAGCGGCGGATGAACCCGAATCTGAGAGTGGTTGTCATGAAGGAAATCTCGAAGTGGTGGAGTGCCGATTTTATCTACCCCATCTCTGACTCCAAGTGGGTCAGTCCGTTACATGTGGTTCCCCAAGAAGACGAGCATCACTACAGTGGTTATGGAGTCCGGAGAGGAGATCGCCACCCGGGTACCCACTTCTTGGCGGGTCTGTGTGGATAACAGACGACTCAACCAGGCCACCAAGAAGGATCATTTCCCCCTGCCCTTTATAGATCAGATCATTGAGAGACTTGCAGGGAAGACCCATTACTGCTTCTTGGATGGGTACTCCGGATATAATCAGGTGGCCATTGCGCTAGAGGATGAAGACAAGACCACCTTCACCTGTCCCTTCGGCACATACGCCTTCAGACGCATGCCATTTGGGCTATGCAACGCCCCTGCGACCTTTCAGAGATGCATGTTGTCTATCTTTTCAGACATGGTGGGGGAGTGCTTGGAGGTCTTCATGGATGATTTATCGGTCTACGGCGACAGATTCGACTCCTGTCTTGACTACCTAGACCGAGTCCTTCAGCGATGCATTGAGGTTCGCCTAGTATTATCTTGGGAGAAGAGTCACTTCATGGTGACTCAAGGGACGGTGCTTGGCCACATCATCTCCAATAGGGGCATGGAGGTTGATCCGTCCAAGGTGGATGTCATTAGCAAACTCGCACCACCGTCCAACTTGCGGCAGTTACGGTCTTTTCTGGGGTACGTTGGTTTCTACCGGCGATTCATTCGTGATTTCAGTAGGGTTGCCCGACCGTTGACTGATGTGCTGATGAAAGACACCGAGTTCCTTGTCGATGACAAGTGCCTTTTGTCATTTGAGACTCTCAAGAGATGTGTGATAGAGGGTCCTGTCCTTCAGCCACCTGATTGGTCTCTCCCATTCGAGATCATGACGGACGCCTCCGATTTTGCCGTAGGGGTCGTGCTAGGACAGAGGAGGGATGGAGTCCCTTTTGCTATTCACTACTCTAGTCGTACATTGGATGCCGCGCAGCGGAACTACACAGTCACAGAGAAAGAGATGCTAGCCGTAGTTTTTTCCTTGGATAAGTTCAGATCGTACATTATCGGATCTAGAGTGACCATCTTCACCAATCATACCGCCATCAGGTACCTCATGGCAAAGAAGGATGCCAAAGCTAGATTGACCAGATAGATCCTTCTACTCCAGAAGTTTAACATAGAGATTAAGGATAAGCCTGAGTCAAGAATGTGGTGGCGGATCATCTTTCTCGATTGGAGTATCTTGAGGATTCTGAGCAGATTGACCCTATCTGTGAGACCTTTCCAGATGAAGCGATCCTTGCTATCACCTCGCTCCCATGATACGCCAATATTGTAAACTATCTTGTCACCAAGAAAGTTCCACAAGACAGGCCTAGGCAGAAACTTGAGACCTTCCTTGCGAAGGCCAAGTTTTACCATTGGGAGGATCCCATCCTTTACCATGAAGGAGGGGATAGTATCTGGCGTAGGTGCATTCCTCGGGAGGAGCACCACAGCATCCTTACTTACTGCCACAAGCTGGAGGCAGGAGAACATCACTTAGGGAGGAGAACGGCACAGAAAGTGCTCCAATTCGGCCTATGGTGGCCTACTCTCTTCAAGGACTTTGATGAGTTCGTGAAGAGATGTACTGACTGTCAAAAGATGGGCACTTGTGGACAGCGTGATATGATGTCGATGCAGCCCATACACTTCTGTGAGGTTTTTGACACATGGGGCATCGATTTCATGGGTCCATTCCATAAGAGTCAGGGATTTGAGTACATTCTGTTGGCCGTTGATTATGTGAGTCATTGGGTTGAGGCCATCCCCGTACGAACCGCGGATGCTAGGACTGTTTGCTGATTTTTAAGGAAGCATATCATTTCACGGTTCGGGGTGCCTAGAGTGTTGATATCAGACGGGGGGTCTCATTTCATCAACGATAAGGTAAAGGCCCTTGCTAGCGAGTTCGGCATAGACCAACGAGTTGCCACTCCATACCATCCTCAGACGAATGTTCTAACCGAAGTGTCGAACAGGGGGGATCAAGACTATATTGCAGAAAGTCGTCCGCCCTGACCGAAAGGATTGGTCACAGCTTTTGGACTCGGTCTTGTGGGCATATCGGACGTCTTTCAAGACTCCTTTGGGTACATCTCCCTTTCGCCTCGTTTATGGCAAGCCATGCCATTTACTTGTTGAGCTGAGACATAGGTTACTTTGGGCAGTCACTGATATACTTTTGGATCCAGATAGTGTAGGAGATCAGAGGAGGACAGAGTTAGCAGCCCTGGAGGAGCTTCGTGATACCGCCTTTTCAAACAGCCTACATTATAAGGAGAGAGTGAAGGAGTGGCATGATTCTCATATCAGCCACAAGCAGTTTGAGCCAGGACAGAGAGTATGGTTGTTTGATGCTAGGCTTAGATTATTCCCAGGAAAACTACAGAGCAAATGGAAGGGACCATATTTGGTGAGAAAGGTACACGATAATGGGAGTACTGATATATCTGAGTTGTCTTCTGAGAGTACCTTTCGAGTGAATGGCCAGCGGCTTAAGCCATATCTAGATCATGAGTCGCGAGTCATTTATGTTGCCCCTATTCATTTTGCGTGAGATGTGTTCTCTTGACTCACATCTATTGCATCTCACGCCTGATTTTCACTGTTCTTCCAACATGTATAGATCCAGATGTCCATATCACTCTATTCTTTAGTCCCGCTTCCCTTTTCTCATCTTATAATTATGCTATACTTAGGGTGTACTTTTGTTAGACTTGTGAGCCCTGGGCGAACCATTCTTACAATAAATGTTATTGTAATGTTTATGTTTATCAATAAAAGTTATTGATGTTTCACTCCCTTTCTGAAATTATATGCATGAATGCACTATAAGGTCCCTCTGTACAATTAGGGTTATGTACCATGGCCAACTTGATGATCATACAGCTGTTGATTCATTAAATGAATCATAGAGGCTGGTGTTTGGATGAATATCTAAGGAGTTAGATGGAGGACTCATCAAACATCGTCAAATGATGGTCAAGTGAAGATCTCCAGCCTAAGTAGGAGATGGCAATCCTTTCTCACATAGGCTGATATCTAACCGACCTCTTGATGCAGGTCCTCTGCATGGGAATAGTGATTCGGAGGTGTCAGATTAGTTAGATCAATGGGTTCACCTGACGAGATCGAGATAACTTAAGTCTTATGTTGAATGCTGTCACAGCATAGGCATGCATCCTCTGACCGGAGACAGATGTATTGCTATATATCTGAGTATGTACATTTGGCAGACCAATAGGTTGATGACCTAACCAAGGTCTATACACCAGCGAGCTGGTGTGCATATAAGGTTATATGAGCAATATGATCTCTCAAAGGGATCATACATGTTCACTTGTGAACCGGAAGACATGAGCTCACTCATGAGGTATTGGGACCCGATCAAATTCCATGCATGGTCATCGTGCTTTGGAAGCATGACATGAATTTGAAGGTATGATATATGCTTTGGGAAAGCATATGATCAATACCAACTCCCAATGACCAAGATTGAGAAACTTAATGATTAAACCCTGAAGAAGACAGTATAAAAATGATCTTGATCTTCGGGTTGATCATAGGTCTTCCAGTATGCAGGATGTATAGGTATTGGGAATACCTGAAGGGTGATGTGATCATAAATGATTGTATATCCATGACGCTTCCATTCCGAGGGAGTGATGAAATAGGTCTGGATTTTAGTGACTCCTTCCAGTAGAGAAGCAATCTGATCTTAGTCCAAGTGTTGGACATTGGTCTGAATGAGATTCAGATTCAATGAAGATTAGATTTGTGGTCTTGATTTAATCAAACATCTATGGGAGGTTCGTTCGATCTAGATTTGAGATAGTATCTCAATATCCAAGTCACTATACATGGAATAATACAATCGCCCTGTCCTTATCTCCAAGTATCTGCGGAGAAAGCACATTATTCATGAAAGGGTGCAAGAATAATTCTTTTGATGAAATATCCAAGCAAGGACTTGATGATTAAATGAGATTTAATTATCAAGCTTAATATGAATATAATTCATATTGTGAAAATGATTGTCTAAGATAATTAAATGGGATTTAATTATCAAGGATTAAGAGAATGTGGATAACACTATCCATGATATATGTGTATTATAAATATGATTTATAATATACATATATAAGAGAGAGAATTTATGTGAATAGTATTTGTTAATTAATAATGGGGATTAGATTCACATTTATTAATTAATTAGAAATGCAATATACTAACTAGTTTGGGTTGTGAATATGATTCACATAATATTCAATGGCATGATTGAAATATTCACAAATTAATTGGGAATTAATTTGGTGAATATTTTTGTGAATACAAAATTAATTAAGGAATAATAAGATAAATAAAAGGAGCCAAAATTAACCACCATTCATAGGTGGCGTCACCCATGAATTGTTCATGGGTGACGCCCCCCAATTTTAGGGAGGTTGGTTGACTCCATTTTATTTATCACATTATATCTTAATTAGTTAATGTTAAATTAAATTATGTTGATAATGTTGCAACATTTTTTAATTTAAATTAATGTTGTTGATTTTAACCAACAACAATCATAGCCATTGATTTAGCATGGACCAAGAATAGCCCTTGGATCCATGTGTCTCATGGATTGAGATCCATTGGATCCTAAACTAGTATAAAAGGAGGGCTAGGGTAGCCTTTCCAAGACACAACATTCTTGAGTTGAAGAACTCTACTCTCTCTCTCTCTCTCAATCATTCTCGTGGGGTCTCCCTAATATTCAAGTGACCGTCCACTTTGTGTATTAGGAAGGAGATCATTTTGCTGTGCCTCGACGCTTGGATCTTCGTCAAAGGATTGCGGGAAGGGCGCGACTCATCATCGTGCCCGCAAGCGCATTCTCCGTGGGTCGGACTTAAGATAGGAGGATCTCTACTTTGGGATCTCGCGATCACAACCACGCTTCCAGAGGTATTCTTTGTACTTTGTGGTTTGATGAAACGATCCGAGAAATGTTCTCGTGATCATGTGGTTTCATCTTTAAAGTTAAAAATTTTAATTTTCGCTGCATCTTGCATCTAGTACGACTACTTGCTTCGATTATATACGATGCGATCGACACGCTTCCGTGATGCGCTTAAGGATTCACAATATCCTTCAAGTGGTATCAGATCCACAGGTTGAATAAGGTTTTGGATATGATCCATACACCTTAGACGATTTGGTTCTTGAAAGGGTTGCGAAATTTTTACTGCATTTCAATTTTCGCACCTCTGTCTAATTGAATTTTTTTGTACTGTCTAAAATGTTTAAATACGAAATTTTCAATTGGATTTTGTTCCCCATTAAACAAAGAAACCATAGGACTTGAGTTTACTAAATTTGGACTTTAGTTGCTCAAGATATGGCTTTTTGAATATGACTATATTCACTGTTGCGGGAACTGCGGATTTAAACGTGATTAATGAGATAATTACGGTTTTAATCCGCCTCGAAATGCGTGAATTATCACTTGGGTTCTTTAATAAATCAAATAGGCAATCTTTGGAAACTGAGTTTGCATTTTTTGGATTTAAATTGGTCAAGATAAGTTAATTTTAGTGATTGGGGGTCAGTGCTGGAAATTAACAATTTTTGATCTTGAACCTTGTGATATGTCATTCAATTATCATGATGAAAATTAATTGTTAATTTTCTGGAATAATTAGTGATAAATATTTGTGAAATATTTAAAGAAATAATTATTTCATTGAATGACACTTGCCTAAACCACAATGATGAGATATTAGATCTTGATCATTGTTTCATCAACAAACATTGCTTTCATGAAAATTATAGTTTATCCTACAATAGTTGTAGGACAACTTTTACATGAAAAACCCTTTTGCTTGAATAGGATTGGGGATTTGTCAAGCAAATCTCCTTATAATCAAAAATGTTTTGATTTATATTATATGGTATAATTTCGGTTGAAAAACCGATGAACATCTCAAAGTACATGATGGTCTATCTGGTATTATCCTTTCCCGAGGCGGATGTGGTGCCTAGTCGGAGAGCATTGGGGTCGCGGCTTGCAACGTATGTGGTCCGTCCCACTCTCGTCGGTACTGGCCATGACAGCGGGTAGGGACTGTATAATACCGAAGACAAACAATATGTATTTTTTCTAATTATTAAAATTCGAATAGTATTTTGAGAATATACCTACTATTCAAGTAAAAGACATGTTTGTTGATGATTGGATTAATGATTAATTTAATATGATTAAATTAATCATATCCAATAAACACTCTATTTTGAATGGATGTGTATTTCCCTTGGAAGAATTAATTATGTGAATATGATTCACGATAATTAATTATAAAATTTGAATACGAGGTGGAGGATCACATAAGTGACATCCACGGTCTCCCGTCAAGGCGAAGGGTTTCCATCGCCAGGGATTGTATGTAGGAGATGCCTGTCCGAAGTGACAGCTCCTGTATGCAAGCGCATCTGGATCGGGCTCTTTGCTTCTCGAAAGAGTAAGGCCGTATGCGTAGTGACCCCAATATCGAGTCCTCATATTATTGGGGCGATATTGGATTGCGCGTAGCGAGTTCTAATCCTGTTGAGGTTCGGTTCAATTAACAACGGGTCAACATCATCTTAGGGGTGGTGGGCCCGGGTGTTAAAGACCGAATTAGGAATGCAAGTTGGACTTGCAAAAGGCGGAATGAGTTCCCGCTTCTTTTTATCGGAGTCGCAAGTTCTCATATTATTGGGATGTGACAAAGATAGGAAAGGAGATCCCAGATCTTGCTTGAGATATAGCGGTAAGTATATCTCTTATTTTGAAAGACAATTAGGGAATAATCTTTCAAAGTTGACCTAGCAAGACAAATTTGATTTAAAATACCTTAATCAAATTATTCTTAAAATGAATATATATTTAATCTATATATTCTAATATAGTGCATTCTTAATTTCAGAAAATGAAGTCCATGAACCCACTTAGCAGGCTTCTGGAGGTCAACCAATTGACCGGATTAAATTATTCGGATTGGATCCGAAATTTGGATCTTGTTCTCTCTGCAGAGCGTATCTCCTACGTGCTTAGCAAGAACAAGATAGCAAATCCTGTGACTGATGAAGATAAATCATATAATGATGAATATGATGAAGACCATAATCTGGTAAGGTGTTACATCCTTGGGTCATTGTCCAATGTGCTTCAGAAGCAACATGTGGAAATGAACCATTGCCAAGAGATTATGCTGAATCTGAAAGAAATGTTCGGTGACATAAACCGCACATAACAATACAATGTGATGAAAGAGCTTATTCGCTGCAAGATGCAGGAAGGGACCTCCGTCAGAGAACATGTACTAAAAATGTTTGGGTACCTCTCTGAGCTGGAAACCCTGGGGGCCTACTTGGATTTTGAAATGCAAGCTGATTTCATTCTCCTGTCGCTCCCTAAGTCTTTCAACAACTTTGTTGTGTCTTACCACATGAACAAAGGTGACTTCACAAACGCTGTGTTGTTGGCTGCATTAAAGTCTGCAGAAGACGTCATGAAAAAGGATGGCCCCTCTGCTAGTGCAATGGTTGCACAGGTGAGAGGAAAGCGCGGGCGGAAGCAAGGTTCTCAGAAGGGCCCGGCCTCGAAGAGAAAGAAGAAGAATCAAGGAGTTGGTTCATCTTCTAGTGCTTCCACACTGATGACATCCAAAAAGACCGATGTCTATCACCACTGCAAGAAGCCGGGGCACTGGCGGCGTAACTGCCCGGATTACCTGAAGTCCACAAACAAAGGTAAAGCCCCAGCAGGTATGAAATCTACTTTCATTATTGAAACTAGATTTCTCGTTGGACGAGAAGGAAGTTGGGTTGTAGATTCTGGTGCTTCTGTTCATGTATGCAATTCGTTGCATTTGTTTCAGGAAACTAGGAATCTGGAGCATGGGGAGATAGTTATCCAAATGGGATCTGATGCAAGTGTTGCAGCAGTCGCCATCGGGACATGCAGACTATCATTATCTAGTGGTCGAGTCCTAATGCTTAAAGAGTGTCTTTACGTACCTGAAGTCCGGAGGAATTTAATATATGTATCTAAGTTAGTTAGAAATGGATATTCCTTCATTTTCTGTAATAAATTAATCATAAACCGTTATGATAAATATATTGCGGATGGTATTTTGACTTCTGGTGGACTCTATGAATTGTGCATTGATGAATGTGTCATGAATGTTACTACCACTAATAATGAAAACCCCAAGAGATCCAGGGAGGATGGAAATCATTCAAAAACATGATTTGACATCACAGGCTTTGTCATTTGTCTGTTGATAGGATCAATAGATTAATAAAGGATGGACCTTTAGATTTTCTACAGGTTCAATCTTTACCTACCTGCGAACACTGCATTCGAGGTAAAATGACCAGAACACCTTTCCGTAACAAGGTTACGAGATGTGAAGGTATTCTTGACCTAATACATACTGATGTATGTGGTCCCTTCAATATCGCGACTAGAAATGGATATCGATATTATTTGACGTTTATTGATGACCATTCACGATACGGGTTTATCTTCCTACTACGTCATAAATCTGAAACCTTTGAAAAGTTCAAAGAGTTTAAGGCTTTGGTTGAGAACCAAACCGATAGGAAGATCAAACGAATTCGGTCTGACCGAGGTGGTGAGTACCTCTCAGATGAATTCAAGGAATACCTTAAAGAGAATGGAATTGTCTCCAATCTCACTCCTCTTGGAACTCCCCAACTTAATGGTGTTGCTGAAAGATGCAACAGAACCATCATGGACATGGTTCGTTCAATGATGAGCAAAGCACATTTACCTCTTAGTTTATGGGGATATGCAGTAGAGACTGCAATTTATATCCTAAACAAGATTCCTAGCAAGTCTATACCAAAGACTCCTCACGAGCTCTGGTATGGTACCAAGCCTAGTGTAAAACACTTGAGGGTTTGGGGATGCTTGGTCCATGCGAAGAACGTGGATGCAAGTAAGCTAGAATCTCGCACTCGTGAGTGCTACTTCATTGGGTATGTTAAAGATGGTATTGGATACCAGCTTTATGACCCTGAGACCAAAAAGGTTTTTGTCTCTAGGGATGTGAAATTTCTGGACGATGATTTCCTTAAAGGTCAAGACAAGAATGAAGTAGAGGAACTCATTGAATCTCCTGAGGATTCTGAGATTCCTGAACCAGAAACTGAAGAGATAAATGAAGATGAAACACCCATACCTCTTCGAAGGAGTTCAAGGGTGGTTGCACCACCTGAAAGGTATGGATTCCATGTGTCAGGTGAGACTGACAATGATCCTTCTTCATATGATGAAGCACTTGCGGATCATGACATGGATAGATGGATGCTAGCAATGAAGTCAGAGATTGACTCCATGCATAAGAATGGTGTATGGACCCTAGAGGATCCACCTAGAGGGGTAAAACCCATTGGGTGTAAATGGATCTTCAAGAGAAAGAGGGGACCTGATGGGAAAGTAGAGACTTTCAAGGCACGGCTCATGGCCAAAGGCTACACACAGAGAGAAGGCATCGACTACGATGAGACATTCTCTCCTGTGGCCATGCGTAAGTCCATCAGGACACTACTAGCTATAGCTGCATCTCTTGACTACGACATCTGGCAGATGGATGTCAAGACGGCTTTCCTCAATGGATACCTCGAGGAGGATATCTATATGGAGCAGCCCCAGGGCTTCATAGCTGAGGATGGTAAAGTATGCAAGCTGAAGAAATCCATCTATGGGCTCAAACAAGCTTCTCGTAGCTGGAACATCAGATTTGACGAAACCATAAAGAGTTATGATTTTGTGCAAAACCCTGATGAACCTTGTGTGTACAAGAAGCTTAGTGGGAGCGCCATTGTGTTCATCGTGCTTTACGTAGATGATATCCTTATCATTGGGAATGATACAGGAATGATGACCAGTGTGAAGATTTGGCTATCCCCTACCTTCGAGATGAAAGATCTTGGAGAAGCCTCTTACATCTTAGGCCTGAAGTTGTTCAGAAACCGAGAAAAGAGAATATTGGGATTATCACAACATGGATACATCAAGAAGATTCTTGAACGATTCCGCATGGATAGTTCGAACAAAGGATTCCTCCCCTTAGGACATGGTATCCATCTGTCCAAAGGGATGGCTCCTCAAAGTGTTGAGGAAAAGAAGGCCATGGCTGGATGCCCTTATACATCAGCCGTAGGAAGCTTGATGTATGCCATGATGTGTACTAGGCCAGACATCTGCCATGCAGTGAGAGTGGTAAGTCGTTACCAATCCTGCTATGGAGAAAAACACTGGAATGCAGTAAAGAACATATTCAAATATCTAAGACGGACGCAAGATTATATCTTGGTCTATGGGGATGGTGATCTCCAAGTCTTGGGATATACAGATTCAGACTTCCAGTCAGATATTGATGATCGAAAGTCGACATCAGGGTTTGTATTCCTGTTGAACGGTGGTGTTGTGAGCTGGAGAAGCAAGAAGTAGGACACTACGGCGGATTCAAGAACAGAAGCCGAATATATTGCCGCATCGGATGCTGCAAAGGAGGCGGTGTGGTTGCACAAGTTCATCTTGGAGCTTGACGTAGTTTCCTCTGATACTCCCGTCCCGTTACTCGCGATAACACTGGAGCCATTGCCCAAGCAAAGGAACCCAGGTGCCATCAGAAGAGCAAGCATGTGGAAAGGAAATACCACATCATTTGGGAGATTCAAAAGCGTGGTGATATCATCATCACCAAGGTGGCCTCTGCCGACAACATTGGTGATCCTCTTACCAAACCTCTACACAGAAGGTTTTTGACCAGCATGTAATGAGTATGGGTTTACGGATTGTACCTGAATGGTTCTGAGGGCTAGTGGGAGAATGTTAGACTTGTGAGCCCTGGGCGAACCATTCTTACAATAAATGTTATTGTAATGTTTATGTTTATCAATAAAAGTTATTGATGTTTCACTCCCTTTCTGAAATTATATGAATGAATGCACTATAAGGTCCCTCTGTACAATTACGGTTATGTACCATGGCCAGCTTGATGATCATACAGTTGTTGATTCATTAAATGAATCATAGAGGCTGGTGTTTGGATGAATATCTAAGGAGTTAGATGGAGGACTCATCAAACACCGTCAAATGATCGTCAAGTGAAGATCTCCAGCCTGAGTAGGAGATGGCAATCCTTTCTCACATAGGCTGATATCTGACCGACCTCTTGATGCAGGTCCTCTGCATGGGAATAGTGATTCGGAGGTGTCGGATTAGTTAGGTCAATGGGTTGACCTAACGAGATCGAGATAACTTAAGTCCTATGTTGAATGCTGTCACAGCATAGGCATGCATCCTCTGACCGGAGACAGATGTATTGCTATATATCTGAGTATGTACATTTGGC
The DNA here is from genome assembly GCA_037367405.1 of Ottelia alismoides. Lineage (NCBI taxonomy): Eukaryota > Viridiplantae > Streptophyta > Magnoliopsida > Alismatales > Hydrocharitaceae > Ottelia > Ottelia alismoides. Next base: position 888,377 of record JAZKJV010004344.1, on the reverse strand, counting down.
AGACCAATAGGTTGATGACCTAACCAAGGTCTATACACCGGCGAGTTGGTGTGCATATAAGGGTATATGAGCAATATGATCTCTCAAAGGGATCATACAGGTTCACTTGTGAACCGGAAGACATGAGCTCACTCATGAGGTATTGGGACCGATCAAATTCCATGCATGGTCGTCGTGCTTTGGAAGCATGACATGAATTTGAAGGTATGATATATGCTTTGGGAAAGCATATGATCAATACCAACTCCCAATTACCAAGATTGAGAAACTTAATGATTAAACCCTGAAGAAGACAGTATAAAAATGATCTTGATCTTCGGGTTGATCATGGGTCTTCCAGTATGCAGGATGTACAGGTATTGGGAATACCTGAAGGGTGATGTGATCATAAACGATTGTATATCCATGACGCTTCCATTCCGAGGGAGTGATGAAATAGGCCTGGATTTTAGTGACTCCTTCCAGTAGAGAAGCAATCTGATCTTAGTCCAAGTGTTGGACATTGGTCTGAATGAGATTCAGATTCAATGAAGATTAGATTTGCGGTCTTGATTTAATCAAGCATCTATGGGAGGTTCGTTCGATCTGGATTTGAGATAATATCTCAATATCCAAGTCACTATACATGGAGTAATACAATCGCCCTATCCTTATCTCCAAGTATCTGCGGAGAAAGCACATTATTCATGAAAGGGTTCAAGAATAATTCTTTTGATGGAATATCCAAGCAAGGACATGATGATTAAATGAGATTTAATTATCAAGTTTAATATTATCATAATTCATATTGTGAAAATGATTGTCTAAGATAATTAAATGGGATTTAATTATCAAGGATTAAGAGAACGTGGATAACACTATCCATGATATATGTGTATTATAAATATGATTTATAATATACATATATAAGAGAGAGAATTTATGTGAATAGCATTTGTTAATTAATAATGTGGATTAGATTCACATTTATTAATTAATTAGAAATGCAATTTACTAACTAGTTTGGGTTGTGAATATGATTCACATAATATTCAATGGCATGATTGAAATATTCACAAATTAATTGGGAATTAATTTGGTGAATATTTTTGTGAATACAAAATTAATTAAGGAATAATAAGATAAATAAAAGGAGCCAAAATTAACCACCATTCATAGGTGGCGTCACCCATGAATTGTTCATGGGTGACGCCCCCCAATTTTAGGGAGGTTGGTTGACTCCATTTTATTTATCACATTATCTCTTAATTAGTTAATGTTAAATTAAATTATGTTGATAATGTTGCAACATTTTTTAATTTAAATTAATGTTGTTGGTTTTAACCAACAACAATCATAGCCATTGATTTAGCATGGACCAAGCATAGCCCTTGGATCCATGTGTCCCATGGATTGAGATCCATTGGATCCTAAACTAGTATAAAAGGAGGGCTAGGGTAGCCTTTCCAAGACACAACATTCTTGAGTTGAAGAACTCTACTCTATCTCTCTCATTCTCGTGGGGTCTCCCTAATATTCAAGTGGTCGCCCACTTTGTGTATTAGGAAGGAGATCATTTTGCTACGCCTCGACGCTTGGATCTTCGTCAAAGGATTGCGGGAAGGATGCGACTCATCATCGTGCCCGCAAGCGCATTCTCCGTGGGTCGGACTTAAGATAGGAGGATCTCTACTTTGGGATCTCACGATCACAACCACGCTTCAAGAGGTCTTCCTTGTACTTTGTGGTTTGATGAAACGATCCGAGAAATGTTCTCGTGATCTTGTGGTTTCATCTTTAAAGTTAAAAATTTTAAGTTCCGCTGCATCTTGCATCTAGTATGACTAGTTGCTCTGATTGCATACGATGTGATCGACACGCTTCCGTGATGCGCTTAAGGATTCATGATATCCTTCAACTTTACCCTAAGAATAGGGGGGATGTAGGACTCTCGGTTATTCTTTTGATTTTTTCTACCCCTATTTTACTGCCTATACTTAGGGATATTTCACCCTAAGTATAGGGGGGTAGAACCTGTACATCCTTCACTCGGATTTCCCTTCATGTACAGCTTGCTATACTTAGGATTACTTGATCCTAAGTATAGGGGTAAAACACCGAGTTCTCCTCATTCTATTCTTTCATTCATCTCTGTATCTAGCCATTCCTTTTCACTTCCCTATACTAAGCATGAGTTATGTCTTCTTCATCGCTCTTGATCTCTTTGAGGACATCATTCGAGCTAAGTATAGGGGGGTTTGTATATATTTCATATATACTTTATCCATAACTCGTACTTTGTGTGAGTGTGTGAATAAATAAAAATGGCTAAAAACTCATAAAACTGAAAAAAAATTTCCTTGTATGTAAAATTCATTTTGCACATACATATTGCTTTATACAAACTATTTTTGTACAAATGATTGTAAAATGATTTGTGTAAAGAATTTGTAAATATTTTCATAACAAAATCTGTGTATATAGTACAAAATTTTTGTAAAAAGTTTTGAAAACAAAACGTTTGTAAAAACCTTGTGTAAATGTTCGTAAATATTTTGCAAAACTTCGCATTCATGCATACATCCATATTTTCAAAAATTTTGCTTGATTATAAATATTTGTAAAGCGTACATTTGTAAATAGCATTTTTGTAAATATTTGTATAGTTTTTCCTGGATTAAATTGGGAAATGGAGCTTGACTAAGATCTTAATCCACCTAATCATAAGAGGAACCTTATAGGGCTTAGGGTTAAGGCTTTTTAGGTCCATAGTGACTTAATTCTTTAAGTCCACTAGGCTATGAGCATATGTCATCTTGATGAGCCTAAGTAGAGCACTTAACAACACACGCACGACTCTCAGAGACAATGGCTTGACTTGCACCAACACTTTACACATAGCTCTCCACGGATGAGGTGGTGAAGAGGCAGTTTCCTTTGGCTTGGGGTAGCATATGAGGGTAGTACTTCTAGGCGGAACCTCTCTTCTTCTTCTAGTGAAGGAAGTGCGTCTCAACTTGGTCTGGTGATGATGAAGTCTAAAGACAGAAGTTGTTGGTTGCAATAAAGCTTCAAAAGAGGGATAGTCTACCGGCTAAAGAGGAAAAACTCCTTGTATATATGCTGCACCATGTAGATATGTTGTACAGTTGCACATAAAAAAATGTGCAAAAAATAAAAGAACTCCAAAAAATTGGTGGGTCGGATTGAAAATTTAATAATCCCATCGGAGTGTATATAGTTAAATAAAGCAAAGCTTATGGTATATATGTTCCATCTCATGAAGCTTGCAGCGGGAGACTCAGCTACACTGGTTAGAGCTCCCAAGGATACATGGTTACACTGGCCATGGTCCATTCTCTTCTTCCCCCTCTTCTTGAGCCGGTTGCACTTGAACTTAGAAGGGAATACCCCGCTTCTCGAGTAAAGAGTTGCTAGACCGAGGCATTAGAATTACCAGGTTGGGGGAGATTGTTTCTTTGTTACTTCTGAGGCAGGGAGCTACATATCACTTACAATGCAAGGAAAGATTCATGGTCATTAGAGTTTGTGTATGTAGACTTGTTCTGATCTGGTCTATTGAGGAGTCTTGTCCATAGACTGGTGGAACTTATAGGCTGTTAGGTTTTAAGCTTAAGTCCAAATAAGGTTCCGACACATTAATAATCCAAAGATCTGATCGAGCTCCATAATTCAATTTAATGAAGGCAAGTTTAATATTCATCAGGAATCCTTGTATATTCTCCTCTTTTTCTTTTTCTTTTTCTTTTTCACTTCTTTTTCAAATATGTGCTTGCTAAGGGACTAGCAAAGTTAAGTATAGGGGGGTGATGAATACCCATTCATCACTCTTTATTCTTTTATTTTAGCTACAAAACCTATGTCAAACACATGTATATATTTGTAAATACAAATAATTATCATTTGACATGCATTGTGTAAAAATCAATAATTAGCATGTTTTGTGCATAAATAAAAGAATAAAGAATTAAAAGAAAAGAGGGAGATATTTAGAATAAATATTGAGCGACCTAATCCCAAGGGAGGGCTCAGCAGGGGCCTGACCGCATAAAAACCCAAGTGTAGAGAGATAAGGAAGCTCATGTGTGTAAATATACCTGTATATAAAATAAAAATATTTTACTCTAAAAATAAAAATAAAAATGGGTTTGTATATATTTGTAAATAGTTGTAAATATTAAATTAAAATAAAAATAAGAAAAATGTTTCCACCCTTGTATATATTCATCATGTACATAGACCACTTATCTATTTATTTACCCCTATAAATAAATAAATTAAAATTTCATAAAAATTATATATACTCTATACTTCATGGTATAAATAAATAAAATAAAAATCATAAAAACAAAAATAAAATGAAAAGGAATAAAAATAAAATAAATTCCTTCATTGTTTATATACCATATATGTATATAAATAAACCTATTTACTTACCCCTTGTAATTAAATAATAAAAATAAAATAAAAATACCTAAATATTCCAAATTTTATGTTATAAATAAATAAATATAAAAATTGGAATAAAAATGGACAAAAATAAATAATTAAAAATCAAAATTAAAAATTCAATATTGTACAAACCTTTGTATACAGTACTATATTGTAAATACCTAATTTTTTATTTCAAAAAATTAATTAAAAATCACAAAAGAATAGTTTATAAATAAGTAAACATTTTTCATGTTTTTAACTTTTTCTTAATTCGGCCATTTGCTATTTTTAATTTAATTTCCAAATCTTTTACATGTGGCAGCATCTCACTGGTCCACGGGGGATGTTGACCCCCGATCAACTTCCCCCCTGGACCACAGAGTTCCGGATCTGAGTCTTTGACTCGATTTCTCGATATTTTCACCACTCGATCCGACACCCAAATTCACAAACCCCGGGCTCCATCTCTTCCTTGCAGATCTGACACCTTCGCCCGGGGTGGGTTATCAGGGTCCGTGCTCCGAGTGTCTCGCCTGATCACCATTTAGCCGGACCCCTAGGACTATATAGCCTGAGCTCCGCCTGCACTTTCACTCATCTTTGGCTCCCCATTTCCCTACCCAGGACCTCCACCACCTTCGCCTGAGAGACAGCTCGCGATTGGCGGTGTCGCAGCGAGGAGAGAGTGCTCGGACCATTGATCCGGCGACCTAGCGCCGCCGTGCGCCGCCCTTGCGTGGTGCTCGAGCCTCGGGCATCGACGGCCCTCGAGGCAAGGACCTAGAGCTCCATCGGCTCGCCCCCAGTCAACTTCGATCATCTGGTAAGCTTAGATCTTCCTATCTTTCGCCAATTTTAGATTACGCCCAAATCGCCCCGTCACCTTCGACCTTCGATTCCGACCATCTCCGACCCCCTTTCGATCATCGAACGACACCTTCACCTTCACCCTTCTCTCACGCATATTCTACGCCCCTTCATCCAACCCAGTTCGCACAAGAACTGGGATTGGAGCTCCTCCGTCGTCGCTTCGCCGGAGCTCCCCCATCTCGACGCACCATCCACCCCCATCGCTTCTAATCGGGTCGAGGCATTTTGCCCTCGACCCAGTAGTCTCTCTGTGTCATTTTGCAGGTTAGAGGAGGACCATCTGAGGTCCCCCACATTCAGCACAGGAGCTTGAGCTCCGCCGTCGTCTCCTGGGCTTCTCGGAGCCCCTTGGCGTCATCGGAAGAGTTCTTTAGATGCGGGAGGCACCGGCGCTTCTTCTTCGATCTTCAGTAGCTCCCGAGGAGGACCATCGCGTGCGTTCTGGGCCGACGAAGTTTGCCGGCCACCTGTTCTTCGTGGATCCTCCAGAGCCGTCCATCCAGCCCTCCAGCTCCAGATTAGATCGTAGCCATTCACTGGAGGAGCAACCACCACCGTCCGATTCCGTGGAGCACTGATCTGGACCGCCCATCCATTGAGGGTTAGCGCCAACTATTCTTGATCGTCGATCTCCCCACGTGGTGCACCCTCCACTGTTGGATCAGAGCCAGGGCGTCTTTGTTCAGCTGCAACGCACCACCACCGTCAGATTCGCCACGCGGCACCATCCCAGCCCTTAGATTATAATAAGGGGTATTTTCACTTAGGCCCCTCTTCTATTTTGTTTTAGCTTTTAGTCCTGTAATTACTTTTCGTAGTTTATTTTAGTTTGAAACAATTGCATTTAGGATCTTGTCGTTTCTTTTTATTGCACTTCTACACCTGTGTGTTGTGGACATGTGCTTCGTCACGTGTATTTTTTGGTAAATTGCATATAAGGGCATGTACTTTCTGGTTGTTATGAAATGAAAAGATATTTTTAGATATTTGCAAATATGCCCCTGTGAGTGTTTTAATTATGCATGTGTCGAATATAGTGGGCTTTTTATACTTTTGCCCCTGGACTTTTAGTACGTGTTACTAATAGGTCTAGGGACTTAAGTTTCTTTACATATAGGTCCTTGAGTGCACCAGACATGTGCCTTGCGCGTGCGAATTTGGGATTTTTGCACCTGGACCCCCTGTAGTTCTATTGTTGTTACTTTTAGGCCCCCAGAAGTTATTTTTATTGCAGACAGATCCTTGTAACCGTGGGCTTGTGTTTGCTTTAAATAAAATATCAAATCATCTCCAAATTAAGTGAAAAATTGACACGTGGCTCCTGCCACTGTGTAGAATTTTCACTAATTTTTGGGAAATTTTTAGAGCCCTTTTATTATTTTTAAAAAATCAAAAACCTCTCTTTTTGTCCCTTTCCAGTTATAAAAATCACAAAAAATATTAAAACCCTCTCAAAAATTCTGAAAAATCCATATTTTGTGTGTTTTGGCTTGTTGATTTTTTGACCAATTTTGGTCACTTTTGGATTAATAGAAAATATAAAAATTGAAAAACTTTGAAAAACTCATTAAAATACTAATAAATCATAGAAAATTCCAAAAATAATAAACTCAGTCTCTGATTTTTCCTTTTTGCCTATATTTTACATGAAAAATACCTCCAAGCTCTATTAAGATCATTTTAGATTTTATTTTGGTCTTAAGAGCTCGGCTGGACAGTGTTCTTGCATTTCAGCCTTCTTTCATTTTTCTAAAATTCCCTAAAAATCAGAAAAATACCAAAAATTCACCAAAAACAGTAAAAAAATATTTAAAATCAAAAAATATTTTTGTTTGATTTTTTGGAGCTTCTTAGAGTAGTTAAATAATTGTTGCAATTTGCTTGTTGTATTGTTTTTCTTAATTTCTTTATAATTTAAAATTCTAAAAAAAATAAATATTAAAAATCCACCAAAAATGCTTTGTTTTTATTTTATTTGATTTGAGACTACTTCGTAGGCCGCAAGACCATCACGTGCTCCCTGAGCCGACCCTGGTCGCTATACCAGGCTAATCCAATAGCCAGGGCAACTAGTTATTTTTCTCTGATTTTATCTCCGTTTAGTGGTCTGCTCTTATATTTTTCTTGTTGACTGATTGATTTCCGAGACTCGAGTCGCAACGACCCTAGCTCTATTTCCTTTACCTGAGTCTTGGTCATTTTTCGGTCATCACCGATCGATCAAAATCCACGCTTCGAAATCACATTAAGTCCATTGCCTTATCGCTAAAGAGTAATTACGCAAGGTACGAGCACCCGAAGTTTTTTTTGGGAAGATTTATGCATAAGCCCCCGGACGTTATCCGAATTGTGAAATAGTCCTTAATAGGCAAACTGTAGGAGCGAGAATATGTGATTCTCAGTAGTTTTGCACGGAACTCCTTGTTTTCTACTTTTTACACTTACGTGCTACAACTTCCTCATTACTCCAAAAATAGAATCATGCATAATACATTACTCTATACTATACATATTAAACTACTTATTAAATACATAAGAAAATATAAAAATATAAATAAAAATACATATAAATATTGTATTTTACTCTATATACAGTATTAAAATAGTTAAAAAGAAAAATATTTTAAATTATAATAAATCATTTAATATACCAAAAAAATATAATAAAATTTTAAAACACATAAAAAATATAAAAATACCATGAAAAATCTCACAAAAATTACCTATATTATATTTTACTATATTTCACACAATAAACAAAAGCGAAAATAAAAATTAAATATTAAAATCAATAAAAAATTCAAAACTTATAAAAACTTTAAAATTCATAACTAATTCAATAAAATCACAAAAAACGCACAATAGATCGTTTTGAAGGTATTTTCACCTACTTTCAAAAAAAATCAAAATCATTTTCTATTATTTACTATTTTAAAAATAGAAAAGAAATTCTCATTCTTCGACCTTAAAAATACAACAAAATAAAAAAATCATTAAAACACTTCTAAAAAATCCATAAAAACAGAAAATAACAATAAAAACAGAAAAAATAACAAAACAAAACTAAAATAAAAATTACAAAACATTTTCTAAAATACTAAAAGAAATTATAAAAAACTCAAAAATCACAAAAATAATATAAAATTTATACAAATCAAATAAAAATTCATAAAAATCCTAAAAGTAAGTATAAATTAGAAAAGTCATTAAAATTAGTTTTTTATAGTTTAACCCTAGATTCCAACAGTTTTCCTCCCTGAATTTGATACTCTTGTACATTCACTGTACATCAAAGTTTAGGAGTATAAATAATAATAAAGTATTTTTTTGGCTAAAATCCACCTGGTCGATACAACGACCTTTTTATCATTCAAATCTAGTATGCGTTTAGATGGCGTCATTGCCGGGAAGGCAACGCTAGGGTAGACAGTAGACCTAGGGTTTAGGTTTTTCTTTGCGCCATCTTCTTATTTTTCTAACTTCGCAGTTTATTGTTTCTAATTTGTGCAACACAGGTTGAGCCATACAGTTGAGAATCGAGAAACTGATTTTTTTGTAATCTTTTGTAAGAAAATATAAAAAAAGATTAAGGGTGCTTGCCAGTTCTTATGTTTTTGTAAAAGGGGCCCCGTGAGGGCATCCTTGCTTGTACCTTCCTCCTTCTTCTCGAGGTCTGTTTCACCGAGTGTCATGAACTTGGGGGAGTAGAGCACTCACCACAATTTTTATCGTATCGTGATTTTATCGACAGCCTTACATGGCTTTCTTGAGGCTAGGTGCTTGCTTAGGTTTTTTTATTTTTCTTTGCTTGCGCCTCCGTAGCTAGTTTTAGGACTTGCAACCTAGGTGCATGCTTATCTTAGCTAAAATAAAAAGACAAATAACTCGTTAGACAATTCTTTGAAAATATCCGAAAAAATATATAACTGAAAATTAAAACCAAGACTACTAACATTATTTAACCTAAAACTAAACATAAAGGATTCAATTGTTTTGGGAGAGCAATCCCCAACGCATGAATTGCAGGTACTCTCCAGATCGGTGAGTGAGAGACAACCCTTAAGGAAGAGCCAGAGTCTGAATTTCTTTCGAAATACTCCTTAGTTCATACATTTCATCACTTGCTCTTCAGTGTGGACTCTATGTTAGCATGAAATGGTCCGAGTTTCCTTAGCATAGTGGGAGGTTTAGTGGACACAGCAATAGCACGATCCTCAAGTAACATGAGTTACTAAAAACGGTCCGTAGTTACTCCCATATTGGCTGAGAATAAGTGATTTATTTTAAGAACTCTTTACAATATTCCGTGTAAGTTTCAAGAACCTATCAGCTGACGCTAATCGATGAGAATACTTATCTACCAAATAACCCTAAAACTGACAAGATAAACGACCGAACTCTTACGGTCATCACCTGGTTAAGTTTGTGAATCTGGGGTTTGTTTTGCATTTGACTTTGTGGTATGAGTTCTTTATTTCAGAGATCTTGATCAACTATGATCTATATTATCATGATGATGGGTAGGCGATTGCTTCGATCGACTCTGACTGATCTACTCTCTCATGCACCTGCCCATTCATCCAGATCAGTTCGTGATGTCTCTCTTCCCAAACCAAAATCTCATCAAATTTCTACTTCCAGGCGTGACTCTAACCCTAGAAGCTCTTCTCTGATTTCTTCTTCTTCTCATTCTCCCCTCATTATCACCTCCAGTTCGAGGAAACTCTCAGTAGTTGCATGTTGGCATGGTCGAACCTGATCTAGACTCTTTTTCTTTTCAAGAAGACATGGTTGGAAAAGGACCGCAGACTATGTCGATTGTGATAGATCATGTTGCGATTAAGAGCAGTCTACTTGCATCCCTCGAGAAAATGCAGAATCAGATTCGAGAGAAATATAGACTGATGACGATGTCAGAGCAGATCTGACTCAAATGCGAGCACAAAGAGACAACCCAGATGTTGAGAATCTTGGAGCTGAGGAACCTAAGCAACTTGATGGAGCAGAGAGACCACCGCTTGGTACGAACAGAGCGATGTATAGGCTCTACAACCTTGGATCTACTACCACTCTTCGATAGATCCGTCTTCCTATTACTCGCAGAAACTTCGAGCTTTGACCTCAAACAATCCAATTGATGCCCAAGTTCCACGAGCATTCTACTGAGGAACCACATCTAAACCTCCAGAAATTTGAGCTTATTTATAGTGCGGTGCATGATGCATACGTAAATGAGGACACGATCAAATTGATCGCCTTTCCATTCTCCCTCATAGACCGGGCAACCGACTGGCTGAAACACTTAAGAAGATACGTTTAGACGAGGGAGTAGCTGAGAACCACAAATTTAAACAAATATTACCCACTTGGTTGAGCGAATGCTTCCAGAGATATGATAAATAACTTCACCATGATTGGGAACGTGCAGTTCCACGAGGCATGGGATCGTTTTAGAGAGCTGATTGATCGGTGTTCCCATCATAACTTTGCAAAGCCAACTCTTGTATAGAGTTCTTCAGTGGGCTGACACCAGAATTACAGGGACTGGTGAACGCATCTTGTGGTGAATCTTATTTTTCTATGCATGAGGATCAGGTCTAGGTAATTTATGAAAAAAAGGCAAAGAACTACACCACGATGTCCCAGACTCAGGTCTATACTCAGATGAAGCCACCTACATATCACCAGCATTCCCAAGTGGTACAAATCGAAGGGACTCCTTCTTCTACAGTCTCGACACAAACAGAATCCTCATCATCTGATATGGAGATCATTTGCCAGAAGTTGGATCATGCGGAAATCATAGATAAGAAGTGCCAAAATCTGGACAAGCTTGATAAGATCGACGATTTTGAAAAATGCCTTAGTGATATGAAGATTCCAACAAGTCTTCTAGATCACAGGCTAATTCAGGAAGTCGAGACCGAGGCATCCTTCCATGGCCTTCAGTTCAGCATATCTACCATGTGCACTCTGAGCCGATTCATCAGCTTTTGGCTTACCCGCAACACCAGTAGAAACCATCATCTGACACTCAGATGGTGGTGTATCAGAGCATTGAACTATTGGCATATATGCCCCACGATTACTCTAAGATGCCGGAGCCATTGACTGAAGTCAAAGGGATGTGGTATAACCAGCCACAGCAACTAGGAATCGGTCACGATCATACTGGTTTCTGTTGGTCTACGGGAGGTACCTCTTCCCAGCAGCCACCTCAGGCTTTGATGGGGAAGACCAAAGAACCATAGTAGCATTTTGATCCTCACCAGTACCAAAAACCTCAATGGAGGTAGATTTCATACCATTCACAGTATCAGCAATTATCCTCCATAGCAACAATCAACTCAGCAACAACCTCAGTACCAATGAGACGACTCATTCAGGTCTCATGGTCCCTTCCATGACAACCCAGCTTTAGAGTATCTCGCCAATCTAATTACCGACCAGCAGGCCGTCTTTAGTCGACAAATGGATGAGTTCAAAACTCATGTCACAGATTTAGTTAAAGGGAGGTCCTCCTTACCTGCTTAGATAGAACCGAATCCTAACAATATAAAGCGAAAGTTAGATTAGGTAGATTTGACCGAGCCCACCCTCCAATCACAGGTATTTTCATATGATTATCTTTACTGTGATGATGCTGATTTAATTTCTCTTAAAAGTTGTAGGATGCCAGTAGGTTGAGACTCAACTAGGCTCGATGGGGATACCCCTGATGATACAAGCGAGCATGTTGAGGATGTTGATGGCGGTGTTGAAACTGCCTCTCCCTTTGATGATGTAGGTGGTGGTGCTAAAGCCACCAAGTCTGAAGAACAACAACCAGAGCTTAACGTGAATACAACTGCTTTATCTTTCTTCTTGTATAGTAATGATGAGATAAAATCACAAAAATAAGTACAAAAAATAATAACTAGAAAGAAAAATAAAAACAAGACAGTTGATCAATCTCAATCTTTTTCTGATGGTTCACTAAATGCAAGTCCATGTTTTGCAAAAACCTTTTCTTCTTCTTCTGATCCTCCTATTGTATAGACTAACCAGGAGGATGTACAGATTCCTTTTCCCAAAGCACTCTGCTTAGGAAAAGGCGATAAAAAATTACCAAAAAGAATCAAATGAATGAACTAACGAATAGATGATCGACAAGTTCACAATCCAACTCACTCTTTCAAAAGCCTTGGCACACATCCATCTTCTATCATAAAGGCTTTAAAGAGCGAACCACGATCCGTAGAAAGAAGAGGCAACACAACCATTGTTCAGAGATCCATGTGTTGACCAAGGAGACATGTCACGCAATTCAGAACCATCCTCCATCTAAAAGATCAGACATGGAAGCAACATATGTCAGATGCGAGATCCACAATAAAACTTTTTATCGTACTCTATCAGATAGCGGATCTTGAATTAATATTCTTCCTTCTTCCTTACTCAACAAGTTCGAGTTCAGACCTCTTCGACCAAGCCGAACGGTCTTCCAGTTTGCTAATAGATCGGACAAGAGGACTAAGGAATTAATCGAGTATGTTATCGTCACCATTCATGGTTTGTAGTTCCTCTTGGAGTTTTTCATGTTGGACATTGTGGTCTCTAATATGTGACTGATATCCCGATCATATTAGGACGACCTTTTCTGGTGACAACTAAGGTCGTGTCTGATTTTGGTGCTGGGAAGGTGTACCTCCGTCCAGGGTAAGAGTATACATATAGAGATGATCCGGGACCTTAAATCCAGACCAGCTGAGTCAAAGAGATCATCTGATGATAAACCCAATAGTCATCAAGACTGTAATTTCATAAAAACATATGATGAGGCCGTCTAAGCTGAACTTAGTACCCAATCTTTCATTACACCTTCGGTATAGGCTGAGATTCAAATATCAGATAATGAGAGGTTGGAGAACACAACCCTGGAGCCGATTAGTGAAAAGTTTGATGGAGATGATTCTGAGACTTTTTCAAATCATAATGACATTCTTAATCCCTATGATTCTGAAGTGAATAACCATAATTGCCGATTACCCATTTATCGGCCAGATTCAGACGATGTCGACAAGCAGTGTTTCGTTGAATTCATATCACTTCAGACTTCATCTACAGAGTCTACAACAAGGCTGGAGACTGAAGAAGTTCAGATTATTCAGCTATCAGATGAGCAGTCTTCAGATCTTTCTGAGTCAGAGTAGGCTGAGCTTACACATACCTACCTAGTAGCCTATACCCAGGCCCTAGTCAGACCAGCTCTTACTGTTACTTCTCCTCCTGAACTTAAACCTCTACCTTAGAGCACGAAATGTTGATTCCTTACTGGAGAGACAAAAATGTTTCCGGTCATCATCGTTTCTGATCTGACCGATGAACAAGAATCCCGTCTGATCGAGATTCTCGAAAAGCACTACAAGTCAATCGAGTGGTCAGTAACTGATCTTCGTGGGATTAGTCTGGCTCTGTGCTCCCACCACATCTTTATCGTGAATGACACCAAACCATCTCGTGAGTTTCAGCGCAGGCTGAACCCGAATGTTTGAGAGGTGGTTATGAAGGAAATATCCAAGTGGAGGAGCGTCGATTTTATCTATCCCATCTCTACCTCTAAATGGTTTAGTCCTTTATATGTGGTACCTAAGAAGACGGGTATCACTACAATGATAAGTGAGGATGGAGAGGAGATCAGTACCCGAGTACCAACTTCTTAGTGTGTCTATGTGGACTACAAATATTTGAATAAGACAGCCAAGAAGGATCACTTCTCACTACCATTCATTGATCAGATCATCAAAAGCTTAGCCGGGATGAGCGATTATTGCTTTATTGATGGGTCCTCGAGATATAATCGGGTGGCCATTGCACCTGAAGATGAAGAAAAGATGACTTTCACATGTCCGTTCAGAATGTATGCTTTGAAACGGATGCCCTTTGGACTATGTAATGCTCCAACTATATTGGTGCATGCTTTATATTTTTGCGGACATGGTGGACGACTTCTTGGATGTCTTCATGGATGATTTTTCAATCTATGGTGATGATTTTGATTCCTGACTTTCTAGCCTAGACTGCGTGCTTCAGAGGTGCATGAATCTTAACCTCGTTCTTTCATGGGATAAGAGTCAGTTTATGATGACTCAGGGGACATTCCTTGGTCATATCATCTCCAATAGAGGCATGGAGGTGGACTCGGCCAAGGTGGATATCGTAAAGAAGCTCAATCCACCGTCCAATATGAAGTAGTTACGATCTTTCCTTGGGCATATCGGTTTCTACCGATGTTTCATAAGAGACTTCTGCAAAATTTCCCGATCGTTATCTGATTTTCTCTGAAAGACACCGAGTTTATTTTTGATGATAAGTGTCTTTCATCTTTTGAGACTCTCAATAGCATGGTTGTAGAGGCTCCTGTCCTTCAACCACCCGATTGGTCTCTCCCATTCGAGATCATGATGCATGCCTCCAATTTTACTATTGGGACTGTGTTGGGACAGAGGAGTGATGACCTTCCATACGCCATACACAACGCTAGCAGAACTTTGGATTCTGCCCAGCGAAGTCATACAGTTACAGAGATATAAATGCTAGTCGTAGTATTTACCATAGATAAACTTAGGTCTCACATCCTAGGATCTAAGGTTACCATTTTCACTGACCGCACCGCAATCAAGTACTTAATGGACAAGAAGGACTCAAAGCTAGGTCTGACCAGATGATTCCTTCTACTCCAGGAGTTCGATATCATAATTAATGATAAGCATGGAGTCAAGAATGTAGTGCCGGATCACCTCTCCCGATTAGAAATACCATAGACTTCTGAGTTTGATGCACCTATTACCGAGACCTTCCCCGACTAGGCGATTCTTGTTGTCGCGTCCCTACCATGGTATGCCGACATTTTGAACTTTCTTATTGCTAAGAAAATCCCACAAGGTTGGTCTATACAAAGACTTGAGACTTTCCTTGCGAATGCCAAGTCTTAACATTGGAAGGATCCAATCATTTGTCATGAAGGAGCAGATTCTCTATGGTGTCGGTATATTCCTCAGGAGGAATACCAGAGTGTCCTCATGTATTATCATGGATTACAAGCTGGAGGACATCATTCAGGGAAGAGGACAACATATAAGGTGCTCCGATTCGGCCTTTGGTGGCCTACTATTGTTGTGGATGCCCATGCATTTGTAAAGAGATGTACTGATTGTTAGAGAATGGGTAATTGTGGACATAGAGACATGATGCCGATGCAGCCGATTCACTTTTGTGAAGTGTTTGATGTATGTGATATCAACTTTATGGGCCCATTCTCGAAAAGTCAGGGGTTTGAGTATATTCTTCTAGCTGTAGATTATGTGAGTCGTTGGGTAGAGGCTATTCCTGCCCGAGCTGCTGATGCAAACGAAGTTTGTAAGTTCCTGAGAAAGCATATGATTACACGTTTCAGGGTCCCTCGAGTTCTGATATCAGACAGGGGTAGCCACTTCATCAACAATAAGGTAAGAACACTTGCTAACGAGTTTAGCATAAATCATCGAGTTTCTACTCCGTATCATCCTCAGATGAATGGTCTAGCCGAGGTCTCGAATAGGGAGATCAAGATGATCTTATAGAAGGTTGTTCACCGAGACCGAAAGGATTGGTCGCAGCTTTTGGGCTCGGTTCTTTAGACCTATAGAACATCCTTCAAAACTCCATTGGTTACATCTTCCTTTCGACTCATTTGTGGCAAGCCATGGCACTTACCTATTGAGATTGCACTGATATTTGTGGGCAGTGAAAGAAGTGATCTTTGTTCTAGATGATGCTGGAGATCAAAGGCAAACAGAATTGGCAGCCCTGGAGGAATTACGAGACGAATCCTTCTCAAGTAGCCTGCATTATAAGGAACGGATGAAAGAGTGGCATAATGCTCATACCAGCCACAAGCAATTTGAGCCAAATCAGAAAGTATGGTTTTTCAATGCGAGACTGAAACTATTTCAAGGGAAACTTCAGAGCAAATGGAAAGGCACGAATCTTGTGCGAAAGGTGTACGACAACGATAGCATCGATATCTGAGTTGTCATATGATTCCACCTTTCGAGTTAATGGTCAGCGGTTGAAACCTTTTCTCAATCATGAACCGTCGACTATTTGAGGTTACCCCGATTCATTTTGTATGAGATGATCTTTTCACTATTACACTCTTCTTCTCATACCTGATTTTCCAAATCACTTTGTATATACTTTTGATTTTTTTCTTTCTTCCTTCCGTTTGTCTTACACCCTTAGGTTTCATCTAGATGATGCTGGAGATCAGAGGCAAACAAAATTGGCAGCCCTGGAGGAATTACGAGACGAATCCTTCTCGAGTAGCCTGCATTATAAGTAACGGATGAAAGAGTGGCATAATGCTTATACCAGCCACAAGCAGTTTGACCCAAATCAGAAAGTATGGTTATTCAATGCGAGACTGAAACTATTTCAAGGGAAACTTCAGAGCAAATGGAAAGGCATGAATCTTGTGCGAAAGGTGTACGACAACGATAGCATCGATATCTGAGTTGTCATATGATTCCGCCTTTCGAGTTAATGGCCAACGGTTGAAACCTTTTCTCAATCATGAACCGCCGACTATTGAGGTTACCCCGATTCATTTTGTATGAGATGATCTTTTCACTACTACAATCTTCTTCTCATACCTGATTTTCCAAATCACTTTGTATATACTTTTGATTTTATTCTTTCTTCCTTCCGTTTGTCTTACACCCTTAGGTTTCATCTAGAATTTTTGTTATACTTAGAATGTACTTCACCCAAAGTATAGGGGATATAGACACTATGTTGTTCATGTCATTCTGTTCTATTACCAATGTCATTTCCTATACTTAGGGTGGGATTTACCCTAAGTATGGGGGGTAATATCGCTCATCTTCGCTTTTGATCATTTTCAGTTTTTGTATCATCTTATCTCTCGCTTGTCCCTCATCTTTTGATATTCGTATGTATATTTAGGGATATTTTACCCTAAGTATAGGGGGGACAAGTAGAGTCGTTGAGTTTGTACATCCTCTTGACCTTGATCATCTTCGATTTTGAGTCTTCTATCCTCAGGATTACTTGATCCTATGATAGAGGAGATGATTGACTTATATTCTTTATTCGTTATTGTTTTCGAGTCATTGTAATATAGGATTCTTTTCACCGATCTACACTTAGCCCGAGTTATGTCTTCCTTTACTTTGATCACTATGAGGACATAGTTCACGCTAACTATAAGGGGTGTCGTACATATATGATATATATACTTTAAAAGCCATAACTCGTAACTTATTGTATTTTTAATAATATGGTTCACTAAAAGTTATGAGTATATATTTTGGGTTTTTAAAAGTCGCAAGAAAACTGTAAATATGACTTTAAAAAATGGCTTAAAAGTTGTATATAAAAATGTTGTAAAATTCTTGGATAAAATCTTTAATTATTTAAAATCTATAAAATTCTTGTAAAATATTGTATAAAATCCGTATAATCTTGTATATAAAATGTGTATAAAATCTCTTACAAAATGTACAAATTCTTGTAAAATTCGTTGAAAGGGAATTAATCCACTATCTCTTTCAAATAGACCTTAAAAATTGAAAAGTGTTAAAGTGCAATACAAATTTGCAAAATTAATTAAAAATCACTTAAAAAGTTTAATCTGAAAATTTCACTTCATAAAAAAATTGTTGCATTCATTCACATTTTTCAGAACAAGACTGATTCTTGAATCGAATGGATCTAAGTCGAAGAGATGGAGCTCGGTTTAGGCCTTAATCCACTTAATTTTAAAGGGACTTTATTAGGAACCTGAATTAAGACTCTTCAGGTCTTTTAGACTAAATTCTTTGGGTTCCATGAAACCATGTTTAGAATTCAACTTGAATGTGCGTAAGTAGGACACCTGATGTCATCCGTTTAACTCCTCTCCAGTTGAACAAATTTTGAACTCATGCACTCTAGACTTAGCTCAACTTGCATGTGACTGCTAAGGGAAATACATTTTGTTGGTGTATTTCCATCCTTGTCTAGTGATGCTGACGTCTAAAGGTAGGAGAGATTGGGGTTGAAATAAAGCTTCAGATGTGGGAAGGATATGCTTCTACAATTTTTCCATGACCCCCAAAAATGGACGGAATGAAAAGATGTTATATCTGTTGGGGCATAAAAGATATATGCAGTGTAACAATAATTTCTACCAAAAAGAAGTCAAATATACCAAACACCAAATTTGACCACAATGGTCTAAGCATCAGAAAGTCTGCATTATCTTAGTGGAGACTTGGCTAAGCTGGTCAGGATTCACAGGAGATGTGATTATACTGATCACACTCGTATTCTCTTCTCATTCTTCCTACTTCTTTCGATACTCGATTGTGGACACAACACGACCTGACCTTAGATGGAAATACTCCCCTCCTCGAGGATCGAGTAGATGGATGAGGGTCCAATGGGAGTGTATTATTAGGATGGGCGGTTTCTTCGCTTATCTAAAGCGGAAGGAGCTAAAACCTTTCACACACAGTACATATTGCTTTCAAAGGTGAAAAGTTTATGTGACGGATGAATGGGTCTGAGCTGGCTATTGAGGTGAACCTGGATTAGAATTTGTAGAACATGAGGGTTGTCGAGGCCTAAATCCTAATTCTAATAGAGTCCTGACACACTATTAATCCAAAAGCCTAATCCAAGTTCTAAATTTTGGGTGAAGTGAGATTTGGTTTTAAGAAAGAAGCATGTTCAAAGTTTCTTTTTTTCCTTTTTCTTTTGCTTGCACTTGTTTATAGAATAAAGTGTTTTCTAAGGGACTAGGAAAGGTAGAGTATAGGGGAATGATGAATTCGTGATTCATCGTCTTTATTCTTCCTTTTGGATACAATCCATGATAAAATGCATGTAAATAATCACTAATTCCAACTAATTAATATTCTAACTACATTTCCTAATATTATATATTTAACACTTATTTTCCAAAAAATAAAAGAATAAAGAGAAAAAAGAAAATAAAAAGAAAAGAAGGATGGATATAAAATATATACAGACTGATCCTAACCCTTAGACCAAGTCAATATTGACTCAATCGACAAAATAAATAAGTAGGGGGAGATAAGTATCCTAATTTATACTAATGTTAGAAAAACAAGACCAATAATTGTACATAAACACATTTTCCACTATGTAAATATTTCACCTATTTTATTTATCATCAAGAAATTTCGAAATCAAAATATTTCCTTTATAAATGTTGTTCACAAAAATATTTTAAAAATATCAAAAAAATTATTCAACCCAAAATAATGATTTATCATGGATCGAAAAAAGCCATAAAAGCCGACTTTCGAGATTCATAACTATTTATAAAAAACTTCAAACTGACCAAACTTACTTTTAAACTTTGTTTTATACTTAATACTATTTATTAAAAATATCATAAAAATATTAGAATAAACATGTGAGTTTTGGCGTCTGGGCCCTGTTGTATTTATGTACTATATGTAGAAACTTCCCATATTTTTAGTTAATTAACCGTATATCTGATTAACTTAAATTCTTTTCTAATAATCTTCTAAAAATCAATGTAAAAATATAGAATATGACTTTTGTCAAAATGTCAATAAACCAAAGCCACAAAGCCGCTACCCAAATTTCCGAACCTCATAACTCGGCTGTATGAACCTGAATTGGGCAAACTCAGTTCTAAAATCCGTTTCATTGAATTATCTACAAAATGATACTATTTTCGTTAAAACTGAAGTTAATATGCAAAATGTGGGTTTCACGACCGTATTGATATAATGTACAATGAACCGTAATTCAAGTCAAAATTATTTAATTTTTTATTATTTAATTTATTAATTATTTAGTTATTTATTTATTATTAGTTAACACTTAATAAGTTATTATGTTGTTTAATTGTTTCATTTATTATTTATATAATTAGTTATTTAATCACCAATTACTTATTTAATTAATAACTTAACCCCATAATTATTTTTAAATTAATAGAATTATTAATATATTAAATAAATTTATTTAATTCTTAATTTTGTGATTATTATTTTTCTTCTCTCTCTCCTACTTTCCCGATTTCTTCTCCTCTCCCATCGTCTTCTTCCCCAACACAACCCGACGCCATCACCCCCTTCTTTTTCTCTTCCTCCGTTCATCTGATCGTTCATCCAACTACTGCGGTGATCGGAGCCCATGCCGGTGATGCCATCCGGTGGTGTGGGCTCCATGGTCCCCAACTCTATAAAAGGGACCAACCCCTCTATTTGCCAGGATCCACCATTTTGCTCCACTTTCCACCCATGAGCTTTGAGCGAGAGAGAGGATTCGTGATAGGAGTCAGATTTTCCACTGTTCAAGCGAGATTCGGGAGCGGGATTCAGGCGAGATCTCTGGCATGGAAGCCTCTGCTCCTCCGCGTGTTGAGTCTCTGCGGTCTAATGCTATCAAATCTAAGGCGAAGACCTTCTAGCAAACCTCCACCGAGCTTTGCTATCCCCGAGCGTACCTCATCTATCGAACCTTATCCACCTCCGTCTAGGTCAGTCCAGTAGACCTCGTCCTCTTTTGTTTCATTTTTGAAACCCTCTCTTTTCTGTTGATTTATCTCTGATTTGATGCAAATTATCGAGTTGAATCTGCTTCAATTTCAGTTGTTGTCGTTTGATTTCATTTCCATTTTTTTAGATTCCTGATTATCTCAGATTAGGTATCATCACCTCTACTTTCCACCTTCGATCATTTCTGATAGGATGATTTAATCCATTCATCTTCATTTGTCTTCCGTTCGAATTCAGTTTGGTTTCATTTTGATTATCGTCAGTTCATCTCTGACCATCTTCCTCATTTCACCGATTGTTCAACTTTTGATCCATAATGATCCATAACACTTTTGATCATTGTCTGTCTATATCCGTTAACAATCTATTGTAGGATTTGAGAAAAAATCGATGATTCTTCTTTCTCTATTTTGGAATTTAAATACACGTACAATGAAACTGACATAATAAATAAAAAAACGCAAGCTTTAAAAGACCAACGTGCACATCGCACGTTTTTGAAGGAAACGGAAACAAATTTATATGCGTCATTTGTGAACGCGAGATTCTCGTGAATTTATTCTGGACGTGATGAATGCGCCAGCCATGAAGTCCATGATAACATCGTGCCACTCAGGAGAAGTATTCCAATATTCTCCCCCTTAATCCTGAAGTGGCTCAAGATTACGAACGCCAAGTAGATGTCGCATTTTATCTAGCTTTGCAGCCGGCAAAGCTTTTGTCAAGGGGTCAGCTTGTTGTTCATCTGTTCGAATGAACTCAACAACAATTTGTCTTCTCTCAACGCATTCACGAATAAAGTGAAACCGTGTGTCAATATGCTTGATGCGTCCATGTAACACCGGATTTTTCATCAGTGCGATTGCTGACTTGTTGTCGACAAACACCTTCACGGGCTTCGGCTCCTCCCTAATCAACTCAGCAAGCAGACTTTGAAGCCAAAGCGCCTGACATGCCGCTGATGTAGCTGCCATGAACTCGGCCTCACATGACGATAATGCCACAGTCTTCTGCTTCTGACAATTCCAAGAAACAATGCTCTTATTGATGTAGAATGCCATTCCTCCCGTGCTCTTGCGATCATCCAGATCCCCAGCCAGATCACTGTCTGTGTAGCCAGTGATCACCTCGTTGCCTCCTCTACCATACACCAGCCCATACTGCATTGTTCCCTTCAAATATCTCAAGAGTTGTTTGACAGCTTTGTGATGTATGACAGTGGGTCGTTCCATGAACCGGCTTGCCATCCCAACTGCGAAAGACAAATCCGGCCTAGTATGGAGGAGATACCTAAGACATCCGATGATCTGACGATACTCAGTGGCATTCACTGGGTGACCCTCAGTATCTTTGTGCAGCTGCAACCTCGGCTCCATGGGGTACTTGGTGGGGTTACACTCATGCATGCCGAACTTTTCAAGTACTTTCTTTGCATATGCTGCTTGCTTGATAGAAATCCCATCTTCACCTTGTGTTACTTCAATCCCGAGGTAGTAATGCAGCAAGCCGATGTCACTCATCTCGAACTCGACCATCATTTGTTTCTTGAATTCAACGATTGCACATGGATCTTTTCCGGTTACTATCAAATCATCTACGTACACCCCCACAATAATACTAGTGCAATTCTCCCCCCGGGTGTATACAGCTTGCTCCTGCTTGCATCTTGAGAAGCCAAATTCTTTTAAGCTCCGATCGAGACGGGCATTCCATGCTCGTGGCGCCTGTCGAAGGCCATACAACACCTTGTGTAACTTGTACACAAGATGCTCCTTGCCCTGTACTACGAACCCTTCCGGTTGTTCAACGTAAATTTCTTCTTGTAGCTCTCCATTGAGGAATGCTGACTTGACATCTAAGTGATGCACCTGCCACCCGCGGTTTGCAGCAACAGCGAGGATGACACGTATTGTATCCAACCGAGCAACTGGTGCGAAAACTTCCTCGAAGTCGATACCTTGACGTTGCACATAGCCTTTAGCCACCAATCTTGCCTTGTGTTTGATTGCTTCCCCATCAGAATTCCTCTTGAGCTTGAATACCCACTTGAGGCCGATTGCTTTCTGTCCAATCGGAAGTTTTCCAAGAGACCAAGTTGCATTCCTCTCAATCGCCTCGATCTCCTTGCTCATTGCATATTCCCAGTTCGGTTGGCCAGCAGCTTCACGATAGCACGATGGCTCCTCCAACTCTATTAACAATAGATCCTCAACAGCTTCTTCATCTACCAAATCAACATGGCGAGCTTCTTTCATTATGTCCTTGATGAGCCGATATCGAACAGGACCATCGTGGGACCCGTCACTACTTGCCGAACCGATGATATTGAGGCCTTGTGACTCTCGATCAGGTGTACAAGTTGGTGAAGTTGCTGGCGTCATGGGCGCCGAGGTGTGCGCTGCCATGTCACATACCTCTGCCGCTCGCACCGTGGTCGGTGGCCCAGGTGCCATCCCATCGTGTGCCTCCTCTATCGTGGCAGCAGGAATCCCTGCCTCAACAGCTCCAGCACATGTCGTGACAGACATTTCCTCGATGTTGAGTCCCAATGACTTCACAGTCTCTACATCTGCATTCCAACACCACTCCACATTCTCTTCGAATTGTACATCACGACTTACATGGACTTTGTTGTGTCGAGGATCAAACAACTTATGGGCCTTGCTTCCGTCCTCGACTCCAATATACACCATTGGTCGGCTTCGATCATCGAGCTTCTGCAGGTGCGGGATGGTGATTTTCGCATGTGCTGTGCAACCGAACACTCGAAGGTGACCCAGGTGTGGTTTCCTTCCATTCCAAGCGTCAAATGGAGTGTGGTTGCCCATTGCCTTTGTCGGCAACCGATTGAGGAGATAGACTGCATGCCTCACCGCCTCCCCCCAAAAACTTGCTGGCATTGACATGCTTTTTAATAGAGATCGGGCCATGTCCATGACTGTGTGATTCCGTCTTTCCCCCACTCCATTCTGTTGTGGTGTGTACGGAGCAGAGAATTGTCGAACGATGCTGGCATCTTCACAAAATCGAGTGAACTCGGTCGAGAGAAATTCTCCTCCCCGATCTGTACGTAGAATCTTGATCCTGCTGTCTCGTGAGTTTTCAACCATTACCTTGAACTTGGTGAACATCGATAGTGCTTGGTCCTTCGATTTGAGCGCATACATCCACATCCAACGGGAGTAATCATCAACAAGAAGCATGAAGTATTGATTACCTCCTATTGTCGCTGGTGTGATCGGGCCACATAAATCTGCATGGATCAATTCGAGCGGCTTTTCCGCACGAAAATTGGCAACCCCCGGGAGTGGGTGCCTAGTCTGCTTTGCCACCAAACAACCACGACAGACTTGGTGTGGGTGTATGATCGATGGCACTCCTCTAGTCATCTCCTTATCGGCCAACATTTTTAGTGCCTGGAAGTTGACATGACCCAATCGTGCGTGCCACAACCATGCCGGGTCTTCCAAACTCGCCAGGAGGCAGATGGGTTGTGCTAGTTTGAGCTCGATTTTGTAGAGGCGATTTTGTGAGCGCCTCACCTTCATGATCAATCGCATCGGGCTCTTAGCAAACACCTCGAGTACATCTTCATCCATGATCACCTTGTGACCATTCTTCGTTAGTTGACCCAAACTAACCATGTTGTTTTGCAGACTGGGAATGTAGTACACATCCTCGAGAAGCCATTGCTCACCATTTTTGCATGAAAAAAGAATTGAACCCATTCCTTTGATTTCCACGGATCTTCCATCACCAAATCTTACTCTGCTGGTAACACTTTCATCAATTTCTTGAAAGTTATTCTTGTCGCCGGTCATGTGGTTGCTGGCGCCGTTGTCAAGGAACCATACGACGCTATGGTTGGCCTGGTGCATCTCCGGCCACACCCGATCTTCATTCAGCAGTAAAAGATCTTGATTTTGCCGTGATAACGAGCTTCCTTGCCGCATTGGCTCCTCAGATGCTGCGAGAAGTAATGCCGACTCTGAATCATTAGTTTGTGCGAGATGGACCTCTACTTTCCTTTTGGGTGCTTTGCATTGTGATGCATAATGCCCCATCTCATGGCAATTGTAGCAACGGATGTGGCTCTTGTCACGTCTGCCGTTTCCGCGATCGCGATTCCCACCACTTGCAGGAGCCTTGCCCTTGTGGCATGTGGAGGAATTACTGCTGCCATCGTTCTTCAGCTTTGCCTCCCACTCAGCTTGAGTGAGAAGTAGCTGGCCATTAATGGTTGCACCGACATCGGTCCTACGCAAGCGTGTGCGCTCGTCGAACGCCTTCAACCGAGAGAGCGCCTCCTCGAACGCCATCGTGTCGATGTCGTAGAACTGCTCGACGCCGGCAATGACAGGCAAGTACTGGTCCGGTACAGTGTCGAATAATTTCTTTACCATGGCTATGTCATCTAGTGTACCGCCGACGTTGGTGTACCTTACTGATATCCCGGTCAGCCTCCCTGCGTAGTCGTCGAGGGATTCTCCATCAGTCATCCGCATGGTGTCGAAGTCGCTCTTCAATGCTCGGAGCCGAGCATTCTTGACACGATCGGCTCCAATAAACCTTGTCTTCAAGGCTTCCCAAATCTCCTTCGATGATGTCTTCATAGCAACCTGCATGAGAATGTCCTCGGGAAGAGCTTGGAGTAGGTGCGCCTTAGCCTTTTTATCAAGCTTGATGTCGACGACGTCGTCGTTCTCTGGCTGGACCGCCGCCCAGACGCCTTGATCCTCCATGATGGCCTGGACACGGATGGACCAACTGGTGTAGTTCGCCACTGTCAACTGCGGGTATTGGTATGAGTGAGTACCCCCGCCTCCGCCTGCCGCCGTGATCATTGCCATCCTCGCCTAAGCCTCGGGAAAGGTCGTGGCTCTTGATATCAAATGTAGGATTTGAGAAAAAATCGATGATTCTTCTTTCTCTATTTTGGAATTTAAAAGACCAACGTGCACATCGCACGTTTTTGAAGGAAACGGAAACAAATTTATATGCGTCATTTGTGAACGCGAGATTCTCGTGAATTTATTCTGGACGTGATGAATGCGCCAGCCATGAAGTCCATGATAACATCGTGCCACTCAGGAGAAGTATTCCAATATCTATCAAGGGATTCCCTCTTCGAGCTTTCTCACACATTTGCAGATGTTCTGGAAAGTGAAGTTTATTCCGATCGACATCAAGCACCGCGGATGTGAGCACATGGGATGGCAACAATTGTCCATAACCACTGACGTTGTCCACCTCATTCAACAGAGCTCCTACAATCACTGCCGCTTTCTGTGCCCGATCATCGAGAAGCTATACTCAGTAGAGAAACATTTTCCATTCCAATCATTGCCACCAGAACAATATAGCGAAGACCATTACACTTCGTTCGAAGATTGCAGAGTTCCATATGGGATCTAAATCGAGTAAATCAGAGCACACCAATTGCGAAATCAAATAGCATCAGATTAGAAGCAGAAGCTCCAATAATGCTCACAGAAGCCGATTTGGAGAAGAACTGTAGAAGCCTCCAAATCGAATAGGAACCACGTAATTATCTTCCAATTGAGCGACACATAACGCGACATGTGTCAACATAAGAACACAGATCATAACAGGCAGTCGATAACAATCTACGTGTTGATATCACATTAAGTCCACCGCTTATTCTTGAAGAGTAATTACGCGTGAAGGTACGAGCGCCCGGAGTTTTTGTTTTGCGATGATTTGCACATAAGCCCCCAGATGTTATCTGAATTGTGAAACAATCTCTAATAGGCAGATCGCACGAGCGAGAATATGCGATTCCCTGCAGTTTTGCACGGAACTCCCTATTTTCTGCTTATTACACTCGCACACTAAAACTTCCTCGTAATTACATAGATACCCTCATACAGTATACAATACTCTATACTATACATATTATACTACATATTAAATACAATATAAAAATAAAAATAAAAATAAAAATAAAAATACATATAAATATTGTATTTTACTTTATATACAGTAAAAAATAGTTTTCAAAAAAAATAAAAACATTTTCTATTAATAATAAATCATTTAAAAAACCAAAAAAAATATAACAAACTTTAAAACACATAAAAAATATGAAAACACCTCTAAAAATCCCACAAAAATTACATACAATATATTTTACTATATTTTACGTAGTAAACTAAAAAATAAAAATTAAATATTGAAATTAAGAGAAATACAAAGCATAAAAAAACTTTAAAAACTCATAACAAATAAAATAAAATCACAAAAATATGTACAATATGTCATTTTGTAGGTATTTATACCTACTTTCTTATAAAAATAAAATAAAAATATTTGGGTATTGTTCACTATTTAAAAAAATAAAATCTCATTTTTCAACCTTAAAAATACAACAATATCAATTAAAATCATTAAAGCACTTCTAAAAATCATAAAAATAGAAAATAAAAACATAAAAGCAACAAAATAAAAATAAAAAAATGATTCAAAACATTTTCTGAAATACTAAAAAATTTATAAAATACTTAAAAATAATAAAAAATATAAAATTCATAAAAATCAAATAAAAATTCAGAAAAATTCCTATAAGTAAATAAAAATTAGAAAACCCATTAAACCTTAGTTTTATATAGTTTAACCCTAGATTCCAATAGTTTGTCTCCCTGAGTTCGACACTCCCATACTTTCACCATACATAAATGTTTAGAAATATAAATAATAATAAAATAAATTTTCCGCTAAAATCCACCTGATCGATACAATAACCTTTTTATCATTCAGATCAGGTGTGTTCTTCGCCCACGCGAATCATCCAATTTCATCATGATATGAATCCAAGCCTTTTGCCTTTCCATTTTCCCTTGGCACGGATTTTGTAGCCTAATAAGTACCTCATGCCCAAGGCCTACAGGAAATGGATGCTTTGGGTAACCTTCTTTTTATTTTAATTACACACAAATACACTTCCATCTCCAAATAAAAAAACAAAAAAATGCACTACGAGAAAATGTTTGGAATATGAGTCATGTTAGCAGTGGAAATATATCCTAAAGGGATTGGACTCTTTTTCTTAATAGTAATTGAGTTGCATTCTATTTGTATTTTTAAAGAGACTAGTGTTATTAATATGTAATTATGCTATAAATAATTGGAGTTTGGGCATTGCCTGACTACCACAAGAACAATGTAACCCCAGGGGGTAGGGGAGGGGGGAGGAAGAGAGCAAGGAAATATAGAGGGTTATAAATAAATGGAGTTTAACGATCTTTCCTCTCTGATGATCATGAGAGTGACCGACCACTATCAGATCTCATGTGTTTTTTTGCACATGCTTCTATGGTGGTGGGTGATTGCGCATCCACATCTTGTGGATGATCGCAACCAACTGACATCTGTAGGAGGTGATACAAGTACCGAGTCATGTCATAACAATTGGTATTATAGTAGAGTCGGTGTCGCTTCCTCCAACAGATAATTGACTTAAGACAACGAATAATTTGAATATTCCTTGCAAAATCTTCCGATGTCATATATATAAATATATATGAGAAAAAGGGGCCTACTTCGTGAAGTTGGTAACTTTACCTACTTCATGCCTATTTTTGGAAAAATATTTTATTTTTTTTAAATACCACCATAGATTTTCATCATTTTATTGCCCTAATATGTCATTTAAATTATGTCGGAAAAAAAGACTCATATGCCCTCCATATAGAACATGTAATTTTGATGGTCTTAGAATTATTGAAATCGACTTGTTCTGGATGGAGGGCATATGAGTCTCTGTTTTTAACAAAATATGAATGATATATTAGGGAGACATAGTTTTGAAAATTCATGGTGGTATTTTCCAAGAAAACTAAAAAGATTTACCAAAAATGAGCATGAAGTAGGTAAGCTTACCTACTCCATGAAATAGGCTCCCTTTCCTATATATATTAATGAATATTAGTTGTTGTTAAATTAACTTTTCTTTTTGAAGTGATCAATGAATTTCATATTTGTTGCTAAAAATTAGTACACTGATTATTTTTCCCTTGTCATATTAATTAAATTTTGTATTGATCGTTGTTATATATAATAATGATTATAAGAAAAAGTCAATAGTTAATCATTTTTATAAGATTCATTGTTGTGAATATAATAATGAATAGGATAATCATTGGAAATTTTTAAAATGAAGCGATAGATAATATTTGCTAGTATATATTTAATTACGGATGAATTGATAACAAATAAAAATTATCCATCGCCTTATGTCAAATTTGTTGCAGTGAAATAAACATCCACACATACATGCATACGTAGTTGTGTATGTCTACATGCACACATGCTTGTGTATGTATGTGCGCACATGTATACATACATGCTGGTAATTCTTCATTTCATCACCTTTATTATTTCACTTTGACCTTAAATCTTTAGTTAAATGTATGTAACATGCATTAACTTATACAAAATAACATTCACATTTATACTATAAATATTTTATAAAATATTATATTTAACATTTAAAAAGAATATAAAAAATAGAAGAAAAAGAAATGAAATACCATAGGTATTGAATGACCCTAAACCCCGAGACTAAGGCAAGAAGTGACTTACTCAATAAGGAATAAAGTAGGGGGAGATAACGGCCAAAAATAACCAATAAAACTATAATTTTTATTCCCTAATAATTCATTCTGAGACCTATTTTATTATTTATATCTCAAATCAATAAATTTCGAACACCAAATACAAAGAAAATACAAATTTTATTTCATTTAAAAATAATGCACAATGTGCCGTAGACATTCATAATAAAAACCGCAAAGAAAACTTCACAGACATGTAACTTCTCCATATGAACTC
This sequence comes from Ottelia alismoides, assembly GCA_037367405.1. Taxonomy (NCBI): domain Eukaryota; kingdom Viridiplantae; phylum Streptophyta; class Magnoliopsida; order Alismatales; family Hydrocharitaceae; genus Ottelia; species Ottelia alismoides. Next base: position 858,642 of record JAZKJV010004344.1, on the reverse strand, counting down.
AAAATTCACCAAACTCGCTTTTATTATACCTAAAATTAAATTATCTATTTAACGAAGGTAGTTTCATTTAATTTAGAGTTAAGATACAAAAGTTGGTTTACAGGTCCCTCTTGTGTAATATACCTGAATAAAATAATAAATTAAATTATTCTTTATATTTTTCATTTATTTATATTTTATACATTTATAAATATTATTTAAAATACATGTCCATAGTTAGAAAAGAATAAAATATTAAAAGGTACATTAAAAAAATATGCGTATCATACTACATAGATGAATTATACATCTATACACCAATATAATAAATACACATAATTATTTAAGTGAATAAATTACTTCAGAAAAATATAATAAATATGTATGTGTATGTAAATAAGTTATAAATATAAAGATTTGGTAAATAAAATAATAAAGTCAAAAATACAAAATAAAAATAAAAAACATACTATATAGATAAATATGCATATATTTATACTTGAAAAAACTAACTTCTAATAAATGAATTTGTAAAAATGAATAAAAATTGTCATAAAAAACTACATAAAATAACGAATATTTGAAATATTTTGAACTAAAATTAACAAAGTCATTTCTTATTTTAAATTGGATTAATAAGTGATTTCCCCTATTTTGTTACCTAGTGAGCTGATGTGGACCAATGGGAGACCAGTCTGAGTTGACCTCGGTCAACTCTTTGGCCCACTAGATCTGCTTTGTTAGTCGATAGACCCCTTGACTTCCTCGAATTTTCCCATGAGATTCTTTCATTCTTTGATTCGATTCCTTCATGTCTTTTGTGCCTCGATCCTCGCTCTACCACGTGCACATCTCATCTTGATCTAAGGCTTACTGAATCAGGTACTGTTCCCCATGAAAATCTCCCCTGTATATAAACACTCGTTGGAGATAAATTTAAAGGTGGGCCATTTTTCTCTCGTTGAGCCCCTTTGATCAACCCACCGTCGAGTCAAGCAAAGTGACATCAACTCCTTGAGCGATTTGTAGCAAGTGCACTAGCAGGGGAACACAATCCGGGTTCACTAGAGCAACCACCCGAGCTCCCTCCGACTCCTTTCTCTAGCAAGTCCAGCCATAGTATAATACTAAATTAGGTAGTTTTTTTGTTTATATTTAATTCCATGTTTGATTTTGCATTATTATTCATCGTAAAAGTGTAGATTTTGATAGTTTGTCAAGCTCTGCTTTGGCCACCATTTCATCGTGCCTCAACCGTTCTTCGATCAATCTTTCATCGCAATTTCATTCCCCTTCTGATCCTCTACGCTTATATGCATCACATTTATCCTGATCCCCTCCGGATCATGCGATTTTGGTCAAAGTGCAGGTCCCTAGACGTCGGAGCTTCCTTGACCTCCTAGGAGCCCTTCGATGGTCTGTGTAGCCTTTTGACACCATCAACAGTTGCGAACACAACCCATGAGTGTGTGGAGCAACTGAGAATTGAGAGAGGCACTCAGAGGAGGGAGAATCGATGGATCAAAGCAAGGAAGACACGTTGTTCTTCCCTGTTCTTCGTGGAGAGTATCCACATCCGATTGAAGGTGTAGCTCCAGTTTTGATCGTGTCGTCCGATCGTGCCTGACATCGATCCTCATACCTCGCTCGAGATCTAATCTATACCACACATTGGCAAACCAATATTAGCCATTGATGAGCAGCCACATGTTCAAGTAAAGATCATCCAATCGTCCGCTGGTGCTTTAGTGGGTAATTGAAAACATACCCCCGCTATTTTTATCATTTATTTTTAGTCTAAAAACTTTTATTTGTAGATATTTAAATCTTGTAAGATTTGTATTAAGGTCCCTAAGATCCTGTTATTTGCACTTTGGTCTCTCACTGCGTCACCTCACGAGCCCATGTGCGTGAGGGGGCGGGAATTTGTAAGGGACCCTCTACAGTTTTTGTATTCATTTTTAGTCTAAGAATATTGTATTCTAGTGTCATCTTATTGTGAAAAATGCAAGCGGGTCCTACAACTTTTGGAATATTACATTTATACCCCCGCCATCTTGTAAATGTTAACTAACTTTGGATTTTTGTGCATATGAATTTGGACTTTATATTTGTGTTATGGAATGCAAAAATAATTTCTCAAATTACATTTAGGTCCTTGTTAGAACATTTATTTTTATTTCTTTGTTTTGTTGATTAAAAAATCATGTTGCATCCAAAAACTCTAAGAAAATTAGTTTGAGTGCTTGGACATATTCTCAATCTCAAATATTTTTCTTAGGCCATTTAAAACTATTTTCTATTTTTAAAAAAATACAAAAAATACATTTGTTCCCTATTTGCACTTCAAAATAAAAAAATATTTATCATTGTATTTAACATTTGCAGATAAAAAATCCCTAAAAATAAGAAAAGGAAAATATTTAAAATTTAAAATATCCAAAATCCTTAAAAATCATGAAAATTCTACAAAAATCCAAAAATATCATTTTCTATTTATGAATTTTATTTATATTATATAGTATATATTTAAAATAGCTTTGGAAAATTTTGAGCTATTTATTTATTTTTAAATTCCAAAATAATTCGACCTATTAATATAAGTCATTACTTTGATATTTTTATTGAAGAAAAAATAAAAAAGTACCAAAAATTATAAGTAAATTAACATAAACAAAAAAACATAAAAAAAGACAAAATATTTTTATTTCATTAATTTTGAGTACTTACAACTAGATTTATAAATATAAAAAGTCCAGATCTTTATATATATATATATAGAAATATTTACTTTTATTAGTATTTCTATTATTATTATTATCAAAAATACCAAAAATATGTTTTAAAAACTTTAAAAAAATAAAAAGAACTGTATCTTTTGGTATTTCCTGATTTTGTCTTATTTTATATATTTATTATATATTGTCTATATTTGACATATTAGTACATATTCTTATATTATATGTCTTAAAAAGAAACATGAAATAAAAAATAAAATATAAATATAAAATATAAAACATAAAATATATAAAATATTCAAAACTCACACAAATAAAATAAAAAAGACAAGAAAGGGACAACTTTTTGAAGTTCATTTCACAATCTGGTTGTGTGCTCCATGTGTTCGACATCTACAATACTTGCACATATATACATCCTTTGTAGAGTAGTAATAAATTTTAACCCCACATTTTTATTTTGCATGACTTTATCTATCTATGGTTTAATTGATGTTTGAGTTAATTTTCTCGTTGATAGCCACAACTATGGTGTTCTCGCCTTATATAGAACATCAGACTGGCCAGAATTTTTGGTTCAACAAATGGCACCATTGCCGGGGAGCAATAGCGTATAGATTATCTTCTGCCCATCTTGTCAATTTTCATTTATTTCTAATTTTACTTGATTTTATTTTGTATGTCTAACCATCTTCTTGTTTGACCTTTTTGTGAGGGATAGTAGATCGAGGGAGGTATTCTGAGGAGGGCTACGCACACGCGTGAAGTGGAGTCGGATTTTCAGCACAAGCCGATAAGAGAGTAACTGGAGAGGACTTAGAAGATTTTTGAAGGCAGTGACATTATGTTTTGTACTTTAATTTTTTTGTAATTTAAAGTGTGAGAGAGTGATATTTTTAATTTGTAGTAATTAAACTCTCTAGGACACTACCACTTCACGAGGTCCATTGCCTGAGTGTTTGTTCACCAAGGGGCCTCATCGGATTTTTCATGGTTTTGCACTTTGTTTTTATTTGTTTCCAGCATCTTGAGTTTTTTGCTTTATTTTTATTTATTTTCTGTGATTAAGACTTATTAAAGGATTGCTTGTTCGATACATTAATTCCACATCCCTAAATATTGCATGTACCTATAGATCTTCCCTTACACTTAGTAGAAATTAATTATTGATTACTTAGACATGGAATCGAGAGCCAAGAGAGAATCTACGCAACACTTGCAGGACCCGTTGTGGTAGGCACCAAAGAGTCTCCAAGACCAAACTCTTGGGTTCTAGATTTTAGTAGTTAGCATTGGTTCTTCACGCTTAACAACAATTCCTATTTTAGGGTGCTTTCATCGGCTTGCATTTTGCATATAGACTAGCTTTAAGTTTTGACTAGCATCCTAGATGAAGAGAGCTGGAAGCAAGGTGAGCATCTCTATCTTAACATACATCATTAATTGACGCTTGCATTGCTTTTCTGAATCTCTTCCTCTGATTTTGATCACCATAGGATTCTAAAGGAATTGGAACATCGTAAGGTATAGTGCATGAAAAACATTCAAAAAAAGTCATAACCAAAATAAAATTGGGACTACAAAGTTCATTTGACATTAAAATAATATGTAATTAGATTCATTGGCTTGGGAATAGCAACTTTTTCATTATACATAAGTTGTGTAGAACTGAGTGAAGCGTGTATACTTAAGACCTAGAGCCCCATCCTAGGACTTGTACCCTAAGCACTTGGGTCGGCTATGAAGGATATTGAGAATCCTTAAGCGCATCACGGAAGCATGTTTATTGCATCGTATGCAATCGGAGCAACTAATCGCACTAGTTGCTAGATGCGACGGAAATTAAAATTTTTAAAACTAAAGATGAAACCACATGATCACGAGAACACTTCTCGGATCGTTTCATCAAACCACAAAGTATAAGGAATACCTCTTGGAGCGTGGTTGTAATCGTGAGATCCCAAACAAGAGATCCTCCTGTCTTAAGTCTAATCCACGAAGAACACACTTGCAGGCGCGATGATGAGTCACGTTCCTCCCGCAATCCTCGGTGAAGATCCAAGCAATGAATCCCCTGATTTTGTCAAACAAAATCCGTCGTCTTCCACTAGAAAAAGTCGCCCCAAAGAAGAAGGAGATCCCCGAGTCATCGAAGGCAAAGCCGAGAGTCTCTCCTTTCTCAACACAAGATGGACGGCCACCTTTCTGGAGGAGAGAAAGAGAGAGGGACAGAATATGAGAGAGAAAGAGAGAGTTGTAAACTTCTACAACTCTTGATCATGTGTCAAGAAAGGCTAGGCTAGCCCTCCTTTTATATTAGTTTAGGATCCAATGGATCTCAATCCATGGGACACATAGATCCAACGGCCATGCTTGGTCTATGTAATAATCAATGGCTATGATTGTTGTTGGTTAAAACCAACAACATTTATTTATATTGAAATTAAATATATGTTGCAACCTTATCAACACAATTTAATTTAACATAAATAAATTAATTAAGATATTAATAAAGATAATAAAATGGAGATAATGAAGCCTCCTAAAAATGGGGTGTCACCCATGACTTTTTCATGGGTGACGCCACCTCATCAATGGTGGCTTATTATCTCCTTTTTATTATATCATATTATCTCTTAATAATTTGTGATAACTATTATCACATAATTATCCACAAAATTAATTCCAAATTAATTTGTGAATATTTCAATCATGCCATTGAAAATATGTGAATCACATTCACAACCCAAACTAATTTGTAAATTACATTTCCAATTAATTACTTAATGTGAATCCAATTCATATTAATAATTAACAAATGCTATTTACATAGTTTCTCTCTCTCTAATATATTATAATTCTTATTTATAATATATATGATTAATATGGATAGTGCTATCCGCATTATTCATATCCATGATAATTAAATCACTTTTAATCATCCTGGATCTCTTTTTTCATGTGCCCAAATAACATGAATCACATTCACGTTATTCATATCTTTGATAATTAAATCACATTTAACTATCTTAGATATCTCTTCTTATAATATGAATCAAATTCATATTATTCATGATAACTAAATCATATTTAGTTATCCATTTTCTCGATGCTTGGATACAGAATTCATCAAATGAATTATTCTTGAACTCCTTCAAGAATAATGTGCTTTCTCCACAGATACTTGGAGATAAGGACAGGGCGATTGTATTGTTCTACGTATAGTGACTTTGATATTGAGATCTCATCTCAAATCCAGATCTTACGAACCTCTCATAGATGCTTGATTAAATCAAGACAGCAAATCTATTCTCACTGAATCTGAATCTCATTCAGACCAATGTCCAATACTTGGACTAAGATCAGATTGCTTCTCTACTGAGAGGAGTCACTAAAATCTAGACTTGTTTCATCACTCCCTCGGAATGGAAGTGTCATGTTTATACAATCGTTTATGATCACATCACCCTCAGGTATTCCCAATACATGTACATCCTGCATACTGGAAAACCTGTGATCAACCCGAAGATCAAGATCAATTTTATACTGTCTTCTTCAGGGTTTTATCAGTAAGTTTCTCGTTTGATCATTGGGATTTGGTATTGATCATATACTTTCCAAAAGCATATATCATACCTAGGTCTTAATCATATACTTTCCAGAAGTATATATCAAACCTACAAATTCAGTCAAGCTTCCAAAGAGAGACGACCGTACACGGAATTTGATTCTTCCCAATATCTCATGAGTAAGCTCATGTCTTCCGGTTCAGTAGTGAACATGTATGATCCCTTTGAGAGATCGTATTACTCATATGCCCTTATACGCACACCAACACGCTGGTGTATAGACCTTGGTTAGGTCATCAACCTATTGATCTGTCAAATGTACATACTCAGACATATAGTAACACATCTGTCTCGGTCAGAGGATGCGTGCCTATATCGTGACAGCATACGACATAGGACTTTGGTTATCTCGATCTCGTCAAGTCAACTCTTTGACCTAACTAATCTGACACCTCCGAATCACTATTCCTATGCAGAGGACCTGCATCAAGAGGTCGGTCATATATCAGCCTATGTGAGAAAGGATTGCCATCTCCTACTCAGGCTGGAGATCACATCTTGACAATCATTTGACGGTGCTTGATGAGTCCTCAATCTAACTCTTTAGATATTCATCCAAGCACCAGCCTCTATGATTCGATAATTGAATCAATAGCTGTATGATTATTAAGATAGCCATGGTACATAACCCTAATTGTACTAAGGGACCTATTATGCAAATTAATTATTCTTCATTTCAGATCAAGGAATGATATTCGCAATAACATTTATTGCATAATGGCTCGTCGTGGGCTCTCATGTCCAACAGGCTCTTGCACCATGTTACTTGCTACAAGAACTTGCATCCGACACTAGACTAAGTGGTCCCGATGATCTAGTAGGTGTGCTACGTAGACTAGAACACAACCACTCTAGAAGACTATACATGTGAGTTTGCATGACTACGTGAAATTCACCTTACTCTAAAATTGAAAAGATAATTGATCGATCTCTCACGGTATTCATTGTGTCCAGTTGGTGAATTGCAATTTACTTTGTGTTTAACTGCTGACTTTGAATCCATGTACGCACATCTTTAGTACAAATTATCAATTTTGGAGTCTTTTTCTTCTTTTTTTCTTTTCATTTATTGAGTCCTTTTTCTTATTTAGCATCATATAGTGTCCTTGACACTATTGCTCAGTAATTGTTATAACATCCAATGCGAATGTTGCATCTTATGCAACCAAAACTCAATCTTGATAAAGCAATTATAGTGTTCTTGACACTATTGCTCAGTAATTGTTATAACCAGTATTTCCACAATCCTTATCAAAATACCTTTATTCCGGGAGATCACTATCTCTCAAGGTATCCACAGTTAAGACCTTTTAGATCTCTATCTATAAAGTCTTAAGCTTTTGAAGATATGACTTTGAGATCAGTATCTCAAAAAAACTTGTCATCTATGAAGATTTTGTTATTACTGCAATCAAGTATTTTCTATCCATAGTAGGATTAGCAACACTTTACTACTCCCACTGCATGGCAGATATCTGGCTTTTGTACACATCTAGCATACACTTAGCTTCTCGTAACTGATGCACAAGTGCAAGCAGTTCTAGCATTCACTTCCTCGACTCTTTGAGGTGCTATCCCTTTAGATAGGTCATTACCAAATCTCAAGGGAAGGAATCCTTTCTTGGAATTTCCAAGAATGTAATATGTCCAAGGTGTATTACAAATGTGACAGTCCCAATACCCTCTTTTCTTTGCTTCTAAACAACTTCACAACTAAGATCTAAGAGGTTTTCTTAAGATCATATCTCAAGGTATGGAATAGCCAGTCTATAAAATACTTATTATCATCCTTATATCATTCCAAATGATTAGGATATTATCTACATTTAGCATGATGAACACAATGGCACTCCCACTAAGCTTCACAAGGTACATCGAGATTCTATCTGAAATCATAACATTTATGATTTCATCAAATCTTATGTTCCATCTTCAAGAAGCTTATTTGAGTCCACAGATTGATTTCTTTAGCTTTCACATCTCACTTTCCCCAATCATGAAGCCCTGGGGCTACTTCATGTGAATATCCTCAGAGAGGTATTCTTAGAGGAATGCAATCTTGACTTACATCTTGAAGATGCAACAGTCAAGTTGTGTAGCTAAGGTTAGCAATATTCTGATGATTTTAAGCATGGTTTCCGAAGAGCAAGTCTCATTGCAAGCAATGTTTTCTCTTCCAGTGTGTAGCTCATGTCTACGAACCGAGCTTTAAAGGTCTCCACCTTATCATCAGATTCCCTTTCTCTTGAAGATCCATTTACACCTTTATGGGTCTTACCCATATAGGTGGATCCTCGAGGGTCCATATACAACACTTGTACATGAAGTCTACTTTAGAATTTATTGCTAATATCCATCTTTCCATGTCATGATACTTAGGAGCTTCATCACATAAAGTCCGATCATTGTCAGACTTAACCGACACATGGAGTACATCCTCAAACTCATTTGAAGAGGTATTAATGTTTCATCTTTAATTATTGTTTTAGTTTCCGATTTCAGGTTCCTCATTATCTTCTCAAGATTAAATGAGTTCCTTCACTTCATTTTCATCTCGATTCTCAAGAGAGTCATCCTCCAAGAATCACATTCTCAGAGATGAGATCTTTTAAGAATCTCAAGGTCATAAAGTAGGTATCTCGTACCATCCTTTATTTTTCCTAATGAATTAGCACTCTCTAGTGTTTAATTCCAACTTATTTGGAAACTAAGAGGAAATTATGCTAACATCATTGATCAAATCATGTCACACATGATCCAATTGTATCTCCCTACAACTCTATTGAGTTCAGGTTTATCAGGAGGAGTGAGATAGAAATGATATTCATATCTCCATAAGGTATTCTTTGAATTTTATCTAACAGATACAAGCTATCTAGGTTAGATCAAATTCTTTTAATCTTCCTTCAAACTATGGTTCTAAACCAAAATTGTGAAATCTTTGAACACTTCAAAGGTTTCTCAGGTGAAGAGAAGAAATCTCATATCATACATAATCATTAATAGATATCAGATATCCATAATGTTCACTATGATATAGATGATCCACATACATCAATATGTATCAGATCCTGAGTACCTTGACATCTTGCATCTTTCCTAAGAGAAGGGTGTATTGGACATTTTACTTTGAACACAATATTCACAAGTATGTAAGATTTGAAATTTTTAGACATTCTAAAGTTTCATATCTCACTAGTCTATTGATCTCATCAGCAGACATATGTCCAAGACTTGATGCCAAATCATTGTCAAATGATCTTCATCCTCCTATTGATCTATGAAGGTTTGATTTTCAGTGTTAGAAATATTAATGAACCATTCATTAATTTTCTAATTTAGTAGAGTCCACTAGATACCAGATTACTATCTGAAATATATCCATCATAACTCTTTATGATAGTTCTATCTCAGAATTCATGTTTATTTCCAACATTTAGAAACAAACAATGAGTGTATTCTAACATCTAGGTCATAGAGACATTCTCCAAGACTAAGGGCTCTCCCACTGAGAATATGAAGTCTATCTATCCAACAGAGATTGCTGCAACAATTACAGCAATATCCATGTAGATGACTATTAATCCTTAAGATCAAATTTCTAATCTTCTAATATATATATATGCAACCAATTGCAAATGTCATTAGAAGATTGGGATACAATTGTCAGACTTTATCTTATGAAATAAGAAAGTCAGAGTCAATGATTATATGTTGATTATTCGAATGCTCTATCTGAGTCCTTCACTAAGGATTTTAGGCAGACTTGATAGTCATACTATCAACACATCAACTTATTACAGCATTGGCATTCATCCAACTCTTTGGATGTCATATGGAAGTCATAGAAGTACAATCAACTCTTTGACTTTCCTTCTCACATGGGTCTGACCCACGCTTCCACTGTGCTCTCTTCATCTATAATCAACCATTGTTCAAGACAAAGAATCTCTTATGTTGAATTCAAAAGATTTCAATACAAGAGCACTTCAACATTTATACATGCTTCATTAAATTCATACAATATGAATATTATGAAGCTTCATGAATGACTAGAGTATAGACAGTAGAATGATGACACTCATCGTATCTACATACATCTCAACTCTTAGAGACTTAGGTTCAGGTAGGTATTCAAACATTTTGAATACATCATCTCTTTCGAGCCACCATTCGGCATAATGCAGAGAACCATGTCAATCATGATTAAAAGTCTAGAGAACATATATATGCCAGAACATCTTCTCAGATTTTATAAGGATTATTTGACAATTATGATCACCATCGACATGTCACTTCCAAAGTACACTCAATGAAAGATCAAGACTATAGAGACATACAAACCCTAAGGTGATGTCTTATTGTCTTATTTAATTGTCATTCCTCATTATGTTGAGGGAACTTGCACATTGGAACCACATACATTATGTGTCCAATTGCAAGTACAATATCTGGATCATGAATCCAATCCATGATATTTTTACTGGTTATCATTGAGTACAACATTGAGTGGGTTTAATGAAGGATTATCTGAAATAAGAAATTTGCATAAGGGTATATATAATATATATACATATTTTACTTTGATTTAGGAATTTTCATATCAAGGTGGTCTTGCCTTGTCAACAATGAAAGTTCATTCCCTTAATCACTTTCAATGTAAGAGATATTCTTACCATTATATCTCTATCAAGATCTGGGATCTCCTTTCCTATCTTTGTCACATCCCAATAATATGAGAACCTGCGACTCCGATAAAAAGAAGCGGGAACACATCCGCCTTGCAAGTCCAACTTGCATCTCCCAATTCGGTCTTTAACACCCAGGCCCACCACCCCTAGGATGATGTTGACCCATCATTAATTGAACCAACCATCAACAGGCTTAATACTCGCTATACACAATCCAATATCGCCCCAATAATATGAGGACCCGATATTGGGGTCACTACTTATACGGCCTTACTCTTTCGATAAGCAAAGAACCTGATCCAAATAAATCATATACAGGATATGTGACTTCGGACAGGCGTCTTCTATATACAACATCTGGCGACGGAATCCTTTGCCTTGACGAGAGACCATGGATGTCACTTATGTGATCCTCTACCTCATATTCAAATTGTAATAATTAATTATCGTGAATCATATTAACATAATTAATTCTTCCAAGGGAAATACACATCTACTCATAATAGAGTATTTATTGGATATAATTAATTTAATCACATTAAATTAATCATCAATCAACAAACTTGATTATTACTTGAATAGTAGGTATAATCTCAATGTATGTATTATTCTAATTTTAATAATTAGAAAAATACACTTTGACTTCTCCTGCATTATCGAGTCCCTAGCCGCTGTCATGGCCAGTACCGATGAGAGTGGGACGGACCACATACGTTGCAACCCGCGACCCCAATGCTCTCCGACTAGGCACCATATTCACCTTAGGAAAGGATAATGCCAGATAGATCATCATGTACTTTGAGATGCTCATCGGTTTTTCAACCGAAATTATACCATATAATACACATCAAAACAATTTTGATTATATTATAAGGAGATTTGCTAAAAAAATCCCCAATCCTATTCAACTATTGTAAGATAAACTAAGGTTTTTCATGTAAAAGTTGTCCTACATTATTGTAGGATAAACTAAGGTTTTTCATGAAGTCACTGTTTGTTGATGAATTCTTATCAACCAATGATCAAGATCAATTATCTTATCATCATGGTTAGGCAAATATCATTCAATGAAATAATTATCTATTTAAATATTTCACAAATATTTATCACTAATTATTTCAGAAAATTAACAATTAATTTTCATCTACATATTTGAATGACTTATCACAAGGTTCATGATCGAAAGAAGTCAATTTCCAGCAGTGACCCCCAATCATTAAAATTAATTATCTTGATCAATTTAAATCCAAAAATTACAAAATCAGTTTCCTAAGATTGCCAATTTAATTTATTAAATAATTCAAGTGATAATTCACGCATTTCGAGGCAAATAAAAACAGTAATTAACTCATTAATCACGTTTAGATCCGCAGTTCCCGCAACAGTGATTACATGTATATTCAAAAGGTCATATCTTGAGCAAATGAAGTCCAAATTTCATAAACTCAGATCCTATGGTTTCCTTATTTAATGGGTAACAAAATTCAATTGAAAATTTCTTGTTTAAACAATTTAAACAGTATTGGAAAAATCAATTAGACAGAGGTGCGAAAATTGAAATGCGACAAAAATTTCGCGATCCTTTCAAACCCAAATCGTCCAAGGTCTATGGATCATATCCAAAACGTTATTGGACCTAAGGCTCTGATACCACTTGAAGGATATTGAGAATCGTTAAGCACATCATGGAAGCGTGTTGATTGCATCGTATGCAATCGGAGAAACTAGTCGCACTAGTTGCTAGATGCGGCAGAAATTAAAATTTTTAAAACTAAAGATGAAACCACATAATCATGAGAACACTTCTCGGATCATTTCATCAAACCACAAATTATAAGTAATACCTCTTGGAGCGTGGTTGTAATCGTGAGATCCCAAACAAGAGATCCTCCTGTCTTAAGTCCGATCCACGAAGAACGCACTTGCGGGCGCGATGATGAGTCGCGTTCCTCCCGCAATCCTCGATGAAGATCCAAGCAATGAATTCCCTGATTTTGTCAAACAAAATCCGTTGTCTTCCTCTAGAGCAAGTCGCCCCAAAGAATAAGGAGATCCCCAAGTCGTCGAAGGCGAAGCCTAAAGTCTCTCCTTTCTCAACACAAAATGGACGACCACCTTTTTGGAGGAGAGAAAGAGAGAGGGCGAGAATATGAGAGAGAGAGAGAGTTATAAACTTCTACAACTCTTGATCATGTGTCAAGAAAGGCTAGGCTAGACCTCCTTTTATATTAGTTTAGGATCCAATTGATCTTAATCCATGGGACACATAGATCCAACGGCCATGCTTGGTCTATGTAATAATCAATGGCTATGATTGTTGTTTGTTAAAACCAACAACATTTATTTATATTAAAATTAAATATATGTTGCAACATTATAACACAATTTAATTTAACTTAAATCAATTAATTAAGAGATTAATCAAGATAATAAAATGGAGATAATGAAGCCTCCTAAAAATGGGGCGTCACCCATGACTTTTTCATGGGTGACGCCACCTCATCAATGGTGGCTTATTATCTCCTTTTTATTATATTATATTATCTCTTAATAATTAGTGATAACTATTATCACATAATTATCCACAAAATTAATTCCAAATTAATTTGTGAATATTTCAATCATGCCATTGAAAATATGTGAATCACATTCACAACCCAAACTAATTTGTAAATTACATTTCCAATTAATTACTTAATGTGAATCCAATTCACATTAATATTTAACAAATGTATTTACATAGTTTCTCTCTCTCTCTCTGTCTAATATATTATAAATCATATTTATAAAATATATGATTAATATGGATAGTGCTATGCACACTATTCATATCCATGATAATTAAATCATTTTAATCATCTTGGATCTCTTTTCTCATGTCCCCAAATAACATGAATCACATTCACGTTATTTATATCTTTGATAATTAAATCACATTTAACTATCTTAGATATCTCTTCTTATAATATGAATCAAATTCATATTATTCATGATAACTAAATCATATTTAGTTATCCATTTTCTCGATGCTTGGATACAGAATTCATCAAATGAATTATTCTTGAACTCCTTCAAGAATAATGTGCTTTCTCCGCAGATACTTGGAGATAAGGATAGAGCGATTGTATTGTTCCACGTATAGTGACTTGGATATTGAGATCTCATCTCAAATCCAGATCTTACGAACCTCACATAAATGCTTGATTAAATCAATACCGCAAATCTAATCTTCTCACTGAATCTGAATCTCATTCAGACCAATGTCCAACACTTGGACTAAGATCAGATTGCTTCTCTACTGAGAGGAATCACTAAAATCCAGACATATTTCATCACTCCCTCGGAATGGAAGCGTCATGATAATACAATCATTTATGATCACATCACCCTCAGGTATTCCCAATACCTGTATATCCTCCATATTGGAAGACCTATGATCCACCCGAAGATCAAGATCAATTTTATATTGTCTTCTTCAGGGTTTTATCAGTAAGTTTCTCATTTGATCATTGAGATTTGGTATTGATCATATACTTTCCAAAAGCATATATCTTGATCATATACTTTCCAAAAGTATATATCAAACCTACAAATTCAGTCAAGCTTCCAAAGCGAGACGACCGTGCACGGAATTTTTTTCTTCCCAATTATCTCATGAGTGAGCTCATGTCTTCCGGATCAGTAGTAAACCGGTATGATCCGTTTGAGAGATCGTATTACTCATATGCCCATATATGCACACCAATGCATTGGTGTATAGACCTTGGTTAGGTCATCAACCTACTGGTCTGCCAAATGTACATACTCAGACATATAGTAACACATCTATCTCCGGTCAGAGGATGCGTGCCTATATCGTGACAGCATACGACATAGGACTTTGGTTATCTCGATCTCATCAAGTCAACTCTTTGACCTAACTAATCTGACACCTCCGAATATCTATTCCTATGCAGAGGACCTGCATCAAGAGGTCGGTCAGATATCAGCCTATGTGAGAAAGGATTTCCATCTCCTACTCAGGCTGGAGATCACATCTTGACAATCATTTGACAGTGCTTGATGAGTCCTCAATCTAACTCTTTAGATATTCATCCAAGCACCAGCCTCTATGATTCAATAATTAAATCAACGACTGTATGATTATTAAGATAGCCATGGTACATAACCCTAATTGTACTAAGGGACCTATTATGCAAATTAATTATTCTTCATTTCAGATCAGGGAATGATATTCGCAGTAACATTTATTGCATAATGGCTCGCTATGGGCACTCATGTCCAATAGGCTCTTGCACCATGTTACTTGCTACAAGAACTTGCATCTGACACTAGACTAAGTGGTCCCGATGATCTAGTAGGTGTGTTATGTCGACTAGAATACAACCACTCTAGAAGACTACACATGTGAGTTTGCACGACTACGTGAAATTCACCTCACTCAAAAATTGAAAAGATAATTGATCGATCTCTCACGGTATTAATTGTGTCGAGTTGATGAATTGCAATTGTGTTTAACTGCTGACTTTGAATCCAAGTACGCACATCTTTAGTTCATATTATCAATTTTGGAGTCTTTTTCTTCTTTTCTTCTTTTCATTTCTTGAGTCCTTTTTCTTATTTAGCATCATGTACATCGTGATCGTGGGTTACCCTTATCCCCAGTCGGATCTTGTGGCTCATTTCCACCCACATCACCGTAGAGAGCATCCCTGGTCTAGCTCAAGATGACTCTCTTCTTATGCCATAATTTTGCCTCATCTGATTTGACCTCAATCCTCTTGTTGTTGGAGTCCTATCCGAAATTTTGTCTGCATGTCTCACCCACCTTCTTTGTTCTCTCCTATTTTGTCTTCTCCTATCCCTATGCATGTTGTGTAGTATGACAAGGCCCACTCCGAGGATAATGATGAATTGTATGATCGGGCAGATTTGAGGCTGTAATGAGTGTGCTTCCATTGGCGGATTATGGATTATGTCATGCTATCATTGAGGTTTCTTATTTACAACACCTGATTGTGGATGTAATATCTAAGGCAATACAAATTGAGGTTGATGACACCAAGGTTGTGTGCTTCCATTTCCCCATATCAACCCTATAGTCGGTTTTGCATATCTTGTTTCAAGAGCTTGTTATACCACCTTTATCTGTACTTCAGGAGATGAAGTCGGAACCTACATTATATCACCCATTCTACCAGCCAATCTATTTTCCACCTCCCAATGTCCGAATCCCCGTATAGCACATAAAGGATTTTGACCAATACCTTGAACCATTCTAGTGGATGTTGTTTGGTGAGGACCTACATTTTCACATGCCCCATCTTGTTAGCCCCGTCTAGCAACCTTACCTCCTCTCGATCATTGAGAGTGATAATTTTCTCGAGTATGAGAGTTTAGATGCCAGCATGACCTTACTTTCCATTGATCATCTTACGCCTCGAGGATTTTCCGTGGGTAGGTGGAACATTTTCTAGGTACTCGATCTCACCCACTGACTCTGCAATTGGTCTATCAACTATAGAGACAAAGTTGTCTAATTTAAGTGACTCCTTTGATTCTGCTCTCCTCGGTGACCCTCGTGAGGATGAGCTATGTTTTGAGGCATTCCATGATTTCTATGATCTTCCGACCATAGGTCCATCAGATGCCCAGATGCATAGAGATTTTACTGATCTTTACTCCTCGTATCTTTTTGAGACTGTGATTGGCATAAAGGATTCCATCACTGCACCATCCTTATCAATGTTTGACTTTATGGACTTTGATCTCTCACTCCATTCTTATAAGATGAGGATTTCTTCTGGACCACTAGATCCTGTCTTAATGTTCATTTCTCTTTTTCAGGTGGTATACACCCACTTGATTGCATTTGCGGGTGTTATTTTTGATTTCCCATCGTTCACACTTTGAGACGATGGCAAGAGTACGACATTCGTTTGATATATGTCGTCCTGAACCTTGACACAAAATTATCCTAACCTTTGTGCCCAGCTCAGGGCGTAAAGCCTAGCGCTTGTTGAGAGGCACCTCAACCATCCAAACCTCTTTTATATACGTGTTTCATCTTCCATTCTTTCTCTATTCCATTTGTCCTACACCCCATATCTACCGTCTAACATTTGTGTCATACTCAAGATGTACTTTGTCCTAAGTATAGGTGGTGGAGATCGAGTTGTTCTCTCTCAGTTCTATTTCAACACTCTTGTTGTTGTCTATACTAGTGATCTCTTACCCTACGTATAGGGGGAGTGAGGCGTACATTCCCCCAACATATTTTTCCTTTTTATTGGTTTTTTAATCCCCTCAGTTTTCTCCTCTCTTATTGATATTCATGTCTATACTTTAGGATCCTTTACCCTAAGTATAGTGGGAGACAAACCTAGTTGTTGATCTATTCGTTCCCGCCCTTGACCCTCACTACATGTTGTATACAATCTACTATACTTAGGATTAATTGATCCCAAGTATGGGGGGACAGTCGACTTCTTATTGTTTCATTCTTTCATCATTGTAGTATAGGCCTTTGTACACCCAGTACGAGTTATGTCTTCTTCTTTTCTTTCTGATCTATGAGGACATTACTCAAGGTAAGTACAAGGGGGTCGTATATACGTTGTGTAAACATTAACCATAACTCGTACTTGCGTATTTTTAAATAATATGGCTAAAATACTAGTATAAAAGTATAAAATTCTTCAAAAAATTATGGTTAATAAATCAGGTGAAAAAATGATTTGAAATATGGTTGGAAAATATTTAAAAAATCATTTGAAAATTGCTTGGAAATTTTTTATAAAATTTTCAAAAAACCCTTTGTAGAAATATTTTATTTGTAAAAACTTATTTTATCTGTTTAAAAAAATATCTTGAAAATATATTTACAAACGATTTGGAAAATCGTTGCAAAAATACTTTGACAAATATATACACATTATTTGAAAATCTTTGCAAATTGATTTTCAAATTTTATAAATTTTTGTATTTTTTTTGTCAAATTTAATTGCAAAAGTAAGTTCTCAAAATGTTTGTAAAAATGTATTTCAAATGTTTCGGGAAACTTTTATTTAGTTCCCTCAGATAAAACTTGTTACAAACAATGTATATACAAACATGTAAAAAAACTAACTTTCAACTTGAAATTCCCTGTTGATGAATCTCCATTTCATCACCTTTATTCTATCATTTTGGCCTTAAAAACCTTAGTAAATTCATGTAAATACCTCTAATTTGCATAAATTAACATCTGGACATTGCCATGTAAATTGTGTTTAAAATGCTATTTTTAATGCAAAAATTATTGAATAAAGAAAAAAAAGAAAAATAATAAAATATTGAAGATATTTTATGACCCTAAAACCTGAGACTTAGACATCTTGATGACTAGGTAGATAAGGAATAAAGTAGGGAAGATAAGGATCCAAAATACAATAAAAATTCCTTTTATTTATTCATTTATTATTCATTTTTAGGACCTATTTTATTTTCCATTTTTTATATTTCAAATAATGAAACTTTCTACATGAAAGATGTAGATAATAAAATATAGAAAAATGCAAAGTTAAGTTTATACAAAAATAATATAAAGAATAAAAGATATACTCAGAGTAAGTTTCTAAAATCCCAACTTCCCAGACCCATATCTCTCAAATAAAAACTCAAAATATATAAAAATCATTTTAATTGTATATAAATTTTAATAAGCTATTTATTGAAGGTGATTTCATATTTTTTGGAGTTAAAATGTGAAAGTTTGGTTTTCGACCCCTACTATATAGTATACCCAATTAAAAAATTATTTACAATTTCGTAAATATTATTTGTAACATATGTACATATTAATAAAGAAATAAAATAATAAATAAACATAAAATAAAATAAAATATAAAATACATAGATGAAATACTTGTATCTATAACTATACAATAAATAGACTTATTTATTTAAGTGTATACATTCCATCATAAAAATATATTTAAGTATCTAAAAATACGTCATAGTTTTATAAAATAATAAATTAAACTAATAAAGTTAAAAGTATAAAATTAAAATAAAATACCCTGAATCATAGATAAATATACCTATAATCTAACACTAAAAACTAACTTGTCGCGAATAACCTCAAAAAATAAATAAATATCATAATAAAAAATTTAAAAATAATAAACATTTTTTATTTTTAACTTAAAATAAATAAAACTATTTCTTATTTTATATAGATTTTATAAATGTTTTTTAGGTTTGATTTTTCTAGTTGGTCCACATGGACCAACCAATTTTCGCCCCTCTTTGACCTCGGTCAATTCTCTGACCGAGATCTTACGGGTGTCAGACCTATGTTCCGATTGTCTTTATCGAATTTTTTCCCAAGGATCTAAGCATCCTTCGGGTTCTATTTCTTCACTGTATCTCCACCTCGATCCTCCCTCTTGCACGCCAAATGATTTTCTTGTGGCAACAGGTGCTGCATTACTGTTGTGTGCTCGTTCTTTGGAGCTTCTCGTCTTCCTGTACAAAACACCCCATCCGACTCCCTATCTCTTTTGAACCCTTTTGGTTGGTCTTAGTCCTCCTTTCGTGTGCTCGGGATCGACACGGGTGACAGGCGCATCTCCAACATCCTGTAACGAGCTCTAACGAGCCTTTAAGTGCTTCCACCACCATCTCCGGCGAAACTCCACCATCAAGAACTACTTCCCGATTTTAGCCGGTGCGGTACTAATTTTATTGCCTTTCTTAGCTTAGTTTTGCCCGTAGGTTCGTTTGTCGCTTCTATTTCGTGATTTCATAACGTAGTTTAGTCGTAAACCACTTCCCTATAGTTCGTCGGAGATGACCTCCGATGAACTACCTACGACCATTTTGCCCATCCTCCGACTCACTAACCCCGCTCACTAGCCTCCCCTTCGCCTCTGCTATGTCCACCGTACCTCCATTCAACTAGATCCCTAGCAGATCTGGAGCTCGGACCTCAACTACCCCGCTTCATCGGAGGTCCACCGCCATACGTCGACATCCCTTCACATACACCTTGAAGCCCTCGGGAACCTCTTTTCTCGAGTACTCGCATATCTTTGATGAAGCTACGTTTCATCATCTTTATTCTATCATTTTGACCTTAAAAACCCTAGTAAATGCGTGTAAATAGAGCTAATTCATGCATTTTAGCATCTATGAATATGTGTGTAAATACTGTATAAAATGCGGTTTTTAAAGACAAAATTATAGAATAAAGAAAAGAAAAGAAAAAGAATAAAATATTGTAAATATTTTATGACCCGAAACCCCGAGACCTAGGCATCCTGATGAATAGGTCGACAAGGAATAAAGTAGGGGGAGATAAGGGTCAAATACCTATGTTATTTTCTTCATTCTTTATTCATTTTGGGACCTATTTTTGGTTCCACTTTTTATACATCAAATAAAGAAACTTTGTACATGAAAGTTGTAGATAATTTAATAAAGAAAAATACAAAATTGATTTCACTGAAAAATAATGTACAGATAAAAAGTTATGGTCTAAATAAAGTTCCTGAATGCCAACTTCCCAGACCCGTATCTCACAAATGAAAACTCCAAATGCAGCATACTCACCTTTAATTGTATATAGAAGTAAATAAGCTATTTAATGGCGGTGGTTCCGCATTTGGCGGAGCTACGGTTTGAAAGTTGACTTTTGGACCCCTATTGTATACTTGTACCGAATAAAATATTCAATTTATTATTTATTTATTATTTTTATAATTTTATATTTTTATAATGTTGTAGATAATACTTATAATAATTATGTACATTGAAATAAGAATAAAAACCTAAATAAAAAACAAAAATAAAATACTTAAAAATAAAATACATAGATACATTACCTATATATATACCTATACAAAACATATTTGTATTTTATTAATTATACAAAGAACATCAATAAATTAAAATAAAAATATAATTATGTGTATAAAAGTATGTTATAATTATATAAATTAATAAACATAATTAATAATATTAAAAATACCTAAATAAAAATAATACTTAAATACATAGATATAGATACCTATAAGGGCATAAATGCAAACTTGTAAAAATATATTTCATAAAAATAATTAAAAATCACAATAAAATAATTTATAAAATAATAAATATTTTTATTAAATAACCTAAATCTAAATAATTCATTTATTATTTTAAAACGAATTTTCAAAATATTTTTTGGGCTTTTTCCTGGTTGGTCCACGTGGACCAACCAGGTGGCCTGGGATGTTGACCAGCCGGTCAACTCCCTGGCCCTAGCCTGCCCCCTTGTCAGAACTACCCGTGACCCACTTTTCCTCGATTTTTTTCGCCATGATGCGTTGCTCGAGGGAGATTTGACCCTTCATGAAAGTTGTACCTGGTACAACTGCCATCCACGCCCAAGCATCGTTTCGGGGATTCGACCTAGGATACGCCCGTGATCGGCCCTCGAAAGTCACCCTTCTCCACAGTTCAAAACCAGCCTCCACCTTTCCTCCACTTTTTGAACCCTTTTGACCCAAGTTGAACCCTTGCTTTGGAGCTCTGGATCGATCCCTGTGACAGGGGTTCTCCAGCTCCTTCGCGCAAGGCCAGGCGAGGGCCGGGAGGAGCTTCCACCCCCATCTCCGGCGTCCGCCGTGAGGTACTCATCTCGGGTCTAAACCCTCGAGGTATTGCATATTTATGTGTTTTTCTTGCGCATGTAGTTTCCCCGCAATCATTTCATTCATCCCAGCCGTTTTCTCGCTTTCAAATCGCTCACCTACACCCCATCCGCTCCTCGTCGGAGTTACCTCCGGTGAGCCTCAACTCACGGCCTCTCCCTCCATCTCTCCTCTCGAAGGTCACGACACTTTACCCGTGACCTTTCTCACTCGTTCCTTGCAGGAATTGGAGAATAGTGTACGTTTTGGGCATTTTTGGAGACAGCCGGAGGCACCTGGGGCTGCTTCGCGTCGCCACCGCCGCCGGAGCACTCCAAGGGACGCCGACCACTTTTGACGCCCAGACGAGTTGTCGATACCTGCAGGAGGTTTACCAGCCCGTTTTGGAGCCCCAAATGCCGTGGATGAGGCGCTGCGAGGCTTGAGAAGTTTGCCCACCGCGGCGTTCTTCTCTGTTCTTCATCAGCGTCTCGCCACCGTTCGATCAAGGGTGTTCTTGGATCAGAGCAGCAGCCGTCAGATTTTGAGCTTCGCCAGTCGTCAGATCTTCAGCGCATCTTCTAATCTCGCCCGTCGATTGCGAACCTACATCGCCTCCTGCGGAGCTGCCACGTGGCTTTAGTGGAGCATCTGCCACCATCTGATCTGCACCAGCAGAGGGTAAATTGCAATTGCACCGTTGGCGTTTTTGTAATTAAATATCAGGACCGAAACATTCCTCTGCTGTTTTATATTTTGTGTAAATTTTGCATCTTCGCCCCGTAGTTTTCGATAATTGCTTGTATACCCCTGCCAGGTGCGCGTGCAAGTCACGTGCACCCTGGGGTTTTTGCACAAGTAACCTTGCGGCTTTGTTTATTTCCAACTAGTGCTGTAACCTTTTATTCAAGTTTTGAAATTTTGGCAAATTTGCGTGCCAGCCCTTGTGCTTTTTGAATATTACAACAACGCCCCTGCACGTGTGCCTTTTTCCTTTTGCTTCTCGTATTTTATGCATGCAATTCTAAAACGCCAAAAAATTCCACAAAAATCATTTTAAGCTCCTGTTAACTTTCTCATTCACGCCACATTTTTGCATTGCATTTTTATTGCATTTCCATATTTATAAAAATTCAAAAATACTCATTTTCAGCACTGTTTGCATTATAAAATACCAAAAAAATATAAAAACACTCCAGAAAAATCCCAAAAAATTATATTTTGTTCCTTTTAGTCTCATTTAGATCCAGGCCAAAAATCATTAAAAATTACAAAAGAAAACTCATAAAAATTACAAAACTCCAAAAACCTTCATAAAAATCCTAAAAATTCCTCAAAAATCCTAAAAATACAAACTTTTTCTCTGAATTTTCTTTGTTTTATTATCTTTCATTGAAAATTAATTTGGAGAATTTTTGTTACTGATTGCTATTTTATTTCTCCATTTTAGTTTCAGCCTTGCATTTTTGCTACTGTTTTCTTTATTTTGCTAATTAAAAATACCAAAAACATTCTAAAAATTACCCAAAAATCACAAAAACAGTAGAAAAAATATAAAAAGACTAAAAAGACTTTATTTTCTAATTTTGAACATTTTTATATATTTTTATAAATATCTCTTTCTCCCTTTTACTACATTGCTTTTATATTCCATTATTGAAAAAAGGAAAATAAAAAAATATAAAATATAAAAAGAAAATATAAAATCAGCAAATTAAAAATCAAAATACAAAAATATAAAATTAAAAATTAAATAAAAAAAATATAAAATTAAAAACCCACAAAAAAATAGCTTAGTAGACACTTGATCACATACACACACATTTTGAGCATTTTTGCCCCATTCTACCTGTCTGCTCCCTGTGTTCGACCTCTACACATACTTGCACTATACACATCTTGTTGTAGAGTTATAATAAATTTTAACTCCGCACATTTACTTTCATTGCTTGATATATTTGTCGTGGGTTAATTGTTGTTTGAATCAGGATTTTCGAGCGGTCACCGCATCGACTGCGGTTTCGCCTTGTGAAACCGTACGACCCTCGGAATTCTCGGTTCAACAATCTTGCATGACCGGGAGGCTTCAGACCCCATGAGGGGTTGATTTTTGGTAACTTTACAGGTACCTGGAGCCGTCACTTTTCCTGATCCTCAAGGTGATGAATCGGTGCTCGTCACACCATCTTGGCACCTTCATTTTGTTGAAGACCCTTCCAGGAATGTTTTGTCGATTTTGGAGATTCCAGGAACGATAGAGGAGGAAGCCATCACCAAAGGAATCTCGTTGCAGTGAACCTTCTTCCCTGTTCCTCCATCGATCTTCTCTGCCATTGGATTAAAAACTAACCCTAGATGCCACAACAATTGTTGGATCCTGAGCATCCCAGCCATTCGATCTATCTCTTGGGACTAATCGTAGCCGTATATCGATGAAGCATCATCACCGCATCCGGACATCGACACATGGATGAGTGACTTGATCTGAATCGTCCACCTCCTCCCTTGATTTGGGTATTTTGCAATTTTTGCCTAAGCAATTTTGTAATTTGTTAGTTAATACCGAAACTTTCCTAAGCCATTTAAATATTTTTGTAAACTTTTCAGTAAGGCCCATAAACTTTTGGTAATAGTAGTTTAGTTCATGCCACATGACCTCATGTGATGCCCCCACATGAGGGGACATTTTACAGGCGAGCGCCTATGTTTTTATTTATTCTGTTTAGGTCCAAGAACAATTTAGCCAACTATATTTTTGTAAAATTTGTAGTGAGGCTCTTGAACTTTGATTTATTTACATAATAGCCCCTACTAGAATTGTAATTTCTCTTTGTTGTTTCTATTTATTTAATATAGCATTTAAACTCCGAAAATTCTCAAAAAAATACGTGTATAATCCTTATTGCACATACTTTCTTGCACATATTTTAGTTTCAATTTGAGGACTTTTTATTATTATAAAAAATCAAAAACAACTTTATTTTTCCCCGTCTACACTAGAAAATACATAAAAATATAAAAATATTTTGGAAAATTCCCAAAAAAATATCTTTTGTTTATTTATGTATTTTTAACCTTTAGAAAAAAATCACTAAAACTTATATAACAAAACTCTTAAAATTGAAAAAACCTAAAAAACTTTATAAAAATATATAAAATCCTCAAAAATTCAAAAAATTGTATTTTCAGTTTCATATTTTTCTCGATATTATTATCTATATATTAAAATTAATTTAGATAATTTTGATTTTGTTTTCCATTTTTAATCTCCATTTTCATTTTGGATATTTAATTAATCCTTGATTTAGGGTATTTTTTACTTTAAAAATATATAAAATTAGCAAAAATTCCTAAAAATCACAAAAATAGTAAAAAATATTTTAAACCCCAAAAAAGATTTTGTTATATTTATTTTAACTATTTATTATTATGATTTATATATACCTTGGACTATTTTGTATATATACTATATATATTATGTTGAAAGAAAAACAGATATAAAATTATCAAGCAAAATTAAAATAAAAAATGAAAAAAACAAAAAACCTACATAAATAATATAGACAAATATTCCACAATCATTTTTGTGCAATAAATTGCCCAAACTATCTTGTTTGCTTCATGTGTTTGACACTCTATATATTTGCACTACGCGCATATTTTTTAGAGTTAAATAAAATAAATTTTAACTCCAGTTTTGATTTTCATTACTTGATCATGATTGTGAGTTAATTGTTGTCTGAATTAGGGTTTCTTGTGGGTTGTTATAGCGACTGTGTCTCTGCCTTGTGTAAGACATATTTAGACCCATGAAAATGCCTATTCAACAAATGGCGTTGTTGTCGTGGAGCAACAACGCCCAAGATTGGTTTTTTGATTGATCATGATTTTTTGTCTACCTTTTCTGCTTCATTTATTTTCGATTTTATTTGATATTATTGTCGAGCTGTCTAACCTCATCTTTTTGTTAACTTTGTTGAGAGGTACCACAGATCAAGGGAGGTGCCTTACTCAAGGTGCATGCGTACCCACGTGAAGCTGGGTTCAGACTCCTGACCTAGCACCAAAGGAAGAAGGGAGAAATTTTGAAGACAAAGCTCAAATTGCACTTTCTATTTTATTTCATTTATTATTGTAATTTTAAGTGAGAGAGAGACCTGGAATTGTAATAATATAGGACTCTACAATACTCCATACTTCACGAGGTCCAGTGCACGAGATTGTTCCCTTGGGGTCCTCGTCAGCTTTCTTGTGTTTTCCTTGCCTTTTTTTACTTTATTTTCTGATTTTCTTTTCTTTCTTTTATGTGATTGAGCGCTAGTTGTAGGATTTGCTTGACGATAGCATTAGGTCCAAACACCTAATAACCATTGCATGCTCCTATAGTTTATGTTTGGACTTAGTCAAATCTATAAATTGCTGTTTATTTGGATTTGAGATCGAGTGCCGAGAGAAGTGCTATACAACGCTGGCAGGATCCGTTGTGGCAGACACCGATGCATTTTCGAGACCGGAATTTTGGATCTCAGTTCTAGAAATTTAGCATCTTGTTCTTCATGATAATAGTATTTACTCATCTAGGGAGATTTCATAGGCATGCATTGCACATAGTGTAGTTTTCAATTTTGCTGAGCATCTTTGCATGTAGAGTGTTTGAGGAAAGGTGAGCATCTCTCTTTAGCATTTATCATTGTTTTCGCTTGCATTGCTTTTCCGACTCTTACTTTAATTTTGATCACGTAGGTGCTAAGCAAAATTGATTCCTCATTAGACTTGTGCATTCCTTTTAAAAATCCAAAAAAAAAAGTGATAACAATAAAATTAGGACTGCTAATATTACTTGACCCTAAAAAAGACGAGAAAGAAAATCATTGTCTTGGGGTGAGTAATCCCCTCATTGCCTTTATTTTAATTGCTCGCGTACACAATAAGGTTAATGCCCAAATCCTGAAAGCCAAACGTAAGTGATTGTACAATTTTTTGAGTGCTCACCTAAACTCTAAAACATGCAAGATAAAAAGATAGCACTTTTACGATCTTCACCGAGTTGAGTAGGTGAATTAAGTGGTTTGTCTTGTGAGAGCTTGTTTGTGTTTGCTTGTATGTATTCTAGATCTTATTTGCACATTTGTTCCTGCTTCTCATTCCTATTGACTTGACCATAGTGCTCTCCCAATCTTTTCCTTTTGTTTTGTGATGCTGACTAGAGTGCTTTTTCCGGATTTTGCAAATCCCTCGTGAACTCCAGTCGGTCCACCTCCCTTTTTCCAGGAGGACTTCGCTCCTAATTTTTGTACAAATCCACCTGAGCCACAGTATCAGCCCTCGTATTTTTATCCACATCCATCCTCCTAGTTTCCACCTTTACAGCCACCCGAGACTGATTTGTTCGAGTCACGTCTCATGATTTCCACACTTGCGATCTTGACCTAGTTTATGGAGCATATGAATTTGAGGATTGACGACGACACCTACCTAAATAAGAGCCATATTGATGCTTCACGATATGTTTATTTGGACTTGATTGAGGATGGCTATGAGAGATTGCAATCACTAAAAATACAAAAAAATGAGCAAAATTTAAAAATCCAAAAAGAATTCAGGAGACACCTGATCGATTCAGACTGTGAGGAGAGGTCCCACCTGCCAGACCCTTTGACCACACACACATTCACACTATGTCCCACCTTTGACCCTGAGGATGACACTCTATGGACTGCTCTTGGCAATTCTCGAGTAGATGATGATTCTGACCTCCTCTCTTGTATGGAGGAGATCCAAAAAAATCAAAAAAAATATTGACTGAACCCGAAGTGGTGGCCACTATTCTTGAGATCATTAAAGCCCCACTTCACCAGGAAATGACCCGTTTATCTGCTCCTCTTCCCAAGAAGAGAAAGTAGAGGAGCAGATTTGAGCGTCATATTTTGACCATGGCCATTGCCCACATCATCACAAACCATCCATCTTCTAGGAAAAGGAACACAACTACACCTTTCATTAGTTGCACCAGTTTTTAATACACTTGTGATCACATTCTCCTGGATGGTGGTGCTTCGATTAGCTTCATACCCTTCTCGCTGGTACAGACTCTTAACTTAAAACCTCTCAAGAAAACAAGGTATGATCGTTCAATTTGTTGATGGATCAATAAAGAGGTCAAAGGGTATTCTAGATAACGTTGTCATTTCGATTCAGGGAAAGAGTCGTACTGTTGATTTGGTAGTATTTCCCGTGGAGACCTCCACATGGGAGCACTCTCCAATCATCCTGGGACAACCCTTTCTCAACTCTGTGAGAGTCGTTATTGATTACGGATCAAGAGAGATTCGCTTCCGTCTTGTCGATGTAAGCGAAGTGATCATCACTGCACCCACTACCGATCAGAGACTTCCACATGATGTGGCCACACCAATCTTGGCTGACTCCGAGGGCTATGACCATGATAAGACAATCAGAGATTTTTGTTGTATGATGGATTCCACTGAGATCCGAGAATTCCTCCCCACGGAGGAAGACTCAGAAAGCATAGACCTCAGAGTTCCTTCTTCTTGCGTTTGGCGATGTGTTGATGACATCCGCAGGATTAGACGATTGACATTGTTGAGCGGAGGGCAGATACCGATGAAAGTAAGGCCGAATTTGATCTTCTTGCTTTTATCCAAGAATTTGAGCCTTTTGATGAGAATAATGATCCAGTTGAGACTTTTGCGGATGAACATGATTGGACTACTTCCATATATGAGTTCGTTCCTTTTGGTTTTGACCTAGAAGAGACCTTGCAGGATGACCTTGACTCTACCTATTTCGATGATGAGTCTGTCACTTTTGCACTTCGACATCTGTGAGACACCCGATGTCGGACCTAGTCATACTTCTTCCACCGCCCCGTCTGTGCCTTCTTACTCTAGGACTACCAAGGATCTTCACTAGGTCGATCCTCATCAGCTTCCGTCCACTGTGGACCCCGATATCGATCTCCACCATGTCAGATCCATTCTTCAGTTGTCCCACAAGAAGATTCACATTCTACCTATGGATCAGGAGAGATTCGCTTCCATCTTGTCGATGAAAGCGAAGTGATCATCACTGCACCCACTATCGATCAGATACTTGCAACTTATGTGGCCACACCAATCTTGGCTGACTCCGAGGAATATGACCTTGATAAAACCATTAGAGATTTTTGTTGTATGTTGGATTCCACAGAGATCCGAGAATTCCTCCCCATGGAGGAAGACTTAAAAAGCATAGACCTCAGAGTTCCTTTTTTTCTAATGTTTGGCGATGTGTTGATGACTTGCGCGGGATTTACACGATTGACACGTTGAGCGGAGGGTGGATATTAATAAGATTAAGGCCGAATTTGATCTTCTTACTTTTATCCATGAATTTGGGCCTTTTGATGAGAATGATGATCATGTTGAGAATTTTGCGAACAAACATGATTGGACTACTTCCACATATGAGTTTGTTCCTTTTGGTTTTGAACTAGAAGAGACCTCGCAGGATGACCTTGACTCTACTTCTTTCGATGATGAGTCTGTCTCTTTTCATTTCGACATCTGGGAGACACCCAAGGTCGGATCTAGCCATACTTCATCCACCGACTCGTTTGTGCCTTCTCACTATAAGACTGCCAAGGATCTTCAACAGGTCGATCATGATTGGCTTCCGTCCACTGTGGACCAAGATATCGACATCCACCTTATCAGATTCATTCTCCAGCAGTCCCACAAGAAGGTTCGCTTTCTACCTATGGATCATGAGAGATTCACTTCTGTCTTATAAATGAAAGCGAAGTGATCATCACTGCATCTACTGCAGATCATATACTTCCACCTGATGTGGTCACACCAATCTTGGCTGACTCTGAGGAACTATGACCCTGATAAGACCATCAGAGATTTTTGTTGTATGCTGGATTCCACTGAGATCCAAGAATTCCTCCCTATAGAGGATGACTCAGAAAGCATAGACGTCAGAGTTCCTTATTCTAGTGTTTGGTGATGTGTTGATGACATCGACGGGATTTACATGATTGACACTATTGAGCGGAGGGCGGATATTGACGAGATTAAGGCCGAATTTGATCTTCTTGTTTTTATCCAAGGGAATTCATGCCTTTTTATGAGAATGATGATCCAGTTGAGACTTTTACGGACGAACATGATTCGACAACTTCCACAAATGAGTTTGTTCCTTTTGGTTTTGACCTAGAAGAGACCTCGTAGGATGACATTGACTCTAGTTCTCTCGATGATGAGTCTGTCCCTTTTCACTTCGACTTCTGTGAGACACCCAAGGTCGGACCTAGCCATACTTCTTCCACCGACTCGTATGTGCCTTCTCACTCTAGGACTGCCAAGGATCTTCACCAGGTCGATCATGATCGGCTTCCGTCCACTGTGGACCCTGATATCGACCTCCACCTTGTCATATACATTCTTCAGCAGTCCCACAAGAAGGTTTGCTTTCTAACTATGGATCAAGAGAGATTCGCTTCTGTCTTGTTGACGAAAGAGAAGTGATCATCACTGCACCCACTGTCGATCAAATACTTGCACCTGATGTGGCCTCACCAATCTTGGCTGACTACGAGGACTATGAAATCGATAAGACCATCATAGATTTTGGTTATATGCTGGATTCCACTGAGATCCGAGAATTCCTCCCCACTGAGGAAGACTTAGAAAGCATAGACCTCATATTTCCTTCTTATAGTGTTTGGCGATGTGTTGATGACATCCGTGGGATTTATACGATTGACACTATTGAGCGGATGGCAGATATTGATGAGATTTAGGCCGAATTTGATCTTCTTACTTTTATCCAAGAATTTTGGCCTTTTAATGATAATGGTGATCCAGTTGAGACTTTTACGGACGAACATGATTCAACTACTTCCACAGATGATTTCGTTCCTTTTGATTTTGACCTAGAAGAGACCTCGCAGGATGACCTTGACTCTACTTCTTTCGATGATGTGTCCGTCCCTTTTACACTTCAACATCTGCGAGACACCCAATGTCGGACGTAGCCATACTTCTTCCACCTACCCGTCTGTGCCTTCTCACTCTAGGACTGCCAAGGATCTTCACCAGGTCGATCATGATCAGCTTCCATCCACCGTGGACCCCGATATCGACCTCCACCTTATCAGGTCCATTCTTCAGCAGTCCCACAAGAAGGTTCGCTTTCTACCTTCTTGATTCTTTGTACATCCATCTCTATTGTATATTCGCTTTCGTTCTCCTTTGTCCATCTCCCGTTTTGCTCATACACCCCATTCTCGTGTGTGTGTCTTACTTAGGATGTACTTTGTCTTAAGTATAGGGCGGTGGACGAGCTGAGTGTTCTTTCTTCATTCTATTTCAACACTCTTGTCATTGCTATACTTAGGGCTCTTTTACCCTAAGTATAGGGGAAGTGATGTGTACATTCTCTACGACTCTTCTTCTATCTTTTATTTGACTTTTCTTCTTTTCCTTTTTATTTATATTTTTCTACCGAAGGGTGTCGCCCCTTTTTGTCTGTCTTCTATGCTTAGGACGTACTTTGTCCTAAGTATAGGGGGGTGTGCACCCCGAGTTCTTTCAATTTTCGATCCTCTTGTCTCCTCATCTTGTTTATACTTAGGGATATGTTGCCTTAAGTATAGGGGGAGACTGTCTAATTACGATCTATTTATTCCCACCCATGACCCTCCCTTCCTTGTGTACAGTATACTATACTTAGGATTATTTGATCCTAAGTATAGGGGAGACGATCAACTTGTCATTCGTTTATTTCTTATTCCTTTATTCTTTAGACTTTTCTATGCTCAGTATGAGTTATGTCTAGTATTTTTCCTGCTGACAAATTAGGACATAGCTCAAGCTAAGTATAGGGGGTCGTATATATTACATATATAATTTAGCCACAACTCGTACTTTCATATTTTTAATAATTATAATTATGGCTAAAAATACTCCTAAATTAATTAAAAATCACTTAATAAAAGATGCGCATTATTCCTCCAATTCTTTTTATTTACTGATTAATAAATCGGCTTAAAATATTTTTTGCAAAATGTCTGAAAAAGTAGTTTGAAAATCTTTTTTAAAAATATTTTGAAAACTATTTTGGAAACTTTTTGTTAAATATTTCCAACCTTTGTAAAAAAAATTATTTGTAAAATTTCTTTTCTTTGTGTGAAATAATATTTTGAAAAATGATTTGCAAATGGTTTGAAAAATGATTGCAAAACTATTTTGATATATATATATATACTGTTTGAAAAACCTTTGCTAAATGATTTTTAAATGTTTGTAAAAAGTATTGTAAAAATTATTTTGGACTATAGTTTTTCAAAATTATTTGTAAAATGATTTCCAAATAAAGTTGAGGAATATACACATCATTCTTTATTAATTATATATTTCTATAAAAATGATCACTTATCACTGATAAATTCTTAACACCCAACTCTTTGTAGATATAAGATGCATCCCTGTGTAGATATTTGTACCTAGTTTTTATCCAAAATCTTTTGATTTCAAAATTCCAAAATCACTTGCAATATTAAAAATACCAAAATATTTGCAAAATCTTTTTGAAAAATACAAAAATTGTATATACATCATCTTTTTCAAAAATTCATAAAAATCTCAAAATATTTAAAAATTGCATCACAAAAATATTTTCTACATAGCTTTTGCATAGCATTCGCATTTTTTTCGAATTGAGTTTGATAACTGAACAAGTCTGAGTAAAATCCGATGATTAGAGCTTGCTTGGACCTTAAATCTACCTAATATCAGGAACCTTATAAGAGTTGGAATTGAGGTACTTTAGGTCTAGTTGACTTAATTCTTTAAGGATCACACAACTTGGTTCAATGGATTCTTGACTGCCTATGTATAGTATTTCAGAGCACATGCACGACTCTTGTTGACAATTACCTAGCTTGGACACCTGCACCTTTCACTTGGCTCCATCCAGTTGGAGTGGTGACGGTATTGGATTTGTTGATATGAGATGCACACAAGTGAAAATATTTGTCCTCGTCTAGGGAGGGAAGTGAACCCCAGCCTGCCCAATGGCAGAGACATCTAAAGACAGGAGAGTGTGGGTTGCAATAATGCTTCAAAAGAGGGATAGTCTACTAGCTCAAGAGGAAAAACTGCTTTATATAGTATCAAAAAAGCAAAAAGCAAAAATTCCAAAAAAACGTGTACAAGCTTGATTGAAAAAAAAGCTTGTGGGAATGTATAAATTTGTATAGTCAATAAGCAAGCTTGAGCTTTAAAGTCAGATCTTGTGATCCTGCAGCTGGATGACTTGACTATATTGGTCTTGCATCCTAGGATAGGTAGCTAAACTGTTTATCGTCCATTCTTCTCTTCACCCCCTCCTCTTGAGCTAGTTGCCACTTGAAATTAGAAGGGAATACCCCGCTCCTCGAGGAAGGAGTTGCTGGATTGGGGAATCACTAGGTTGTCGTGCTAGAGAAGGCAGTCTCTTTGTCATTTCAGTTGGGAAAAGCCACTATCACATACACTGCACGAGTCAGATTCATAGTCGTAAGGGTTTACGTATGAGTTGAAATATTCTGACCTAGCTATTAAGGAGACTTGAGCAGAGTTTTGGAATTCTCGAAGGCTGTTGGAATTCAAATACGGTTCTCAATAAGTCCCCACCACAAAAATTCGAATGGTCCGACTTAAGCTCCAAACTTTGATTTTGTGAAGACAATTTTGAAAATTAAACTTAATCTAATTTCTTTCTTTTTCATTTCTTTTTTTTCTTTTCTTCACTTATTGCATAAGTATTTGTTAGGGACTAGAAAAGTCGAGTATGTGGGGGTGATGAATCTCCATTTCGCACCTTTATTCTATCATTTTGTCCTTAAAACCCCTAATAAATGCATGTAAATACCTCTAATTTGCATACATTCATGTATTGTTGTGTAAATTTCGTAGAAAAAATTATTTTAATGCAAAAATTACATAATAAAGAAAAGAAAAAAGGAATAAAATACTGAAGATATTTTATAACCCTAAATCCCGAGACCAGGGAGATTCCGCAATTGACCTAGCCCTCACGTGCCTTGCAGGTGAGGTGGGCTTTGATGAAAATACTAGGACTCCTCTGGCGGGCTGGCTGGAGCGGACAGAGCACCACGCGCGGGTGGCTGGGTGAGGTACGCAATGCACGGTCGTGAGCTGGAACGGGCGAAGCGCCACGCGCGGGCGCCTACTCGAGGAGGCAAGCGGCAACGTTGGAGGGTGGAACTGGTGTACGACCGACAGCGTTGGAGGGTGGATGCAGGTCGCGGTTGGTGGTGAAGGCTCCTCCGTGTGCGATTGGATGTCTATGGTGCGACAAGAGGTGGTAAGGCGCAAAGTGCGTCTATTGTGTAGCACGTTCGCACGAGCGTCTGGCGGGGGTGGGCGCGGCTGGGTCTGGCGGTGATCTCCTGATGTTGAGTCACAGGTGCTGCAACCTGGAGGGATGCGGTGCAGCGGCATGAAGCTTGTCGTGGGGCTGCACACATACTGGAGGCGTGGGCAGATGAAGGCAGTAGAAATTCTCGATGGTGGTGTGATGGAAGAAGTAGTAGATGAAATAGGTCAAGTTCCCCTTTGATATGGAAACTTGTGCTATTTGTTTAGCGGGAGTGAATTTTTTATTAATTGATCGAAGAAAGTGCGACAGAAAATTCAAAAAAAATCATTATCTTGTTTGTAATGTATGATTTATCTTTGAAAGTGCAAATCTTTTTGTGATTTGAAGCATGGATGAAGGGAAAATGATAAAAAAGAAAGTATGAGGAAGAAGAAGAGGGAGATGGAGAAGAATGTTATACCTGGAAAGGGGGTCATGGGGTTCTCCTGAAAGAGCTGGAGCCTTAAAGGTCCAGCAGGTTTTTGCCTCGAGTGCACGGAGGGGTACGCGAAGGTTCACAATAGCAGTGAGTTGCTGTAGAAAAGGAGGTGCTCCTCCTTTGGATCTCACCGAGGAAGAAAGGCCAGTCATCACTCAAACTCGCCCGGGTCTTGCTGTCACTAAGATCAGAGCGGGAGCTCGAGGGTTATAACCCAAAAAAAATGGCGGATGAGGGTTATCGAAGGAGGCGGAGGAAGTTTTATAGGTGGTTGGGGTCTGGGCAATCAATAGGAAGAGGGGCGAGTGGAGTGCAGCGGTTGCGGGACTGCCGCAGGAAATGGGAAGTTGCGGGAAGAGAAGGGAGTGGCGAGGGAGAAGGGTGAGTGGTCACACGAGCGACGCGGGCGCGCGCAAGGGCGGAG
Source organism: Ottelia alismoides (assembly GCA_037367405.1). NCBI lineage: Eukaryota > Viridiplantae > Streptophyta > Magnoliopsida > Alismatales > Hydrocharitaceae > Ottelia > Ottelia alismoides. The sequence goes on along the minus strand of JAZKJV010004344.1, from coordinate 823,658 downwards.
TACCCAATCGTGCGAGAAGATGGGGGAGATGGGGAAGGTCACGTGGGAAGGGATACGCACATGGGATTGGAGGGAAAATAAGATGGAAGAGAAGGCGCCACATGGCGCGCTCAGGAGCGGCCACATGACATTTATTTAATTAATAATAATTAAATTAATTAATGAATTAAAAAATTAATTAAAATAATTATATAAAAAATAAAATAAGTAAAAATAATAAAAATGGGTGACACGTGGTGGCTCCAGGAGCTGCCACATGTCGCTCCCAGAAAAAACCAAATTTAAATTAAAAGAAATATCAAAAGATGTCAAATCAAAAAGTGGTCAACATGAAATTTGCTTGCCTCGATGAGTTCTACAACTTTTGTGAAGCGTCAAAAATCAAAGAAAGTAAGATGTACAAAGTGTATTTTTGGGCGGTATCTTATAGATATAAAATAAAGTATTTTTATTTTTTGCATTTTTGTCTTTTTTAAATAAGAGAATAATCAAAACAAAAATAGAGGAAATATGAAAATAATATTTACAATTTATTCTATTTTTTTGGATTTTTAATAATTAAAAAAATAAAAGGATAAAATACAAGGGCATTTTTGTCAATATATACAATAGCGGTCCAAAGCCAAAGTTTCACATACGATCTCCAATTTTAATGAAATTGGTCTTCTTTTGAAGGTCTTTGAATGTATATTAATCAAAAGTGAATAGACCTAAATCCAACAATGTGTGACAGGGATATGCGCATTTTAAGGCTCCAAGTTTCAAACTTGGACTCGAGTTTTATTGGTCAATTTTACAAGTTAGTATTTTTATATTTTTCTTTAATTAGTGTTAGTAATATATAGATTATAAAGTTAATTTTATTGTATTTGGAGTTAGTATAAAAATATACAAATAAGTGATTTTAGCTAATATACAGGTGGATATTTACAAGTGAATTTGGCTCCTTATTTAATGCAAATATGAATGCTAGAATGCAAATATTATTTACACATGCATGAATGCTAATTATGCAATATTAGTTTAAATATGCAGCTAATTACTCCGTAACAAGGCTCTATTTGCAACTTTTAGAGTGATGAATCACACATGGATCTCAGAACAATAATTATGCTACCTCTTCTTTCTGCGAACTATGGTTCATCCTTTAAGACCTTTCTGCAGAAGAGGGATGTGAGCCATGGATTCTGAAAGAGTGAATTGGATTGTGAACTTGTCGATCATCTCTTTCGTCACATCATTCATTTGGATCTTTTTATTATTTTCTTTTTTATCGCCTTTTCCTAAGCAGAGTTCTTTGGGAAAAGGAATCTGTACATCCTCTTGGTTAGTTTGTACAATTGGAGGATTAGAAGACGAAAAAAGAAATGTTTTTGAAAAACTGGGACTTGCTTCTTTCAAATCATCTGAAAGAGAGAGATTTATCAACTATTTTCTTATTTCTTTTTTGAATTCTTCTCTTTGTACATTTTTTTGGGTTTTCCTCTCATCATCACTGGATACAAAGAAAGGTAAAGCAGCTACGTCGGCATTCGACTCTGGCTGCTCTTCAGACTTGGTGGCTTCAACACCACCATCTCCATCATCGAAGGGTGCGTCTTCAATACCGCCATAAATGTCTTCTACAGGCTCGCTTGTGTTATCGAGAGTAACCTCTTCGAGCCTAGTAGAGTCTCCTCCCACTAGCATCCTACCGCTCCTAAGAGAAATGAAATCAGTGTCATCACAGTAAAAATAGTCATCGGAAAATACTTGTGATTGGAGGGTGGTCTCAGTCAAATCTACCTGCTCTGACTTTCGCTTCTGTTCGGATTTGGCTCTATCTGAGTAGGCAAGGCGGACTTCCCTTTGACCAGATCAGTGACATAAGTTTTAAACTCATCCATTTCCCGCCTAAAAGATGCTTGTTGATCGGTGATCAGGTTGACGAGGTACTCTAAAGCTAGGTTATCATGGAAATGCCCTTGAGACCTGGATGAGTCACCTCGATGATACTGAGGTTGCGGCTGAGCTGGCTATTGCCGTCGAGGTAATGCTGCTAATACTGAGGCCGGTATGTGCTCTGCCTCCACTGAGGTTGCTGGAAATGATGAGGACCGGAATGCTGCTTCTGCTCTCTGCTTTGCCCCATTGGTGCCTGCGGTGGCTGCTGAGAATAGGCACCTCCTGTTGACCAATGAAACCAGGGTGATCGTGAGTGATCCCTGGTTGTTGCGACTGGTTGTACCAAATTCCATTGACCTCAGTCAATGCTCATGTATTTCGTACTATGCTGGGGGCTAATGTGTCAGCTCAGAATGCACATGGTATATTTGTTGTACTGGAGGCCACCATCTGAGTGTCAGATGATGGTGCCTTCTAGAGTTGTGGGTACGCCGAGGGCTAATGTGTCGGCTCAGAATGCACATGGTATATGTGTTGTATGGAGGCCTAGGAAGTATGCCTCGGTCTCGATTTCTCGAGTCAGCATGTGATTTGGAAGATCGGTTGGAGACTTCTTGTATTTCTTGAGGGCACATAATCTGTGTCTTCAGATCACTCAGACATCTCTCAAGCTCGTCAATCTTATCGAGCTTGTCTAAGTTCTGACACTTCTTCTCAATTATTTCCATATAGTCAAGCTTCTAATAAATAATCCCCATATGAGCTGATGAGTATTCGATCGGAATCGAGACAAGAGAAGATGGATTCCCTTCAATATGTGCCACTCGGGAATGCTGGTGATAAGTAGGTTGCTTCATTTGATTGAAAACCTAGTCTGAGACATTATTGTGTAATTTTCTGCCATTTTCTTGTAAATGGCCCAGACTTGATCCTCGTGCATCGTGAAGTATGATCCATGGCATGAAGCATTCAGTAGTCCCTGTAACTCCAGTGTCATCCGCAAAAGAAACTCTGTACAAGAGTTGGCTTGGAATGTTCATGATGGGGACACCGTTCAATGAGCTCTCAAAATTGTCCCATGCTTTGTGGAACTGCTCGTTCTTGGTCGTGGTAAAATTACTAATCATGGCTCTGGCAGCACTTGTTCAATCAAGGGGATAGTACTTATTCAGGTTTGAAGTTTGTAACTCCTCCCACATCGAAACATATCTCCATAAGTGTTTCAGCCAGTAGGCTGCTCGATCTATGATGGAGAAAGGAAAAGTGATCAACTTGATCGTATCCTCATTCACATGTGCATCATGCATCGTACTGCAGATCAGCTCGAACTCCTGAAGGTGCAGATGCGACTTCTTAATGGGAAGCCCGTGAAACTTGGGCAGCAGCTGGATCATCTGAGGTTGGAACCCAAACTTCCTGTGAATGATAGGTATACGGATCCACCAATTAGTCGTAGTATATCCAGGTCTATAGAGTTGTTGCATTGTGCAATTTAGACCTAGTGGTAGTCTCTCTGTTAATCTAGTTGCTCCTAATCCTCAGGTCCTAGATGGTCAATATCAGGACTGTCTCATTGCACTCGTAGCTACATCAGCTCAGCTCTGACATCGTTCATGAATCTACCTTGCTCCCTAATATGGTTCTGCATTGTCTCAAGGGAAGCAAGTAGACTGCTATAGATCGCACCCTGATCGATGACTATGGAGGTGGTCTGTGGTCCTTTGCCAGCAATGTCTTCCGAAAAGCAGAAAGAATCTAAGTCAGGCTTTACTAGATCAATATGTAACTGCTGATGGTTTCTATAGTTAGAGGTGATGATGATAGAGAATGAGCAGGAGAAGAAATCGACGACGAGCTTACAGGGTTAGAGTCACGCTTGGAAGTAGAAACTCGAGTGGATTTCGATTTGGGTCGCAAGACATCCCGAACCGATATAGATGAATGGTTAGGTTCGCGAGAGAGTGGATCGGTCAGAGTTGATCAAAGCGATCGCCTTCCCATCATCTTGATGATTAATGTTGATCAAGATCTCGAAAGATTGTACTCACAACGCAATCAAACCAAAGCAACCCCGAGTTCACCAACGTAACCTCGTTGATGACCGTAAGAGTTTGATCGTTTATCTTATCAATTTTAAGGTTGTTTGGCAGATAAATCTTCTCACATATTAGCGATATTAGATAGGTGTCCGAAACTTCTACGACATATTGTCCTGAGTTCTTACCAGAAATCACTTAGTCTCATCCAGTATGGGAGTAAGTACATACCGTTTCTGGCTACCTGTGTTACTTGAGGATGGAGCCTAACACAGTATCCTCTAAACCTTCCACTATGCTAAGTAAACTCAGACCATTCCCGGCTACCCAAGTGTAACCACTGAAGATAAAGTGATTAAAGGCATGAACTAAGTAGTACTTCGGAAGAAGTCCAGACTCTGGCTCTACCTTATGAGTCGTCTCTCACTCACTGAATCTAGAAAGTGTACCTGTGATGCAATTTCAGGTGTTTATCTCCACAAGATAAGTGGAGTCCTTACGTTTATTTTAGGATCAGATAGAAACTAACAGTCCTTGTTTTAATTTTTGATTATCACTTTTTTTGGATATTTTCAAAGAAATCATCTAATGTCTTTTTTGTCTTTTTGGTATGACCCTAGATACAAGCAACTAGGTGTTTTGTCCTGAGCAAGCATCTAGCTACGGTTGCGCAGAGAAGGAAAAAGATCAAAAAATCCTAACAAGCACCTATCTCAAAAAGCCGTGGAAAATCGTCAAGAAAATCACGAGCGAAAAAGTCACAGTGGGTGCCCTGCTCCCTCAGGAGTACATCCCTGGCGAAACAGACCCTGAGAAGAAGAGAAGGGAAGCTACAAGAAGGGATACCCTGAAGGGACCCCTTCCCACGAACTTTTTTTATTACAAGAAATTACATTAAACGGCTTTGTGGTTCTGTCTCGCACAGCTCAATCTATGATGCACACATCAGAAACAAAAGACTGTGAGGCTAGGAAATACAATGGCGAAAGAGAAATCCTAAACCTAGATCTACGGCTACCCTAGCGCTTCCTCCCTACAATGACACCATCTGAAAAACACCATCTGATCAACTTTTGAACTCCTAAAAAAGAGACAGAGAAATTCGATTCACAGTCGTTGTATCGATCAGGTGAGTTTTACCAGAAAAGAATAATGTTTAATTAATTTTCTTATTTTTTTTATTTATACTTCTAAACTTAAGTGTATAATGGTTAAGCAAGGGAATGTCGAACTCAGAGTGGCAAACTGTTTAAAACTAGGGTTAAACTCTAGACAAGCTAAGGTGAAAAGGACTTTTTATTTATTTTTTAAAAGATTTTTCTGGATTTTTTATTTAATTTTTAATGAATTCTATATTTTTGTGATTTTTTAACTATTTTGTATTTTTATTTGATTTTATTATTTTTTGTTGTATTTTTACTTTATTGTTTTTATTAATTTAAGGGTTTTTAGGATTTTTATGGGATTTGGTTTATTTTTAAGGTGAAAAAGCAAGTGTATATTGAAAACTGTGATGTAATTTGGATTTTTAAAGTTGAAAACAGTAAGAAAATAGTTTCATTTTATTTTTATTAGAAAGTAGGTAAAATTATCTTTCCAATGATATATTATGCGTTCTTAAGTAGTTTTTATTTATTTAGTTATGAATTTTATATTTTTTATTTTAATATTTGATTTTTATTTTAGTTATTGGTTTATTTTGAAAAATATAGTAAAAGTTACTGTAGGTACTTTTTATTAGATTTTTAAATATATTTTTCTATTTTTTATGAGTTTGGTAGATTTTTTTAGTATCTTAATAAATTATTTAATACTTAAAAATATTTTTATTTTGGAATTTTTACCCAGCAGACCCTATAAATATTTTAAAATACCTCTACGACCTTTTGCACAACATAATTACCCCATCGACCCTGTAAATTACCCCCAAGAACCCCCACAGGCTTAAAACATATTACCCGGAGGGTTCATGGGGTAAGAGTTGGCAAGTTTACGTGGTTCGGGGAGGAATTAGGTTGTTTCAAAGGTCGTGGAGGTGATTAACATAGTTTATAGGTTCTGCTGGATAAAAATCCCTTTTATTTTTCAAAATACAATTTAATATTGTATATAGTATATGAAATATGGTATTTTTATTGTATTTTATATGTTGTAGTTTTTATTATGTATTATAATATCTATAATGATATATAATTTTAGAGGTATATGTGCAATTTATGGGAAGTATATGGGCGTGTGTATGAATATGCAAAATCTCACAGGCATCGACGTAATTATGATCAACATACCCATCCTAGGGCACGTGCTTGCTTAGCTCGAAGGACCTACTTGTAATATGAGAAACACATGGGGGAAAGCGGTACAATTTCACCAGAAAGTCACGTGGATTCCCACGTGACTCGGCTGCAGGACCTAGATGTAATTAGTTAAACTCCCGAGGGTGTATCCGCAAATTTCCCAAAGAAAATCTCACGGAAGCACGTGCAGAGCACGTGCACCGCTTAAGCGTTCGCCAGTGAGGCTGCGGTGTGAAGTTGTTGTCGACACGTGTCTAAACCTTCACCGTCTGATCTGATTTTTATCTATGGTTGAAACTAAATCTGGAGTAAAGGGGTGTTCTTCCCCAATCTCGTTCTGCAGGCGATATCGCAGGTCTCAACGAATCTACTATCCAAGGCACTTCAGATCCAAGCAATTCACGGTGCAGGCAATTATTTGATTGGCCTCCTAGCGGTTCTGGTTGTTTGTTGATATAAAAAATATCCCTTGTTTTGTTCAAATCTGCAATTGAAGTGTACGGATCTCCAATTGATGGTGGAGGTGCTTTACAATAACGTGCTCAATTGCGTCCAAATATAGCTTCGTATGGCTCGCAACTGCTGCTCGACGTGGCTTCAAATGCTTCAAGGTTAACGGTGGAAGCTTGTTCTTCCCCCAACAATTTGAATACGGCGGCGAGCAGAAATCCTCAACCTCGATCTCAGATTTGCTCTCTCAACGAGAGGATGCCACGGCAAATGAGGTACCAAATCAACGCGTCGCAGACTTTGGCGTCGATGACTGGACTCGGTATTTGATCTCCAGCAAATGTGGATGGTTCTTTGATTGTTTTGCAAATCTCTAGGTACACACAATGCTCGAAGCTCTGTTGAACTTCTGATTTAGATGCACTTCATGGAATCCACAGATGCGATATTCCAAAGGCATTCGGGATGCTTCTTGCGCCCGAACCTGCAAGTATTGCAATGAAGCTCGAGGAAGTGGTCCTTGGCAAAGGGAATGACTGAGGGACTCCCGCGACGGTGGGGATGTGGAGCCCTAAGCCTCCGATCACCATACGTGATGGGAGGAGGATCATAATGCGAATCGAAAGTGGAGAAGTGAAATTGTATCAGAATGGGATGATAGATAGCGGATCGGGTAGGGATCAAGTCGGAAAGGAACGGAGAATTATCGAGGAAATGAATGAGGAAGAGAAGAGAGAAGGAAGAGGAAAAACACACAGAGAGAGAATAAGATCTCAGCTACTAACTTGGAGACGTGGATGATAGGAGGTCGCCTGGAATGGAGCTCGCGGAGGAGTTCAAGGATTTTCGCCTCGATGCGGCAGCATGGCGCAGAGGCTCATGCACAGCGGAGCGGATCTCTCGCCAACGGCGATCGCTCCTGACCTCGCTCCTCTTCGCTCAACGACAGACGAGGGTGGCTGTCACCCACACAATCTCTCGCTCCGGAGCTCGAAGGTGGTCGAATGGCAGATCCGTTGATTTAGGGGCTAGGGCTTCTATTTATAGATGAGGTGCGATGGCATCACCGGAGGTGGTGATGGGAGCCTTGGAGGTTGGAGTAACGACCGACCATTGAGACGGCAGTTGGAGGCGGTTGGCGACGCCGTAGAGGGAAGATGAGGAAAACGGCGACGGGAAAAGAAGATGCGGGGAGTGGACCTGGTCAAATTGCGGGTCGGGCCGGCCCATGGGTCGGGCCGAACGGGTCGAGGTTAAAAAATCTTTGTCCAAAGCCCGTCCATGAGTCCCCATGGTCCATTTTGGTCATTTTCCATTGATTTTTTTAATGGTATTTCATACATATAAATGATTTTATTAATACCATCTATACTTTATATAACTAATATACGTAGCTTATATGTTACTTGACATGTAATTCATTGAATTTTTATTTAAAACTAGCGTCATAAATGAAAAACTTAAAACATATCATATTAATATATGTATAATTTGACACATATTTATATATTTTTTATTTTTTGCGGGCCGGGCCGTCCCATGCTTAAATTTCGAAGCCCAAGCCCGGCCCATAAGCGGGCTGGGCGGGCAGGCCCCCAGCCCATTGGCCAGGTCTAGCGGGGAGGAAGAAAACGTGGGGAAGAAGAAAAGGGGAGGAGAGAGAAATTAAATAAAAATAATTAATATAAGTAATAAGTTAGAGTAATAATTAAATTTAATTAAGATATAATTAACTTAAGTAATTGAGTTAGTAATTAAAGGAATAATTTATTGACTAATAATATAATTAAATAATTAATAAGTAATCAAATGATAATAAATAAATAAATAAATAATTATTAAACAAATAAATTACTAATAAATAAATAAATAAAATATTATTTACTTTAATTTAGAAATAAAATATTAATGTATTAAATAATAATATAAGTTACGGTTCATTGTACAATGTACCAATACAGACCTGAAATCCGTGTTTTTCGCATTAACTCTTATTTTAGCGAAACTAGTGTCATTTTTTAGATGATTTAATAATACGAATTCTAAAACCGAGTTTTCCTGATTCAGAGTTCATACGGCCGAGTTATGAGGTCTGGAAAATTTAAGTAGCGGCTTCGAGGCTTCGGGTTTTATTGGTATTTTACTTTAGTTTTATTTTTATATTTTTATATGTATTTTTAGAAGATTTTAGGAAAATAAATTAAGTTAATCGGGTTTACGGTTAATTAATTAAAAATCCGAGAAGTTCTTACATACAATGGGTCCAAAACATCAAAACTCATTGGTTTTATTCTAATATTTTTTGATATTTTGAATAAATAGTTCTAAGTATAAAACGGATTTTAAAAGTGAGTTTGGTCCGTTTAGAGTTTTTTTATAAATAGTTAAGAACCTTGGAAGTTGGCTTTTGCGGCTTTTACGGTTCATTGCGGTTAATTATTGTTGTGACAAAATATTTTTTCTGATATTTTAATAAAGTAATATATATTTTTATGAACAACTTTTATAAAAGAAATGATTTGATTTGAAGTTGTCTTGATGATAAATAAAATAGGTGAAATATTTACAATATTAAAAATGGGTCAATTATGTTTTTGGTCTTCATTTTTTGAATATTTTTATAACTTAAGATCCTTATCTCCCCCTACTTACTTATTTAGTCGACCCGGTCAATATTGACCTGGTCTCAGGATTAGGATCAGTATGTATATATTTCATATTTACGTCCTTCTTTTCTTTTATTTTTCATTTTATCTTTATTCTTTATTTTGGGTAAAATAAGTGTTAATTATATAATATTAATAAATGTGGTTAGAATGATAAGTAGTTGGAATTAGTGATTATTTACATGTATTTTACCAAGGATTTTAGCCAAAATGAAAGAATAAAGGCGATAAATCACGTATTCATCCAAGCCCAATAAAGGAAATAAGAAGAAAATCGAAATAGTGAGGAGCGAAAAAACACACACGCCCGAAGGATTTTTCCAATGAGCTGCGAGCTGATGAAGAACTTGCTGATGAGGAACTTGATGAGCACGTGATCTGCTCCATATAATGTAGATCCAATGGTATAGCTTTAAACTGTTTTTAAAAACATTAGTTGTTTTGTAGATTATTGAAATATGTAAGTGATTAGTATAGATCATTTATTTCCATTCAATGCCCATCATCAAAGTAAGAAATTGATCGTCTTTCCCTAAAACACATGTATAGCTTCTCCATCTCCATTAAATCATCTCCAACTCCCACCAGCGCCACCATTGGAAGAAGCACGTTGTGCTGGAATTGAAAGGGTCGCTACGACTTTCATGAGCAATCGTTCCGGATAAGGCACCATGAACATGGAGGTGGCAAACGAGTTATGACAAAACGAAAAGGACTTCCACAAGGGTTCGCAACAGGGAAGGAAAGGTGGGGTGGATGTAAGCATGGATATCGGTAGATAGATGTTGGGTTCGTAGACAGGAGTATTTGATTTACATATGTAATTTATGCAGAAAAGGTTATAATATTGAAAAAAAGAAAGTTGTAATTTTCATTCACTGAGTGAAATCTCAAAAAGCGTAGTTAGTTAGAATACCTTCCTATGATTTGCTTCATCAATAGTGTCCCCTGTCCTGTATAAAAATCTTTCCCATAAGGCTTTGCATTCTGCGGGCTTGAGTAGGGTTTTCTGAGTACAAACCTGTTGAAGTCAAGGAAGAAAGGAAGATCGCAGTACCATTAAATGGAATAATATTAATTATAGTATACTAGTACATAATTTATGATATGAAATCGGTTAAATATTGCCTTAATAAATACATAAAAAAAATAGAAGATTCGCAATCAATATTTTGATATATATATATATATATAGTGAAAGATTAATTGGTAAGAACATTTATATACCTTGAATGCTAATTCTAGAATAATGAAAATAGAAATATTCAATATATATTAAAACCAATGAACTCGAACTTAACTCTTATTTTTTTCCAATTATTATTAAATTATATTGAATTGAGAACATTCGTTATTATATTTATTTCATAAATTCTTTTTTTCTAGCCATATTAATTTTGGTGATATAATGCGAGCGATATCAACAAATAAGAGATTACGGAAATTAGCCTCACCATTGTCCAACGGTTAAAAGCCAGCGGATCAGAGGCAGTGGGCTTAGGCGTGACCATAAGAGCTTGTGATAAAATACTCTCGATGTCATCGGAGGTGTCTTCCAACCGAATTGCAGCCCTTACTGCGAGCAGCTTGAGTGCCTGGAAGTTGTTGAAACTTGAAAGAGCCCTTAGCATTGGTTTCACGACTCTCATCTTAATCATGGGAATCTCAAACTTACAGCTCTACGGGCTTCTTCAGCGGCGGCTGTATTGGAAATATCTGCGCTAAGTTGCCCTTGGAACACTCTATTGAACCTGCGGATTTATAACCCAGTTAGTTGCAACACTCGTTCAAGAACATGCGCCATCGCAAGACATAGGAGGAGACCAGAGAGATCAGAAAGTTGGCAACCTTTCTGTCATGAGCATCAAGACCATTTCGGTTCTTGTTTCGCTTCGCGACTTGGAGTCAACGACATCGGTCGCATACTGCGTTAGATCCGCAATAATCTTCTTCTCTGTCTCTTGATCGATGTCTAATTCATCCAGGTCTGAAGAAAGCCGTGTCTTGGCATTTTCTGCCACTCGGTGGAGAAGTTCCCTGATTGACGGCCATGTTCCATCATCACCAGTATCCAAAGACTTCGCTACAGGACCTTCGAGTTCCTCTTTCAGTTGCTCCTGAACTTGTTGATTAAAAATAAGTCACTGCGTGCTTCGAATTTGCGAAAAAAAATTACAAGAAATTTGATGAAAAATGTTTGATCAACCCCACCTTATATTTTTTCATAAAATCGTCTAACTTGCCGAGAAGGATAGATTTTACATGTTTCTCGAGTTCACTCACGAGCTTCTTGCGATGTTCTGATGAGTCCTCCAAACCGGCATCAGTGATCGCAGCCTCTGATGACCCCCAATATCCAGGTTTGATCGCCGCGTCTGCAGTAGAATATGCAGTACCAGTACGTACATAATTATTGAGTTTGCTTTTTTCTTGTCGATTCCAATTCCAGCTACAAAGTAAGCGTACTTTAATTTACTTGATAAGTAAATCGATGTGACGATGTGGATATGTTAGCAATGTATAATAATATAAACATATCCACAACTAAATCCCCTTGAATTCCAAAGAAGGAACACTGTGAAATAGACATGTAGATAATATCGTTCATTTCGATAAATCGGTAACACCAGTTAATTAAGATGTGCTATATTCTCGTAAAGAGGTTGTTCTGGCAAAATCCCGAATTAAGTCAAAAACCGAGTAGAATAGAAATGAGAAAAGAGAGGGAAAATTTTATGATCGAACCGTTAGATATAAAGCACTTTGCATGGAGAGATCACTACAACAAAATGGATCTGTAATGGGTCCGTAGCGATGTTTTTGTTTGAACTTGTCATTATATCTTTTGTTGTAAAGTATTCATTGACGATAATTTCCATTGCAAAATTATTTTTGACACTAGAAACTAGCGACATATATCATAACAAATCACTATATCGTTAGCGATTGTGCATATAAGAATGCTTAGTTATAGCTATTTTCAAAATTTTTGCTAGTCATCGCTAATTTTTAGTTGAAAACTGACTCTTAGTTAAATTTTGAAAAAATAATAACAGATAAGCGTTGCTATATAAAATTGTTGCTTTTTGCAAAACAATAGATATGATTTGCTTTGCTAATTTCAAGTATAAAAATAGAGTAAATTACAAAAAAGTCCCTAAACTATATGCATAATTTCAATGCCGTAACAAAAACTTTTTAAAGTAATAATGTGATATATAATCGCTTGATTGTATAAAAATGCGGTATTCCTTTAACATAAATGGGTGACCAATGTTATCTTTTAAGTTCTACAGACCAAAATGGCCTAATAATATTACCCTTCCCCACAGTCTTCTTCCTAGTCACCTGACCTAACCACGGTTTACTCTCCACGACCTTCATTGGCACGGGTTTGGAGGCGAGAGGGCATAGGTAAGACCTCTCCTCCCTCCCTAGATGTTCCCTTCTCTGGATGGCCTCATCCATTCTCCTCCGATTGCTTAATATTTAAATATCAAACAGAGGAACTATGATTGCATTCCAAAGTATAATTACCAAATGAGAGAAAGAAATTGCCCACATTCATTCATATTTTAGTGACAATCTTTTTCCTTGACGATGAAATTACACATTGCAATGAATAATTTGAATATCCATTACTATATCTTCTGATGTTAAATGTATAACAATAAACACTATTCTTTGCAACGTATCATTTGTTCTTGTAATTAGTAACGTGTATCATATTTATTGCTAAATAATCATATAACGATGATTTATCCGTCAGTTTATTCGAAAAATTGTACTAATCTAACTTATTCGAGAAAGTTTACTAATCATTACTAAATGTAACAACAATTAGAAGAAAAAGTCAACTAATAACCGTATTTAAATGATCCATTTATGTATTTAACTCCGAAAGATGTGACAACGACTGTTAAATTATTCGTTGCATGAGATCAATTTTGTTGTAGTTTATCCACCTATTGCCGATGCAACACTCATAAAATGTCGATAACAAGAATGAATATGCCACTTATAAGAGGCTACTGACTCGCTTTTCAAAAAGTAAGGATTACATTCCACATGGTTATTGTGTTATGGTATCTTAATTGTAGATTGATATGGAGGATAACAATTAGAAATTCACTTACATTCTTTTCACTTATTTATTCATAAACACATCATGCATGCTTTACATAAACAACAATAATTTTTTCCCTTCGTCATTACAAGTATAACTTCAATTCCAGCTTCGTCTTCCTTCTTCAATAAAAAGTTTTATCATTTAGACCACCCTTCGCTTAACATATGTTATTAATTAATGTTATTAGATAGCTTACAGAAAATGTGCCGCACCAAACAACTGCCCCCTCTCATTATCGAACTTAATTCAAAATATTTACAAATAATTTGTATTATTAAGATTTGGCTCATTTAGATTTCAGGTTAACATTGCAAAAATGAATACCAATCGAATTTGAATAATTAATTCAATCGATATCCCTACCAATACATGTTAACATATCCATGTCTTAAACACCTTGCCATTGCCCAATTTTGTTTCCATGTAAGAGATGCCAAAAATTAGAATATAAAGGGGAGATATTTAGGTATAGGGAGATGCTAAATATTGACAATCATTGAACAATTTTCTCCACAAATAGCATTTGATATGTACACTGATCTTTCAAGAATTGATCTTGCGGAAACAGTACGGAAGAGATTTTTCCTCGAGCATAGCCTTGTCTTTAATTCTCATTTAGGGCATCGCAGGAAATTTTTTCCCAGTCAGGGTATGATTCGGCGAATGGTTCGTCAATCAGCAAACCGTTTGCCGACCATACATAAAAATAATATATAATATTATTTCGAATAACTTTTTAATTTTATATTATAAAAAGGGGTTGATGGGGCTGCCCCGCAGGGCAACCAACATGACTACTCGCCCCATTTTTTTGGTAATTTTTTTTATTTTTTTGAAAAATTTCACCATGTATATTCATCCATATATCCGTCCTATATGCCAATCGAATTTCGTCAGAAACAGAGACTCATACGGCCTCCATCCAGGCATGGACGATTAAAAAAATCCTACGACCATTAAAAAAATGATGTCTGGATGGAGGCCTTAGAAGTCTCTGTTTCTGACGAAATTCGAATGACATATATGAGGGATATATGGATGAATATACATGGTGATATTTTTCCAAAAAAATAAAAAATTTTTGCAAAAACTGGGGTGGGGGCAGCCCCATTTTCCCCTATAAAAATAATATATAAAAATATTTGGAATTTAGAATCAGCAAACCATTTGTCGATTCTCAATTCTAAATATTTTTATATATTATTTTTTATAATATAAAATTGAAAAATTTTCCGGAATATCGTTTATTGGCGAACGGTTCGCCGATCGATGAACCGTTTGCTGAATCATGCCTTGACTGGAAAAAAATTTCCTATGATGCTCTGACTGAGAATTACGGACAAGGCTATGCCCGATCCTGAAAAAATCTCGACCACGAAAGCGACGAACAATACGAAACAACAATATGAAGGATAAATTGGTATTATTAAATCACAAAATACCTGCACTGCCGATGTCAAATTCTGACAGAAACAATTGAGTGAAGTCACGGGAAGCAGCAGCGAATCCCTTTTTTCCACTGATTAATGCATTATGAAAAGCTCTTTTGAAGTCTTCCAAGGTCTTTTTTTCCAGATGACCCAATATGGCTTTATAGGCTGGATATATCAACTGCAAAGGTCAATAGATTATCAACCCTGTCTCAGGAAGTTTAAAAAGAAGAGACAAGAACATTGTCGAAAATTTATTTTTATTTAAATAGAAATCTAAACACTTTCTAATCTCCTTTATGTTCTGCATAGTCTATAGACGGGAAAAAGGAAAGTACAACTTGAACCAAACAAAACTAACCCTTTTTCTATTATGATTTGGAGTTGCATTAGGATTAAGAGTACTAAAGAAATTGAAATACCCATAAAAACTGAGTTGTGTTCAACTAAATTCCTTACGAGAATAAGGATATCACTTTGTACTTGAACTGTAGAAGTGGTTTGAGATGTTTCCAACAAAAAAATAGAGGAGAGAACGGGAGGGAGGAGAGCGAAGAGAACGATGGAACATAGAGACATGTATTTGTTCTTACTTAGCCATTTTTCTTCTCCGAAGGACATTAGTAGTGACCGATCATTATCATATCGTGTTGTCTCATTTGTCCCATGATTCCATGATGATGGTTGATCGTGCATTTAGTTCGTTCTCCCCAACAACCATGATTGGAGATGATGTAATATCGATTAGTATCCTAACAACTGATATACGAGCTAGATGATTTGGAAGTGTTACCTACATCCCTTGCACTTCCAATTAATGATACCAAAGAGAAGTTTGATAGTGATTGAGAAAACACAACACAACATCTACAAATTCTTTAGAAATCATAAAGAATTGATGGTTATGGTAAAGGCTGAGATTGAGAGCATCCGGAATGCGATCGAGGAGATTTATGAGTCAAGATATGGGTTGTTGCACACTCCAGTTAAGTTTGGTAGCACAAATTTAAGAAGATTTTGCTATGATTTTTTACATCTTGCAAAGTGGGTATATTTCACTTTTTGCAAGAAGGCCGGTGGAGATATCCTCCAATCAAGGTGTTGATGCATGGAATGCGGATGCTAAACAAGAATTGCATGCTTGAGAGAAGAGTCATGACATGTAATGGCGCTCCAATCATTCTCACCATGCATCTGTTGTCGACATCTTTATCAAATAGGCATGAGACAAGAAGAAGTGAATGTGGTATTCTTCATCAAAGGACTGTTGGACATGCGAGCCCACGACGAGCCATTATGCAATAAATGTTATTGCGAAAATCATTCCCTAATCTGAATGAAGAATAAATAATTTCCAAAATATGAGCCACTCCAATTCATAGGTTGCATAATAGGTCCCTTAGTACAATTAGGGATATGTACCATGGCCATCTTAATGATCATACAGCTGTTGATTCAATTATTGAATCGTAGAGCTGGTGTTTGGATGAATATCTAAAGAGTTAGATTGAGGACTCATCAAACACTGTCAAATGATTGTTAAGAGGTGATCTCCAGCCTGAGTAGGAGATGGCAATCCTTTCTCATTTGGCTGATATCTGACCGACCTCTTGATGCAGTTCCTCTGCATGGGAATAGAGACTCAGAGGTGCCAGATTAGTTAGGTCAAAGAGTTGACTTAACGAGATCGAGATAACCAAAGACCTATGTCGTATGCTTTCATGATATAGGCACGCATCCCCTGACCAGAGACAAATGTGTTACTATATGTCTAAGTATGTACATTTGGCAAACAAATAGGTTGATGGCCTAATCAAGGTCTATACACTAGCGCGTTGGTGTGCATATAAGGGCATATGAGTAATACGATCTCTCAAAGGGATCATACAGGATTATTACTGAACCTGAAGACAAGAACTCACTAATGAGATATTGGGAAGAATCAAATTCCGTGCACGGTCGTCTCGTTTTGGAAGCTTGACTAAATTCGTATGCTTGATATATACTTTTGAAAAGTATATGATCAATACCTGGGTATGATATATGCTTTTGGAAAGTATATGATCGATACCAACTCCCAATAGTCAAATAAGAAACTTAATGATAAAACCCTGAAGGAAACAGTCTAAAAGAGATCTAAAACTTTAGGTTTTTTTGTCTTCTAATATGCAGGATGTACAGGTATTAGGAATGTCTGAGGGTGATGTGATCATAAATGATTGTATAACCATAACGCTTCCATTCCGAGGGAGTGATGAAACATGTATTGATTTTAGTGACTCCTCTCAAAGAGAAGTAATATGAACTTAGTCCAAATGTTGGACATTAATCTGAATGTGATTTAGATGTAATGAGAAGATTAGATTTGGGAGCTCCGCAAGATCTGTATTTGAGATGTAATCTCAATATCCAAGTCACTGTACGTGGAACAATCAATCGCCATGTCCTTATCTCCAAGTATCGGTCGAGAAAGAGCATTATCCTTAAAAGAGTTCATAGATAGTTTCATTGTTGATATATGTATTCGAGCATTGAGAAAATGGATAATTAAATGTGATTTAATTATCATGAGTAATATGAATTTGATTCATATTATAAGGAGAGTTATCTAAGATAATTAAATGTGATTTAATTATCAAAGATATGAATAATCTGAATTCATATTATTTGGACACATGAGAATTGAGATCCAAGATGATTAAATGTGATTTAATTGTCATGGATAAGAATAATGTGGATAGCACTATCCATATTATTTAGATATGTTATAATGTGATTTATAATATATTAAAGAGAGCATATTATGATTTATATTTGTTGATTAGTTGTTAATGTGAATTGGATTCACATTGAATGATTAGTTGAAGATATAATCACTTTTTGTTTTGGGTTGTGAATGAGATTCACATTTTTTCCAATGGCATGATTGCAATGTTTACAAGATAATTATGAATTATCTTTATGAAATAATTTACGACAATTATTGTTGTAAATCTTGAAGATATCATGAGACTACGAGATCTCATGAGATAATGAGATCTCATGAGAAGAGTGGTCGTCCCCCATTATTAGGGGATGAGGTTTATCTCCTCATTATCTCCAAGACCAGTCAAAGTGATTTAAATTGGGATTAATTATGCTAATTTATCCATATAAATTAATTAAAATTAAATCAATTGTTGTTGTGTTTTTACAATAATATCTTAGCTATTGAAAGAAACACAAATCAATCTCAACCAAAGCTGACCTGATTAGATTAGCAGAAGACTGAGTCTTCGTTCGGACCATTCGATAGGAGACAGAGCAAAGTAGAGAGAAAGCTTTCAGAAATCTATATTTGTGTGTGTTGTCCATGGATTGAGACACATGGACTCCCAAAATCCTATATAAGAAGAGGCACCCCTTGCTCTTCGAGAGATACATTTATGACAATAACAAATGCCCTCTTCCTCTCTCTCTCTACACGTCATATGCCTCTCTCCCTCTCTTTTATGGCCATCCACCATGGAGTCATAGAGAGAGTCGCCATCGCTGCAATTTCGTTGTTATAATGTCGGAGTATTTGCTCGTGGATCTCTATCTCCTTCGGTGTGCCTCGCTCATGAAGAAGACGTCGGATCTCGTGTGATGAGATCAGGAGATTTGTCGCTTGGATCATCAACTTGGATTGCGAGAAGGATGCATCTCATCAACGCGCTCGCAAGCATCTCCACCGTTGGATCAGACTTGAGACAGGAGGTCACTTCATTTAGAGACTCGATCGCAACCATACTTCAAGAGGTAAGCCTTATACCTAATTGTAGTTTAGATGAAATGATCCGATAAAAGTTATTGGATCATGTGGTTTCGTCATATTATAATTTTTAAATTCCGCTGCATCGAGCAACTATTGCGACTAGTTGCTCCCGATTACATTTGATGCGATCCACATACTTCCGTGATGTGCTTGAGGATCTTCCCATATCCTTCAAAAGCCAAATTGGAGGTTTTAGATGTGATCCATAAATCTAGGAAGACTTGGGTTCATAAGTATTGTGAAAATGTTATCGTATTTCAATTTTTGCAGCCATGTTATGTGATTAAATTTCGATACTATTTAAAAAATTTAAACACAAAATTTTCAATTAGATAATGTTCCCCATTAATTAAGTAAATTTTAGAATTTGAGTTTGCGTGATTTGGAATCTGATAACGCAAGATATGATCATGTTAATGAACATATATCCACTATTTCGGGACTGGCGAATGATGACGTAATTAAGGAGTTAATTACTGTTTTAAAATGCTTACATGCTAATCACATAAGTTCTATTTTAAATCAAGTTAGAAAACTTTAGAAACTGATTTTTTGCTGAATTTATATTTAAAACGAATGAGATATGCTAATTTTATTAAGTTAGGGTCACTGTTGAAAATTGCAATCCTAATCATGAACCTTGTAATAGTCATTTAAGAAACTTGTGAAATTAATGGTTAATTTCCTGTAATAATTATAGATAATATTTGGTAAATATTTGAATGATAGTTGTTCCCTTAAATGATATTGGCTCAACCAATAAATAATTAGATATGATCTAGATCACCAATTGGTTACTTGATACACATTCAACAAACATGTTACTTGAATAAGTTTGGGAATTTGTATAGCAAATTTCCTTATGATCAAAATGGTTTTGATTATTACTATATGGTATAATTTCGGTTGAAAAATCGATGAACATCTCAAATACACAATGATCAATTTGGCATTATCCTTTCCTGAGGTGGATATGGTATCTAGTCGGGGAGTATTGGGGTAACAAGTTGCACCGTGTGCGGCCTGTCACACTCCCGTCGGTACTGGCCATGACAACGGGTAGGGACTCGATAATGCTGGAGAAATCATGGTATATTTTTTAATTATTAAAATATGAATTAATATGTACTTTGAGACAATACCATATATTCAAGTAACAATCAAGTTTGTTGATTGAATTGGAATGATAATTGATTTAATGTGATTCAATTAATTATATGCCATTAAAAACACTCTATTATGAATAGATGTGTATTTCCCTTTGAAGAATTAATTATATGAATATGATTCATGATCCACAACAACAACAACAAAAAAGCCTTTTTCCACAATTAAGTAGGGTCGGCTACATGGATTCTTTGCCTCCATTCAGATCTATCTTGGATCAATCATGGGTTTATATCCACAAAATAAAGATCTATTCGTATGGTCTCCTTCCAACACTTCTTGATCCGTCGAATATGATTCATGATAATAAATTGAAATTTGAATAAGAGGTGGAGGATCACATAAGTGACATCCATGGCCTCCCGTCAAGGAGATGGGTTCCGTCGCCAAATATTATTTGTAGGAGACGCCTGTCCGAAGTGACAGCTCTAGCATACAATCCATTTGGATCGGGCTCTTCACTTCTTAAAAGAGTAAGGACGTATGCGTAATGACCCTAATATCGGATTCTCATATTATTGGAGTGATATTGGATTGTGCATAGTGAGTTGTATTCCTATTGACGGTTGGTTCAATTAATAATGGGTCAACATCACCTTATGGGTGGTGGGACCGGGTGTTAAAGACCAAATTGGGAGATGCAAGTTGGACTTGCAAGGCAAAATATGTTCTCGCTTCTTTTTATCAGAGTTATAGGTTCTCATATTATTGGGATGTGTCAAAGAAAAGAAAGGAGCTCACAGATCTTGCTAGAGATATAATGGTAAGTATATCTCTTACATTGAAAGTGATTAAGGGAATGAACTTTCAATGTTGACAAGGCAAGACAACTTTGATATAAAATTCCTAAATCAAAGTAAAATGTGCATATATATATATATTTATGCAAATTTCTTATTTCAGATAATCCTCATTAAACCCACTCAGTAATATGCTCAATAATAACTAGTAAAATATCATGGATTGGAAACATGATCAAGATATTGTACTTGCAGTTGGACACATAATGTATGTGGTTGCAATGTGCATATTTCCGTGTAATAATGAGGAATGACAATTAAATAGACCACAGGTCTACAACCCTAGGGTTTGTATGTCTCTATACTCTTGATCTTTCGTCGAATGTACTTTGGAAGTGACATGTCGATGATGATCGTAATTGTCGAATAATCCTTATAAAATCTAAGAAGATTTTATAACCATTGCATGTACCTATAGTCTTTACGTTTGGACTTAGAAATTAATTAATTACTATAGTACTCAGTCTCGAAGCCGCATGCCGCTAGAGGACATATACAGCACGTGCAGGACCCATTGCGGCGAGCACCTATCGACATCAAAGACCGGACATAGGCTTGATTCTGAGTAGTTAGCATTTGGTTCTTCACGTGTAGCAATTGCCTGCTTAGGATGATTTCCGTGTGCATATCGGCATTTAGTATATGGTTACAAATTTATGTTTTGCATCCCACATGGAGAGAGCTGGGAGGCACTGTAAGTATTCTATCTGATCATTCACCATTTAGGCACTAAGGTGAGATTTCCATCTTAGTGTCGCCTTGCATTCCTTTTCTAATATTTTCCCTCTATTTTGGATCAACTAGGAATTAAAGAAAACAACAAAACATTAGGAGCTTGTATTGAATCTACTCAAAACAAGTGATAGCACAAAAAAAATAAAAAAAGGACTGCTAGAAAATACTTGACCTGAATAAAATTGATTAATTGGACTCATTGCCTTGGGGTGAGCAAAGCCCTCATTTGTTTTCAGGTTGCATTGGAAGGTCTCCTTCCCTATGAGTTGATGATCTTTAATGAGTAGAGAATTGACTTTGTCTGAAGTATAGTACTTAGTCTTGAAGCCGCGTACCGCTAGAGGTCCTATACGACGCGTGCAGGACTTGTTGTGGCGGGTACCGATCAGCATCAGAGACATGACTTAGGCTTCATTCTGAGAACTTAGCATTTGGTTCTTCACGTGTAGCAATTGCCTTCTTAGGACGATTTTCGTGTGCATATCGACATTTAGTATAGATTTACAAATTTCTATTTTGCATTCTGCATGGAGAGAGCTGGGAGGCATTGTATGTCTTCTAACTGAGCATTCATCATTTAGGCACTAAGGTGAGATTTCCATCTTAGTGTCGCATTGCATTACTTTTCAGATATTCTCCCTCTATTTTTAGATCAACTAGGAATCAAAGAAAACTCCAAAACATTACGCGCTTGTATTGAATCTATTCAAAATAAGTGATAACACAAAAAAAAATCAAAAAAGGGACTTCCAAAAAATACTTGACTTGAATAAAATTGGTTAACTTGACTCATTGCCTTGGGGTGAGCAAAGTCCTCATTTGTTTTCAGGTTGCATTGGAAGGTCTTTTTGCCTATGAGTTGAGTGGCTTCGTAAGGATTAGAGCCCAAAACCTAGTTAGTGGTTTCCTTGTGTATCGCTTAGATTTCCAAAGTATTGGTGCTTCTATCGTACATAGATGAGTAGGGCTTGGTCGGAAATGATGCTCTCTATTGTGTAGAGCATTGACCTTGTCCAAAGTATCGAGCATAGGCCACACCTTCACCGGGTTGTCTGTCTCATCGTCTTGCGTCCGAGTAGGAGCTCGCACGCTCATGGGTGATTCCGTTGCGAGCGAGTTACGAAGTATTGGTTTTGCCTATCGACTTCCTCCCTCTATTTCTTTAGTTGAGTAGAGATCCAGGAAGGGTTACAAGGACCTTAAAAAGTGCAGATTACATGTTACAAGGAAGGAGGACAAGTACGTGATACTTTCCAGCAGCACTCTCGCTCCTATATGTGTAGCGCTCTAAGGACTCGTTACAAAATAAATTGCATGAATTCAAATCTAAAAACAACAAAGATAATTGCCGATCCTTCACAGATTCACGGGTCGAGTTGGTGAATCCATTGTTTTGAGGTTTGATTGATTAGTCTTATAAGGTCAAGAAAAAAAATATCGCGCATTTACGCAATTTTGCTCTCCTTCCATTTGACCCTCGCTCATTGTGAGCCTTCTACTGTTTTACATTCCTTTTATTTCTTGTCTACCTTCCTACTCTTCATCCATCATCTATTGACCCTATCAAGATGTCGGCACACAAATGATTTAGTCAGGATCCTATCGACGCCCATATCAATTCCGTGTCGCCAACATCTTCAATAAGGCAGGGTGATCTCTAAGAAGTTAGTTCGGATCTTGTGAATTTCTCCTTGGACTCCCCTATTCTCTCTTCTTTCAATACTTGCCTTTCCCCAATAAATCCGTTGTTCGGGATGGACTCGCAACCCGAATTATCTCTTCCCCTTCAAATAAATCGGGATTACTCTTGTCCCATAATCAACCCTCTATGAATGGAGATCGATTTTAGTCAATATCCTATGCTCCTTCACAGTATTCCTGGATTGACCTTAATTCCAGACTCATCTCAACATTTGGTGTTTAGGAAGAAATTGATCAGGGTTCAAGTCTATTCTAAGATGGCTCCAACTGACAGAAGAAAGGGTCCGTAGCCCCATCCAGCCGAACCAGCAGACCAAGGGGAATGACAATACACTACACAGAATGAGGTCAACAGTTAGTTGCTCGCTTCTATCCATGCTATCCAACATCAATTGACCAATCAGGCTTTGGCCCAAACTGGATTCCAAGACATATTGAATGATCTAAGGAGGAGGACTGATGCAAGAGATGGTCGAAGAGGGGATGAGCTGAATCCTGGCCAAGAGTACAACTTTGGAGGTGCTGGAGATGAACTTTCAGTGGGAAGACCCGAGTTTAATAGAATGGATGCAGAACCACAACTGCCAAAGCCTACATTGAAACAAACATACAATCCTGGAGCGGGCCGTATCACTGAATGTATCCAAATTCCACAGATTCACACCCACTTCGAGCTGAAGCCGCAGTTTTTGTCTCTACTTCCCACATTCCATGGGAACACCACTGAGGAACCATATATCCATCTCAAGAAGTTTGGCCGCATCTGTGCTACTACTCACTACCCTGGTATTCCATTTAGGGTAGTCAAGATGACCGCCTTTCCCTTCAGCCTCAAAGATAAGGCCTTATATTGGGTCGACCACTTAGGGAAAGTAGTCACGACATGGGAGTAGCTAAAGTATGCATTTCTCCACAAACTCTACCATCTCGGTTGCTTGAACCAGATGTGTGCCTGCATCTCCAGTTTCTGTCAGCAACCCCACGAAACCATCCATGAAGCATGGGAAAGATTTAAAGATCTCAAGGAGAAGTTCCCCCTCCACGAGATTTCAAAGATTAGTTTCGTACAACATTTCTTTGTTGGGCTCACACTTGAGAGCCAAAAGCTCGTTGATGCCGCTTGCGGTGGCTCTCAATTTAACAAGGACGAGGACGTGGTGTGGAATGTCTTTGAGGAAATGGCTGAAGGAGAGGTCGTTCAGTCCTCATCATACGCCTACATGAAGATGCATGCCACCATCTGCAAGCCAGCAAACATGTCTACCCATACTGAAGATAAGGACGAGAGCTCAAACTTAGCATTATTGGGAGCCACTTGTCTAAGGTCAACATTATTGAGAAGAGCTCCCAAGACCTCGAAAAATTCTGTCGTCGAGAAGAGAATCTAGGGTCTGGAGAAGCTCGACTTGGTTTCTCAACAACTGAGCAGCTAGTTCGAGCCCTGAATGCCAACACTTGCAACTCTGTGTCTGCTACTGACGAGAACTCCACTGAGCAGAAGGAATCACCTCGTATACAACCTCCTCAACCGAGTCTTCCGCAGCTTCTGCCAGTTCAGCACGTATACTACGTGTCGGTCCCGGAGCAGTCCCCGTAGTCCCAGAATCATATGGTTGTCTATCAACCAGAGCTACAACCAGTATATCAAGAGCAGTTTCCTCCTCCCCCACCCCAAATTCAATAGATCAATGGTGTGTGGGAAAATGAACAGCAACTGACCCATCCTCAGAGACACTCCCAGGGTCAGAACTCGGACAATTGGCCACCTCACCAGTAGCAGCAAGGAGGTAGGAACTTCCAGCCCTTCCTGCCTCAAAATCAGCATTCGCAACAATATGGGAATATATGGAGGTAAGGATACCAGCAGCAATCTGGCTACCACAATCAAAGACACCCTCCACAACAACCGGCTGCATCATATCATAATTCATATCCTCCCAACAGTATTCACAATATCACTCTTGTTTTCCTCCTCACCAATTTTTGTAAGGTTACCAACAGCAACCCCCTCCACATTATCAGAACCAGAGGCCCCAAGGGGGCAATTCATCTGAGGTTGCACCGGTGAACACGACCCTTGCTTGTCTTGAACAACTTGTCAGAAATATCATTAAGATGACCCAGAAGATTGACGACCTGACGGATGCCAAAACTGTCATACCAACCCAGGTCGAGGCCAACCCTAATAACTTTCGACGCAAGGAGAAAGTAGCTTGCAGTGATTTGCTTGATCATGTAGAAATAGTTTGTTTATATCTAACATTGTTACTCTCAGGAACGGTAGAGCGCTGCAGCCATCAGCAGCTACGAAGGGAAAGAAATTGTATCTGACGGGGAGTCGTCAGTCTAGCCAACATGAGGTGCACACAACATTTTTGGAGGAACACCATCTGCAGAAAACTCACAAAAAAATGAAGAAAATACAAAAATACAAAAGGATGACAACAACCTCAGTGGAGATCGACCGACATTGGAGACAAATGCACATGTCCTGGAACCAGCTTCAACCTTGAAGGATTTTGCACCTACAACGAAGCCAAAGACAACACCAGATCTCGAGCCTATAGTT
The DNA here is from genome assembly GCA_037367405.1 of Ottelia alismoides. Classification (NCBI taxonomy): domain Eukaryota; kingdom Viridiplantae; phylum Streptophyta; class Magnoliopsida; order Alismatales; family Hydrocharitaceae; genus Ottelia; species Ottelia alismoides. Next base: position 797,998 of record JAZKJV010004344.1, on the reverse strand, counting down.
TTGGGTACACACATTGTAGATGACTCTGTACCTTTTTGCCATCTACCTGTAAACAGCGATATGGACACAATTCTTAATGTCATTATTGGGGATTCTATATATATTCCTTTTCCAGAAGCAATGAAAAAACACAAAAAAATGAAAAATCTAAAAAATGCTTTGTCCGACCCTGCCATCATTGAGATGATTAAGAATTTTATCTTCAATATGCCATTAATGAAAGCTCTTGAGTACATGCCAGTTGTAAAGGAAGGATTGAATGATGCTGGTACAAATAGACATAGGCCTCATACGCACAACTCCAGAATCAAAGGTGGAAAGTCTGAGAAGCACATCCTTACAATGGCCACAGTGAATGCTATCAGCAATCTCTCAGATAAGAAGCTAGATAATGGAGCGCCTCTTGTGTGTTGTCAGATGTTCAATCAGGAGTTCGAACGCACTGTGCTGGACAACGTGTCTTCTGTTAACTTGATGCCAACCTCATTGCTCACAAAATTTATATCAGGACCGCTCAAGCCCATCAAGACGATTCTGCAGTTTGCAGATAAATCAGTCAAGCGGCCAAGAGCGTATTTGAGGACATGATAGTCACGGTTCAAGGGAAGTAGTTCCCAGCTGATTTTGTTGTATTAGACATGGACGTCTCTACGCCTCTGCGCCTCACCCCAATCATACTTGGATGACCATTCCTGTTGTCGTCGAACGCAGTAGTGAATTATGGGACTGGAGAAATTACTTTCGGTGCTGGCAGTGAAACGATCAAAATAGAAACCCTGTCTAATGCCAGACCGTCAGAAGGAACATATGTATCATGTGCAAGGGTAATTGATTATTCTGAAGACTGCGACTTTTTAGCCGAAATTCAAGACACCAATTTCTTTATGGATGACAACGAGATCCATGAATTCCTCTCTTCCATGGAAGGATTGGAGACCGCAGTCAAATTTCCCCTTATCAATCATGATGAGATGGTTGATGGTCTACTTGAGGAGACCCAGGTGGCGATGATGTGCCTTCAAGATCAAGAGTAGATTATTGAAGAGTTTTGCAAGGAAGAGGAGATCATTGAAACATTCTGTAAATTATTGAATGACAAGGCAGAACATAGCATGGTGGATGCCAAACAGATGAAAGAGCCACCACCAGAATTAATAGCTGAAGTCACTTTTGAAGCAGCTCCTAGCCCACCTGAGTTAAAACCTTTTCCCTCCAATATGAGTTATTCCTTTCTTGCAGGAGAACCTAACATGCATCAAGTCATTATCAATGTGAATCTGACCGCAGACCAAGAATCTCGTCTGATGGAGGTTCTTGAATGCAACTGCAAGGCAATAAGCTGGAGAACTTCAGATCTCCATGGGATCAATCCATCTTTGTGCTTGCATCGCATGTTCCTGGAGGAAGATTGCAAATCCTCTTGAGAACTTCAGAGAAGACTCAATCCTAATATGCGAGAGGTTGTTATGAAAGAGATCCAGAAATGGTGCAATGTGGAATTCATTTATCCCATCTCCGACAGCAAATGGGTGAGCCCGCTGCATGTGGTGCCAAAGAAATCAGGGATCACCATTGTAAAGAATGACAAAGGAGATGAGATTACGACCAGAGTACCCACTTCTTGGAGAGTGTGCGTAGATTACAGAAGACTTAATCTCTCCACCAAGAAGGAACACTTTCCTTTACCCTTCATCGACCAGATTCTGGAGAGATTAGCCGCGAAGGAATAATTCTGCTTCTTAAATGGCTACTCTAGATATAACCAAGTTCATATCACTCCTGAAGATCAAGAGAAGACAACGTTTACCTGTCCCTTTGGTACGCACACCTTCAGACGAATTCCGTTCGGGCTATGCAATGCCCCATCCACATTTCAAAGGTGTATGCTAGCAGTTATTTCCGACATGGTTGGCAACTATCTTGAGATCTTTATGGACGATTTTTTGTTCTACGGGGACTCATTCGGTCAATGTCTGGATTATTTAGAACGAGTCTTACGGAGGTGCTGCAAAGTAAATCTGGTTCTCTTGGGGGGAAAAGAGCAATTTCATGGTGACCGAAGGAATTGTACTGGGTCACGTTGTTTCTAAACGTGTCATGGAGGTTGACACAACCAAGGTGGAGCTAATTTCTAAAATTGAGCCACCTACAACAATCAAGAAAGTCAGGTCATTTTTGGGCCACGTCGATTTTTATCGATGATTCATAAAGATTTTAGTAAGTTGGCCGGACCTTTGATTGAGTTGCTCGGCAAATAGAATGAATTCATTGTGGATGACCGTGTGCTCCTTGCCTTCAATCAGTTGAAAGAACTTATCACTCAGGTCCCTGTCTTGCAGCCACCAATATGGACTCAGCCTTTTCAGATAATGACCGATGTGCCAGATTATGCCATTGGTGCTGTACCCAGACAGAGGAAATATAATGTACCATTTGCAATTCACTACACTAGTCGAACGCTCGATGAAGCCCATCGAAACTACACGGTCACCGAAAAGGAGCTGTATAGGTAGTCTTCGCCTTAGAAAAGTTCAGATTATATATCCTCGGATCCAAAGTAATTGTTGCATAGATCATTCGACCATCCGATATCTACAGCAGAAGAAGGATGCCAAACCACATCTTATCCAGTGGATCCTTCTCCTCCTGGAATTTGACCTTGAAATTAGAGATAAACCTAGGGTATAAAATGTGGTGGCCGACCATTTATCTAGGCTTTCTGAACTAGAATCTCCTGAGTTGAGTCTACAACTAATCACAGAGACCTTTCCAGACGAGGCAATTCTGTCAGTCACCCCGCTTCCGTGGTATGCAGATATTATGAATTATCTCGTGACCAAGAGAACCCACAAGATTGAACGAAGTTGAAAATATAAAATTTCTTGTCTAAAATCCATTTCTATCAGTGGGAGGATCCATATCTATTTTGTGAGGGGGCAGACTGTATCTGGAGGAGGCGTCCCGCTAACCGGAACGTGCCGTGACAGAGATCTTTCCTCTTCTTTTTCCTCAAGTGAACATGTGGCAATCTCATAAAACATAAAACCTTTGTATTTCAGTTCACAACACCAAGAAGTGTATTACACAAGTTCTATCTATTACAACTTCTTACAAAATAACACAGACAATACAAAAACAACGAAATCCTCAGGACGATGTTCCAAGTGTCCTCGCCTTGTGTCATGATCAAGACTTTGAAGGACATCATTCAGGCAGGAAAATGATAGCAAAAGTTCTTTAAAGTGGCCTTTGGTGGCCAACGTTATTCAAAGATGCAGAAGATTATGAGTGTTGCATTGACTGTCAGAATATGGGCGGAACCATCAGAATGAGAGACACGATGCCTCTAAAATTCATTTAGACTTCAGACGTCTTCGACGGATGGGGCATTGACAGCCAGAGCTATGAATACATTCTTCTTGTTGTCGACTATGTGAGTTGTTGGGTGGAGGCTATTCCCACCCAAACCGCTGACAGTAGGATTGTCTGTCGATTTTTGAGAGATCATATCATAGCACGGTTTGGGATTCCCAAGGTTATAATTTCTGACGGGGGTAGTCATTTCATAAATAGAGAGGTGAAGAAGCTAACTCAAGAACTCTGCATAGAACATCGTGTTGCTTCACCTTACCACCCACAGTCCAATGGCTTAGCTGAGTGTTCAATCAGGGAGATCAAGACAATTTCTACAGAAGCTTGTGTATCCTGATCGCAAGAACTGGTCTCAGCTGTCCGATTTAGTTCTTTGGGCTTACAGAACCGCGTACAAGTCACCCTTGGGAATGTCTCCCTACCGCCTTGTGTATAGAAAGCCATGTCATCTGTTCGTTGAATTGATTCACAAATCTTTATGGGCCATAATTATTTGTAGTTTTGATTCTGAGAATGGCGGGAAGAACTGAAAATTGGATATGAAAAGATTATTGGAATTCAGATACTATGCATACGACAATAGCCTGATGTACAAGGAGAAGGTTAAAACATGGCATGACAAGCATATCTTCCGCAAGTCCTTCGAGCCGGGTTAGAAGGTGTGGATGTTTGATGTGAAATTAAAGATCTTTCCAGGTAAACTGAAGAGTAAGTGGACTAGGCCATTTATAGTAAAGCATGTATGTGACAATGGAAGCATATTGATATCTAGTTTGTCAGTTGACGCACATCCATTTGTAGTTAATGGACAGCTCCTGAAGCCTTATCTTGAACATGATACGTTTATGTCTATCGTTGACTCTATTCAAGTGATCTATGAGGATAAACTTAATACTTCCGAAGTGGCAGTAAAAGGCAAAGCAGACCAAAATATTTGTGAATGAATTTTCTTATTTTCTTCTTTTTCTTCCCTCTTTTCTTATTCTACCGATAAGATGTCATCCCTTTCATTATTGCTACACTTAGGATGTACTTGATCCTAAGCGTAGGGGGGATGTACATCCCGAGTTGTTCATATTCTGTCTTCTAATTTTTCTTCTTCTTTTCCTTTTCTATTTTCTTTTTCTTCCCAAAAAGGTATCGCCCCCTGTTGTCAGTCTTCTATACTTAGGACGTACTTTGTCCTAAGTATAGGGGGGGGGGGGTGTGCACCCCTAGTTCTTTCATTCTTTTATCCTGTCCATTGTCTCCTCTTCTTGTCTATACTTAGGGATATCTTACCCTAAGTATAGGGGGAGACATTCTGAGTACGATCTGTTCATTCCCACCCTCGACCATCCCTACTTTGTGTACAGTCTGCTATACTTAGGATTATTTGATCCTAAGTACAAGGGGGACGCTCAACTTCTGATGGATTCATTCATTTCTTCATTCATTCATTTATTCTTTAGACTTTTCTATACTCAGTACAAGGTATGTCTTCTCTTTTTCTCTCTAATCTATGAGGACATAGCTCAAGCTAAGTATAGGGGGCTTGTATATACTCCATATATACTTTAGCCATAACTCGTACTTTCGTATTTTCTTAATAATTATGGCTAATTACACCTTTAAAAATTCATTAAAACACTTTATAAAAAGATGTTATTATCCCTCAAATTCTTTTTGTATTTATTGATTAATAAATCAGGAGAAAATGTTTTTTGCAAAATGTTTGAAAAATAGTTTGAAAACCTGTTTAAAAAATATTTTGAAAACTATTTGGAAAAACATTTTGTTCAATATTTTCAACCTTTGTAAAATTGTTTTATTTTGAAAATTTTATTTTCTTTGTGTAAAATAAAATGTTTGAAAAAATGTTTTGCAAATGGTTTGAAAATGGTTTCAAAAATATCGTGAAAAATCTATCTATACTGTTTGAAAAACCTTTGCAAAATGATTTTCAAATGTGTGAAAATGTTTGTAAAATTTGTTTGCAAAAATTATTTCGGACTATAGTTTTCAAAAATTATTTGAAAAATCTTTTCCAAATAAGTTTGAGGAATATATACATCACACTTAAAATTCCTTATTATATATACCTATAAATTAGACCATTTCCTTGTAAATTATTGAAATCTACTTCTTGTAAATATAAGATGCATCCCTATGTAAATATTTGTACCTAGTTTTTATCCAAAATCTTTGTTTTCAAAAATCCCAAAAATATTTGAAAAACTAAAAATACCAAAATCATTTGAAAAATCTTTTTTACAAAAAAAACATATGCATCATCTATTTTCAAAAATCCATAAAAAGTATAAAATCTTTGAAAATTGCACCACAAAAATATTTTCTACATTCTACATAGCATTTGCATAGCATGAGTTTTTCGGATTGAGTTTGATTTTTGAACAAATCTAAGTAAAATCCGAAGATTGGAGTTTGGTTGGACCTTAAAATCTACCTAATAACAAGAACCTTATAGGATCTGAAATTGAGGTAGTTCAGGTCTAGTTGACCTAATTCTTTGAGGATCACGAGACTTGGTTCAATGGATTCTTGACTGCCTAAGTAGAGTATTTCGGAGCATACGCACATCTCTTGTTGATAATGACCTAACTTGGACACCTGCACCTTTCACTTAGCTCAACTCAGTTGGAGTTGAGAGGGGGTTGGATTTGTCGGTATGAGACGCACACAAGTAGAAACATTTGTCCTCCTCTATGGAGGGAAGTGCACCCCAACCCATCCAGTGATGAGGAATTCTAAAGACAGGAGAGTGTGGGTTGTAATAAAGCTTCAAAAGAGGGACAATCTAATGGATCAAGAGGAAAAACTCCCTATTTAAATGTTGTTCTAAATAGTATTTAAAAAATACTCCAAAAAAGTGGATAGGCTTGCACAAAAATAAAATGCCTGTTGGAGTGTGTATATATGTTGTATAGAAAATATGAAAGCTTGATATTCAAAGTCAAATTATGTGAGCCTGCAGCTGGATGACTTGACTACACTGGTCTTGCATCCTAGGATAGGTAGCTACACTGGCTACCATCCATTCTTCTCTTCACCCCTCCTCTTGAGCTGGTTGTCACTTGAACTTAGAAGGGAATACCACGCTCCTCGAGGAAAGAGTTATTGGATTGGGGAATCATTTGGTTGTCGTACTGGAGAAGCCAGTCTCTTTGTCATTTCAGTTTGGGAGAGCCACTATCACTTACACTGTACAAGTCAGATTCATAGTCGTAAGGGTTTGCGTATGATTGAAATATTTCCGACCTGCCTATCGAGGAGAGTTGAGTAGAGTTTTGAGATTCTCAAAGGCTATTGGATTTCAAATCCGGCTTTCATTAAGGTTCCGCCCACACTAAAATTCTAAAGATCCGACTTAAGCTCTAAACTTTGATTTTGTGAAGAAAGTTTGATAATTAAATTTAATCCATCTTTCTTCTTTTTCTTTTCTTTATTTTTCTTTTATGCACTTATTGCATAAGTGTTTGCTAGGGACTAGCAAAGGCAAGTATAGGGGCATAATGAATCTACGTTTCATCATCTTTATTCTATCATTTTGGCCTTAAAAACTCTAGTAAATGCGTGTAAATATTGTTAATTTAGGTATTTTATCATCCGTGCATTATTGTGTAAATAGTGTATAAAATACTGTTTTTAATGCCAAAATTATAGAATAAAGAGAAGAAAAGAAAAATATAAAATATTGCAAATATTTTATGACCTGAAACCCCAATACCTAGGCATCTCGATGCTAGGTCGACAAGAAATAAAGTAGGGGGAGATCGGGGCCAAAAAGCCAATAAAAATACCTATTTATTTTATTCATTTTCCTTCATTTTTGGGACCTATTTTGAGTTCCAATTTTATACTTCAAATAAATAAACTTTGTACATGAAAGTTGTAGATAATTAAATATAGAAAAATACAAAATTGATATCACCCAAAAATAATGTACAATAAAAAGTTATGATCTGAATAAAAATAAAAAAATCCCAACTTCCCTGTCATGTATCTCTCAAATAAAAATTCAAAATATATCAATATCACCTTAATTGTATATACTTTTAATAAGCTATTTAATGAAGGTGGTTTCATATTTTTCTGAGTTATGATGTGAAAGTTAGGTTTTGAACCCCTATTATATACTGTACCCGATTAAAATATTCATTTTATTTATTATTTATTATTTTTGTAATTTCATATTTTTATAATTTTGTAAATATTATTTATAGTATAAGTACATAATAAAATAGGAATAAAATACTAAATAAAATATAAAAATAAAATACTTGTAAGAAATACATAGGTATAATACCTATAAGTATACCTATAAAGAATACACTTCTATATTTTTATTGTATAAAATACATCAAAAAAATAAAATAAATATGTTTTTAAGTTTGTAAAAATAAGTTATAAATATATAAAATAATAAACAAAATAAATAAAATTAAATATACAAAAAATTAAAATATATAGATGAATATACCTATATAGCCCTTAAAAGGGAACTTATAATTTTAAACCTCTAAAAAATAATTAAAAATCATAATAAAATACTTTATAAAATAATAAACATTTTTTATGTTATAAGTTTACTTTAATAAAATCATTTAATAATTCTTTTTGATTTTCTAATCTTTTGTGGATGTTTGCGACAAAAGTTGACTTGTGTCAACTTTCTGCCCAACGTCCTGTAGGTTGTCAGACCATGGTTTTTGTCCCATATTTGCAGATTTATCGAGGTCGACCCTTTCATCTTCTCGCGTCACTCCCTTCTTGACTTTTGTTCACCATGCAACGAGGATACACGCCTGAGGTTCTTCGATCTTTGCATCGCTGATCCGCTCCAGACGCCTCGTTCTTTCCGCCCGTTCCTTCACCTATTTAAAACCCCCTTGACTTCCCTTGGATCTTTAACCACTCTTCCACCCGTGATACCAAATCCTTGGAGCTCGAGGTCCTTCCTGGTGACAGCAGGAGTGGACTGCATCCTCCAGGAGGCACCGTGGGCGTTGAATCGAGCGCATCCAACTCGTGGGGGTAGGGCTTCCCAAGCTAGTCGTCGGCGCCCTCCTTGATGTGTTTCCCCTTTCTTTTGTGTTCTTTTTAACCCCTTAGGATACCAGTAGTAGATCCTCGCTCTTCGATAACGTCGAATCGATCCGAATCATCGCAAAAACTACTTGATCTCCGCCCGATCGTGCGCCACGTTTGCCGGCCGACGTGAATCACTTCATCAGTGTCATCTCCGTCCATTTTTTCTTCTGGAAGATCACAACATTTTTCGTTGTGATCTTCTTAACTCTTTCCCTGCAGGTATTGAAGCATTGTGCGCATGGGGCGATTTGAAAGACTCGTCGGAGGTTGCACGGAGCCTTGCTCTCCGTCGGCCTCCTAGGAGAACTCCGTCTATCGCCGGGGGTGTTTTGACACCGCCAACACTTAGAGCAGGCCTGCGAGATTCGACCGGGCCATTTTGGAGCCTCATCACGCGACGAGGAGAACTCATCGGTCGGAGGAAGTTCGCCCAACCGGAACTCCTCCCTGTTCTCCCATCGACGTCCTCCGCTGTTAGATCGAAGGCCCCTCTCCAGATCGCACAGTAGCCGTCAGATCCAGGCCAGCCTCAGCCGTTGATCTCCTTCGCCAGATCTGATCTCAGTCATTGCCCGCGAATCGTAATCTGCCGTCTGTCACGCGACACGTGGCAAGTGCACCACCCGTCGTCGGATCGCGCTAAGCGAGGGTATTTTGCACCCCAGCCATCGTCATTTTGTATATTTAATTAATAATTTATAATCATTCATCGATAGTTTTATATTTTTGTAAAAATTGCAAAAATCCACCTATCTTTTTATTATTTGCATTTGGGTCACCGGGCACATGACCTCACATGACTAGTGCACGTGGGGTGTGGGTATTTTGTGTAGGGACCCTCGTAATTTTTATTATCTAGTTTTAGTCCCTGAACTATTTATTTCAGTTTTAATATTTTTGGTAAATTTGCATTTAGACCTTCAGGATTTTGGAAATTACATGCAGGTCCATGCCAGCATGTGTTAGTCACGTACATTTTTGGCTATTTTACAGGGCCACCCCTAGGGTTCTGTCTATTTCCAATTGCTCCAACAATATTTTTAAGTATTTATTTATTTTGTAGGAAAATTGCAATATGACCCTCAAACTATTGCATATTTACAAAAATACCCCTGCTAGAGTGTAATTTCTTTTTATTACAAGTATTTATTTCATGCATCTATAAAATCCTAAAAACCCCCAAAAATTATGTTTAGGTTTCTATTGCCTTCTACTTTCATGCCATATTTTTATTTTTCATTTTTGAGCCCATTTAGAATTTATAAAAAATATGCATTTTCGTCCTTATTTGAACAAGAAAATACATCAAAATTATAAATCATTTTTGAAAAATTCAAAAAAACTATATTTTGTGTATTTAGTATCTTTAACCTTCAGACTAAAATCACTAAAAAATATAAAAGAAAATTCAAAAGAATAGAAAACACTAAAAATTTCTATAAAAATATATAAATTCCATAAAAAATATAAAAATATAGTTTCTATTCCTAAATTTTCTCTATATTATTATCTTTATATTACAATTAATTTGGTAAATTTTTGACACTGTTTTGTTTTTATTTCTCCATTTTAATCTCATATCTATATTTTATTCCCTATTTTGAGTATTTTGGACTTTAAAAATATCAAAAAAATTATAAAAAATTTAGAAAAATCACAAAACATTAAAAAAATATAAAAAGTACAAAAATATTTTATTTCATAAATTTTGCTTATTTTTACCTATTTTTATAAATACATTATCTCTCTTTCCCTTATTATATATATATGTATCTTATTTTATAATTTAAAAGAAAATGGAAATAAAAAAATATAAAATATAAAAGAAAATAAAAAAATGGAAAAAATCAAAATCAAAATCAAAATTTAAAAATATAAAAATAAAAAAAATAAAATTAACAAATTAAAAACCTTCAAAAATATAAATTTGGCTAAGTGTTTGATATGATATTTGGTGCTTGATTTTTATCTCGTCTACTTGACACCTTTGCTTTCCGTGTTCGACCCCTACTTGCTTGTCACTACACAATTCTAGTAGGGTATAATAAATTTTAACTCTTGCCTTTAATTGCTCAATTATTTATGTGGATTAATTGTTGATCAATGTACGGATTGGAGTAGTCGCCTCAACGACAGTGAGCCTGAGTTGTCAGGCCCTTACATAGCGACTCCCATCTTTCCATTTTTCAGATACAGATCAGATATGTCAGCAATCCTAACCCAATAGCTCTCAACCAATCAGAAGGCAGGACATAGATCAGACATGTCAGCAATCCTGGCCCAACAGCTCTCAGCCAATCATAAGTCAAGACATAGATCAACCACATCAGTAGCCCAATAATTGGCTAGGATTCAAGTCATTGAATTGAATCCTCATATAGCATAATGAATCACTACTATTACTCCACCATGAGTTGAATTCTCCACTAGCAGAATCAATCACTCTAGACTCCACCAGCGTTGAAGTCTCATATAGTAGAATTAACCACTAATATACTCCTCCATGAGTTGAATTCTCCACTAGCAGAATTAGCCACTACTAGACTCCACCGGGGTTGAATTCTCATATAGCTGAATTAACCACTACTATAATTCACCACTTGAAATTCATATAACAGGAATCAAGGAATTATAAACAATATTCACCTTTAATTTTCTCCTTAGAGAATCTTTATCGAGCTTCACCTTGCCGCCGCCAGCCCCTCCTTGGGGTTACTTCCAACTACTTACATTGAGCAAATCCAAACAACACTTGAACTTACTCCCAGGAATTGTAGACCCTTGCAAGACATATAGGGTCGTCTGGGAACTCTGCAAGGGTCTGACCACCTTCTTGATTTACTATATTTGAGTCGTTAGAGTACTTTGGGATTATATTCCACGCCAAGGATTTGTGCTTGTGGGCTAGGGTGAAGAGGGCAGACGAGCGGATCTGGTGGTCGACAATCGTTCGGACTTGGTAAAGGTTGTCGCAACACCTGTAGTAGGACAGAGGACTGATAGCGATGCCTGCTGTTCAATTGACTTCTCCGACAGCTGGGACAGAGGAGAAAGACTCATTCGCATAGTACGTGAGAGTCCGTCCAAAAAAGGACGAGAAAGAGCATCTCGCCTCTCTTTCCCCAGCCGGAAGACGGATGTTGACTCTATTTAAAGAGAAGGTCCCACGGGAAGATATCAGTTCCAAAACCATGGGAGCGAGGTACAGAGACGGTGCCGACACGGCTGGGGGGATTGGAGTTCGGTATAGTCATTCCTTTTGATCTGATTAAAGAAGATCAAAAGTCCTTCTTCCTTCCCCTCCGAGGATTCCCACTCCATTCATAGAGTCAGAGCAGAATTCTGTCGAATCATTCCCTTTGTTGGGAGCCTTCTACTTATTACCCTTGATGACAACAACCTCAGATTTGGTAACTTGCATGACTCCACCTTCAGCGTTGTACATGTATCCTTTAGAGTCCAAAACTCCAAGGGATAGCAGGTTTTTCATCAGATCAGGAACATGCCTTACTTCTGTCACAATCCTGACGACTCAATCAAGCATCATGATTTTCACAGATCTAATCTCTACAATATTGCACGTTGCATTATTCCCTGTGACAACGTTTCCACTGTCTATCTTCTCATAAGTGCAGAACTAATATTCATTGGGAGTCATATGGTAAGAACAACCTTAATCAAGAATCCATGTGACATATGTCGTCTTCTGATCTGTGACGGTGAGAACAAAATCATCTTCAGAATATCTGCCATCTTGAGCCACTACAACAATTGTGGATTTCTTTGGGAAGTCTTTTTTCAATGTCCAGGTTCCTTGCAATAATTATGGATGTCCCTAGCATTGTAATTCTTCAACTTAGACTTCTGCTTTCTATTATTTGTGTAGTTAGAACAAGCACGACTCTTCTCATAAGTCATAACCAAACTTACAATGTTAGAGTCTTGCATCCCAATAGCCATATGTCGAAGTTCACGAGTATGCAAACTCATGCGAACTTCCTCTAAGGTTATGGATTCTCTTCCCACAATGAATGATTGAAAGAAATTCTCAAATGATAATGGAAGAGAGACTAATAAAATCAATGCAGCATCCTCATCTTCAATCTTAAAATCTATGTTTTCGAAATCCATCAATAATGTATTTAAGCGATCTAGATGTTCTTTAAGAGATGTACCTTCATGCATGCGGAGAGAGAACATACGTTGCTTCAAGAGCAACTTGTTGGTCAGAGACTTTGTCATGTACAGACTTTCGAGTCTCAACCACAGATCGATCGCGGAATCCTCAACGGCAACCTGCGTGATAATCTTGTCTGCCAAACATAGCATGATCGTCGAGTGCTCCTTCTCTTCCTGCACCATCAACTCGGATGGCTCAAGTGCCTTCGCTCACTTCTGATCTAACGGTGCTTCAGAAGGGCGCGCATCTTGATCTGCCATAGACTGAATCTATTCTTCCTCGTGAACTTCTCGATCTTCAGATTGTGCGATGCCATCATACTGGATGATCTTGACAGAACATGAAGATCTGATACCAATTTATTGTGAATCGCGGAAGTAAACAAACACAAACACGATCAAACAAGCAACACACAAATACACGGATTTACAAGGTTCACTCGTAAATGGGTTACGTCCTTGGGCGACGACGATCAGTTTCACTATATGAAGAAAAAGATATTACAGAGTATACTAAGAAGGTACAAATATGGGATGAGAATCAGGATCAGAATGAGGATTGCAGTATCTGGTGGCCCTAAGGCCCCTTTTATACTACAACAGAAGAATACCATTTTTATTCAGCAATCTATCCCAACAGCTCTCAGTCAATCAAAAGGCATGACACGTATCAGGCACGTCACACCCAATCTTGACCCAACAACTCTCAGCCAATCAGAAGCCAGGATACAGATCAGACATGCCAGCAATGCTGACCCAATAGCTCTCAGCCAATCAGAAGGCATGACACATATCAGTTATGTTAGCAATCCTGACCCAACAGCTTTCAACCAATCAGAAGCTAGGACACAAATCAATCACATTGGTAGTCCAACAAGTGGTTAGGATTCAAGTCATATCAACAACTATATCGTTCATTGTCAAATATAATGGCATTATTATTCGTTGAGAAACTATTTTTATACTTGAATTCAACGATGAATGTTCGTTCTTTGCTGTATCACTAGCAACGGTCCATATAACGATATTTATATTTTGCTATTTTAAAAATTTTAACTAATCACCACTAATTTCTAAACTTCAAAATTAGCTTTAATTAGATAAAATTTGAAAAAAAATTGCTAGAAATAACTATGTTATATGCGTTGTCACAAATGAAATAACAACGGATATGACAAATATCGTTAATTTTAAAAATAGACAATAATTTTGCAACGAAAAAATATTATGATTGTGTGTTTAACCGGACTAGATAAGGATGGGTTTTATTTAGGAAAAAAGTCACACATATTGTTTCAGTAATGATGACATCACGGGAACAATGCATAACACGTGATAGAAGCGTTTACATGTTTGAGGAGAAGCATATTAATTTTTCTATATTATTAGTTATGTAAAAGAGAATTATGCAGACTAAAGTGCATATCCTTTCTTATAAGAAACATCGAAAGCTCCCACAACAACCAAACTTTTAAAGAGGTCGGAGGTGTTACACTTGTGCTTAAAAATACCTGCAGAATTGTTTTCTCCAAGAGTTCTCTCTCAGATGACTTTGCACCATCGTCATAATATTTGGCAGCTTCATCATACCTAGCATGCATAATACAAAGAAATGGTCAAAGTCAACTTCTATAGTGCATACTGTTTGTTGTGCATGGTAGCCCTCCAATGTTTGAAATTTTTTAAATTTACAAAGCTTTATTATAATACGCATGAACTGTGATGGCAAAGATACTCAAAAATAAAGGGAAATCATCCAAATGCATACTCGTTGTGTTGGCTTGAGCAATTAGTACCAAGCGATTAATCAATACTTCCAAGAACCGATACGAGAAATCGACAGAGCCACATTTGTTTGTGATACCAAAAGTGTCGATTCATGTGTATGCACCAATGTGCAAGCAAGTTTGCATGCTCCTATACCAAAAACATCCACTTTTCTATTTATTTTAAATGAAACCTTAGGGGATTTAAATCATCATACATCACTATAGTGTCAATCCAAATTCAACTTAATACAAGACTTATATCCCATTCATCAAGATCACCAAATTTTAACAGGCTTAAAATTGATGTAATGGACCCTTTCTAGATGAACATATTATGAATGCTTGTTTTACATGAAATTCAAAACATGTATTTTATTATTCAATCTAAATAGATCCCTCGAGGTTTCATTTTTTAAAAATAAAACAAGTGGATATGTTTGGTACGGATGCATGTAAACTTGCATGCACCTTGGTGCACTCTCCCTGTATATGGAAATAGTAACTAACAGTAAGAATATGATATAACAGTTGTAAATAAAGAAGTATTGAACTCAAAATGATATAAAATTTTGGTAAAATATAAGTGATCCCATATCATCTCAATAGGTGTATAGCCCATTGGATAAGTCTCCTCTCTCTCTCTATATGTGTAATTTTCCAATGTCTACAAGTTCGACTGGAAAACAGAGAAGCATACCATCTCATCCTTTAAAATTAGATTCAATAATGAGGATTAAAACCACCTTTGATAACATTTGTGATTTAGAGTCTTTAAAATACAAAAGTAGTAATTATGGTGGACCATTAATATTCTCTCACTATTACAACGAAAAAGTGGTCAATTTCTTTTTGAATACATTTATGCCCTCTCCCATCCCCAAAAATCATCTCAATCACCACCTTCTGCTGTCTCTCCTCGCGATGTGCCCATATGTGCCACTACTAGGGAGTAATGATGGTGCCTCTCGTTGGTATTGACTAGGGTGGAGCATGGGTCCGGGCCGACCCGACCCAGCCCGCTGCCCAGCCCGCACAAGCCCGACCCAGGCCCAAGCCCACTACGTAAATGGGCAGGCCTGGGTTGATTTATTGGCCCATTTAGTAAGTCGGGCCGGGCTCGGGCTTGCAAAAGCCCAACCCATTAGCCCACGGCCGGCCCGACCTCAAGCCCACATCCAGGCCCGGCCGGCGGACCCAAGGCCCGCGGCCCGCCCCCTAACCTAACTAGGGTCATAGCAGGCTACTTGCCAGGCGCCCCCAGACCTAATTTCATTTGCACCCGCTGCTACCCCTCCCTCCCCATCCCACCCGTCACCCGACTCCCCTCGTGAGCACCTCCACCTCCTGCCCTGCGCCCCTGCTCGGCCCGGCCACCCGCTCCGCCGGGCCTTCCCTCCCTCCGCCCCCCACGAGCACCTCCACCTCCTGCCCTGCCGCCCCTGCTCGGCCCGGCCGCCCGCTCCGCCGAGCCTTCCCTCCCTCCGCCCCCCGCGAGCACCTCACCTCCAACCTTCTCGGCCTCCCCAGTCCACGCTCACAGCCCGCAAAACCCCCTGCGCCTCTCCAGTACCCCCGCATCTCCCTCCCCTCCGGCCGTGCGAACGCCACCACATCTCCATCCCCTGCGTCCGCGCGAGCCCAGCCGCATCTCCCTCCCCGGATCTAAGCCTCCAGCCCGACTGGAAACCCTCTCCACCTTCCAGTGGGCCAGCAATCGGCTGCGGGCTGCGTCATCACCTCCCAACTCGTTGTCTTTCGTCACGCGCACGGAGGAGGTATATAGCTCCCTCTTTTGAATTTTTTTTATTAATTTTAAGAAATAGAATGTGAATTAGAATGTGAATGTGAATTTGATTGTGTATTAGAATGTGAATTATAGTGTGAATGTGAATTCATCACTTATTTCTATGTTGTTTGTCTAGTAGATGCCGAATGAACAAATTGAAGATGTTGCAAATGATCCTACAATGGTAGATGTAGAGGATGATGTCCAAATTGGAACTAAACGGCCTAGACAATCACAATCATGGATTTGGGACCATCTAACGAAGATTGGGATAGTTGATGGGAAAGAAATATGCAAATGTAACCATTGCAAGAAGACTCTTTCATGCCATGCCAAGAGTGGGACAAGCCATTTGATTAGACATTTAGAAAATAAATGCTTATATTTTCGGAAAGAATCTAAGATGCAGACTTTGCTTACAAAATGCTTAGGAAACCCCTCTAATCCATCATTTTACGTGGCTATTAATAACACTGACTTATGCGAGATTCGTTCATGGGCCGGTCCGACCCAGGCCCGACCCATCATAAGTCGGGCTGGGCTCGGGCTTGGGCCCAGTCTTTGGAAAAATAGCGGTCCTGGGCCCGGCCCGTGGGCTCTATTTGGTAAATGGGCCTGGGCTGGGCTAGGTTGGTTAGATTACATAAGCGTTTTTGGTTTGATCAGCGGGTATAGATTGGTCCGGTTATCAATTTTTATAGGTTTGATTTGAATTTTAAAGAACCTATCCGATTCAACTTATTTATTTTTAACCTGATTTAGTTAGGTTCAATCAAAATTGAATCATGTTTAATTTTTAATTTGTTGAAATTTATTTGTAGTAGGAGTTAAACCTATGACCTTTCATTACTAATTTCAAACTCTTAACCAACTACTCTAACATAATTTTTTGTTTATAATGAGTTTTAAATATAATTAAATTACTATTATTTTACAAAGCAACTAGTCCAAATAATATATATATATATATGGGAAAAGGGAAGCTACACTGGGTGGTGCAGCCAACTAGCTACATCCGGGCATTTTTCTCATTGATTTTTGATTTTTTTGAAGGAAACTTATGAAGATTTATTTATTTTATTTGAGTAGAATATGTGTCTCAAATTTCATGCAAAACAAATATTCCTAACATGCCCATCTAAATAGGGTTAATTTCAATAATTCTGAGACCGTTAAAATGTGATAGTCTTATGGAGATGATAGAAGTGTCGAATTTAGTTGAAATTGGTATGATATCATAATGATATATGGTGATTTAAATCCCCTTAGATTTCATTTCAAAAGCACAACAAATCTATGAAAAAAATGGCTGTGTGCAACTACTTAGCTACACCTCCGGGTGCGCTTCCCACATATATATATATATATATATATATGAGGTAAATGGGGCTACCCCCAGGGAGTAGCCTACTTGGCTACTCCACCCCTATTTTTCCTTCATTTTTTTAGAAAATAAAAATTTGTATATTCATCATTATATCCCTCTCACATTATATTAAAATTTCGTCAGAAACAGAGACTCCTACGGCCTCCATTCAAACATGGTCGATTTAAAAAATCCTGTGACCATTAAAAAAATGACGTCTGGATAGAGGGCTTAGGAGTCTCTGTTTCTGATGAAATTTTAATAGAATGTGAGAGGGATGTAATGATGAATTACAAATTTTTATTTTCCAAAAAATAAAAAAATGAGGGAAAAATAGGGTGGGAGTAGCCAAGTTGGCTACTCCCTGGGGGCAGCCCCATTTTACCCAATATATATATATAATATATATATATATATATATATATATATATATATATATGGGTAAAATGGGGCTGCCCCCAGGGAGTAGCCAACTTGGCTACTCCCACCCCTATTTTTCCCTCATTTTTTTTATTTTTTTGGAAAATAAAAATTTGTAATTCATCATTACATCCCTCTCACATTCTATTAAATTTCATCAGAAACAGAGACTCCTAAGCCCTCCATCCAGATGTCATTTTTTTAAAGGTCGCAGGATTTTTTAAAATCGACCATGTTTGGATGGAGGCCGTAGGAATCTCTGTTTCTGATGAAATTTTAATAGAATGGTGAGAGGGATATAATGATGAATATACAAATTTTTATTTTCCAAAAAAATAAAAAAATAGGGAAAAATAGGGGTGGGAGTAGCCAAGTTGGCTACTCCCTGGTGGCAGCCCCATTTACCTCATATATATATATATATATATATATATATATATATATATATATATATATATATATATATATATATATATATATAAGAGTAAACTGGGGCTGCCCCCATGGGGTAGCTAACTTAGCTACCCCCGCCCCATTTTCTTCAAATTTTTTATTACTTTTTTGAAATTTTTTTCCGTGAACTATTATCACTGTACCATATTTATGTCATAAAAATTTCGTGTGAAACAGAGACTCCTACGGTCTCCATCCAGAATCCAGACAATCATTTTTTAACGGTCACAGGATTTTTTAAATCGACCCCGTTTGGATGGAGGTCGTAGGAGTCTCTGTTTCGCATGAAATTTGAATGACATATAATATGGATTTAATAATAAATTTACACGGTTTGGATTTTAAAAAAAATAAAAAAATATATGAAAAAGAGGCGGGGGGAGCTAAGTTAGCTCCCCCCAGGGGGAATACACATTTTACCCTATATATATATAGGAAAAAATGGGGCTGCCCCCGCCCCATTTTTAGGCGTTTTTTTATTTTTTTTTGAAAAATAAAACCATGTATATTCATCCATATATCCCTCCTACATGCCATTCGAATTTCGTCAGAAAACAGAGACTCCTACGGCCTCCATCTCGATGGTATCGATTTAAAAAAATCCTGTTACCGTTAAAAAATTACTGTCTGGATGGAGGCCGTAGGAGTCTCTGTTTCTGACGAAATTCGAATGGTATATAGGAGGGATATAGGGATGAATGTAAATGGTGTTATTTTTCAAAAAGAAAATTGTCCAAATAAGGCGGGGGCAGCCATGTTGGCTGCCCCTAGGGGGCAGCCACATATGACCCATATATATATATATAGGGACCCTTTCAAATGAGGTGGGGTCTCACCAATATTGTGGTGAGCCATCGAGTAGATTCGTCAGATCTCAATCTGACGGTTGCATCAAAAATCTTATCCAAAAGGTATTTTTGTCATATCGATTTCATTAATTTCAAGATTCATTTATTGGTTTCAAATTGCCATTCTAAGCTTTTTTCGATTTGGTATTTTCACAAATGCCTTTATTGATTAATTTTCGATTTTGTTCCAAACGATCTGAATTCAAGTATAGTTTTGTAAAGTACAACAAGTTTTTGTAAAATATTTTTTACTCTTTGTAAATTTTATTAATTATTTCATTTTATTACTGTACTTTCATTTTGTAAATGATTGTATCCATTTTGTAAATGGGTACATTCATTTTGTAACTCCAGCGAGTATTTGTAAGAGTATTTTTCCTCTTTGTAAACTTCAACTTTTTTGTAATTGTGAATGTTTGTTTTGTAAAAAATCCGTGAATCTTTGTAACTGAATGAATCTCCCTCCTTTGTAAAATTCACGCATGTTTTCCATTGTGTTAAAGTTCAGTTGCCATACATATTTTCGGGTTCTGCAAAATAGAGAAACAACAATGCGATTTGTAAAAAAGGTAAATAAATATGTAAATCTGAATGTGAGTTAAATAAAATTACTATACCATAATGTAAATCTACGTCACCTTCGATTTCGCCTCCCCGGCGCGGTCCGCCACCACCTTCCGTGCGTCCCGATCGCCGTGGCCCTCGTTTGCCTACAGATCAGACCGTCGTTCATGCGCGACATCGTACGTGCCACCTCCGACGCCCAGCCCTGGCGGTGCTCATCTCCGCTTCGCGAGAACGCAACCCATAATCTTCGGCTCGGCGCTTGAGCAAGGTCTTCACCTCCGACGTCCAGCATCTGCCAGATCCCCATCGTCCACGATGCTCCACTGCGGGCGGCCATCTGCTCGCTGACTTCAGCGTCGCACCCTCGACACCGTCGTTGCCGTCCTCCGCACCGCTCCAAGGACGTCCACCGCAGAGAAGAAAGGGGCGGCGCCCCCTTTTGATTTCATCAGAGAACCCTATTTTCGGGGTTATTAAATTATGAGTTGTTAAATACTATTTTTAGAATGTGACAAATGACCAAAATATGTTTTCTACCATTAAATTAATGCAATTAATGTGTCATTTATTGCAACCGTGTGATTTGAATTAAATGGATGAGATGGAGGGCTCACCACAAAATTGGTGAGACCCCGCCTCATTTGAAGTTACTCCTATATATATATATATATATATATATATATATATATATATATATATATATATATATATATATATATATATATATATATATATGAGAAACATCATATGAGACAAGGACTCACCAGTTTTGTGGTGAGCCCTCAATCCCGTCCTTCTATCTTTGATCCCACGACAGGATTTATTGACGCATTAATTATATTAATTTAATGATTAGAAACCTAATTTTGTCATTTCATCGCATTCTAAATATAGAATGTGACAACTACTTCACCTAATCCAGCACCTCCCTTACCCTCTCCCCCCCTCTCTCTCCTGATTTGTCATTTTCCTCTCTCTTGAGTGTCGCTCCTTCCTTCTTTCCTTGATCGAGGTTTGTGGTGACGTTCGTCCAAGCAGCAGAGGAGGCCTTATTGATGGTCGACGGAGCACCAAGCTCCTGGCAGAGGTTCTCCTCCACGCAAAGAGCGGGTGATGTTTCTTCTCCCGACGAGGGCTCCTGGCGGATGGGTGGGGCTCCTGTGGTTGGCGGTAACAGTGGAGAAGGAGGGTCGAGCTCGGTGCTGGTGCTGGCAGCGATGGCGAAGGGCTTTCGTCGAAGGTTGTGAGGTTCGTCTAGGCGAAAGGGGGTCGATCGGTGGATGTGCTATGGTCGGCGGAAGGACTGGTTGCGGCGAACAGAGCTGCTGCTCTAGGTGGAGATGGGTTCTTCTCGCAGGTGGAAGTCTGCAGTTGATCAGGATGGAAGAGGAGCAGGGCGATGTCGGTGGTGCTGCGACGGGTGGAGCAGGGACGACGATGTTCGTGACTTTCCTTGAGGCGAAGAGGAGTGGAGCATGGATTTACATTTTGGTATAATAATTTACATAATTGATCTTCGAATTTACATATTGATTCATCTTTTTTACAAATCTCATTGTTGTTTTCTTATTTTGCAGAGTTCTACGTGGGTTTTACAAAGGAGTGTGAAATAATTACAAAGATGCATGTGATTTTTACAAAAGGAACATATTCATTTACAAATAAGAATTCTGAAAAAAATGTATGTGCATTTACACGTAAATATTTACAAAAAGTGTGACCTTTATAAAATACCCAAAAAAATAGAAAAGAACATTATCCTGGAAACCACTGAGTGATAATGCAAACAAATTATTAAGAAAATTGCAAAAAGGAAAATATATTTTACAAAAACTCGTTAGACTTTACAAAGCTATGTTTGAATCCAGTTCGTTTGGAACATAGTTGGAAATTAATCAATGAAGGCACTAGTGAAAATACCAAATCAAGAAAACTTAGA
This sequence comes from Ottelia alismoides, assembly GCA_037367405.1. NCBI lineage: Eukaryota > Viridiplantae > Streptophyta > Magnoliopsida > Alismatales > Hydrocharitaceae > Ottelia > Ottelia alismoides. Next base: position 776,208 of record JAZKJV010004344.1, on the reverse strand, counting down.
ATGGTAATTTGAAACTAATAAATGAAACTCGAATTTAATGAATTTGGGATGATAAAAATGCCCTTTTGGATGAGTTTTTTTGATGCAACCGTGAGATTGAGATCCAACGAATCTGATTGATGGCTCACCACCGTATTGATGAGACCCCACCTCATTTTAAATGGTCCATATATATATGATGTTAATGGAGCTGCCCTCACGTCATTTTCGACATTTTTTTATTTTTTTTGGAAAAATAGCGCCATGTATATTCATCCATGTATCCCTTCATATATGTCATTCGAAATTTGTCAGAAACAGAGACTCCTATGTCTTCCATACAGACAATTATTTTTTAACGGCAACATGTTTTGTTAAATCAACACTATCTCGATGGAAAACCGTAGGAGTCTCTGTTTCTGACAAAATTCGAATAACAAATAGGAGGGATATAGGGATGAATATACATGGTGATATTTTTCAAAAAAAATAAAAAATATTGAAAAGGGGGCAGGGGCGGTTCCATTAAATCATATATATATATGACTTATCCAATGGGCCGCATGCGCATTTGAGATGATATGAGCCTACTTATATTTTACCAATATTTTCTATCATTTTGAGTTTAATGCTTATATATTTACCGTTGTTATATATCACATTCTTACTATTAGTAACTATTTTCATGTAAAGAAAACCTTAGATACACAGGAAATGATCATTAGTAAGAATAAAAGTGACACTTGTAATAAGAATAATAATACCATCATTTTGTATGAATTTAAGATTTTTTTTTTTCTGAAAATAGCTACTAGTAGTAAGAATATGATATAACACTTGTAAATAAATAACTATTATGCTAAAAATAGTAGGAAATAATGGTAAAAAATGAGTGGGTTTATCTCATATCAAATGGGCATATGGCCCATTAGATTACTTCCCTATATATATGTGTATATGGATATATATATATATATATGTGTGTGTGTGTGTGTGTGTGTGTGTGTGTGTGTGTGTGTGTGTGTGTGTGTGTGTGTGTGTGTGTGTGTGTGTGTGTGTGTGTGTGTGTGTGTGTGTGTGTGTGTGTGTGTGTGTGTGTGTGTGTGTGTGTGTGTGTGTGTGTGTGTGTGTGTGTGGTGTGTGTGTGTGAAAAAGGAGTATGCGCCCTGGGAGTAGACAACAGGATTACTCCCACACTTATTTTCCCTAATTTTTTTATGGGAAATAAAAATTTGTATATTCATCACTATATCACTCTAACATTCTATTAGAATTTCGTCAGAAACAGATACTCTTTGGCCTCCATCCAGACGTCATTTTTTAACGGTCGTAGGATTTTTTAAATCGACCATGTTTGGATGGAGGCCGTAGGAGTCTCTGTTTCTGACAAAATTTTAATAGAATGTTAGAGGGATATAGTGATGAATATACAAATTTTATTTTTCAAAAAAATAAAAAATTTAAGAGAAAATGGAGGTGGGAGCAGCCCGTTGGCTTCTCCGAGGGAGCAGCCCCATTTACCTCTCTCTCTCTCTCTCTCTCTCTCTCTCTCTCTATATATATATATATATATATATATATATATAGCTGATTCTGTAAAAATAAAAAACTGTGAAAGCATGAGAGCAGTGAGTCTAGACTACTAGATTTTGTCATCTTTCTTCTGATTGATTGGAGGAGAGAGAAGAGCAAAATCTACTGGTCCAAATTCATTATCCGCATACTCTCACTTCCTTTGACTCTCACATGATCAATCATACATATATATATATATGGGTTAAATGGGGTCGCCCCTGGGGGAGATAACTTGGCTCCCCCCACATTATTTCGCCTGTTTTTTTTTATTTTTTTTGAAAATTTCTCCTGTGAATATTCATCACTATATCCCTATATTATGCTATTCAAATTTCGTGCGAAACAGATACTCCTACGACCTCCATCTAGACAATCATTTTTTAAACGGTAATAGAATTGCTAATAATGATTCTTCTGGATGGAGGTCGTAGGAATCTCTATTTCGCGTGAAATTTGAATGATATAATATAGATATAAATTGATGAAAATCACCAAAGAAATTTTCAAAAAAAAAAATAAAAAAAATAAAAAAAATAAAAAAAATGCATGAAATGGCGTGTGGGGGGGGCGAAGTTAGCTCCTCCCATGGGAGCAGCTTAGGGTAAAATGGGGCTGCCCCCATGGAGGAGCTAACATAGCTCCCCTCGCCCCATTTCGCTTGATTTTTTATTTTTTTAAAATTTCTTTCGTGGATTTTCATCAATATATCCCAATATTATGTCATTAAAATTTCATGTGAAACAAAGACTCATACGGTCTCCATCCAGACGGGGTCGTTTTTACCAATTTTGTTACCATTAAAAAATGTCTATCTGGATGGAGGTCGTAGGAGTCTCTATTTCGCACGAAATTTTAATGACATACTATAGTGATATAGTGATGTAAGTCTATAGAAGAATTTTTCAAAAAAAATATAAAAACCGAACAAAATGGGGGCGGGAGAGCCAAGTTAGCTCCCCCCAGTGGGCAACACCATTTAACCCATATTATATAGATATATATATATATGTATATATATATGCATATATATAGGGTAAAATGTGTATGCCCCCTAGGGGGAGCTAACTTAGCTCCCCCCATCCCTTTTTCACATATTTTTTTATTTTTTTTTGAAATCCAAAACCGTGTAAATTCATTATTAAATCCATATAATAAGTCATTCGATTTTCATGCGAAACAGAGACTCCTACGACCTCCATCCAAACGGGGTCGATTTAAAAAATCCTGTTACCGGTAAAAAAATGACTATCTAGATGGAGGCCGTAGGAGTCAATGTTTCACACGAAATTTTTATGACATAATATAGGGATATAGTGATGAATATTCACGGAAAAAAATTCAAAAAAAATAAAAAATTTGAAGAAAATAGGGCGGGGGGAGCTAAGGGAGCTAAGTTAGCTCCCCCTAGGGGGCAGCACCATTTTTCTCATATATATGGGTTAAATGGGGCTGCCCCTTGGGGGAAGCTAACTTAGCTCCCCCCGCTACATTTTTCCCATGTTTTTATTATTTTGAAAATTTCTTCCAGGATTTTCATAAATATTTCCCTATATTATATAATAAATATTTTGTGCAAAGCAAAGACTCCTACAGCCTCCATCTAGATGGGATCGATTTTAGCAATTTTGTTATCGTTAAAAAATGCCTATCTGGATGGAGGTCGTCGGAGTCCCTGTTTCGCGCGAATTTTATTGACATAATATAAGGATATAGTGATGAAATTCCACGGAAGAATTTTTCAAAAAAATCAGACGAGATTGGGCGGGTGGAGCCAAGTTAGCTCCCCCCAAGTGGCAACCCCAATTAACCCTATATATATGGGTTGTACAGTGCATCCCCCAACATGGCTGTCCCGCCCATTTTTTTCATTTTTTTGGAAAAATATCTCCATGTATATTCATCCTATAGCCTTCCTATATGTCATTCGAATTTCGTCAGAAACAGAGACTCCTACGGCCTCCATCCAGATAGGGTCGATTTAAAAAATCTTATCACCGTTAAAATATGACTGTCTGGATTGAGGACATAAGAGTCCCTATTTCTAACAAAAATCGAATGGCATATAGGAGGGATATAAGGATGAATATGCATGGTGATATTTTTCAAATAACATAAAATATTGCGAAAAAAATTGGGTGGGGACAGTGGTGAGCGCTCCGCTAACTAGGGTTAAGTGTTAGAAATAGATCAAGGTCGTTGCGACCCCAATCGATGAAGCATAACTCAACAAGAAAAATAAGACCGCCAAGAGAAGCAATCAAGCATGAAAATCGAAAGAAGCGGTCTCACTATTTATTTAATCTGATATAGCCACTAGGGTCGAGCACAAGGAGCACAAACTAAGCCTACGAAGTAGTCAAGAAATTCGAGAAGAAAAGGCATATTTTTGGTGGTTTTTAATTTGCAATTTTTTGTATTTTCTAATAAGAAAATGAATAAGAAAATAAAATAAATCATACTACAACAATTTCTATTAAGGCTAAGAAAGCTCAAAAATATGAAATAAAAATATTTTTATATTTTAAAAATATGCAAGTGTTTTTGGATATTTTATGTGATTTTTCTTATTTTTATACAGTTTTATAAAAAAAGAAAGACAAAATATGAAAATAGTCTATAGCCTGGATAGAAAGGTAACTTTTGGATATCTAATAAGCCCCTAAATTCCTGGTTGCAATTTTATGTAAAAATAGGTAAAAATATCTAATACAAAAATTGAAAACATATTTTTTGGTTTTTTAGAATTTTTAATGATTTTTATAAGATTTTTGATCTTTTATGATTTTTAATGGTTTTGTAAAAGATAATGAAATGAAAATGCTACTAAAATTTAAACAAATCAAGATAAGCACATAGGAACTTTTGTAGAATTTTTAGGGGTATTTTTATATTTTTTTATGGATTTTCTGAATTAAACTGACAAACTTTTTAAGGTTTTGATTTTTAGAAAATAACAAATAAAATCAAATTATATAACCAAAATTACCAAAAATATTACACAATAGCAAGAGCTATTGGTAATTTTTGGGGAATTTTCACAGTAGATTTCATATTTATTTAATAAAAAACAACACAAACAGATTGTAGGGACCTAAGTGCAAATAGTTTAAGTTTCAGGACTAAATCGTAACACGCATAAAAAGTCCAGGGATGTCTCTATAAAATTTCCACTAAATTCGAGCACATGCGGAATACATCATTCACAGGGGCATAAGTGCAAATTTATCAGATATTAACCATTAAAAACTACAAGAGAAAATATTCAAAAACACCATAGTGCACATGATCAGGCACGTGTCTCCTGATAGGAAAGACTAATACGTAAATACTTGAAATCCTAGGGACTAGAATGCAAATAGTTCCAACTACAACTTTTAGTTAATAGACTAAAATATAAAGCATAAAAAGTGCGGGGCAAAGAGTGTAATATACCCTTGCAGCACGTAAGGAGCGCATTGGGACACGTGGAGGCATGGAGGCGCGAACGTGCGACTCTGATCCGCCGCAGGTATCAGATCCGATGCCTTAAAACTGATCGGGAATGTGGGGCGCAAATGCGCCAGAGCTGACATCCAATGGTCGGAAAAGTCTATTGTATCTGCGATCTAGATGCAAGCTTGAGGAGTTGAGCTGATCCGAAGATGCTGGAGATGCCTAGACGAAAACCGTCGGGTGAACTTCAAAGGAGCCAAGGAGATGATCCTCAGCTCCGATGGTCGATCGGGAAGCACCGGAGTGGTTGTGGAAAGCTTCCATGACGATTGAGCGGGCCCGATGTAGAAGCCACTAGCCGGATGAGCGTGGCGAAGACGGAGGCCTGGAGTTGCTCCAACTAACCCCAGATGGATGGAATGAAGGCTCCCAACGTGCGCAAAAACCGGCAAGGGAAAGCTGGGACTCGGGGGGGTGCTTCGGTCCGGGTTATTGGAGCTAGAAATCAAAGAAGCGGAGGGGGGGTGATGATCGATCTCCGGTGAAGGTGGTAGGGGAGATCGAGGCCATAATCTCAACCTGATATCGAGGCTAAGGGTGATCAGATTGTGGAGATAGATGGGGAGCGAGCGTGCAAGTCTATCGAAGCGCTGGATGTGGATAACGGGGCTCCGTTCGGTTGGTCGGAGAGGGTGAACATGCGGCGACAATGAACGGCAAGATCAAATCGAAACGGGAAAGGCGAAGGAGATAAAGGGTACCTGAAGGTCTGGGATTGCTCCTGAGCTCTAGGCGAAGGTGGTCGTCAGGGTGATGGCCTCAACCTCGATGCGTAAGGCAGGGGAGGCTACTCACGGCGGAGGTCCGACCACAAAGGTTGAGTGTCGGCTCTTCTGCACCAAATCGAGCACTGAGCGGTGCTCTGAGCAGTTGTCACTCAGCTGGAGGTGGCTAGGGTTACAAAATGGGAGCGAGGCATGAGATGCCTCTCCTGGGAGGGGGATGCGAGATTTTATAAGGTTCCCAACATGCTAGAACAATCGTCAAAGGCATGCAAATCGAGGGTCGGATCCCTAGGAATGACAACGGATGGGGATCATTGATCTTCCCACAGTAATTAGAGCTGAATATGGAAGGATAACTCGATCGGATCGGGTCCAGAAAATTCAGCAAAAATTGCATCAAACCGGGTCCGAGCGAAAAAGGAGTCCGGGAAGCGCAGTTGACTAGAGTCAACAATCCTCCTTGGACCAATAAGGAGTGGGTTGGAATAAGACATAATAGGCTACATGACAAAAAATTAGGGAAAATTAAAGATAAATAAATTAAAAATAATAAATGAATTTAAATTAAAAAAATGAATAAAATGAAAAATGTTCATTATTTTCCAAGGAATTTTTCTGTGATTTTTAATTATTTTTTTGAAAAATAAATTAATCTATATACAATATAATGTATTATATACTTTTATAATTTACCTATGTATTTTGTACAATTATTTTTATTTTTTCATTTTTACACAAATACCCCAATTTTATATTTTATTTATTTCAACATAATTTTTGGAGTACCAGATAATTTTTATTTTATTTTTTATTATTTATCTACAAGTATATAATAAATAAAGAAGAATGTAAATATACTTGTATTATGTACAAAGGAGATAGAATTTTATTTTATTTTTCTAATTTTTGTTTTATTTTTAAGATAATATACAAGGAGGTAAATAGAATGTTCTATTTTTATTTTGTCAAAAATAATTTTTTATTTACACAGATGATATGTACAATATAGAGTGGGCCCTATCTCTCTCTACTTATTTTATTTGGCGATCATGCCAATGTTTGGCCTTGTCTTGGGGTTCGGATCACTCTGTATTTATTCTAAATACCTCCTTACTTTTTCTTTTCCTTTATTCTTTTATTTTTGCACAAATATATGCTAATTATGTATATTTGACACAGGCATGCATAATGCTAACTTATTGTATTTATATATACTTACATGATGCTTTGCCAAGATAATAAGCTAAAATAAAAGAATAAAGAATGATGATCAGAGATTCATCGCCCTCCTATACTTTATCTTTGCTAGTCCATTATCAAACACACATTTGAAAAAGAAGTGACAAGAGAAAGAAAAGAAAAAGAAGGAGAATCAATGTTGATTATTAAACTTGTCTTCATTAAATAGGAGTATGGAGCCTAGTCAGACCTTTGGATTATTAGTTTGTTGGAACCTTATTTGGACCTAGGTTTAAGACTCAACAGCCTCTAAGTTACACTAATCTATAATCAAGACACCTCCATAATCCAGATCAGAACAAGTCTACATACACAAAATCTAATGACCATGAATATTTTCTTGTATTGTGTAAGTGATATGTAGCTCCCCACCTCAGAAATGACAAAGCCACAACCTCCCTCAACAAGGTAACTCTAATGCCCTAATCTGGCCGCTCTTTCCTCGAGGAGCGGGGTATTCCTTTCTAAGTTCAAGTACAATTGTCTCAAGAAGAGGGGGGAAGAAGAGAATGGATCATGACCAATGTAGCCATGTATCCTTGGGAGTCCAACCAGTGTAGCTAAGTCTCCATGCTGCAAACTTCATGAGATGAGAATGGGTAACATAAGCTTTGCTTTCTTTGGCTATATATACTCCGGTGGGTATTTCATTTTCAATCAGACCCTCCATTTTTTGGAGCTTTTCTTTCTTTTGCACATAAATTTTTTTAATGTGCATATGTTAAACATATCTACATGGTGCAACATATATACATAAGAACTTTTTCCTCTTGAACCAGTAGATTGTCCCTCTTTTGAAGCATTATTGCGACCCATAACTCCTGTCTTTAGATCTCAATACCGCCAAACCAAGTTGAGGCGCACTTCCTTCACTAAAAGAAGACGAGAGGTTCCGCCTAGAAGTACTAACCTCGTATGCTACCCCAAGCCAAAGGAAACTACCTCCTCACCACCTCATCCGTGGAGAGCCATGTGTAAGGTGCTGGTGCAAGTAAAGCCATTGCCTGTGAGAGTCATGTGTGTGTCATTAAATGTTCTACTTAGGCTCATCAAGATGACATGTGATCATAGCCTAGTGGACTCAAAGAATTAAGTCACCAATAGACTTGAAAAGTCTCAACCCTAGATCTTATAGGGTTGCTCTTAGAGTTAGGTGGATTAAGGTCTTGACCAAGCTCCATTTTCCAATATAATTCCTGGCTAGTTTAAATGTCAACTATGATTCAGAGAAACTGTAAAAGTATATACAAAAACCTTTTTATGCAAAGTTTTTGAAAATGTGCAATTTTTTTGAAAAATGTTTGATTGTATGCATGGATGCAGAAGTTTTGCAAACTATCTACAAATAATTACACAAGGGTTTTTGCAAACTTTTGTTTTTCAAACATTCTATAAAAAATTTATATTATATACATAATTTTGATACCAAAATATTTAGAAACTTTTTACAAGAAAACATTTTTACAAAAACAATTTTTATAAATAGCCCTGTATGTGCAAGAAAGAATTTTTTGTACAAGAAAAATTTTAAAATTTTTACGGTTTTTAGATAAAGTATTTTAGCCATTTTTATTGTGTATTAACACATTCACACAAAGTACGAGTTGTGGGTAAAGTATATATGTAATATATACGACACCCCCTATACTTAGCTCGAATGATGTCCTCAGTGTGATCAAGAGCGATGAAGAAGAAGAAGACATAACTCGTTCTTACTTTAGGGCAGTGAAAAGGAATTCTATACTACAATGGTGAATCAAAGAATGGAATGAAGAGGGCTCAGTATTTCCCCCCGATACTTAGGATCAAGTAATCCTAAGTATAGAAGACTATACCAAAAGGAAAAAACCGAGTAGTAGAATGTACAGGGTCAACCTCCCCTATACTTAGGGTTAAATATCCCTAAGTATAGGTAGCAAAACAGAGGTATAAAGGATCAAAAGACTAATCAAGAGTCTTACTCCCCCTATACTTAGGATAAAGTGCACCCTAAGTATAGTATAATCACAAGATGCAGATGGGGTGTTGATGAATACTCATTCATCGCTCTTTATTCTTTTATTTTAGCTACTTATCTTGGCAAATCATCATGCATATAGTTGTAAATACAATAAATTATCAGTGAGCATGCTTTTGTTAATAACCAATAATTAGCTTGTATTTGTGCAAAAATAAAAGAATAAAGAATAAAGAAAAAGAAGGAAATATTTAGAATAAATATTGAGTGACCTAAACCCAAGAGAGGGCCCAATATGGGCCTGATCGCCAAATAAAATGAGTAGAGAGAGATAGGGCCACTCTACCATATGTATATTCCTTCTTATATGTATATATTATTTTATTTTCATAAAAAAAATAACAATGTGTTTACATTCCTTTGTATATATTTCTAAAAATATAACAAAAATTAAAAAATAAAAAAAATAATAAAAAAGTAATTTCTCTCTCTACAACCTTGTACAGATTACATGTATATATGTATCATAAATCTATTTATTTCACACTTGTAAATAACTTAATAAAAATAAAATAAAAATTATTTCATACTCCAAAAAATATATTGTAAATAAATAAAATATAAAATTGCGGTATTTGTACAAAAATAAGAAAAGAAAAGTAATAATATAAAATACCTAGGTATTTTATACATGTATATAATATAAAATATTGTATATATCATAATTTATTTTTCATAAAAATAAATAAAATCACTAAAAAATAGTTTGAAAAATAATAGACATTTTTCATTTTTAAAATATTTTAAATAAAACCATCTTCTATTTTTAATTTATTTTTCAAATATTTTTGACCATGGAATTTTCTGATAGGTCCAGGAGGGATGTTGACCCTGGTGAACTCCCCCTCCCGGACCATTCTTCACCCAGATCCGATTTTTGCCTTGACTTCTCCCATTTTTATCGATTGGATCTTATCGCCTCCTACCCAATTTGACCGCCCGCTTCTCCCCCCTAGATCAGCAACCCTCGTGGATCCTTAGGGAGTTGTAGATTCTTATTGGATCACACGCTCCATCCGATTCTCTCCAGCCACCTAGGAACACATATAAATTCTTCATTCCTTTCCCCAGTGCGGTAGCTCGTGCCGCATACTCTCTTTCTACCCTAGACCTCTTCCCCTTGGTGACAGCAACCGGAGGAGCATCTTGGTGACCAGAGAGAGCTGCTGTCGCCGACGCTCAAGCTACGTGGCCGGACTTCCGCCGCGTCGAGCCTCCCCTGCCTTCCGCAGCGAGGTCGAGGCAAAAACCCAGTCCAACTTCACCCATGGAACTAAGGATTCAACTCGGACCTTCAGGTAGCCTTCATTTCAATCCTAGCTCTGTTTGTTTCGAATCATTCATCTAGCGCTCCACCAGCTCCGACTCGCTGGTCGGAGCATCACCAACCACCCTTAGCAGTTCAGATCGACTCATCCGACCATCGTCACCCTTTTTGCTTACCCTGATCACCCGAAGTTGGGCTGCACAAGCCTAGATTAGGTCATCGATTTCCTCTCCCGTTCGTCGGAAACCCCCGATTCCACCCACCACCGCTTCCCTTTATTTTCAATCAAATAACATTGACCAGAGTACTCCTCCAAGTCGGAGCCTTATCCCGCAGGTCTTCGCGCGCGTGGTTCTGTCCCAGTTCGCCTTCATCCAGCCTCGCCGGAGCTCGTCCAGGTCCCCGTACCCTTCCAGGAGATCTGACCGTTGAAGAATTCATCAGACCCCTCCACCCGACGCGGAGGGCCCTTGCGAATCGACCACTATCGTCCAATTGTCCATCGGAGCGTCGGATCACCACCGATCCTCCGGTGAACATCGCCCATGCGGAGTTTGTCCAGCATCCTCCTCAGCCGTTGGACTACGCCTTCGCCCCAGATTTGATCGCAACCGCCCAGATCCTGGCCTTGCTAGGCCTTTAGATATGACATCTAACGACCCCCTATGCCCACGTTTGTCATCCAGCCAGGACCATGGATTCACCACATGTACGTGTCAGAGCCGCACGTTGTCATCCAACCAGGTCGCGACACCTTGCACCCCCACGTGTGACGCATGAGCGGCTGGGTAATTTGCTCCATTTCCCCTACATTTCTTTTCTGTCTTTATTCAGTCTGTAAAAAATGTGCACTATGGACTATTTGCATCTGTGCCCCTATAGTTTTCGTATTTACATTTCAGTCCTTCCTGAATGGTTGCACGTGCGTCGGCATGTGTATTAATGGGTTATTTGCATGTATGGTCCTAGATTTAGTGGATGTTACGCTTTGATGTTATATTTTCATTATTTGCACTTATACCCATATGTGTGTTGATATTGGACGTGTGCTAGAATTTGTGGAAAACTTGCAGATAAGACCCTAAAATTTTTATGTTGTTATCATTTAGTCCTGAAACATGTTTTTGTTGCAATTTGGTCCCTATGTGCTGTGTGCTTTACTTTAGTTTGAATAGATAGCAAACTTTGTCCAAAATTTATGAAATTTCGAAAAATGTCTCCTGCCATGGTGTAGGAATTTCTGTAAATTTTTGGGCTCATTTTGTTTCATTTGGTATTTTTTAAAATTCAAAAACCCTCCAAATTGCTAATGTATGTTTTTAAAATTCAATTAAAAATATTAAAAACTTTTAAATGGTTGGCTTGATTGTTGTGTTTTAGTCTCAGTCCAATTTTTGCTATATTTGCATTTATAAAAACTCTATAAATTAAAAAACACTGAAAACCTTAGAAAAATTATTAAAAATTCATAAAAACTAAAAAAATTGCATTTTTGGTTTTTGTAGTTAAATTTTTATTTTTAGCTTACCATAAATTTGCTGTTAGAATTTTATAAGCTTTTTAAGTATTTTTAAATAGCCTTTAGATTCAGGCTGTACACTACCTTGTATTTTTTACCTTGTTTCATTTTTATAAAATTAACTAAAAATCAGAAAAATCCAAGAAAAATATAAAAAACACTTGAATATTTCTAAAAACCATAATTATTTTTATTTCAATTTTTTGAGTATTTTTGTTACCTTAAATAATTGTTTGAGTGTGCCTTTTTGATTTCTTTTATACCTTTTCTGAATATAAAAATTACAAAAAAAATTGAAAAACCTAAAATCCATGATTTTATTTGATTTTCTTTATTTTATTTAGATTTTTGACTACTTCATAGCCTAGCATACTGTGCTCCTTGTGTTCGACCCTAGTAGCTATACCAGGTGAAATAAAATAGCGAGACCGCTATTTGTGCTTGATTTGTTGATTTTATTATTTGGTGGTCTTTCTTTTGCTTGATCGACTTAGCCTCGCAGTTCGAGTCGCAACGACCTTATTTACACCTTAACCTAAGCAACTTAGGCGTGTCATCAGAATGGTGCCATTGCTGGGAAGCACGACTTAGTAGTTGGCTTTCTTTTTCGTTTTTTTCTTTTCTTTTATTTTCTTTTATTTGTTTTCTTTTTATGTTTGTTTTTGTTTTGCATTTATTTTTTATTTGTGTTTTTATTTCTTTTCTTAATTTTTGTTTTTATTTTTGCATTTATTTCTCTTTTTATTTTATTTTTCATTATTATAATAATTATTTGTCTGACACATCTTCTGTTTGCTTTCTTGCGAGGACCTGAGGATCGAGGGTGGCTTTCTTTTGGGAAGCCGAACGCCACATGGACTTGGAGGCGGCTCTTTTATGCATAGAGCCGTAGGAGAGCACGAGAGAGGAGTGAAGGAGTGTTGGGAGAGTTTAGCTTAGATTTTATTTAGTCTTTATTTTTCTTCCTATTATTAGTGTAATAATACAAGACATGGCAGACTATCAGACTTGGAGCTTATCTCGGGGTCTGTTTCACCGAGCATCGGTGTGCTCGGGGGACCTCAACATGATTTTCGTCGTCTTTGCTTTTATCGCTTTTATTTTCTTTGATTCTTGAAGAATTTAGCCTCAGCTTTAGGATTTTCTCTTGCCTTGTGGACGTAATTATTAAGGCCCAACCCTAATTACATTTTCTACTCCTATAGATCGTAATTAGACCTTATTAATTAAATCACTAATAAAAAGTTAACTCGGTCACTTGAGGGGTTACGTGCCGATAGAGGCCATATACAGCACTGGCAGGAATCCATTGTGGCGGACACCAATCAACATCAGAGACCGGACCCTGATTCCTCTCATTGACCCTTTAGCAATTGTGCTTCACGAGTAGAAAATTTCTGCTTAAGGCCAATTTCTTCGTGCATCATATAGATAGGTTTTATTTCTTGTCATTTAAATTATACGCGAATCACTTTGCATGTAGAGTGATGACGATAGGTACGCATCTCTTACTCGGCATGCATCATCGTGTTTAGTCACGCATCGGCTTTTCGCCTTCTCCCCCTATTTTTGGACTTAATAATAATCAAGAGAATCGAAAAATTCATTAGGCTTTGTTTGATTTGAAAAAGACCTAAAAACAAAAACCATAAAATTGGGACTGTTAAGCATACTTGATCTTAAAAGACATTGACTTAATAACTTATCTTGGGAGAGCAATCCCCTCCTTATATGGTTTGGATGAGCGAGAGAGTGACCCCACCCTAGGTTAGAGCCACATCTGAACTTCTTCAGACTATCGGTCTCGGGTTAGTCATTCTCCAGTGAGGGTCGCTCCGGTCTCCGGTAAAGCGGACTGCGATGTCCTTAGCAGAGCGAGTCTATCGGGTAGCCGATAAACGGTCTATGACTTGTACTGGTTGGGAAAGATCTAGATTTGGATCGAGACAGTCTCCTGGGGTGTTGGATTTCCCAGCAGCTCGCTTAATCGCTCTGAAAGACTGTTTGATCACCTAATGAAATAGATAAGATAAAAGAACCGAACCTTCACAGTCATCAGCTCTGCGTGCGTAGGTGAATTGGGGGGTTTGCTTGACCAATATTGTTTGCTTTTCTAGATCTCATCCACCTTCACTCTCCAGATCAAGATGATGGGTCGGAGGTCCCTTAGGCAGCCTCTGGCTGCAGCGCTTTCGAGCACTCCGGCGGCCTACTCATCTAGGTTGGTTCGCAAGAGCCAAGACCCGCTCTTCGAACCCGAGTTCGATTCTACCCTGTTCCCCCTCGACCACCCTTCTACTAGTCCTGAGGTGCCCGAGCAGATATCGCATCAGCCAGTTGATTTATCGGCACCTGAGTTTGGGTCTTTTGCCTTTGCAGAGACCATGGCCAGCAGCGAGGAGCGCACCAGTGTCCCCAGAGGATAGCAGACTTATGTACTGGATCAAGGCACCATCAACAAAACCCTGTTAGCCTCCCTTGAGACTATGCAGTGACAGATCAGGGATCAAGGGGCTTTCATGGTAGATATGCGCCAGGAGATGGAGTAGATGAGAGCAGATCGAGAGCAACGCAGACCCGGTAGAGGGGATAATCCTGATACCAGATTTCCTGAGGAACTAGCACAACCAGCACTTGCACGACCGATGAGGGAGTTGCATAACCCTGGTGCAACTCTCACCCATAGATGGATCAAGTTGCCGGCCATTGTGGGAGATTTCAAGTTCCCGCCTCCGACCATTCAGCTGTTGGACATGGGAGCCCACGACGAGCCATTATGCAATAAATGTTATTGCAAATTCACTCCTTAATCTGAAATAAAGAGTACATAATTTGCATAATAGGTCCCTTAGTACAATTTGGGTTATGTACCGTGGCCATCTTAATGATCATACAACTGTTGATTCAATTATTGAATCATAGAGGCCGGTGCTTGGATGAATATCTAAAGAGTTAGATTGAGGACTCATTAAGCACCATCAAATGATTGTTAAGAGATGATCTCCAGCCTGAGAAGGAGATGGCAATCCTTTCTCTAAAGGTTGATATCTGACCGAGCTCTTGATGCAGGTCCTCTGCATAGGAATAGAGATTCGGAGGTGTTAGACTAGTTAGGTCAAAGAGTTGACTTAACGAGATCGAGATAACCAAAGTCCTATATCGTATGCTGTCATGATATTGGCACGCATCATCTGACCGGAGACAGATGTGTTACCATATGTCTGAGTATGTACATTTGGCAGACCAATAGGTTTGACCTAATCAAGGTCTATACACCGGTGCGCTGGTATGCATATAAGGGCATATGAGTAATACGATCTCTCAAATGGATCATACAGGTTCACTACTGAACCGGAAGACATGAGCTCACTCATGAGATATTGAGAAGAATCAAATTCCGTGCGCACGGTCGTCTCTCTTTGGAAGCTTGACTGAATTTGTTGGTTTGATATACACTTTTGGAAAGTATATGATCAAGACCTAGGTATGATATATGCTTTTGGAAAGTATATGATCGATACTGACTCCCAATGATCGAATGAGAAACTTATTGATAAAACCATGAAGTAGACAGTATAAAGTTGATCCAATACTTCGGGTTTAATCTGAGTCTTCCAGTATGCAGGATGTACAGGTATAGGGAATACCTGAGGGAGATGTGATTACAAACGATTGTATAACCATGATGCTTCCATTCCTAGGGAGTGATGAAATGGGTCTGGATTTTAGTGACTCCTCTCATTAGAGAAGTAACCTAATCTTAGTCCAAATATTGGACATTGATCTGAATGTGATTCAGATCCAATGAGAAGATTAGATTTACGGTCTTGATTTAATCAAGCATCTATGGGAGGCCCGAGATCTGGATTTGAGATGCGATCTCATATCCAAGTCACTATACGTGGAACAATACAATTGCCTTGTCGTTATCTTCAAGTATTCGCGGAGAAAGCGCATTATCCTTGAATGGGTTCAGGATAATTCATTGTGGATAAAATGTATCCGAGCATTGAGAAAATGGATAATTAAATGTGATTTAATTATCAAGATTAATTTGAATTTGATTCATATTATAAAGAGAGTTATCTAAGATAATTGAATATGATTTAATTATCAAAGATGTGAATAATGTGAATGTGATTCATATTATTTGAATACATGAGATAAAGAGATCCAAGATGATTAAATATGATTTAGTTATCATGGATAAGAATAACGTGGATAGCAATATCCAATTATTCATAATATATTATAAATGTGATTTATAATGTATTAGAGAGAGTTAATTATAATTTATATTTGTTGATTAAGTCTTATGTGTATTGGATACACATTGTGTAATTAATTGACAATGTAAATTATATGTTGTTTTGGGTTGTGAATGTGATTCACAATTTTTCCATGGCAAGATTGAAATATTCCCAAAATTAATTGTGAATTATTTTTGAGAATAAATCCCAACAAAAGTTGTTGGAAATAAATATTGAGAGAAATTCAAGGAGGAATGCAATCTCATGGAAATCCATGAGATTGTCCTCCATGGAATGTGAAGGGCGGCACCCAATTCCTATATGGAATGGGTGGCCATCCCTTTGGATATACATGGAGATGAAATCTCCATGTACATTCTCTCTCCTTATTTGTTGATTTAATTCAGGATTGAATTATATTTGATTTTGTCAAATATGTTTTGATCTAAATTAGATTATATTTTATTGGTTTTACCAACAACAATCTTAGCCATTGGATTGACATAAATCAATATGATCTATTGATTTTACATGTCACATGGACTGAGATCCACGGATCCCAAAATCCTATAAATAGAGAGGCATACCCATGCTATATCTTTACACACATAATGCTTGAGAAGCATCTCTCTCTCTCTCTTTCTCTCTAGACGTCAGCCCTATCTCTCCCTCTCATGGCCATCCACCATGGATGCCATGGAGAGGTTCTCCATCGCCACAGCATCGTCGTTATGCTGCCCAATCATCTGCTCGTGGATCTCTATCTCCTTCGGTGCGCCTCGCTCGTGAAGAAGACGTCGGATCTCGTGTGTCGAGATCAGGAGATCCGCCGCTTGGATCATTAACATGGATTGCGAGAAACATGCGGTTCATCCCCGCGCTCACAGGCGTCTCCTCTGTCGGATCGGACTTGAAATAGGAGGTCTCTTTGTTTAGAGACTCGATCACAACCACGCTTCAAGAGGTAATCCTATTACTTTTTTTAGACGAAACGATCCGAGAAGTGTTCTTGGATCATGTGATTTCGTCATATAAATTTTTTTTCCGCTGCATCGAGCAACTAGTCCGACTAGTCACTCCTCGTCGTATTCGATACGTCGCTCACACTTCCGTGATGCGCTTGAGGATATAACCATATCCTTCAAGTGGTATCAGAGCCAGGTTGACGGTTTCGAATGTGATTCTCTAACCGAGGACGACTTGGGTTCGTTAAGGTCGCTAAAGTTTTCTTCGCATTTGATTTTGCAGATCTGTTTAGTGAATAAATTCGACACTGTTTAAATGTTTAAACACGAATTTAATACTTGAATTTTGTTCCCCATTAAATAAGGTAACCATAGGATCTGAGTTTGCGTAAATCGGATTTAGTATGCTCGAGATAAGGTTGTTTTAATGAACATGTATGCACTGTTGCGGGAACTGTAGATCTGAACGTGAATAAAATGTTAATTAATGTTTAGACTTGCCTCAAAATGCGTGAAACATCACTTGAGTTCTGTCCTAAATCAAATTAGCAATCCATGAAAATTGATTTTGTCTAATTTGGATTTAATATGATTGAGATATGCTAATTTTAGTAAGTAGGTGTCACTGCTGAAATTACCTTCCTAATCTAGAACCGTGTGATTGTCAATTAATGAAATTAATTTTTAATTTCAAGAAATAATTATGGAAAATATTTGAGAAATATTATAATATGATTATTTCTTTAATTGACTTGGCCTCAACCAATTAATTGATTAGATTTGATCTAAATAATAATTGGAATCACAATCATCAAACTCCTTGCTTGAATAGGATTGGGAATTTGTCTAGCAAATTTCCTTATAATCAAAATTGTTTTGATTACTATATGGTATAATTTTGGTTGAAAAACCGATGATCATCTCAAGTACAAATTAATCAATTTGGCATTATCCGTTCCCGAGGCGGATATCGTGTCTAGTCAGGGATCGCTGGGGTAGCGGGTTGCAACGTATGCGGTCCGTCCCACTCCCGTCGGTACTGGCCATGACAGCTGGTAGGGCCGGGATAATGTCCGAGAGATTAAGTTGTATTTTTCTAATTATTAGAATATGAATTAATACGTACTTTGAGAATAATACCATATATATTCAAGCATAAAATCGAGTTTGATTGATTGAATTGGATTAATAATTAATTTAATATGATTGAATTAGTTATGTCCAATTAGAATACTCTAATATGATTAGAGTTAATAATTCCCTTGGAAGAATTAATTGTATAAATGTGATTCATAGTAATTAATTAAATTTGAATAAGAGATGGAGGATCACAAAAGTGACATCCATGGTCTCCCGTAAAGGCGAAGGGTTTCATCACCAGATATTATATGTGGGAGACGCATGTCCGAATTGATAGCTCCTGCATATGATCCATTTGGATCGGGCTCGTCTCTTCTCGAAAGAGTAAGGGCGTATGCGTAGTGACCCCAATATCGAGTCCTCATATTATTGGGGCGATATTGGATTGCGCATAGCGAGTTGTATTCCTGTTGACGGTTGGTTCAATTAATGACGGGTCAACATTGCCTTAGGGGTGGTGGACCCGGGTGTTAAAGACCGAATTGGGAGATGCAAGTTGGACTTGCAAGGCGGAATGTGTTCCCGCTTCTTTTTATCCGAGTTGTAAGTTCTCATATTATTGGGATGCAAGAAAGATAAGGAAGGGGATCCCAGATCTTGCTTGAGATATAATGGTAAGTATATCTCTTACATTGAAAGTGATTAAGGGAATGAACTTTCATTGTTGACATGGCAAGACACGGAGCTGATCTCTTTTGCCAACTATAATGAGGTCACCTCAATTTTCTTTCCTGACGTAGCCTCTCGCCGGAGGTCCTTGTTCTTCATCGAACCAGTACCGTCCTCCACCGGAGGTGCTCTGCCTCGGCAAGGGTGTCAGCATCTCTTCCGCCCTAAGGATCAAAGCTCTCTCACGTGCCTCACACATGAGGGTAGTGGATATTGCAGAAGAACCCTCATCCTTCTCTCAATTCCTGATGCAGTTCATCCTACTCCAGGGCAAGTTCATAGCACGTGCAACTAGAAACCCCCTCCCAGGCTTCGTAATTTCCTTTAGGTCTCTCCATTTGCATTTTCTATTTTAATAAATTATTTTAATATTGTAAACAGACCTCTGACTTCTATCCTTAATTTGAACTCGCATTTAGCATCATTTTATTAGTTTCAAAATTGCATTCTGTAAAAACAACTTTTGCTTTATCACGTGGATATCTATTTGCAATTTTGTGAACTGTGCTTTATTTAATAGAATACATTTGATGAAATATTGTATATTTTACCTATTTTTTAATCCGAATTGATATTAAATTAATCCATGCTCTAAAAATAGCGAAAAAATCAAGTATCTAGAGTTTAGTGTTTTCTATATTGTGCTCAAATTCCATATCATTTGCACATATATTGAGGTCAGAATAAATTAATTGGTGATTCATGTAATTAAGTTTTGATAAGCCATAGGTAAATTATTTTTAAGATCAAATAATTTTCCTGGATTCATATCACATAGACTAATCTAGGATAATTTTATTTATGCAAAATAAATCGTCATTGTATTTATTAAAATTAAATTGGCAAAAATCATCTTGCACTCATATTTAATTATTATTTAATGCATATTGAGTTAGAAAATTCTAAAAAATGCAGTAGCTTCATTCCATCATATTTCACATTCTAGCTAAATTTGAGAATTTTTAAGAATAATTTGATCGAAATTTGCATTTTAACCCTTAAACTAGCTTGAAATTGCAATGCATTTCTATTTGCATAAAAAAACTCAAAAACAAATATTCCTTGAAAACCTAACTTCTAGATCGACTAAAACCAACCTAAGGAGATAGTGGCCTCCCTGAGTTCGACCTTGGGCTTGCCCAAGTAAAAAAAATTGACCGCTTGTGTTTAATTGAGAAATTAATTAAGTGATTTTTTATCGATCTGATGCATGACTACAACGAACATCTTTTAATCGTCAATTCGACATTATTAAAATGGCATTCTAGCGATCAATCAGATGTTGTCATTGTCGGGGAGGCAAATGGCTTAGGATCATTTTTGGAAAAAAAAAATTAGATTTAGGTTTTCCATTCACTCGGGTAGTCTAACCCCCGAACCACATTGTAATTATTCCATTTTTCACTTTTTTCAATTATTTCTCTATTTTTTTGTATATATTTCGATATCTCTCTCTGATATAATTTTTATCTTTTTATGTGAGGGCTTGTTATACTTGGAGCGGTTTTCTTGAAGTCGACGCATCTTGAAGTGCATCGGAGGTCGATGATTCGTGGATCGAGTCAGCTGTTGAGATGCCAAGAAGTTTTGAGAAGAGAGATTTTTCATTTTTTGTGAATTAATTTGTAATAATTGCATATTTACAGTGGATTCTATTTGTTATCTCGCGTGTGTACTCGGACCCTTGACATTGGACCCTCCGTGGTCATGTGGTTGATTGATGTAGACTATGACCTGCACTCGCAGCTCTCAGAGCAAATTTTTGTCATATGCTCATACTTTATAGGACCACACATCAAATTTAACGAGATGCAATAATGTAGATCTATTAGTCAAAATTAATTTATTCATTACTCGCTAATAGAACTGCCTATTTAGGAATGGTTTTCTCGTGTGCATTTCATATAGTATAAAATTTCAATTCTATATTGCATCCCTCATGTAGAGAGATGGAGGCACTCTAAGTCTTCTTACTCAAGCATTCATCATTGTTTTCTCGACTGCATCGGCTTTTTTTGATTCCCTCACTCGGTTTTTCTAACCTAGGATAAAGGAACTGGGACTAGATGGTAGAGATGATTGCTTGTGTGGATTAATTACAGTGGCAACTAATCTCTAAAATCAGGACTGCTAATTGAAATGGACCCAAAAAATTGACTAAAAGTAACCCTTGTTTAGGGGAGAGTAATCCCATCATTGTCTGATTTACTTGAAAGTGAGAGAGAGAGACGACACTAGGATAGAGTCAAGCCAAGATTTTCATATAGACTACTAGTTCAAAAAATGATTAGTAACTTTTCAGTGAGGATCTACGGGTAGCTGGTAAACGGTATGGATTTTCTTAGCAGAGTGGGAGGTTTAGAGGACTCCTTAAACAGCTTTGTCCTCAAGAAATGGCTAGTCGTATTTATACGGTTCGCACTTACTCCTATACTGGTTGAAAGTGGGTGCAACTATTCATAATAATCGAGAGAGTTTGTAGGAAGTACATGCACCTAATAGCTCGTAATCTTTTAAGACTTGCATTTATCACCAACTAAAACTGACAAGATAATTTGGCCGAACCTTTATGACCCTCATGTGTAGAGTTTGTGAATTTGGAGTTTACTCTTGCGTTTGTTTACGTCTGTCCATATGTGTTGTTCTGTGTACTTACATGTTTTCTACCTTGATCCGCTTACATTCATGCACTTCTCTTCAAGATGTCAGGATATTGGTCCCCATACCCAGACCTTCCTGGTCACTCTTCCTTGACCATATATCATTCATCTTCGCCTTCTTTTTCTTCTATATATCCTCCACCATCTGTGGGAGACCCTTACCCATTCTCGAATCCACCTTGATCCGATTATGAAGTCAGACCTTCGACTGACTTTTCCCCTTCTCCGCATTTCTCATATAGTCCACATCCTAGCACTCAGATCCACTTCCATCTTGGCTTACTCACCATATTCTCGAGAGCTTGCTGCAATTAAAGAACCATTCAATATGCAAGCCACTGATGAGATGAAATAACTGGAAGAATTACTTACCCCCACATACTTATCTCCTCTTCATGTGAATGATGGGACATGGCAACAAAATCACACATACATATCTTACTTGAATTTAGGGTACAACTTGGTCGGTCGAACAACACGAATAGAGAGGCATGCACATCATGATTTTCCATACTTGATTGACTTTAGTAATCAAGCTTACATTGACCATCCCTTATATCAGCCATTCAGAGAGCCTAAACAAAAAGGAGATTGGACTCATGAATTCAATCTACGAGACCCTTCTTTATAAACTTCACCATATGAGGCTCCGACCAATATTTGCCAATCGAATAGTCCATACCTGACCCATCGTTACATATCTGAGTCTAGGTTTGTTAAGTGTGAGACTTCAATATCTCAACAGTATCCTCCAATTGAGCAGAACTCTCCTATGATTCGTCATGAGAATTTTTGGAGGATGACATTTCTAGACTTATCGAAAAAATGAATCATTTGGTAACAAGTTCAGAGATGTCACTGAAATATTGCACTTAATTTTCGATAGCTTGGGAATGAAAGTGGAAAAGGAGATAAGTGGATTTAATGTTGAAAATCAAGAGAACACTACGGGACCCACACATTATGTACAACAGGAGTCAACTCTACCTCCCTCTTCTACTAACCAATTGCATTTCAATCTCGAGTCTGCATTTTCTCCCCCTCCTCCTTCACATATTGAAAACACTAAAAAAATCAAAAATTCTAAAAAAAAAGCCAAAAAAATTGAAAGACAAAATATCATATAAAATTTAAAAATGAAAAGATCTAAAAAAAATTGGATCATTACCCTAAGGGAAGCACTTGATGAAGAATTGATTTTTAAGCCTCCTTTAATAAAAGCCATAGATCACTTCCCCGACCTCAAATGATTATGAGAAGTAAATTGATGCCTAAGAGGTCGGGCAATAAGAGGACAAGGATTGAGAGACTCATGGTGTCTATTGCCACCTCCTTGATGATGGGGAGAAAGACCCAAAGTTGAAGAGTGAAGCGGTTGCCTAGGGTTGAATGTGAAATCAAAGACACTACCTCCAATAATCGATGATGACACTCCGATAAAAATATTCCAGACCTCTATTTTTGACAATCTCAAATTCATGCCAATCAGAAAGTCGAGAGAGATCGTTCAGTTGACTGATTGATCTATCAAACGGTCGTGAGGAACCATTTCAGTCATCATTACTTTCCAAGGTGCTCTACTCTAGGTAGAATTCACAGTCATTAACATTGAGCACCGAAGAGAGTTTACCCAGTATCTTATTATTCTTGAGAAGTTGTTCTTAGCCTTGGCTAAGGTGACAATTAGATTGCAAACTTGAGAAACCGATTTTACAGCATTGGGAGCACTTCGACCTGACTCATTCTTTGACACACTCTACTCTAAGGTGACCCACAAAGCTGCTGACAATGGTGGTCATCTAGAGGTAGATGAGTCCCACCTCTCTGCTACACCTGAGATACCGACTATCGAACCTACAGTTGGTTTAGAGACACACCACACATCCATGACTCCTGCTTCTTGCATCACCACCACTGTGTCAGCTTCAATAAAAGACTCACAACCCAAAGCTGTCATTGAGTCGGACACAATTTTTGCTGATTATCTTGACTATTTCGATGATCTGACATCCATGACTAATAATGCCAAGTGAGATCACTACCACCTTCCCGAGACGTGCGTTGACCCTTCAAGAATATTATAATGTATATGGTGTCTCGTCTGATGAGGAACCCATGGTCAGCATCGCACCACATCTTGGACCTTCAAAGTAGACAACAAGGACTGAATTGACCCCACCCAAAACCACGGTTGCTTCTTCTTCCAGTCGGTTTTCCAGTGAGAGGAAGTCGAGAATTAATTCCTCGAGGTGTTCTCCCAAACCCCTCAAGGCGTGTCACTCTCCTCTCCCTCTCAATGATTCAGGTTCTAGAAAACCGACTAAGAAAGTTTCCTTCAACATTCTGAAGAAGGAATTTTCAGAGGAATCATTATCGGGTCCAAATGAGGTGGTTTATATGAGTGAGCTCAGTTCGGTTGTTCTTAAGCCAGATCTAAGCAAGCATCCATGTTCGACCCTCATTGGACGATCCCTTCATCTCACTATTATTCATCTGAGGATGATTCTGACAGCGACACATATGTATACTACCACCTCCTCACTCCCGTAAGAAGGTTTGTCATAAACATTTTTTATCATTGTATATTCTCACCCCTCCTTATATATATTTTCTTTCCCTCCCTCCTCGGTGATTCAAATCACTCTCCCCAGCTCCATATCATTTCATTTTATGGGTATACTTAGGATGACCAGATCCTAAGTATAGGGGGGAGAGTGACTCGAGTCTCTTCATCATTCTCTGTACATTCTCCAGATCTCATCGGTTCTCACACTCACTCTTGTCCTAGACTTAAGCTGACTAGAGCCTAAGTATATGGTGGGACCGATGCCCATCATGTATATATACTCATCCATTTCCCCTCTTAACCTCTATTGCCCCATTTTTGATCTTCTTCTATACTTTGGCTGCCAGAGCCTAAGTATAGGGGGCGGAGCGACTTCTATAAGTTTTGTTATTTTAGCTCTCATACGCTTAGCATGAGCTATGTCTTTTTCCTCGCTTTTCGTGCTCTGAGTACATAGCACACGCTAAGTATAGGGGGCATTTATATATTACATATAAACTTTTCCCATATTTCGTACTTTTACGTATTTTTGTATATATTATGCAATAATTACGGGGTGGGCAAAATATGAAGAAAATCACTTTTTGTAAAATTCATGTATACTTGTATAATATATTGTATAATACTTCTAAAACTCTTGTAAAATTTGTTGTAAAATAGGAGGTATACCAAATTTTTGTAAAAAAGAGAGAAAAAAGAGGCTACTCATTTACTCTTCATATCATCCTTGCATTCAAAAAAATTTTCTTGCATTCCATTCATATACATTGCATGTTATCTACATCTCATCTACATATCCCTCATATGCGAACTGAGAAGTTAGTAAATTCTGAACCAAATTATGAATAGATGTCGAAGATGGATTTGATTTGACCTTAATCTACCTAATTTCAGAGGAACCTTATAGGAACTGGAGTTAAGATTTTTGAGGTCGAGTGACATAATTCTTTGAGTCCGCAAGTCTATGTTCACATGTTATCTTGATTGGTCAAAATAGAATACTTCATCCACATGCACGATTCGTTTAGACAGTGACCCAACTTGGAATAGCACAATGCACGCAGCTCTTCATTGATGCGACGGTGAGGACGTAGAATCCTTTGGCTTAGAGTAGCACACAGGTGGAAACATCCGTCCTCCTCTGGGGAGGGTATTGCATCTCAACCTAGTCTAGTGGCGTCGACGTC
Source organism: Ottelia alismoides (assembly GCA_037367405.1). Taxonomy (NCBI): domain Eukaryota; kingdom Viridiplantae; phylum Streptophyta; class Magnoliopsida; order Alismatales; family Hydrocharitaceae; genus Ottelia; species Ottelia alismoides. The sequence goes on along the minus strand of JAZKJV010004344.1, from coordinate 750,958 downwards.
TAATGATGGGATGCTGTGGGTTGTAATAATGCTTCAAAAGAGGGATAGTCTACTAGCTCAAGAAGAAAAACTCCCGATGTACATGATGCATCTTGTATATAGTTAAGAAAAAAAGAAATAGCAGAAAAAAGAGAGAACTCCAAAAAAAGTGGATAGGCCTAAATGAAAGAAAATGTCTGCCGGAGTATGTATATTTGCAATGAATATCTTTAAAGTCTCATACCAAGGAAGCCTGCAACTGGAGACTTGGCTACACTGGTCAAGCTTCACGGATATGTGACTACACTGGTCACAATACATTCTCTTCTCTACCCTCTCTTCTTGAGCCGGTTGCACTTGAACTTAGAAGGAATACCCCGCTCCTCGAGGAAAGAGTTGCTAGACTGAGGAATTAGCGTAACCTTGTTAGAGGAGGTTGTTTCTTTGTCATTTATGATGTGGAGAGCTACATTTCACTTACACAGTCCAAGTAGTATTCATAGTCATCAGAATTTATGTATGAGGATCTGTTCTTTCTTGATTGTTAAGGGACTTGAATAAGATATTTGTTGAACTTAAAGGTTGTTAGCTCTTAAATCCAGATCCCAATAAGGTTCCATCACACTATTAATCCAAAGGTCAAGTCAAGATCCATTTTCACCTTTTGTTCATGACCTTCGTATGGAACCCAAAATTATTTCACTCTTGCATTACATTTTAATTTCCCAGGGACGAGCAAGGTTTAAGTATAGGGGGTTGATGAATCTGTGATTAATCACTCTAAAGTTGAAAATAGAGCTTTGTTACTACGTAATTAGATGCATTTCATTGTTTACATTACATAATTAGCACTCATGTATATGTAAATAATGTCTGCATTTTAGCATTCATATTTGCATTAATTAAGAAGTCAAATTCACTTGTACATATTCAACTGTATATTAGCTAAATTCACCTATTTGTATCAATTTTATACTAACTCCAAATTCAATAAAATCAACTCTGTAGTGTATATATTAATAATATTAATACAAGGAAAATACCAAAAAAATACTAACTTATAAAATTGACTAATAAAACCCATGCCCTAGTTTGAGATTAAGATTCTTAAAATGCACATATCTCTCGCATACATTATCTGATTTAGGTTTACTCACTTTTAAAGTAATATACATTCAAAGATCTTCAAAATAAGACTAATTTCATAAAAACCAGAGATCATATCTGAAACTTGGGTTTTGGGCCCCTTATTGTATATTGTATACACTGACCAAACTACCCTTTATTTTATATTTTTACTTTTTAATTATTAAAAAAATCTAAAAATATATATTAAGATGTAAATATTCCTTTATATTTTCTCTATTTTATTTTTATTTTCTCCTTATTTGAAAATGGCAAAAAATCTACAAAAGATTAAAATTCAGTATTTTATACCTATAAGATACCACCCAAAAATACTTTTTGTACAGATGCATTCTTTTGATTTTTGGTCCTTATGAAATTGTAGATCTCGTCGAGACGAGAAACTTTTGTGTTGATTACTTTTTTATTTGACCCTTTTGTTGTTTCTTTTTTATTTCTTTTCTATTTAATTTTTTATTTTTCTATGTGCTACATGTGGCAGCTCCTGAAGCTGCCACTTGTCACCCTGTTTTTTTATTATTTTCATTATTTCATAATTATTTAATTATTTTAATTTCTTTTTAATTTAATTTTTATATTTTTTTATGTTTTCTCTCTTCTATTTTATTTTCTTTTTTCTTCATTATTTTTAGAAGCCTAATTTTTTTATTTTTTATTTTTACCCTTTTACTTCTTCTCTACTCCAACTTCTTACCCAAGCCACCAACTCCCCATTCTCTCCACTTTCTCCACCACTCCTCCAACTTCCACCCTACTTCTATTCTGACTCCCCTTCATCTTCCCCATCTTTTTATTTCCCTCATCCCCTTCATTTTTAGTCATCCGCCAAAATCGAGAGAGAAAGGGAACCATCATCTCAGCCTGCTCAACGGTGACAGCGACCAAGTAAGTCTTCGACGCGGCGATGGTTTCCATCGTATTTGGCAAGATCTGAGGTAGAGAGAACGACCTCATCCCAACAGCATCCAAGTTGCATAACTTCTCTGATTTTTCGCCGAACTGGATCGAGGCCATGACGGGAGCCGCACATCGCAACCCCACCTTCTGGCGAAATCGACACAGGTAAGTATCCCTCTCATTTTCCTTGTCATTCATTTATTTATCTAATATTTTTGTTGTTGTTATTCTACATTATCATCACAAAACCACATCATCATCACAAATCACATCATCATCACCACCTAAAAATATCCCTTCACCACCATTCATTTCATTTTTATTTTTATTTAAAAAAATTTGAAAAAAAAATATTACATCAAAAAAAAAAGAGAGCACGTCCAGTCGCCTCCTACCTTGGTCGGGAAGAGAAACCCTCTAGCTGCCCAACAACACCCTCCATGCGATCGTACGCCCATAACTACAACTCCACTGCTCCACGCCCACGCACGGCCATCGACGTCGCACCTGCACCTCATGCACCCGCGGGTCGCGCTCCACTAGCCACCCCTCTGTTGCATGCCAAATTCCACCATCCTTCCATCGATAGCAAGCGCCGCCCATCCCGTGGTTGCGCCCCCAGCTCATCCCATCCACGCCACTTCCGTAGGAGCGCCACCACCGCTGCGTGCGGCCGCGACCATCGTAACCCTCTACGACCGCTTTCCCAGCAGGTAGCCACCCTGTTGTTGCCGCGGAGGCCTGTCAGCCGCCGTCCAACCGTGTCCACCAGTCGCCTACCCCTGCAGCGCCGTTCGCTCTAGCCCCCATGCCCTCACGACAGGCCGTCGACTTTTGCACTCCAGTCCACTACCCACGTGCCCTTGGGTCACGTATGTAGCCCCCTTGTCGTCCTTCTCCATGCAGGTCGCACCCCAGCCACTCCCTGCCTCAGCCTTCACAACATGTGTGTGGGCCCTCCTCGCCATTCGCGTCACGTCGCCAGCTGCCAGCCACTCCTCTCCGTACTCGGCTCGCCTCTTCATGCCCTAATTAGGTGCTAAGAGATGTTATCCAGCAGGTCTAATTCATTTTTATTTTATTTGTTTGTGAAAAATACATCTTTCTTCCTGTAGTTTTTAAAATTACAAAGTGTTCCTGTGCACATATTTTAAAATTTTAATTTTTATATTGCATTAACTCCCCTGTGTTTAAGTTTTAATTTGGACCTCAAGATTGTGTCATTTCTTTTAATAAAAAATAGCGTATTGAAGATCATATATTCTCTATCACTTGCATATTTATTTGGATTTTCGTGAGCTTTGGATAATTTACTAAAAATAAGAGTTTGAAATTCAGTGATATTTTACCCATTTATGCTCTGAAATTCACACATATTTATTCCTTTCCCTAAAAATTCTCAAAAATCAGAGATGATGCGTTCATGTGTGCTTTAATTACTATCTAAATTTCATTGCAAATGGAATGTTTTTTTCATAAAATAAATTATTGAGTGATTTCAGTAAATGATTTTTAATTGAACCTAAAAATATTATTTTTGTGAAATTGCAACTCTCCTGGATTGCATATTAAAATACCTTTTTGAGATAATTCGTTCTCTGGATAATATGATTCTGTAGATTTATTAGAAATTAAATACTCACAGTCACTCTGTTTCCATTAAAATATTCACTAAAAATATATATTGTCATAAAATTCCAAAAATGTTATTGTAGCATCATTTCATCATGTTCAAGTTCCAGTAAAATTTTCATAATTTTTTGTATTCTGTTTGCACAAAAAATGCATAAAGACCCTTAAAATTTTTGCATTTTTCATTGTTGTGTCTTTAGTCTAAAACTTCCAAGAAAATACTTTTACATTCATCATTGGATTTAGTTTTTAGAAGAAAACATTACTTAGCTAATTTGGATAATTTCACATCAAAGTTAATTTCTCCAAGTTGTTTATTTTCATAATAACCTTGTTCAATCGTATTTTTGCATTTACATTTTTATTACATAAAAAATAAAAAATTTTAATTGGGAAACTGTGAGCTAATTCATCTAAGTTGATCCAAAGTTGTTCCTTTGCCTCCTTGAGTCGACCCTGGGACTTACCCATGGTAAAAATACATAAAACCATACTGTAATTAATTCTTTGATTCATCGATTCATGTGGTTAATTTATTATCGATCCTGATTACCTGACTACAACAACACAACATGATTAACGAAGGGCATTGTAGTGGTCAATCACCTTTCTTTATGCAAATGCAACCGATGAAATCGTCCTAGATGAGAATATACTATTATCATGAAGCAGAAATGCTAATCACTCAGAGATGGAATCCGAAAGTCCAATGGGGATCTCTTTGGTGCTCACCATAGTGTGTCCTCCAAGCGCTATGTAGATTCCCTCTCGGTGCTTGATTCCAAATCTAAATGATAAGCAATTAAAAATTTGTTAGATCCAAACGTAGTCTATAGATGCACGCAGAGATAATTAGATGTTTGGCATTAATATATCGTCAAGCAGATCGTACAACTAGGGCTCAATCGCACAAAATAAAGAAAACAAAATCAGAAAACAAATGAAAAAAAATGTTAAAAATCGCAAAAAAACTAACAAGTACCCCAAGGGAACAATCCCTCGGGCACTGGACCTCGTGAAATGTGAAGTGTCCTGAGAGCCCTGTATTATTACAATACTTATATCTCTCTCTCACTTGAATTGCAAAAATAAATGAAATAAAAAATAAAAAATGAAAAATGAAGCTTTGTCTTCAAAATCTCTCTAAGTCCCCTTTGGTGCTAGGTCAGAATGTCAGTGCGGCTTCACGTGGGTGCACAGGCCCCTAATAGAGCCTCCCTCGATCTGCGGTACCTCGCAACAAAGTCAACAAAGAGAGGGTAGATAGTTCAACAATAATATTAAACAAATGAAGAAATAAATAAAGCAAAAATATACACAAAGAAGACAAAGAAGTCACAATCAGAAAAAATCGATCTATGTGTGGTTTCTCCCTTGTAACGGTGTCATTTGATAATCGAGATTTGGAGAGGGTTGTATTGTTTCACAAGGTGAAACTGTAGTTGATGTGTTTACTGCTCAAAAAATCCTAATTAATCAATAATCAAGCAATGAAACATAAATGTGGAGTTAAAATTTATTGTATTTAACTCTAAATAATATTTGTACAGTGCACGTAGTGTAGAGCGTCGAACATAGAGAGCGGAAAAGGATAGATTGTGCAATGAAATGCAAAATGTAATTGTGATTCTTTATCTATATTTTTGTGGGTTTTTATTTTTTTTATTTTATTTCTATTTTATGTTTTTGTATTTTTTTTATATTTTTAGATTTTTAATTCCATTTTCTTTTTATAAAAGATATTTACTAATGTATAGGGCTATATATACAATATACGGTAATAAGGATATGAAGATAAAAATAAATTTCATAATTAAATATTTTTGGTTTTTAATAATTTTATACTATTTTTGTGATTTTTTAGAAAAATTTGCTAAGTTTTATATATTTTATATTCTAAATACCCTAAAACAGGGATAAAATAAATAGGTCGAATTAAAACGTAGAAGGAAAATAGAAAACAGTATCAAAATTTCTCCAAAATAATTTTATCATGCAAATAATAATATAGGAAAATTATGAAATAGAAAATAATATTTTTGGGATTTCTAAGTATTTTGTAGATTTTTATAAGTGTTTTTGGGGTTTTTCAATTTTTAAGAATTTTCTTCTTCTATTTTTAGTGATTTTTGGTCTGAAGGTGTAAAATAAATATAAACACAAAAACTATATTTTGGTATTTTTCAAAATTATTTTATAATTTTTAGGGGTTTTATACTGTAGACAAGGAATAAAAGTGCTCGAAAAGATTTTTAATAAATAATAAAGGGCCCTAAAATGCTAAAAAATTAGGATGTGAAAATACAAGCATCTAGGAACCTAAGTCTATTTTTTAGGATTTTTTAGATCATTGTAGCTATATAAAAAAATTAGAGGAAATGCACAAAAATGGTTAGACTAACAGGGGCATAAAAGTAATTAACATAAAACTCCTGGCCAAACTGTAATTTTCACAAAAAATACAACATGAATAAAAGTTTTTGGGCTAAAGAACAATATAGAAAATGTTCAGGGTATGCCTACAAAATGCCCACCTCACTTGGGCTGCCACGTGAGGAGAGCTGGTGAGAACTAAAGTGTAAATAAAAATAGTTCAAGAGTCTAACTTCAAATATTCAAAAAGATATTATACCACCGTTGAATGATTTTGTACTAATTAATAAATACAAAAAAGTCGATGTGTTAAATTCGCAAAATAACCAACTTAAGCAGAGGCAGACGTTTGGATGGGAGCCACTTGGCACGTGTCGCGCCCCTACGCTGTGATGCCCCTTCACGTCGGACGGTTAAGATTAGAACCCCCAGATGGGATTCAACAATTGAACCACAGCGACAGCATCTGCTTCTTTGGAAGATCGGGTATAGATACGACGACGTTGGATAGATCTGAATGAATGCTCGAAGAACTCGATCTTGGCGAGTTTGAATCGACCAAATATCAAGTCTTTGTGCACTTGGGACCCCTCCGATAGCCTTGATCTGTTCCTGCAGGCTCTCTGCATTGCCCAGGTCGCTCCAATGTGTCTGGGGCCGGTGATAGAGCCCATGGAACTCACGCTTCTTCAACCGACTTGGGGTGCTTAACCAGTTGCACATCAAGGCTCAGATGCCTCCTTCAGATCCTGCAAATGCAATAGAAAATGTGAAAGCACAAGGGAGCATAGATTTTGCTTTTATTGGCGAGTAATCAGCATGTCATGGAGTGGAAGACCGATCAGCTCGATCCAGAAGGATTCGAGGCGAATGGGATGTGTCGGAGCATAGGAGAAGCGATAGGGAGCTAAGTGTAGGTGATTGAGTGGTCAGAGAACAGGGTGGTTCACAGTGGAGAGGTTCGCTGGAGTAGAGCTTTAGCGGACTATGATGGTGGAGATTAAGTGACTAAGAGGCAAAAATAAAGGCAAGAAATGAACCCTAGGGCTACGGCTAACCTAAAAAGCGAGAAAAGAAGGGTACCTCAGTGGCCGGAACCACGAAGCAAGGACCTCATGCCAGCGAGTGGTGGAAACCCTAAAACCTATGTACAAAGTGACCAACTAGCACAAAAGAGCGAGATGCAGCGAGTAGAGCAATGATCCATTCCTCGAGGAAATCATCAAGCGTGTTAGAGCGTTCATCGAGGAGAAAAAGTCATGTAGCCATCAGCGCAAAATGCAACGATTGAGCCCCAAAACAATAGAGAAACAAGGAGGAAATGAGGTATGACATGGCTATAGGGGTAGGGAAGTCAATTGACAAAGGTCAACTGATGGAGCCTCCTGGTTGGTCCACGTGGACCTATGAGGAAAGACCTACCACAAAAAATTGGAAATTCAATATTAAATAATAAATACTTTTTATTAATTTTAAGTGATAAAATAAAAAATGTTTATTATTTTATAAAGTATTTTATTATGATTTCTATTTGTTTCTTTTGAGGTTATTAATTACAAGTTACTTTTTAGGGTTCCATTATAGATATTTTTATCTATGTTTTACGTATTTTAATTTTATTTTTTATTTTTGATTTTATATTTTATTTTCTTATTTTATATATTTATAAATTATTTTTATATACTTAAATATATTTTTATTATATTTTTTTATGTAATATTTATACTTAAATAAATCGGTATACTTATTATATAGGTATAGTTATTGTATATTTATAAAATACATATTTTATTTTGATATTATCTTTATGTTTTTATTCTAATTTCAATATGTATATATATTATAAATAATATTTACAAAATTATAAAAAAATTAAAATTATAAAAATAATAAAGAATAAATAAAATGATTATTTTATCAGGTATATTGTATAGTAGGGGTCCAAAACCTAACTTTAACACCTTAACTCAAAAAAATATAAAACCACCTTCATTAAATAGCTTATTAAAAGTTATATATATTTCAAAGTTTTTTTGATATATTTTGAGTTTTTATTTGAGAGATATGGGTCAAAGAAAGTTAGGATTTTGGAATCTTATTTAAAGTATAACTTTTACACTGTATATTCTTTTTCTATGAAATTAATTTTGTATTTTTCTATATTTTATTATCTACAAATTTTATGTACAAAGTTTCTTTATTTGAGGTATAATTAATGAATAATAAAATAGGTCCCAAAATGAATAAATAATGAATGAATTAATGGGATATTTATTGTATAATTGGCCCTTATCTCCCCCTACTTTATTACTCTCGACCTAGTCAACGAGATGCTTAGGTCTTGGGGTTTAGGGTCATAAAATATCTTTGATATTTTATTCTTTTCTTTTCTTTATTATATAATTTTTCATTAAAAACACTATTTTATACAGTATTTATACAACAAAGCACGAATGTTAATTTGCATGAATTAGGGCTATTTACACGCATTTACTAGGGTTTTTAAGGCCAAAAAGATAGAATAAAGGTGATGAAATGGGTACTCATCTACCCTGAAACTTTTGTTTGTTATTCAATGAATGAAACATTTGATCAGTTCCATATATGCCCCTATGAGCGTTGATCACATGTTGTGCACACTCCACCATGGATTATTTGCATAGCTGCCCTTGGACTTTCTTTGCTTGTTATCTACTAGGTCCTAAGATTTAAAATAATTGAAATTTGGTCCCTCTTGAACTATTTTTAACTATTTTTATTTTATTCAGTTTAATAAATATTAAATCAACTTCAAAAATTATCTAAAATTTCCTATATCTCCTACTAGCATGTATTCTTTATGATAATTTTTGTATGTTAATTTGGTAGCATTTTTTATTATTAAAAATTCAAAACACTCTGAAAAGCCTATGTTTATCTTTGAGAAATCATAAAAATTCGAAAATATATCCAAAAATCCCAAAAACATTAGAGTAGAGTATGTGTCTTTTATTATCATTTATCTCCAGTACTATTAAGCAAGGATTGAAGCCCAACTCCTTCTCATCCACTTTTGCATGGAGCTACACTCCCACTTCCGCCTCATCGCCCCACCATTCACCATCCACCTCTCATCTTCCTCCATCGTCGTTCATCTCTGATGCATCACATGCACTTGGGAGCTCTATCGACACCCTTCACTTCCAATATCCAGCGACTCCACCCAAGATCCATCTCTCCAGCATCGATACCTTCAGCCGCTTTAGCGACACCTCCTGGATGGAGCCATGAGTTTCCTTCACCAACACACCTCCACCATCTTCACTCGATTCAGCAAGTTCCAGGTCAGCCAAATCCACAGCTTGGAGTTCAACGAGGATCCTCTTCCTTCGCTAGGAGCATCGTCGAATTGGAGCTCCGAACCTCTTTGTCTGCATATGAGAAATGCCTTCGCCTCCTCTTCATCGCCACCTGGAGGCGTGGCCGACCATCCTTTGCTACTCCTCCGACGCAACCGTGCTCCACCGCCTCAACAAATAACCAAGGAGGTGCTTGACCCCTCCGTTCGCATGTTCACCGAGAACCAGGTTCCTAGGAGCCCCGTCGTAGACCACCGCCACTCTGTCCTCCGCCGACACAGGAACCAAGATCACTTCACATGCCCTGCATGTGGGGGTCTGGTGATTTTGAAAAGGAGACCCCCGAGTCCGCCTCATTTGCATCCAGATCCAACTACCCAAGGGTCACGTGAGGTGCATGTGAGCATTGAGAATTTTGCTTATAACCCCCTACAGGGGTCGGTAACTTATCTTCACTCCGTAAACTGCACTTTTATTATTTTATTATTATTGTAATTTGTAGTTGGGCTCCTATCTTTCCTCTATAATTTGAATAATAATTTTGCATCATTTTATTATGCCAAAATTAGGACTTTGTTGTATAAATATTTTTTACATTATAATACTTGAATTATAATTTTGTGATATGTGGTTAATTTATAATTATTATTCTTGTGAAAAATTGCATATTTTACCCAATTAATGATCTGAAATTCATATTTATTAACTACTTCTCGAAAAAATATCAAAAATTCAAACTTTCTAGAATTAGTTGTAGTCCACTTTGTGCCTAATAATCATTGCATTTGCTTGCATATTTTATTCTGTAAAAACCATTTCTTAACTTTGAGTAATTAATTTTTTACTACATATAAAACTTCACATTTTTTGGATTTAGTATTTTTTTTGAGATAAATCACATAGTGATATATCTTAGATAAATTTATTCTCTAAAAGTAATAGGTTTCATATTTATTATAATTAATTATTGAGAATCATAATATGATCATCATTTTATTCATTAAATATTCATTTTACATCAGAAAATCTAAAGAAATTACATTGTGCTCATTTCAGCATTATTCACATCTCGGACAAGTCTTACAATTTTTGGACTCTGTTTAATTGAAATCACATTGCAATCTTTAAATTGGCCATTCTACATGTGCATCCATTAATAGCATAAAAATACCAAAAAAATCCGCCTCAAAAATCACATATTAAATCTGATAGACATTAACTTAGGTTGTTCATTTGCCTCCTTTAGTCGACCCTTGGACTTGAACAGGTTAAATAAACATGAAAAACATACCCAGATTAAATGATCAATTCATTGAATTTTGTGGTTATTTTTTATTGATCTCTAATTGCCCAACTACAATGAAATGATAAATTTAATTCGTGAGAATTAAGAAGGATAACTTCATAATCGTCACTTGCGTGAGTATATTCTTCATCCGTTGTTGCCATAAGGTGAAGTTATTCTTCCCGTTTAGGGGTTTCACGGAGAATGATGCACCCCTCGATGTGAATTTCATCATCTATCTTACCTTCTTGTACGATCTAAAAATCAGATCAAAATTGTCTCGATCGAACTGACCAACTCGTTCGGAATGCACAAAAACTCTATCTGGACTCCTGTATCACGTCAATCAGATTCTGGATGCTCCTAATCTCAATGGTTCATCATAACTGTTGGTTCCTCACAGCTTTCTGAAGAAGGTGCACCTCCTCACGTCGCATCTTTTGTTGTCAACAAACCAGGAATTGTTACCAGCTGTTGGGACATGATATGTCGATATCGTCTCCTCTCAGATACCGGTTGTTGGGATACAATCCACCCATATAGATACAGATGTGGATACACAATCGACCACTACCACGGAAGCACGTGAAGAGAAGAAAATCGGATATAACAGTAGTCGATCACCTCTCACAACAAACCGAAGAAGAACGAGTACAACTCTCTCTATTCCTCCACTCTCTCACCTCTCTCTTCTCTCTTTCTCTCTCTTTTCTCTTGTGATATTCCATCTAGATGTGGTGTACAGGTAATGTCTCCACCACCCTCTATGTATAGTCCAGTTATAATTTCATAGTATTATTCTCAATAGGACTATAAATAAAATACAACTCAACTACTAATAGGATTAGTAGTTCAATCCCGTTAACATTCATAATCCTCATTTAACTCTAATCCTATCAAGTTAGAAAAGCTTACTGCAGCCACTCCATCAGGTCTCATAGAATGACGCCCATTGCGTCATTGAAGTGTTCGTAAGAGCCAAGATGTGGACTGATGACTTGATAAAAGTTTTCTGGTTTGCTTATTTCTTTACTTGGCAAGGAACTGTATGCGTTTAGCTTATTTATGTCCCGCGCAGGTGTGGTATTTTTTAATGCAGAACTTTTGTAGATGTCTGCTTTTTCTGTGCGTTGAACTGATGCAGGACTTTTATGTGGAGTTCAATATGCGATGCATGTATCCTTGATTGTGATTATGAAATCGTTTTTGAAAAATATTTGTAGATTCCTCACCATATCTATCTCATAAATACGCTGATATTCATATCCGTTTTAAAAGGATATAAATATGGATTTTTGTACTCTTAATATATCAAACAATTTATAGGCTTCATCTCCTTAAATTATGTCCAATTCCATTCTAACTCCGAAAATATTTGTGATCACACTAGGAACCATTTAATTTTGCTATAGGCTAAACATTTTCTCATATCCAAAAGGACGGTCTTAATCAAAGTTATCATTTTCTTGTACTTCATTGTGATCATTCCTTACCCTTTGACTTCTGGGACGGTCATGATTGTCTCGTTAGATTTAATTGATTGGACGTTCGTTGACCATCCTGACAATTAAGTACGACCATATGGGACGGTTATGAACATCTATGATGTCTTTCAAGCAGAGAGGTGCCTTACTTGTGTCTCCTCTTTACAAATGCAGCACATGTTTAGGGACACCAATACAACCATCCCATTTGATCAAAGGAGAGGCTTTTTATAACATAGGAGACGGTTTACAACCATTCCCCACAAGGAGCTTCCTCCTGTAGTGTTTAAAAATGATAGCAAGTAATGCATTCAATTTCGTTTATTGACCCTTAAGATGGCATCAACTTGCAAAAGGTATATATGGATAAATCGTGAAAGCCTTTTCAACGAATAATTTCTCCCAAACCGAGATGAAGTTAACAGAAGCTTACATGTTGAGAAGGACTACGTCGGAGACAGCTAAAGCAAAGAGAGCACTTTGCCTCTCGAATATGGTGTCCTTGCATCAAGGAAAATAAATCAAGGGAATGAAAACCAGATACCACGAATTTCTATCAACACTGTTGTGTTATATAGTAATGTCAACTTGGTTTGTACCTTTCCTCGTTCCCTCCCGTCTGTACCTTCCAGATCCAGAGCAACAATCGTCGGATCCTCGTCCGAACACACGTCCATCCAAATACCTTCAGTAGTTTTAGACCTACACGTACCGAGAGCAATTGAATGGCTCTAAATCTAATCAATTAATGAAATAGGAATATAATAATTCTCTGGTGCTAACTTACCATCCCTCCGTTACGTCCATCTCCGCGAAGCATGTCTGGAAAAGGTGATTCAAAAGAGTGCTCTTTCCTTTATGTCAAACACACACAGCAGAGCTATTACTTACCGTGTCATTACAAATTAACAGCCGATCGAGCGTAAAGTGCCAATTCGAATTCCTCACCACTGCTTTGCCGACCCATAATGGAGACCACTGCGTAACGGGGACGGCGATCTTCCAATCTGGCAGTCTTAACTCGTTGTTCGAGGCCGGAAGAGTTGAAGTCACCATGTCCATCGATTAGCTGGACAGAAGTTCCATCTTCTGCCATTGACTGGAATTCGTTGAAAACAATGAATGCTTGAGGAATAATAACAAGAATTATCTAAAACATAGAATTGGTTGTACTAAATACCATGCCAAAGGGTGTAGCTTTCTGATTTTAGCCTCTCTTAGTTATTATCCGTTCACAACAACAAAAAATATAATGAAAAAAAGGGATGGAGGTTATTGAACAAGTATTCCTTTGGGGTCCTATTTGCAATAGGAGTAGAACTTGTGTTTCCTATTTTAGGAGTAGGATGAGAGAGACGAGGAGTATAAATAAACCCCCATTAATAGCATTGAGGATCATCCCAATTCAAGCATCTCTTCCTCTCTTCTCTCTTAGTTCTCTCTCTCAAGCAAGGAGAGAAGTTATCACGCATGTGTACGAAGAGAAGTCGAATCCAAGAGGAGAGTTTGCGCTGGAGGCACGAGGAGCAGCCGCAAAGAAGGTCCGTTCTTGATGAAAGGTATCATGTGACGAAGAAAAGCAACGATATCATGTTCTCCAAGTACAAGGTGACAGTTATCTGATTTTATTCTTGTAACCGAACTTCAGTTTTGTTGAGCAAGAAAACTGAGAAGACATTGTGCCCTCTCATTTTCTGATTTAGTGGATTTTGTTGCAGGTCGTCATACCCCGTGGATTTTTCCCCTCTCTCACATCGAGGAGGATCTTCCCATGTAAAGTTTCTCATCTCTTTGTGGTTGCTTGATTATTGTACTACAGTTATTTTGCTTGGTTCTCGTGTGAGGAATGTTCTATTGTTAGTCATCCTTTGCAGGACGGGTTAACGGAATCTCTCGATTTTCCAACAAGTGGTATCAGAGCTCGCATTCTCGAGATAGAAAGGATGACGAAAGCACAATGATCAAGCTGACGAGCACGAATTGGTAAATATGGAAGGGCAAGATAGAGGACATAGTATTCCAAGGACCTCCATGATCCGATGAAAGGAGAAACAACCACAAACCTGAGGGTATGCCCGCAGGCGGTTGGACAAATTAAGCTGAACATGAAAGCAATCGGCACCATTTGAAAGTGGCCGGACTTATCGGTATTCCACCATGTCGCAGAAGAGACAGATGCAAAGAAACTATGGGAGAAACTGGCAGAGCTCTATGAGCAGAAGATGGCCATCAACAAGGCGTTCTTGATTCGGAAGTTGGTGAATCTAAAGTAAAAGGATAGGATGAAAGTTGATGAGCACTTGAATAAGTTCCATAGTCTCATAAATCAATTGAGTACCATGAACATGACACTAGAAAATGAAAGTTATGCGCACCAATCTTAGCAAAATAGCAATATACTGACTCTTTTTTATAATGATTTTAATCATAATACTAGTTATGTTATGTTATATTGATTTGTATAGACACACACAATAGCTACTTAAATTTTATATCTCCAAATAGATAGTCGATATGCCTTGAATCACAATCACATGTTCGGTTGAACCCATTAATAGTCATCCAATGCACCTCCCCCTTTTTCTTCATTGCACCGCACTCTACGGAAACAAATTTTTATTAAAAGATTCAAATGCACCTACATCCACGATAAATTTGTACTTGGAGTACTATATAAACTCTCTAAGGTTAAGATTCTTTATATCCTATGTTTTTTATCCACAAATAATCAAATCGATTGCTGCCGTCAAAGGTTATAGTCCAATTACGGGTAAACTTTGTAAATTAGTGTGCTTGTTGTTTGATTGTTTGTTTTTGTGTGTTTGCTTCTGCTACTCAAAGCATAGATATATTTGAATACCTATGTAAGTATTGCTTTCCGAATATACTTTTTTATTTTTACAAATGATCATTAAAAAATCCGAGATAGAGACACATGTATTGTAAATGTATATCCATAAGGATTCAAATTCTGGCAGCACGATGGGCAAATTAGCCCAAAATTTGGATAGGGAGTGAATATGCAAGTGGGTAGCAATGGCTTGCTCACTTGACACGCCTCCCTAATCGCTTAAGTTGACCACTTAATACTAGGAAATTCACTTGAGATGGATCTATCTGACTATTCAAATAGCCATTATTCACGAAACAAATGTGCACGTGACTATCTTTTGACGGAAGGTTATTCCAACCCAGTTAAAAAAAGAGTAAATTATAAAAAAGGGACTGATCTTTACATAGATTCTCAAAGAAGGGATTGATCTTTAGATTGTAACAAATAAGGGACCCAAGTTTAAGTTAAAAATGCAGTCCCCAATGCCGTGAGTAGGCAACTTAATTTGCGGTGTTGGTTGACGAAAATACCCTTGACTTTGCAGTAGGCACCTTCTCCCCTTCCATCCTTCTTCTTCCTCGAGCTTATTCTTTCTCTCTCTCCTCCTTTCTTCTCTACGAAGCTTCAACCAACACAACAATCTGGTCGTTTCTCCAAAAACCTCCAAGTCCAGGTTGGCAGCCCATCCTTCGTCTGCAATCACGTTTAAGTTCATCGAACCTACCCATCCAACCACCACCTATATATACTGGAACCCATTTCAGAGCTCAATCTTTGGTCATTTTTCTACTTAATCTCAGTTCTTTTCTCTTCAATTTGTTTCAAGAACTTTTCGATCCATCGCGGAACCAACTTCCTATCGAATCCCTCTATTTCTCTACCTCTCCATACTTGACCATCTACGGCCATACACAGTGGCCAGAGGTATGGAGCGAATCCCCCACTCCTGATCGATCTTCCATTTACCTTCTTCAATGGTGATTTGGACTGAGATTTTTGTCTCGAGTCATTGCTACTTGCAAGCCTTTCAGCACTTGAAGCTTGAAGTACTTGAAGCTACAGTTCCGTGAGGCAGAAGAAGTTCCAATGCCACGATACTTGGTTTCAACACCCATATCACAAAGACAATGCCTATTCCAAGCAACCATCCCTGATCAATACAAGGACAATACACTATTTGCTGAATTGAATGGCACCACACTTTTGCTAGATTTGACGAGTAGATGACCCAAGAGAATCGTCTGGAGCTGCACACGAAATTCATCTTTATATCTGTGTGAAGGAATCAACATGAAATTCTTGAAGAACCACGAAGGCCATAGCATCTAGCAGTAGCGGACAGGCATCAGTGGCGGGAGGAGGGAGGCATGTAATTGGAGGCAAAGGAGCAGTGGGCGACGAAGGGGTTGGGTGAGGGAGGAGGTCGGGGCGGTGGGGCTGTGGGGAGGGGGGAGGGAGGGTTTCCGAGAGGACGATGTGGCGGCAGTGGGAGTGGGACATTGTCGGAGATTCCTGGTGGTGGGGGTTAGGGAGGTTTCGATGGGTCTATTTGTGTGGCGAACTATATTGGGAAAGTGCAAAAGTAAACTTTATTAGGTGGGGGTAATTTTGTAAACTACTATAGCCTTCACTAACGGCGTTGGGGATTGAATCATTAAGTTAAACTTGAGTTACCTATTTGTTAAAGATGAGCCCCTAATTTGGGAATCCATGTAAAGATCAGTCCCTTTTTTATAATTTACCCTTAAAAAAATGCTGGCACTACACAAGCATGCATTGCGCTAAACAAAATGACCTTTAGGACTCGTTTGGTAACCGGGTTACCTCGGGGTAATCGAGTTTACCCCTTTCTTTTCTTAGGATGGAATTTTATCACAAATCATAGTGACATGACATCACATTCTTTATTCCAACCCTCATAACCATCGAAACAACTACTATTCCCATCAGATTACCCTAACCCACTCCAACCCAGCAACCAAATGAGCCGGGCCTGTTTGGTTACTGGTTTGGGTTGGGTTGGGTTAGAGTACACCGGTGTACCCCTCCAGACGTGAATGACTTAAGTAATTATTTAATTACCACTGGGTTAAGAATAAGTTGATCTATAAAAGGAGGTCAACCCAGTAATCAACCAGCAAAACACGGACTAGCATATGATCTAAGGGCCAATATCAGTCGAGATAAAGCTACTAAGGGAGTGGATGCTCTACTGTTACAGCAGGAGAACTGCTCGATGAGGATCCAATGGCATTTATGGGTGATGATTTTGTGTTGGCATCTCCTTCGAGCGATTCCCCGCATTAGAGCACATATCACTACAAGAAAAATGAGTTGTAGCCATGGAATGTGGCTACGGAAAGTTGTGGCCACGATAATTCCGTAGTCACTAGTTTCTCATAACTACAATTCCGTGATCAAAGTCTTCATACAAGAGTTGTGGCCACGACAAGTTTTGTGGTCACTTTAATGGCCACGACATATTCGTGGTTAGAGAACTCTCACGACGAGATTTGTAGCTACAACTACCGGCCATGACGTGTTGTGGCCAGAACCCGATTCTGTGGCCAAAACCCCCACATCCGTAGGTATAGTTCTGTAGCCACAACTTATTTTTCTTGTAGTGTATGTAACAACAAAGAATCTACTCCCAGCAACTAAGAGCACAGAGTTGGAGTTATTTGTCGGAGTCCCTAAAATTACATTCCCGAGGACGTAAAATAAAAAACAAAATCAGTTATTCTATTAAAACTCTTAAAACTTCAACTCATAATCTAATCTCAAATGAAGTAACACCAAAAAACAGATCGAAACTTCAAACGTCGAAACCCCCTAATTACATCCAAATGACTTATCCACGAATTTCCACTATAACAAAACGAATATGTAAAGACACTCAATTTGGAATATGTTGTGGTTTCTTCCGTTGTTAAATATATAAAATCAATATTATTAATTGTCAATTTATTTTTTTTATACTTTAAAATTAAGGCTGAATTTCATATTCGCATATCATTAGCAATAGTTAAAACAACAACACTAATGTGTTACTAAGTTTCTAGGTAATCATCACTAAATTTTAAATTAAAAAGTTAGTGACGATTAGCTAAAATTTTGAAAAATAGTAACTAATAAAGTTATTATATAGAACGTCGCTAATGATATAATAACATATTTAACATTTGCCGCTAATTTCAAATATAAAAAATAATTTCACAATGGATAAAAATATCATTATATATTCATTAATGGATGATGTAACGATAAATCTGATAAAAATATTATTATAAATCTATTTTGTTCTGTTATGAACTTATGAACAAATATGAAATGATAAAGACAACCCTACAAAATCCTAGCTTACTCGACCTTCGCCCAGGTCCCGAAACCACAACACTCGCGTAGAAGAAGACCCAACTCCGTCCTAGACCGTGACCCTTGCCACCGAGAACACCTCAAACAGACATCGAGCGGTGATGTGAGAAACGCAGCAAAGGAATTAACTCGGAAAGGTCGTCGGGAGGATGAGAGGAGGAAGCAACGGAGTACCTACCTGCGGTGAGGAGGTCCGGAAGTAACGGTGAGATCAAGATGCCCAAGAGAAGAGGGGAGGAGAGGACGCCAGACAGAGAGATATCTCATACCACAACTTCAGAGTTGACTGACTTAACAATTAAGACCTACCCGCTGCAAATTGTGGATATCTCGTAAATAACACCTACCCCAAGAAACTGTGGATATCTCCTACGTAACACCTACCCCATATAACTGTGGATATCGTTTTTCATGTTAAGAATACTGTTACACGGAGACCATTAATTACAGCCGCGGCTTCCACGTACATCATTTTCTCTCTTCGCTCTAAAAATCTTGGGAATTTGCCACGCATTGTCCCTTAAAATTGTCTAGTTACACTATAACCCCTATCGCTTCAACGAAAGTAGCCTAGGGCAACCAATAAAGTTATATCCGTTGCCGTTACTTCCGTAATCAAATGTGTGATAATAAATATTATTCTTTTCCAACTCCTTTAAGTTAATAACAAATATCGTACTCCGCTGCAACATTTCTAACGATGAATCTTACAACAATGCTTATCATTTGCATTTTTCTCGCAATCGTTATTGTTTAGCAACAATTGATACAAATTTGAAATGAAACCATCCTTGTAAGCAAAACTTTAGTAACAAATATTATAGCCATTGCAGGACCTGGTTCTACTACAAAAATGATGAAGTAGGGGTGTTACAACGACCCTTTCCGAATTAGATCCTAAGGGGCCATTTGGCAGAAGAATGAGGAGAATGAGATAATGAAGATACTAATTGTGTTCACTTAGGGTCCGTTCGGTTCGGAAATAAGCAGGAATCTATTCTCTGTTTGGCTATAGGATAGGAATAAGGAAAATAAGGTAAAATAAAGGTATATAAGGTGGGATAAAGATAGGAATGAGAGTGAAATAAGATAGAATAACGGGGAATAGTCGTACCACTGGAAACCGTGTCAGGAGGAGAATTGACCCCTTATTCCAAGGCTTATTCTCCTACCAAACAGAGCCTTCGAGGGAGAGGATAAGGGTGAGATAACTGGTAGTTACATGTTATTCTATGTTTGGTAACATGAGAGGATAATGAATGTAAGGGGATTA
Organism: Ottelia alismoides; assembly: GCA_037367405.1. Classification (NCBI taxonomy): domain Eukaryota; kingdom Viridiplantae; phylum Streptophyta; class Magnoliopsida; order Alismatales; family Hydrocharitaceae; genus Ottelia; species Ottelia alismoides. Next base: position 731,343 of record JAZKJV010004344.1, on the reverse strand, counting down.
TGTTAGATAAGTAATAGTTATTTGTAATTTTTTGATGGAAAAGAATAATGTTGGAGGGATTATGGGGGAAATCTTAACGTCCATCTTAACTCCATAATCAAAATAATGACCGTCTATTGGGTAAGAAAATGGAGGAATAAGGAGAGATATCTCTCTTTATTCATCAAATGAAAAGATCCCCTTAAAAGGTGGGTCTTTTTGTTCGTTTTGATGTTTCACCGTAGTTCGTGGATTCAACATATATAGAATCCCCGATTCTCAGAGGACTCTATATATGTTTGTCTTTAAATGACTGTTTAGTGAGTTCTGGAGGGCTCCCACTTATCTTTTTTTTTAGTTCGATACTCTGATTTTATGTTTTTTGGGGGGAAATATCTTATGGTTGTAAGAATTTTACGTGCCTTGCTGCATTTTTCTCTTTTAGATGAAATGAAATTTTTAAAAAAATAAATTAGTTGCATATTACAAAAGAAAAGACAATTTAACAACAAATATATCTTTTTAATATTTGCATATGAAGATTTGAGAACGAATATTTAAATTATTTGTTTTCATAAGCCACATTTATTGTATTATATTTGTAAATACACGGTCACATCTCTAACACATGTATCCTGGTCCAGGGGTGTGTTGCAAGAGTTAGTAGGATTCCAGGTCAATTTGCAATTTGCAAGGGTTGTCGACTTGCAGTATAGTTACAAAGACGATGTTACATGGTAATTACATAAGATTTAAGGGGGGCATGACGAAGATAAATGAAAAATTTACTGAAATTACACAAGGTCGCCCGAGGAATAGGAGTCACAGAATAGGCGGGGCCAATGCAACACATTGAAGTTGTTTGGTGGGGCCATAATAACTCATTGAAAAGGACGCAATGATGGAAATTTATAAATTGGGTGACGTGGCCAATAATACTTTCTGTAAATCATAAAAAGGACCGATTATACTCAATTTTTAATTAGTAGTGTCATTTTTTATTGTAAAAAAACAAGGACTTCAACTTTCAACTTAGGGGTTTAACTCAACATATAAGGGTCGTTGACACTTACGGAGATCGACATTTGAGACAAAAACATAAGATCATTGAGACAAAAAATAAAATCAAGCTCATTTTATTACAATTCAAAATTAAGCTTCTAATTAGGAAAGATGCATAGTTGAGGATTTTTTTTGCAATTTACCCTACTTTAGTATATAATAATTACTTAATGATCTTTGCAAAATGTCCTCTGCATTTGTAGTCTATTTCTCCTCGCTGAATATACGTATGTTTGAAATTACCCATCCGGACTTTGACCTAAGAATTTTAGCTAAGTACATGAAAGTTTTTTGAACCACTTAAAATATATTTGGATTTTTGAAAGTGCATTAAAATACACATCACAAATAAATGAACCCATCGCAATCCCGAACTTCAAATGGAATTTATGAATCGCAGCAAGGGATGTATTCGGACAAGTATATATGTATCTGTCACCCATTCTAACTATTTTAAATTTGTTGAAGAATGATCTTAGGTGGGTTGTGAATACACCCGACATTCTGTTTTCAAACAATAGAATAACATCGTTACGGGACTAGTCGGCCATAAATTTTGTTTATTTTATTTATACTCCTAAACTTGTATGTATGGTAAGTACTCGTCGAATTCAGAGAGGTAAACTGCGTAAACTAGAGTATATAGTAAAGCGATCTAGGTAAGCATCTTATGAATTTTTGGTGAATTTTCAAAGTGTGTTAAGATTTTTAATTTATTTTATGTGCTTTATATTGTTTTTAATGTTATTTTATGTACATATATGTAAAGAGATCACTACAACAAATTATAGCTACGGTGATGATTGAATAACAACGTTTATTTATATGCGTCGTGATATTTGTAAACTTATAAAAATAGCGATGTTTATATATATTCGTCGTTGTTTATACTGGAAATAGTGACGATTATATCTATCTGTCGCTAATTACATTAGAAATAACGTTTGCATTTGTTGTCATTTTTAATATAGCAACGAAAAAAATGTTGGTAAGATTTAAATTTAAAATAAATACAATAACAATTTTAAACAAATCGATGGGAGATAGAGAGAAGGATGCCATGCATTACATAAAATTATAATTAACAAACACGTTAGTTTATAAGATATGATTATTTTAATTTTTTTTTCTATTGTCAGATGGTTTAATATCCATCGTGATATTGAACATATATTGTTTTGAGTTTAATTGCTAAAACTAAGATATATAGATGTGCCATCAGGTATTCAACACTTGTTGTTGTGTAAAAGAAGTTCCATTCTCCTAATATTTTAACATGTAAAGGTAAAAGATGGACTATGTTGCTTCCACCCACACCCCATAACATACTCCCTCCCTCCCACCCCATCTTGTGTCCTCTCTTAATGACCCCAACTCAAAATGGATCGTCTCCTTCTCCCCAAATGTTCATATATGGGTTGAGATCGAGGATCCTACCATAATGCACAAGTCAAGAGCACAAGGTTCCGTAGCACCAGAGTCGAAAGCACCAGGTATGACTTAAGGTTTATTATTAAGGGTTCGTATCAATGTCTTATCCTTCAATCCTCGAGGTTGTGATGATGTTCAAATCCATGTAGGATTGAGAGAGTACACGTTCCTCTCAAGCCTAGGGTTTTGATCGATCTTAGGTTTTCGTAGATCTCGATTTGTAATGATGATCTAATCATTTTTGGTTGATCTTCCTTGACGTTTTTTATTGATCAGACTGGATTTTTCGGTGGATCTTCATGTTATTTTGTTTGGTGGGATTTGTAGGATTTGTTTGAGATTGTAGGATTGTTCCGAATTGTAGGATTTGTTTGAAATTGTAGCATTGTTCCGAATTGTAGGATTGATGTATCTTCCTCGAGGTTTTTTTTTCGAATTGCAGGATTCGTTTGAAATTGTTAGGATCACGTTTGTTGTATTTGTAATCAAGGGGAATCTCCTCTTCGAGACCTTGATGATGGTTAAGTTTTTTTCAAGGAATGATTTGTGTTCCTCTCGGATCTGGTTATGCATCTTATTTGTCAACATTGTCCCAAATAGTGATGAAAAAACGTTGATATACATAAGAAGAGTTAAATAGTAAGTTACATATAGTGATACAAAAAACATTGACAAAATCAAATGGTGATGGTTTTTATCCATTGTAAAATTTTATTTCGTGATGTTCGTTCTTCGTTGCAATTTTAAATTTCTCAATGAATAATAATAGTTGCTAAATATTTAACAACGGTTTGTATAGGAACGGTTCTTACAACGAATTACAAATTTGTCATGAGATGATATATCGACGTTTTATTCATTGCGCTCCTAACAAAAAACCATCGGTATAGCTATGATTTGTTGTAGTGTATATATGAATGTGTTTTATACTTTTTATGTTTTATATTTGTGTTACTATTTCTAGGAATTGCTAGATTTTTTTTAGAATTTCTATGAATTTTAAATTGATTTTTAAAAAGAAACCAATGAATTTAAGTAAAATTATAAGATATTTCAGAATTTAAGAAAAGTAAGCAATATGAAATGTTTTAGATTTTATTTTTATATTATCGAATAGAAAAGTACCTTTAAAACAAGTTATTTTACTTATTTTTAGGATTTCTTATGATATCGTTATTATTTTAATTATAAAATTTGATGTATATTTGAATTTATATGGTTTTTTATATTTGATTTTTAATTTCTTTTAGGCTTACTGTTTATAATATAATGAAAATCATAAGTGCGATTTTTATCTAAGTTTTGGATGTGTATTTATAATTTTTTTACAGTTTTTTAAGTTTCGATGTATTTTTTTATTTAGGTTTTGATTTATGAAAATAGAAAAATGATTTTATTACGTTCGCTCCCGCATATCTGGAATACACATTTACACATCATTCGTAGTATCATGTTTGCTAGGGATCGCATTAGAAACCTGAAATTTTGGGAAAAAAATCGCATTTACGAATGACATTCTAACAAGCCACAGAATTACAATATATCATTAATTATTGCATAAATTTCCACAGCATTTAACATGTAACAAAAGAAACTACATAATATACATGTATCTCAATTTTAATAGAAGAGAAAGAAAAGCAATGATAATATCCAGAATAAAAACTATAACATGCGTAGCTGACAATTGTAATTGCATAAGTTATTGTTCAACTCTCTCAATACCACGATGCAGGTGTTTTTCCTGCAATCCAAGCATTAGGAAGAACAGAACATCAACAACTATTAAGTAAATCTTATTAAATAGAAATAACAAAAAATTTAGTGGATCCAAAAGAAAGCAAGTAAATAGGACTTGGCAATTAAATTTAGAGGTACTTGCATTGAAATAGGTTTTCAAGTTGTTTGGTATGCAAAACCCCACTCTACTCATCCCACACTAATTACCCATATTAATCATTTTTATACAAATATTATATGATTCATATTTAAGTCATTGCCTTTTTATTAATTATAATATATGTTTGATGGGTCTTGGGAATGTGAATGATGAGTCTCCGATATGATCATTGTCTTTATTAAGTGCTTATAATGATGTTTATAAATCATGTGGATTGATCATATTAAGTGTATATGATGGGTTTGGTGTTTTGATTCTTTTCTTGTTGATTTTCTCAAGCTTATTGGATAGTCTATGGTCTTGCTCTGGGTAAGACCTCACACTATGACTCTAAGGCAGTAAGGAAGCCTTAGGGTTGGGTTGTCTCCGTAGGCATGTGGTGGAGTAAAATGCATCCTAACTAAGTTCCCAACATGTCCACTAGCTATATCTAACAACTATGGCAGTAGTTTGTGTTGGATTCTAAAGACTTGATCCTTGATGGGTATTGCCATAACAAATATAGATAATTCATAACAAAAACATGACATTCAGTTTTCTATTTGTTTACACATACATGTCTAGAACAACAAGGTAATTTATGAGATTCTCACAATATCAAAGCTACTAATAAAAGACATTGATCAAGTATTTAAGATGACAATAAAGGAAACATGCTGAAAATTATAAGAGAGTATATGAACGAAAAGAAAGTGCAATAATATGAACTAGAATGACATGTAGAATATACTAACCGGATTGAAGGGCAGCCATTAAACAAAAAAAGGATCGGATCTTCCAAAGGAGAAGCCAAACCTCCAACCTTTAATCTTCGTAACCTCTCTGTCTCTCTCTGGTGAGAAAGCTCAACCTTTTTTAAAGAGGGATATCCGTAACTTCCCCTTTTGAGATGGGATTCAAAAAGAGATGTGTGTTGGGGTGGTTTCCTTTGGGGACCATGACCCATTCTATAACTTCCTTGAGAATTTTCGAATCTACCCATCATAGATTTGGAAATTCTCCCTTGGTCTCTACATAAACAATCCACATGTAACCAAAAAATATACACTTATGCCCAAATAAATTCTTGAACTTTATTTGATCACCTTTTTATTTTATTAGGACACTTTGACAGTATTATCGATTATATATGTATACATATAAGTCCATCGTTAGAATTAAATTCCAACAATCTCCCACTTGGACTATATGTGTAGATATTATAATCTCATAATATCCGAATGAGCTCAACCTTTCTGTCACCTCTTTTAAGTGTATCCATAAATCCTGTCTACAAGTTGTATCAAGCATAGGATCAAAATGACTATGTTACAATCATCGTAACTTAATCTTTAATGGTCACATATGTTAATACAACTTAATAACGAGGATAAGAACATGGGTATGTAGCATGGAAATCATATGTAATGTGATCTTAACATATCAATTTCCAACTGGTCCACTGAATTGAGATCATACTTGACGAGTAACACAGTGAACATAAAATAGTTGTTTAACAAAACAACAACCACAATGTCCAAACTGAATTTCCCAAATACCAAATAAAACTGTTTACAAGCATTTTCAAAAATTACAAACTCTCACTAAAACTGAATATCCTTAACTGAAACGACACCCATATTCATGGTATGATCATGAAATACTTTGGGTGGCAATCCTTTAGTAAGCGGATCCGCAATCATGGAGTTTGTACCGATATGCTCAATAGATAATTGTCCACTTTGTACTCTTTCTTTAACAACCAGGAATTTGATGTCTATATGCTTAGATTTTGTCGAACTCCTGTTGTTATTGGAATATAAGACTGTTGATTTGTTGTCACAAAATAATTTCAATGGTCTTTCAATACCATCAACTATACGCAGCCCAGTGACAAAATTTCGCAGCCAAATTCCATGATTGGATGCCTCGTAACAAGGTATAAATTCTGCTGCCATAGTGGAAGATGCTATAAGAGACTGCTTAGCACTCTTCCAAGAAATAGCACCCCCAGCAAGTAGATAAATGTAGCCTGATGTAGACTTCATACTATCTTGACATCCAGCAAAATCGGAGTCGCTATAACCAATGATCTCAAGTTGGTCCGACCTCCTATATGTGAGCATATATTCTTTTGTTCTTTGTAGATATCTCAGGACCCTTTTAGCTGCTTTCCAATGATCCTGTCCTGGATTGCTCAAATATCTGCCCAACATCCCTGTAATATATGCCAAGTCTGGACGAGTACAAACTTGCGCATACATTACACTTCCAACTGTTGATGCATACGGAATTCTTTGCATCTCCCTTTTCTCAAAATCATTCTTAGGGCACTGATTTAGACTGAACTTGTCTCCCTTAGCCACGAGGGTATCAGATGGTCTACAATCTTGCATGCCATATCTTTTTAGAACCTTTTCAATATAGCTCTTTTGAGATAAACCAAGGATATGCTGAGAACGGTCCCGATATATCTCAATACCCAAAACAAAAGAAGCATCACCAAGATCTTTCATATCAAAATTCTTTGAAAGGAATTTCTTGGTATCCTGTAAGAGGTTCATATCATTGCTAGCAAGCAAGATGTCGTCAACATATAATACTAAGAAAATATGTTTACTCCCACTAAATTTATGGTATATGCATTCATCAGCCAAATTCATCTCAAAACCAAAAGAGATGATCACATGATGAAATTTGAAATACCATTGTCTTGAAGCCTGTTTGAGTCCATAGATGGATTTCTTGAGTTTGCAAACCATATTCTTTGGGTCTCCCGACACAAAGTTTTCTGGTTGCACCATATATATTGTTTCGTCAATGTCACCATTGAGAAATGTTGTCTTTACATCCATCTGATGCAATTCTAAATTAAAGAATGCAACTAATGCCATTATAATCCTGAAAGAGTCTTTCGAAGAAACTGGAGAGAAAGTCTCTTTATAATCAATGCCTTCTTTTTGTGTAAATCCTTTTGCAACAAGGCGGGCTTTGTATCTTTCCACATCACCTTTTAAATCCCTCTTGGTTTTAAATATCCATTTGCAACCAATGGGTTTCACACCTTCAGGTAATGGGACAAGTTCCCACACATTGTTATCCTTCATGGATTTAATTTCCTCATTCATGGCATCTATCCACTTTAGAGAGTTAACACTTTGCATGGCTTGATGAAAGGTGATTGGATCATCTTCCATCACTCCAATGTCTACATCTTGTTCTTGGAGAAATACAATATACTCACCTGATATTGCACTTCTTCTCTCTCTAGTAGATCTTCTTAATGGCAAAGATTCATGAGGTGTTGATGTTTGTTCCTCTATAATTTCATTTTGGGTCGATTCAGTAACATTGTCTTGAATATTTGTGTCGTCAGAAATGATAGGAATGTGATCCCTATCAATTCTAACAACACCTGAGGGAATGTCAACATATTCCTCTTCCAAGACAAAGTCTTTACCTTTATCTCCCCTCGCAAACTCAACATCCTCAAAAAATCTAGCATTACCAGACTCAAAAATGGACTTAATTGTGGGATCATAAAATTTGTACCCCCTTGATCTTTCAGAGTATCCAATAAAGTAACAACTAATTGTTCTTGCATCCAGTTTCTTTTCATTTGGATTGTAAGGCCTTGCCTCAGCTGGACATCCCCAAATATGAAAATGGTTTAGACTGGGCTTCCTGCCCGTCCAAAGTTCATATGGGATTTTATTGGTTGCCTTAGTTGGAACTCTATTTAGGATATATGCTGCAGTCTTGAGTGCTTCTCCCCAAAGAGACTCTGGCAAGGTAGAATGACAAATCATACTCCTCACCATATCCTTAAGTGTTCTTTTTCGTCTTTCAGCTACACCATTCATGGTTGGTGACCTTGGCATGGTATACTGTGGGACGATACCGCATTCTTCGAGGTATCTTGCAAAAGGTCTTGGACGTTGTTCACCTGAACCGTCATATCTACCATAGTATTCACCACCACGGTCAGATCTAACGCTTTTAATCCTTTTGCCGAGTTGATTCTCAACTTCGGCCTTAAAATTTTTGAACACATCCAAGGATTGAGATTTTTCATGAATGAGATATATGTAGCCATATCTAGAGAAATCGTCTATGAACGTTATAAAATATTGTTGTCCATTCCAAGCAACCGTAGGGAATGGACCACAAATATCTGTATGTATAAGTTCTAAGACGTCTAATGACCTATTGGCTTCAAATCTCCTTTTATTGGTTTGTTTTCCTTTTATGCAGTTCACGCATATATCAAAATCTGTGAAATCTAAGGAACTTAGAATTTCAGTTGACACAAGCCTTTCTATCCTTGACCTGGATATGTGCCCTAATCGTTTGTGCCATAATGATGCTGAATCTGTATCTGTAGATTTTCTTTTCATACCTCGTGTAGTAGAAAGGAAAGATTCACTATAAGAGGCAACCGTATTCAAGCAATAAAGACGATCAAATTCAGATAAAAAACCAGAACCAATGAGGATAGAATTTTGAAATAGACTAAGTTTTCCATCACCAAAAGAAACAGAATAACCAGCTTTGTCCAAAAGATAAACTGAAATTAAATTTCTACGAAAAGAAGGAGCAACAAAAGTTCCATCTAGATCAAGATAAAAGCCACTCTTCAACAATAATCTGAATTTTCCTATTGCTTCGACATCTACTGATTCACCTTTCCCCACGTAGAGGTACTTTTCAGCTTGACTGGATTTTCAGTAGCTCAGGCAGCCCTGCATGGAGACACTAACATGAGTAGTAGCTCCAGAATCTAGCCACCAAGTATACTATGGTACCGAAGTCAAATTAATTTCTGAACAAACCAAACTATGAAGCGTGCCTTTCTTAGCACGCCAAGCGTGATAATTTGTGCACTGCTTCTTCCTGTGTCCTTCAGCTCCACAAAAGAAACAACCCGTAGCAGATGATTCCTTATTTTGTTGTTTCTTATGAGGTACTGTGACTGCAGCTTCCTTTTCCTGCTTCCTTTTCTTGCCCTTTCCTTTAGAGGTGGAGGCAAGATGAGCACTTTATGTCTTATCTTGCTTTAGCCTTTCCTCTTCCTGAACACAGTATGAGATGAGCTCATTCAGAGACCAAGTCTCTTTCTGACAGTTATAGCTCACCTTAAACTGGTTAAATGAAGGAGGAAGAGATATCAGAACCAAATGCACCAACAAGTCCTCAGAGAGTTCAAGTTTGAGTGCTTTTAACTTAGAAGCAAGATGAGACATCTCCATGATGTACTCCCTGATGTTACCTTTTCTCTTATACCGCATTGAAATCAGACTAGCCAAGAGTGTACCAATTTCAGCCTTTTCATTCTTGGCAAATCGTTTTTCAATATCGGCAAGGAATTCTTTAGCAGTACTAATTTTCTCAGACATAGTGCCCCTGAATGCTTCCGGAATGGCTCTTTTCATTATCATCATGCACATGCGATTTGATCTCTCCCACTTTTCTTTATCCCTCTTTTCATCAGAGGTACTCTTATCCGTAAGTGGTGGAGGAGAGTCAATCCTTATCGCAAGGTCAAGATCCATGACCCCGAGAACTATCAGCAAGTTCTCCTGCCATGACTTAAAATTGGAGCCATTTAACATTGGAATCGAATTGATGGTAGCAGTTATATTGGAGGAATTCATATCTGAAAAAAATAACGTAAATGCTCACATAACTGCAAATAAAAAAAATTGAATATAGGTAAAATCCCATCTCAAGATATCTACCACTCCATTATAGTTTTATCTTTGGACAAAAATATAACTTGTGAGCGATATCTTGACTTAGTAATAAATATTGATGATAATAACGTACCAAATAGAAATCTACCTTTGGGTGGATTTAATATTTGCACGATAACCAAATAATCATCACATATTTAATACTAAACCATATGCATAATTTCTAATGGATATCAATTTTCCTTTGGGTAAATATCATCCATAAAAATTAATAATGCATAGCCGTTTATATTTCATCACACATTAATTTCAACAACATTGGCCACTTTGGTGACATATTGTTTAAACAAATGTATATCGAAATACGTAAAAAACCATCCCTATATTCAATACCGTTGTTAAATTTTAACAACAAAAAAATGCCCTAATGGGAAACTGTGGGCCCATAACCCATTGTTGGATTCTAAAGACTTGATCCTTATGGGTATTGCCATAACAAATATAGATAATTCATAACAAAAACATGACATTCAGTTTTCTATTTGTTTACACATACATGTCTAGAAGAACAAGGTAATTTATGAGATTCTCACAATATCAAAGCTACTAATAAAAGACATTGATCAAGTATTTAAGATGACAATAAAGGAAACATGCTGAAAATTATAAGAGAGTATATGAACGAAAAGAAAGTGCAATAACATGAACTAGAATGACATGTAGAATATACTAACCGGATTGAAGGGCAGCCATTAAACAAAAAAAGGATCGGATCTTCCAAAGGAGAAGCCAAACCTCCAACCTTTAATCTTCGTAACCTCTCTGTCTCTCTCTGGTGAGAAAGCTCAACCTTTTTTAAAGAGGGATATCCGTAACTTCCCCTTTTGAGATGGGATTCAAAAAGAGATGTGTGTTGGGGTGGTTTCCTTTGGGGACCATGACCCATTCTATAACTTCCTTAAGAATTTTCGAATCTACCCATCATAGATTTGGAAATTCTCCCTTGGTCTCTACATAAATAATCCACATGTAACCAAAAAAATATACACTTATGCCCAAATAAATTCTTGAACTTTATTTGATCACCTTTTTATTTTATTAGGACACTTTGACAGTATTATCAATTATATATGTATACATATAAGTCCATCGTTAGAATTAAATTCCAACAGTTTGAAGTCTGATAAGGATGATTTTCATGATATGGTCTTTTCTCTTTATCAGGAATTACTGGTGGACCAGTAACTAGCTCAATGGAAACTAAGCTCAACTACAGCCAACTCAACTGTAATTCATCTCAACTTTAGCCAAATTCATTTATGACTCAATCCAATCTCAAATGTAACTCCTCCAAATTCAACTGTAACTGATTGAGATGTAGCAATAGAAGATTCAGATGTATACATGAATGATTTGGATGTAGCATCGCCACGTCTGCTGGCGAAAAGTAAACAAAACTCAAGCGGTGAGGTAGTCTTCTAAGAGTCTCTTCCATCTCACCCTCTTATTGGAAGTACGATCTAATAAAGGGATAGGTCTACTCCAAATCTATGCCACAGAGACGGGTGAGAGAGACTCCCCGAAAGAGTCATCCAAAAAGAAAAACCAGCCCGATCGGTGCACGCTAACGAGCTCGAAAATTAAAACCAAGGGTCCTCCAGTCTAGGTACCCTAAAGAACAAGGGTCAGTGGAATTGGTCTTTAAAAGAAAAATTGTGGATCCCAGAGAGGCATAAATACGACATGCGCTCGTGAAAAAACCCGGAAAAAGATTGGGATCCTAGACCCGCGCACTAAGCGACCGCTACCCTAACTGGGCTTCCTATCTCCAGCCCAGTTGAGAGTCATCGCACCCTCACACAGTCTGGTGTAAAGGTCACCATGACTAGCACTCCTAACTATCAGTCATCATTGACTTGATCCCTCATCCTTTCTTAATCCGTTATGTGGTTGATTGTACGGATCTAGGTATTTCTGATCAACGATCTTATTGATATAACCGATTCATCATTGATTTCACTTATTCATATACCCCATCATTTTCTCAATCTCTCCAATGTTTGACTTTACAAATCTAGATATTTTGTCACTAGCTATCTTTGGTGATATGTATAAATAGCAGAGTATACCTAAAAGATTAATTTATAAAGATGATCGGTTTTCGTGGTCACATGTAATTATTTCTAACATCATAATATTGCCATCTATGCTTTGGATATGGATCTAGCTAGTCTTTATCATTTTATTTTATATGATACATATACAAGAATCATGTCTCAATTGTACGAGTTCCAGTTGAGATATCAAAACAGGGGTGTTTTCTGATCATTTGCCATAATATCCTATATATATAATAGATTGTATGAATAATATACTATACATAATGATCAATTGATTGATGATTTCTTATTCGTAAAGATCTTGAGAAATCATTTGTTGACTTTGAGAAAAGAGTTTTAATATTTTAAAAGATGAATTTTCAGAAGATGTCAATGCTATATAATATAAAGGGATTATCGGGAAGTTATTACATATCACTGTGAATCGTGTCGACATTGCTCATGTAGGTAGAAAAGTAGGTTAGTTCATGGGTCACTCTAGGATGTTATAATGTTACACATATACATTATGACTGCATTAGGAAAGGATCATCTCTTCCTCAGCAAGGAATCTCTGGGTTTCGCCATTTGTGCATATGTATATTATGTAGGTTATCCTGTAGACAAAAAACCCATGACAAATTTTAGTTTATACACTGGATGAAACCTCATCACAATGTGCAATAAGAAATCGGTAGTTGTAGCCATAGATCATGTAGATATGAGTATAGAGCCCTGACTCAAGCAATTGTAAAAGCTATACAGATAGATCCTCAGGGGCATATGTTCTTATAGGAGCCTCTACCCATGCAACCAAATTGTGATATTATACTACATTATTCATAGATACAATATTATATTCCACCATGGACCAAACATATGGACGTTAGTGGCACATGATCATCTCTTTGAGAAAGTTCATAACAATCACTCTATGAAGCTCCATGTTAGCAGTTGGAATTCTTGGTTGGTGTGATCTAATGCTTATTATATTTTAAACAAGTCACAATCTCGAGTTGTTGCCTACAGCTCATCTGTTGGGGACATGACATTACATTGATATGAATTTTGTTCAATTTATAAGCATTGACATCATCCTTATTAGGATTTCATTCCAAAATAATGCATCTTTAGTCACAAGTGCATCAAAGTATCTTATGATCAACTTTAGGATTCTCTTTATCATTGAAAATAGTAATTGAATATGTCCTTGATGTAAATAACGTGTAGTTGATTAATAGGGAGTCATTGATTTCAATTATAAAGGTAAATCATCCAGTTTTGAGGTTGAGTTTTTTTAAAGAATTTTGAAGGCTCAGTTGCTTGTATTAGATTCTTTATTTATGAATTTCTTCATCCTTCTCAGAATTCCATAAGAAAATACATATTTAGGCACATCTATTTCAGTCTGTTTGTATTATTGACAATTGAATCATGCATATACCTTGTGCTTACAAACATTTTCATTTTTTTATTATTTTTTGTCTGTGTGCTTAGTATTGTTATCAAAATTAAACTAAGATTTACCCCTCCTCCTAATTTTTCACATTTTCATCAAGAATTTAGTGTATAATCAGTGGACTGTTTTTAACATAAAAATGTATGTCATTCCCTCAAATTTCTATTTTTTCTGTGCTAAAAATCGTGGCTAATCAATGGACTGAATTTAGGTTATCTTGCATGCTAAACCCAAATTTTTGTCCTCAAAATTTTAATAAATCAAGAGCATATATAATGATTGTAAAGTATTGATGAATTCCATGTAAAACTTCACATTCTCATCTAATTTCAGAGGCAATTTAAGGGATTGAATCATGCATGAAGGCAACAAGAGGAGAGAGAAAGACTGTACCTTTGATCCTCGAAGTTTGGAGGGTATTTGTGGCTTTATCTAACATACAACAATAGTTAAAATACCTGATGGACGACACCATAAAAAGGAAAAAATGAATTAGAAACTCCAACATTTACTTTAATGTGAGTAAAGAGAAGAGGGTTTGTACCTTTTAATATTCCCACTTTGGAGATCCAAACTTGCATACAATAACCTCTTCTTGTCAAGAGATTCAGTTTATTCGAATCTGGATGCTACAAATATAAAATCTCAAAGGGAGTCTCGTCCTCGAGTCTCGGGTCAAGGTCACTATATGTTTTATATGGGTTTAATCTTGCCATAAAAACCTCAAAGGGTTTTGAACCCATAAAAACCTCAAAGGAAAAACAAGCCATGATCTTTCAATATATATATATATAATTAAATGGGCTTGTTTTGATAATTACCTGACAATTACCTCGGTGTCCCATGTCGCTTCTTTGTCACCATGTCGGTGCCATAGCACTCTGACTAGGAAAATTTCTGTGAATCTTCTTTACAGTATTATACTAGCCTTTTCTTGTATATCAAGTCTGGCTCCACTTCAAGGTTTTCGTAGATGATGATGTGTCGAGTTCATACTCGTACTTCATTATGTTGGATATATGAAAGAAATCGTGACAAGTGTGGAGGAAGGGTTACTCGATAGATCATATTACACATACGAGTAATAATCTCAAATGATCCAACATATCGTGGTGTCAACTTACCATGAACACCAAATCTCTGTACTCCCTTCATGGGAGATACTAGTAGAAACACTCAATCTCCTTCCTGTGCTTACAAGAATTTCATCAATATGAGAGACTAAGTTAAATATTGATAAGTCATATTTGAATGGACAAAGAGAACATGATCGGATTCCCCGAAAGTCTGCATCTCTTCTCCGCCGATATGCATAGATTTTCTGGTGGCCCTAAGCCGTCAAAAGCCTCCACCTCATAGGTTATCAATCCTCGCAGTCTCCTCCAAGAAATATACGGAGTAGAAAGCATGTTCACCTACCTTACGTCAACTGAGAGGTGTGACGCATCTCTGCCCGTATAGGATTTTGAATGATGCCATACCAATACTGTAATAATGGCTGTTGTTGTACAAGAATTCTAGCAAGGACAAATAGTCTTTCCATGATCCTTTCTACTCTAGAATACATGCATATAACAAATCGTAAAGTGTCTGAATAACAGTTTTCTCTGTCTCTCGGTCTATGGATGGTATGCGGAACTCATTTTCAGCTCTATTTGTGGTGCTAACATAAGTTGGTACTAGTAGTGAGATATAAACCTTGAGTCTCCATTAGACACTATCTCACGTGGTATATCATGAAATCTGATAATATTTTTGCACATGTAATCTAACCAATCTAGATGGACTGTAGGTCACCTTGATATGTATGAAATGAGCTGATTTGGCAAATCTATCAACAACAACCCAAAGCATAGGGGTCACCAAGCGTCCTTTGTACTCTGGTGATAAAATCCATAGAAATACTCTTCCACTCCCACTCAAGAATGGGGAGAGACAGTAATAACCATGGATGTCTCTTGTGTTTTGCCTTAACCATCTGATAGATCATGCACTTGCTAACATGGCATGTTGCATGTTGCTTCATTCCGTCCTGCCAGAATGTTGGACTAGATCCCGATACATCTTTGTGTTGCCAGGAAGAATAGACGATCATGAACTACGTGCCTTATCAAAAATATCTTTTCACAGCTGCTCATTGTTGGGCACAATTACCCAGCCAGCCTTCCACAAAATAGACTTAGTCACCACAAAATCATCACATTTGTCCTCGATGGCACGCATGCATCTGTCTCAAATTCAAGGATATATCCTATGTCCTTCTACTATAAAATACCAAAGACTGCTGAATCGCGGAGGTATGACAATAGATGTGGATGCACCCTTATGAGGATGTCAATTAGTCAAAGTTATGAGTATATCTCATGTATATTGCTAGTTTGTCATATGTGCATGAGCTTTCCTGCTAAGTGCATCTGCCACCACGTTTCCCTTCCAGGATGGTAAGAGATCGTGTAATCAAAATCCTTTAGTCGTTCGAACTACTAGTGTTGTCTCAATGTTCAGCTCCTTCTAATCCAAGATGTACTTCAGGCTATTGCAATTTTTGAAAATCTCAAATTCACCTCAGAGATAGTGACACCAGATCTTCAAAGCGAAGACAATTGTTACCAACTCCAAGTTGTGGATGGATTAATTCTGCTCATGCAACCTCAATTGGCGTGATGAATAAACAATCACATGACCTGGTTGCATCATAATTGTTCCTAAACCTTCTCTTGAAGCATCTGTATATATGGTATAATCCTGAGTGTCTGAAGGAAGTGCAAGAATATTCGCAGTCGTCAATCTTTACTTCAGCGTCTTGAAGGCTTTTTTACATGGATCATTCTAAATGAAAGGAACTCTCTTCTGTGTCAATTGTGTCAAGGGAAGAACAACTTGGAAAAACTATTGACTAAGTGTCTGTAATAGTCCGCTAGTACAAGGAAGCTTCGAATCTGAGTGACTGTCTTAGGTTGTTCTAAAGACATGACTGCCTCAATCTCTGCAGGACTACTGCAATACCTACTTCAGAAATGACATGCCCAAGAAATGAGACCTGGGATAACAAGAACTCATACTTACTTAGCTTGGCAGAGAACTTATGCTCTTGAAGTATGTCAAGGACTATCTTTACATCATTTGCATCATTCCATCTATTTCAAGAATATATCAAAATATCATTGATGTGATCCTTATTCATTTCAGGAATATATCAACACATCGTCAATGCACACAACCACAAATTTGTATAAGTATAGATGGAAAATCATGTTCATCTTGTCCATCAATGCTACATGTGTATTCGTGAGCCTAAACGACATCACAACAAACTCATAATATCCATATCAAGTCATGAATGATGTTTTTGGAGTATTCGACTCCTGAGTCCCTAGTTAATGGTAGTCAGATCGGAGATCGATCTTTGAAAATATTAAAGATCCATGTAGTTAATCAAATAGATCATCAATGCATGGTATATGATATTGATTCTTCACCGTTTTCTTGTTCAGCTATTGGCAATCAAAGCATAATCTTATTGATCCATCCTTCTTCGTAACAAAAGAACGGGAGCACTTCAAGGTATAGTGCATGGCTTCACAATACCTAAATTAAATAACTCATGCAATTGCACCTGCAACTCTCTCAACTCAGCCGATGTTATGTGATAAGGAGCCATCGAGATCGGTTGTATATCTGACAATAATGTGATCTCGAACTCAAACTTTCTCAGGAGGTAATTCTGATAAATCATTAGAGAACACATTAAGGTAATCTGACACTATCCTAATGTCCTGAGCCATCGTCTCTCCCTTAGATGTCTCTCGAACAATATTAGAAGTGGGTCACATCCTCAATCTATGAGTCTTTGATCTCTCAATACTGAGATCTACTCCATTTTAGAATCATGTAATGTACCCTTAATGGTAACTTGAGTACAGAATCCTAAAGACAACCATTTTTCTGAAGCAATTAACAAGATATAATGAGCTGACAACTAATCCACGCCCATAATCAGGTCACACTTGTCAAGTTGTAGTAGCAGACAGACTATGATCATCTCGTGACCACCAATCAACATTGGTAACCTTCTGACTATCAGTCTTATGATGAACAACTGGTCACCTGGTCCATGGATGTGATAAAGAGGATTTAAGACCTCTGCAACTATACCTAGTGGAGCTAGAAATCTCGAATCTCATTCATCGCTCCATAATCAATTAAAATATAGAAAGGTCGGCTATAAACGTCATGGTTTTGTACAACAGTTGATGTTCATGGATATTATTACTGTGCTTTTTCTCTTCTTGGGATGCAATATGGAAATTAGATGTAAACAGTGACATATGTGGTTATGGAATTTGAATGTCATATTTCCCTTTTGGACTCACAACAAGTTGGTGGACTGTTACTAATCGAGAATTTAATACAATCAGAACTATAATACTATGAATGTATGTAGCAAGGTACCACTGCTCTGATACTAAATTGTGATGCCCGCTCTTGCAGATCTGGAATCTCCATTCACACATCATTCGTAGTATCATGTTCGCAAGGGATCGCATTAGAGAACTGAAATTTTGGGAAAAAAAACTTTCGCATTTACGAATGACATTCACATTTAACTAACAAGCCACATAACTACAATATCTCACCAATTATTGTATAAATTTCTATAGCATTTAATATATAACAAAAGAAATTGCATAATGTACATGTATTAACAAAAGAGAAAAAAAGAAATAATAATATCCAGAATAAAAATATAACATGCGTACCTGACAAATGTAACTGCGGAAGTGGATGATCAACTCTCACAATACCACGACGTAGGGATTTTTCCTGCAATCCAAGCATTAGGAAGAACAAAACATCAACAACTATTGAGTAAATCTTATTAATTAGAAATAACAGAAAATTTAGTAGCTTTAAAAGTCCAAATTCAACTGTAACTGATTCAGATGTAGCCATAGAAGATTCAGATGTATACAAGAGTGATTTGGATGTCAAGTCTGCTGGCGAAAAGTAAACAAAACTCATGTGGTGAGGTAGTCTCCTAAGAGACTCTTCCGTCTCACCCTCTTATTGGAAGTGCAGTCCAACAGAGGGATAAGTCTACTCCAAAACTACGCCACAGAGACGGGTGAGAGAGAATCCCCAGAAGAGTCACCCCCAAAGAGAAAGCCGGCCCAACCGGTACGGGCTAACGAGCTCTAAAAACTAAAACCAAGGGCCCTCCAGCCTACGTACCCTAAATAACAAGGATTAGCGAAACTGGTCTTTAAAAGAAAACCTGTGCATCCCAGAGAGGCATACAAACTGCGAGCACTCGCGAAAAAGACCAATAAAAGGATTGGGATCCTAGACCCATGCAATAAGCGACCACTGCCCTAACCGGGCTTCCTATCTCCTGCACAGCTGAAGGTCACCGCACCCTCGCACAGTCAAGTGTAAAGGTCACAGTGACTGGAACTCTTAATTATCAGTCATCAATGACTTGATCCCTCATCCTTTCATAATCCTTTATGTGGTTGATTGTACAGATCTAGGTCTTTTTGATTAACAATCTTATTGATATAACAGATTCGTCATTGATTTCTTTATTCATCTATCCCATCATTTCTCAATCTCTTCAATGATTGACTTTACAAATCTAGTTATTTTGTCACTACCTATCTTTGGTGATATGTATAAATAGTAGAATATACCTAAAAGATTAATATATGATGATGATCGATCTTTGTGCTCACATGTTATTATTTCTAAAATCATAAGATTACCATCTATGCAATGGATATGGATCTAGCTAGTCTTTATCATTTTGTTTTATATGGTACATATACAAGAATCATGTCTCAATTGTACGAGTTCCAGTTGAGACATCAAAGAAGGGGTGTTTTCTGATCATTTGCCATAACAACCTATATATAAAATAGATTGTATGAATAGTAGACTATAACATAATGATCAATTGATTGATGATTTCTTATTCGTAAAGATCTTGAGAAATCATTTGTTGACTTTGAGAGAAGAGTTTTAATATTTTAAAAGATGAATTCTCAGAAGATGTCAATGCTATATAGTATAAAGGGATTATCGGGAAGCTATTACATACCACTGTGAATCGCGTGGACATTGCTCATTTAGGTAGCAAAGTAGGTTAGTTCATTGGTTACTCTAGGATGTTGTTATAATGCTATACATATGCATTATGACTGTATTAGGAAATGATCATCTCTTTCTCACCAAGGAATCTATGAGATTCACTATTTGTGCATATGTATATTATGTAGGTTATCTTGTAGACAAGAAACCCTTGACAAATTTTAGTTTATACTCTGGATGAAACCTCATCACATTGCGCAATAAGTAGCCATCAGTTGTAGCCATATATCGTGTAGAATCTGAGTATAGAGCCCTAACTCAAGCAACTGTAAAAGCTATCTAGATAGATTCTTAGGGGCATACGTTCTTATAGGAGCCTCTACCCATGCAACCAAACTATGATATTATACTGCATTATTGATAGATACAATATTGTTTTCCATCTAGGACCAGACATATGGAGGTTAATGTCACATGATCATCTCTTCGAGCAAGTTCATAATAATCACTCTATGAAGCTCCATGTTAGAAGTTGGAATTCTTGGTTGGTATGATCTAATGCTTGTTATGTTTAGAACGTGTCACAATCTCAAGCTGTTGTCTACAGCTCATCTGTTGGGGGACATGAAATTACTTTGATACGGATTCTATTCAGTTTATAAGCATTGATATCATCCTTATTAGGATTTCATCCCAAAATAATGCATCTTTAGTCACAATTGCATCAAAGTATCTTGTGATAGACTGTAGGACTCTCTTTATCATTGAAAATAGTAATTGAATATGTTCTTGATGTAAATAGCATGCAGTTGATTAATAGGGAGTCATTGATTTCAATTATAAAGCTAATCATCCAGTTTTGAGGTTGAGTTTTTTTAAGGAATTTTGAAGGCTCAGTTACTTGTATTAGATTCTTTATTTAAGAATTTCTTCATCCTTCTCAGGATTCCGTAAGAAAATGCATCTTTAGTCACATATATTTCAGTGTGTTTGTATTATTGACAATTGAATCATGCACAGACCTTGTACTTAAAAACATTTTCATTTTTTTCTTATTTTGGTGTCTTTGTGCTTAGTATTGTTATCAAAGTTAAACTAAGATTTATCCCTCCCCCTAATTTTTCACATTTTTCATCATGAATTTAGTGTATAGTTAGTGGACTGTTTTTAGCATAAAAATATGTCATTTTCCCTCAAATTTCTATTTTTCTGTGCTAAAAACTGTGGCTAATTAATGGACTGGACTTAGGTTAATTTGCATGCTAAACCCAAATTTTTATCCTCAAAATTTTAAGAAATCAAGAGCATATATAATGATTGTAAAGTATTGATGAATTCCATGTAAAACTTCACATTCTCATCTAATTTCATAGGGAATTTAAGGGATAGAATCATGCATGGATAGAAGCAAGAGGAGAGGAAAAGATTGTACCTTGATCCTCTAAGTTTGGAGGGTATTTGTGGCTTTATCTAACATACAACAATAGCTAAAATATCTGATGGACAACAACATAAAAAGGAAAAAAATGAATTAGAAACTCCAAGACTTACTTTAATGAGAGTAAAGAGAAGAGGGTCTGTACTTTTAATATTCCCACTTTGGAGATTGAAACTTGCATACAACAACCTCTTCTTGACAGGAGATTGAGTTTATTCAAATCTGGATGTTACACATTTATTTTTTCAAAATAGAGTTTTATTTATTTTATAGTGTATTATAATGTATATCTAATATTTTTATTTGATTTTTAAATTATGAATTTGATTTATTATGTAATTAACATGTATTAGTTGTTAATACTGTACGCATATGGTATATTTGTAATTACAAAGAAACTATACGGTGTGCGAGAATAACAGAAAAGGCGGGGTCTATCACGTAGTAATATCCACGTGGTCTAAGACTGGACATGTACAAAAATCAGAATAATCAGGAGGGCATTAACACATGTCACAATATATACGTTCAATTCAAGTGTATAGAATTTGACATGCACCTGTTTGGGGATCTAGCAAAAAAAACGAGGGCTAAACATGTAAAGTTCGCAATGCCTACATGCTAAAAACATGTGAGGGAGCCCAACCTGCACTAGTAAGAAATATCCACATGGTTCGGGGGCACTGACGCAAATAACAAAAAATATCTTGAGCTTACCTGCATTGCATGTGATAGGAGTGCACAACGATTGGATAAAATCCGTAATCTGATTTAATTCGATGCTCTTAGATTGGATCGATTTGATTTTATCATTCTAATGAATTGGATTGAATTGGAATTTTTCAAATATGTTCAAGTATGGATTGGATCGGAACTTCTCTGTCCGATCCGATCCAATCCGATAATCTGTTAATACACACATATACATTCATATAAACAAACAAACTTACATACATATAATATGTATATGCACCCATTTTGAATTCCAGTATGACCATAATCATTGTCATTCCTCTCATTTTCTTTTGTATTAATCTTAGATACAAGTCCTGCTACCACCTTTTCTTATCTCTTGAAAATTAAAGGTTAAATCTACAAAATAATAAAGTATGACTATAAACTATAAAATTGTAAACCATGTTTAGTTATTCTCCTCCTAGTCTCCCCCTCTCATTTCACTCTTGACTGCTAATATTCGTCTTAGATCTTTCTCAGTCCATTTCGATGTTGCCTGCCCTACACAATGTTATTCTCCTTGGTACAACCCACCACCCTCTCCCTTGCGATGTCGCCACCTGCCTCATACAACGCCACCCCTCCCATGCTACACCATTTGTCCTAAGTATAATGTCACTCTTCTGATCTTCAATAAAAGAAATATGATTTTGAATAGTTTCATGGTACATTTGTTAGTTATTCATGATCCCTTTGCTTATTATCTTCTACATGCTCTAGCTTGAAACCTTATTGCATTGGTGAAACTGGATCAGTTACATGATCAAATGTACAACTCCCATCTAAGAACAAATAGGCATTACTTCAAATACTTTCATTTTTAAATTTATATATGTTTTAATCATATTTTTCATAAAATATGTATATTTTTAGTATATGTACAATCTTTCAAATAAATTACATTTCAAGTCTAATTTAAAAAGAGGTATGTTTCCCATTTTATGGGCTATATTTAAGTTAGTTTTGTCTAGGATATTCAAACAAGTATGATTGTTATTTTATTATTATTATTTATTAATGATAAATTATAGAGCTTTGAAAGGTGTTCTTGAAAGTGGCTGGGTTAATCATGGACTTCATCAATATCTGACTACATAGATCACATTTTTTATTTATTTAAGTCGTCTACGTATCTTTATTTGGTAACTTATATTATTATTATTTGAATCATTTATTGGAAATTAATTGTAAAAAACTAAACTAATGCACCAATTATAAGAAGAAACTTAAATTTCAAATTCAATATAATTATTAAATTTGATTGTATGATCTTCGAATTTTTATAATGGACTCCTTCAACTTCATTTTATTTGGTCTTTATCTACATCTGCTCATCTTATTGATTTTTATATATTATTCAAATGTCAAGGGCTAGTGAGCTACAAAATACAAACACGCGAGAGTAGATTATTGAGCGGGAAAATGTGAGTATAAAAATCCGATCCAATCCACAACTCGATGGATTGGATCAGATTGGATTGAAGTATTTGATGGACTAGATTGGATTTGAAAAATGAAAATTCATTAAGATTGGATTGGACACAGATTAAGCTAAAATCCGATCCAATCCAGTCTACATGCACCCCTAGCATGTGAGGCACGTTGAGTGGTGAGCGATATAGGGTCGAGATTGTCTCTCTTTAACATATCTGAGGGCTCTGAATAATGAATTCTAACAGTTGATGGTTGTTCCCTTTGATCCGATTCAACGGATCTGGACTAATCTAGGGCGCACCTCTGTTCTTCGCCAGTTTTATAGGAGATGGAAATCTTCTAAGATTCTCGATCAAATTTGATCTTCAGACGTGAATTTATCTCGGTTTTGGATGGGAATTGTCGTATGCTACAAATTCTGGTGGCGTGACTCCAAGAAATTCTAGAATCGATCAGACACATCTAGGTGTTGTGATTTGATGTCGACCTCTAGAGTTGTGCATCGACTTGTAGGAACTGATGATCGTCTTCAACATTGGAGTTCTCTTCATATCCAGGTGCAATGGATCGAGACTTGTCTCTCGGAGAAGCGACCTCTAGTGCTGGCTCTGTTACATTTTGATCAGACCTCTACTGCTGCGATGGATCGTATGAATGACTTTCAGGTGTAGCTCTCTGAAAAACCCCGATATGCCCAAGGTTAACTTACCATGTTATTGTTATAGTCGGGCAATTGAGGATCAATAAAAAAATCGCTTGAATTAATGTTAATAAATTAATGTGCGAAGTTGTTCAATTTATTTTACTTGGAGAAGCCCAAGGTTAAACAAATGGAGACAACTTTATCATTATGTTAATTTCTATATCGTGTAGAGACTAGGTTTTTAAGGGGGCATTTTTTTGGAATTTTTATATGCATATTAAATGAGATTGCAATTTATTCTAAGTATAGGGGCTATTCTGTAATTTTCTAATAAGATAAGATCCAAAATTATCAAAATGGGCTAGAATGTGAAAATACGTAAAATTTTCATCCTATGAATTTTTGGTATTTTTCGAACGCAAATGAAGTTTCTGTGAATTAAATAATGCAGGAAAAGTGATCTAAAATAAATCAATTTTAATATATACCAAACATATATTTTTCAGAGACTAAATTACCCTAGATAGGTCTAAATGAGATGTATCCAGAAGAATTTTTATTTCCTAAAAATACTATGTGGTTGGTTAACCAAAAATCAATTATTTAGATCACAAAATGATTTATTCTGAGAATATTATACATGCAAATGATATGATTTTTGGGCATATTATAGAGAACAATTAATCCTAACAAAATGATTTTTTGGGATTATAAGAGCAATGTTTGAATTACTATGAATTAAAGATGATAGAATGGGTAAATTACGTAATCCTTCACCATAATAAAATTATTAAATTCTCTCTAGCTCACAAAAAATCCATTAAATATTCACAAGAAAGAGAATTAGTTGTTCTACAACATGTATTTTTTTAAATAAAAATGACAATGAATGAGAGTTCAAATTAATAACTAGACAAGGGTATAATTGTATTTTCATAATAAATAATTCAATCTATGCATACATTGACTCCCAAACAATTAACTATTCCCATTAGGTGTCTTTATGCAAAATCGCCATGGGCAGGGACCTTTTTTGGATTCTTCAGAAGCTACAAGTGAATGGGGCACAAATATCCCCTGCCCCTTGTGAGATCACATGCAGATGGAGGCTTGGGTGAGCCTTCAGTACGACCTCCACATGTCTAGTAAGGGTGGTCTGGCTCGTCGGATGCTCATGGCAGGGTTGAAGGCTCGGACTAGGAACATGAGGGGGTACGTGACACAATCAGGGCCACCCGACTGATAAACCTCGGATCTACCCTTTTAATGTTGTTGTATTGATGGTTTCGTTGTAGTCGGATAAATCCGGGTCGATCAAAAATAACAACACGGATCGATGAATCGTCGAATGAAATTAACGCGCGGTTTTATGTTTGTTTAGCATGGGCAAGCCACATGGTCGACTCAAGGAGGCAAAGGAACAACTCGGGACCAAGTTAGAGGGATTAGATCGTGGTTTTCTAAGTGGGATTTTCTTATTTTTTATGCAATAAAATGCCAAATGCAATGAAGCGAATGAACTAGGTTATTAAGAAAATCAACAACTTAGCCAAATTAAATTTAATATGAAATTAGTCCAAATTTATTCAATTGTATTTTTCTTGTAAACCTAATCTAATGATTAATGCAAAATGGATTTTTTTGGAAATTTTTGGGGTTTAAAATGCACAAATGAAAAATCAAAATTTTTTAGAGTTTTTATGCAATTTTTCATGCATTGGACGTTCAAAAATTATGAAAAATTTAACATGATGAAATTAAGGTAAGTAATGTTTTTAGAATTTTCTGACACCTTATGATTTTTTATGAATATTTTACTGAAAACAGACTAACTGCGGGTGTTTAATTCCTATTAAATCCACAAAAACAAATTATCGAGAGAGCTATTTATCTCAAATAGATATTTTACTCAGGAATCTAGGAGAGTTGAAATTTCTTAATAAAATCTTCGTGGATTAAATTAGAAAATCAATTATAGAAATTACCTTAAATTTATTTTATGCAAATGACAACTCCAATTTCAATGAAACTTGGATAGTAATTAAAGAGAAATTATACACATCATCAACAATTTTTTCGCAATTTTTAGAGCAAAAAATAGGTCTGTGAAAATTTCAGAGCATAAATAGGTAAAATATGATTGTTTTTCAATCTCTGATTTTTAATAAATAATCTAATACTCATAAAAATGCAAATAAATAGCCACGAGATAAAGAATTAGTTGCTCATCAAAGTGCTATTTTTGATTGAATAAAATGATGCTATTTGACTGTCCAAATACCATGTGAAGTCAGTGATATCAATGCAATACTATAATTGAAATAAACAAACTGAAATTATGTACAGGAACACATTTGCAAATAGAGAAAGATGCAGGGGTGAACTTGCATTTTTCACAAAAATAAAATAAATGTAAAATAACCTTCTCTTTTGCCCCAAACTAGGGCAAAAGGCACGGGCGGCTAGGGCACTCGCTCGTGGAGGCGGCGGGCGGTGCGCGAGTTGGCGGCCGCCGCGGGCGGCGCGCGGCGATGAGCGGCCTGAGGTCGCGGCGCGATGCTGAGTGAGCGGCGACGTCTTGCGGCCGGGCTGCGAGCACAGGGGTGCGTGCACACCCAACTGGCGGAGAGGGCTGCGCACCTGGGGGGACGCGGCCGCGCGAGGGCGGCGCACCAGGAGGGCGGTGCGCTCGCTGGTGAAGCGGCGGCCGCGCGCTGAGGCGAGGTGCGGCCGCGTACAGGCAGATCAGCGGCCGGTGAAGGAGCGCGGGCTGCTCGCTGGGCTAGCCCCCTGGAGGAGTACGACAGGTGGAGCGTGGGGGCTTGGGAGCCCAGCGGGGGCTTGACGGTGGAGCGCAGCTATGCGGGGCTGCGCCAGAGGCGGTTGGGGGGAGTGCGCCGCCGCGGGGCGGAGCGAGCAGTGGCTTGGAGGCAGGGGCATGGCTGGCGGCGGCTGGAGGTCGCGACGGTCGGCCGCTGGTGTGCTGCTGGCAGAGCGTGGCGGCTGGGAGTCGGCCTGGTGGCCTGTGGCCACAGGATGGAAGGAGGGCTGCCGCACGGGGCAGCTGAGCAGCAACAACGGCGGAGGGAAGAAGATGGCACCTGTTTCTTTTTTTTTAACTTTTGATGTAATATTTTTTCGATTTTTTTGTAAATAGGGAAAAAATAGAGATGAAATGAAATAGGAATGTGGTGAATGAAGTGGTGAGGATGGTGGCAATGATGTAAACAATATGATTATGAGGTGGTTGTTGTGGTATGTTTGATGATGAACAATAAGGAAAAAAAATTTGTTAAATAAAATAAAATAAAAAGATGGAGATAGAATACTTACCTGTGATTCGTCGCAATTTGGAGGAGCCATGCTGCAACTCCGGTCATCGTGGCCTCAATCTGATTTGGCGATCAAAAATCAGAGAAGTTTTGTGAGCTTGGTTGGCAGCTCACTATGTGGAGATTAACCGCGGATCTCGCCTGCAGGTTGTCGTCGCTCAACGTCTAAGGGGGAGCTGTCACCTCACAGCTTTAATGGGGCTCGAACCTCTCACTTGTAGAATGGCGGATGATGAAAAATAGAGGAGGAGATGAGATATAAAGAGGAGGAGGGAGTTAGAGAAGAGATGGAGAGAGTGGAGAAAATGATGGAGGAAGTGGAGATGATGTGGCTTGGAGTGGAAGGCAAGTAGAGAAGAGGTAAACAGGAGAATAAAATAAATAATTAATAAAGTAGTATAGTAGGTTACTAAAAATAATTAAAATAGTAATAATAAAATAATAATAATAATAATAAATTTGAAAATAATAAAATAAATCTGAAAATAATAAAAACAAATGGGGTGACATGTGGCGGCTCCAGGAGCTGCCACATGTGGCTCCTAGAAAATTCAGAAATTAAATGTAAAGAAGAATAAAAAATAAATAACAAAAGACCTTAAATCAAAAATTGGTCAACACGAAAATCGCTCGTCTCGACGAGATCTACAACTTTTGTGAAGGGCCAAAAATCAAATGAAATCATCTGTACAAAATGTATTTTTGGGTGGTACCTTATAGATATAAAATACCACATTTTATCTTTTATAAATTTTTTGTCATTTTTAAAAGAGAGAAAAATCAAAATAAAGTTAGAAAAAAATATGAAAGGAATATTTACAACTTAATCTATTTTTTGTATTTTTAATAATTAAGAAAAAAAGGATAAAATGTGAGGGCATTTTAGTCAATATGTATAATAACAAAAAGGGCCAAAACCCAAGTTTTTCATACGAGCTTCGATTTTAATGAAATTGGTCTCGTTTTGAAGGCCTCTGAATGTATATTACTTTAAAAGTGAGCAGACCTAATTCAAAGGTTGTATGGGAGAGATATGTGCATTTTAAGGTCTAAGGTCTCCAACTGGGTTTGGGGTTTTATTGGGTAATTTTACAAGTTAGTATTTTTTTGATATTTTTCTTTAATTAGTGTTAGTAATATATACACTATAGACTTGGTTTATTGGATTTGGAGTTAGTATAAAATATATACAAATAAGGTATTTTATCTAATATACAGGTGAATATTTATAAGTGAAATTGGCTTTTTATTTAATGCAAATATGAATGCTAAAATGATGATATTATTTATGCATGCATGAATGCTAATTATGCAATATAAGTAAAAATATGCCTCTAATTATTCGGGAACAAAGCTCTATTTTCAACTTTTAGAGTGATGAATCACAAATTCATCACCGACCCTCATCGGGTGGTAGCTGTAGGTTGGGTGTCGTCCCTAGTTCAGAGACGAGCCATGGTTGATGGAGGGGCTCTGCCTAAGATGCTCCGATGAGGTTCCAAGCAATGGAAGACTATGACAACGAAGCTCTGTGGTGGTTGATGATGGAATCTGATGCTGCGACTGCTCGTGGTGGTGAGGTCTAAGGGGACATAATCAACGTTCTCCTTTTATCGTTGCTGCTACTCTATGTGTGGAAGTGGTGACAGTGGACTAAAGAGATGGAGCTACTGCGTGTATCTGTTGAAGATGATAGGACAACAAGGTCATCGCTCCTTTGCTATTGTAGCGTATTGGATCTACAGCCCAAGGTTGGCGATGGCTGATGCACGATGTTCCCCTTTGAGCACATGTAAAAGAATGCAGCAAGCCTCAAGCTACAACTCAGTAAATTGGGAGTGATAGAAGGTGAAGCATGAATTACTGGAATCCTATGAAATGAAGAAGGTAAAGGACTGTCAGTCTCTAGGTCTAGTGTGAGGTGAATGCACGGAATGATGGATGGAAGGCAAACGGAGCTCCCTATGTATGTTATTGGAAGGGAGTAGATTTTCAGAGGGGACTCTGTGGAGATGGAAGGTGTGAAGGGTAGTAGAGAAGCGTAGAGGTTAGGAGATGGATGTGGTATGTCGGTCGGAGTCAAAGTTGGGTTTGGGGATGAAGGCATGTTGATTTTGGGAGTACAAATCAAATCAAGGAAGAAAGATAGAAAGAGGGAGAAGGTTGAGTAGCATATAAACTAAACAAAAAAGGGAAGAATAAGGAGTACATTACCTGTGAGGATCACCTGGGAGTCTAGAGAGCTCGACGTAGCTCATCTCTTGTCGTCACCTCAAGGAGCCTTAGAGTTGGCTCTGAAGCTATGCAACAGAGCCTAAATCTTGTTGCTTCATGTGACACATGTCGTGGATCACACCTATGAACGGAGTGAGGTCATCGTTGCTGCGATGGGGTTGGATCTCGTTGTCACCAGAGCTACTTCAGAGTTGGACCTAAACCTAGCAAATGGCGGATGAGGGTGTGAGGAGTTGGAGGTGGGGGATTTTGAGGTAGTTTGGTTATGGTTGGAGTGGTTTCATGAAAGGTGGAGACGTGGAAGGTGGAGCAGTCATGGAGGAGAGAGAGAGAGTGAGATCGGTGGATAGCATCAAAGGATGAAGCACACAAAGGAGTGCCACTGAGAGGCTCAGCCGTGGGAGGAATGGCGGAAAGATCGGGAGGAGGAAGAAAGGTCCTCAGTTGTTTGATTGGCCAAGATCAGACGACCGAGGAGGGGACACGTGGCATATGGAGATTAAAGGAGAAAATAAGAAAATAAAATAAATAAAATAAAAGGGGTCAGGATCCAGGCCATGGAATAAAGGGGGCCTCATCCAACAACCAAGTTCAGAGGCGGTTGGTAGAGATAAAGGGGGTGATGCGTGGCGGCTCCAAGAGCAACAACGTGTTGCTCCTAGAAAAATAAGAAAACAAAATAAAAGTACAATCAGAATAAAATAGAAAATTAACTCAAATTTAAAAGTGATCTTCATGAAAGTTGTTCGTCTCTATGACTTTTGTGAAGAAACCAAAACCAAAATATGCCACCTATACAAAGTGGTATTTTTAGTGGTATTCAATGTATATAAAATGCCATATTTTATTGATTGCAAAATTTTTTATGATTTTTAAATAAAGAAAAATTCTAAAAAAAATATAGGGTATTTATCAGTTGTACCCCTATGAGATATTGCAATATCAGTTATGCCCTCCCTTTTCTGGAATATCAATTGTCCTCCAACTTCTTTCTTTTCTATCACTTACGCCCCTCCATTACTTTAACCGTCAATAAGTTGAACTTAACCATGGTTTTTTCAAACCATGGTGTGTATAAGGGGTTTAATTGTCCAAAAACTCCCCACCTTTCCTCCTCCTCTAGCCCATTCTCTTTCGTCACATGCAACCTCCGGACTCCTCCTTCATTTACCTCATTGATGCATAAAACTTCATCAACATTATTGTAGATGGCATCATGTTTTCATTGGTGGGTCGGCTATTTACAGTGGACTATGAGGGGTAGTACTGTGGAGTGGTGGCAATGATGGAGGAGTAGGGGGAAGAGGAGGAGGAGTGGGCGAGCTGAAGGATGTGGTAGAGAAGGAGGAGGGGAAGATGGAGGAGGGGCAATCGATGGAGGAGGGGGTGCACTAAAGAAGTGGTAAGAGGAGGAGCAGGGAGGTGGAGGAGGAAAGGGTAGGGGGTAGGAGGGGAGGTGGAGGAGGAGGGGGTAGAGAAGCTAGAGGAGGGGGTGGGGAAGCTGGAGGAGGACGCATATGAGGAGGAGGGGGAAGAGGAGGAGAAGGATGGGGGTAGATTAAGGGGAGGAGGAGGAGGCTATAGGAGGTGGTGAAGGAGGTGGTGGTTGTTGGCAGAGGAGAGGGCAGAGGAGGGGAATGCTATGGGCGGAGGAGGCTGTAGGCAGAGGAAGCTTTAGGCGAAGTAGGGCGATGACAGAGGAGGAGGAAGATGTGCATTGAGGAGAGGGAGGTTGGGGGTGGAGGATTAGGAAGATGGAGGAGGACGAGGAGGTTGTGGGTAGAGGGGAGGGCAGAGGAGGGAGAGGATATGGTAGAGGAGGAGGAGGCTGTGGGTAGGGGAGGCGGAGGAGGAGGCTGTTGGTGGAGGAGAGGGAGGCTGGGGGTGCAGTAGGAAGATGAGGTGGAGGAGGAGGCTGACGACAGAGGAGGAGGGTGGTAGGAGGCTGGGGTCGAGGAGGGCGAGGAGGAGTTGGCTTGGGCAGAGGAGGAGGAGGAGGATGGAGAGGGTGAGGAGTCGAGGAAAGACCTTTCAGCCGAATGTTTTAATTCAATTCACATTGTATCCTCAAAGTTAATGCCCGTTTGCATTAGGGGTGGATGGCAACTAACCCGAGGGGCACAAGTGATAGAAAGGCAAGAAGTCGAGAGTACAACTGATATTCCAATAAGGGAAGGACATAACTAATATTGCAATATCTCCGAGGGAACAATTGATAAAAATCCTAAAATCTAATATAAAATAAGATAATATTACATAATATTCTATTTTCTGGGATTTTTATTTTTAAAAGAATATAGAAATAAAAGAAGAGGACTTATGTACATACTAATACAAACTTTAACTGATTCATTTTCTTTGATTTTTGAGTTATTTTTTATTTGGATTTTTACAAAAATCATAAAAAACAAATTCAAAGAAAATTAATTATAAAGAAATAAATTAAAAATTGTCAATTATGTACATATAATAATGAGGTGAAGTTAGATAATATATACAACATACAATGTGAATCTAAAACTCAAGTTTTACATATGAACTCCGATTCTTTTGAAATTTGATCTTTATTTGTAGATAATAAATTTATATTAACTAATAAGTAGGGGTTCGTACGAGACTATATGTGAGAGATATTTGGATTTACGACCTTTTCTTTTAGAAACATGGTTTGAATTTACTTGACATATATACAAGTTATTATTTTTTGGTATTTTCTATTATTTGTTTTAGTAATATGTAGAGAATAAAGTTTATTTTATTTGATTTGGAGTTAGTATAAAACAATGAAAAATGTAGGAGGTTGTGTTAATTTACAAGTGATTATATACATACAATTACTAGATTCTTATTAATGATATAAATGATATTATATGAAAATTGTTTACACATGCATGGACGATAATACACTACAAAAAAAGCGCGATTGGCGTGCACTGGGCGAGCACATGTGCTCGCTTAAAGGCTGGGGAGCACTTAGGCTGCACATGTGCTCGCCAGCATGATCGCCCTTTTGAATTTGGAGGCGCGATTATCTTTTCGTAAATGGGCGAGCACTTGAATAACACAAGTGCTCGCTCTGTGTGCTCGCCAAGTTGAAATTCAAGGCGCGACGGAACGGGCGCGTGCCAATTTTCGGGGCGAGCACTTAAAGAGCACGGGACGAGCACATAAATGTGCTCGCCTGTTCCCGTAAACAGAACGTTAGACGTCCCCTTTCCTCATTCCTACGTGATTTCTTCCTTCATTCACCCCCTCCGACGACAAGAGCTCCGCCATTACCGCGTCGAGGGAGTCCCGTTTGACCATTCAATCACACACACACCCCTCTTTAGGTATATCTTATCATCCTTTATCTCATTTTTGCGTATTTATTCGTTTTCATACTTGTTTTAGAGGTTTAGGGTTTTGATGTTTTTGATTGTTTTGTTCTTATATTTAATATCACTAGTTGTTGATCTTGTTGCTTATGCTTTATATAGGTGTTTAATATGTAGTTGTATTTAGATTTGAGTAATTTTTGTCTAATATAGATGAAATATTATATGCATGTAAAGTGTTTATTAAATGACACAACAAGTAAAGTGCTTAAATTGTGATTTAGGTGAATGTTGATATAGATGGGATGAGAGATACATTAGTTTCATAGCACTATGTTCATAACATTAGGTTCATTGAAAAGTGCCATAAGACTAGTTTAATAACATTAGGGAATGTTGATATAGAGAAGTGCCATAAACTAGTTTCATAACACTAGGTTCATTTAAATAGGTGATGGGAGATACAAAACCTTTGAGAATAAGAACTATTTCATTTATATATTGCAATGTTAATTTCTAAATAAAATTAATTATTTGGGGATAAAGCTCTATTTTCATCTTTTAAAGTGATGAATCACATATTCATCAACCACCTATACTTAAACCTTGCTCGTCCTTTAACAAATAAAATGAATGCATAAGTGAAATGAGATTGGATTCCATACCAAGGCAATGAAAAAGAGGAAAATGGAGCTCGACTCGATGATCAATAACCATTCATCTACCTTTATTCTTTCATTTTTTCCTTTATATATCTAGCAAAAACTTATTAATACATCTAATTTGCACAAATTAATGTCGAGCATGCATATATAATTAGCCTATAATTATCGCATTAATACATGTATTTAAATCTAACATTACAAAATAAAGAAAAGAAAAGAATAATAAATGAAGTATCAAAGATACCGAATGACCCTAAACCCCGAGATCAAGTCAATGTTGACTAGGTCGACTGTTGAACACGATTTCACGGGGTATAGAGTAATCCACGCAAGGCGGGATCACAGTATCGCTGCGGCGACCGCTCACGAAATTCGCGTTAAAACAACAATTATCCCACAACAGAGATCAAACAATGAAAGTAAGTTTGCGGAGTTAAAATTTATTATAACTCTACAAAAGATGTGTATATTGCAAGTAGGGTAGAGTGTCGAACACATGAAGCAAGCAGGTAGATCGGGGCAATTCAATAAACAATTGTGAACGTGATCAATTTGTCTATATGTGCAATTTTTGTCGGTTTTTGATTTTTAAATTTTAATTTTAATTTTAATTATATATTTTAATATTTTGATTTTTAATTTTCAGATTTTGTATTATCTTTTTTATATTTTATTTTTTTAAAATCATTTTTCTTTTGAATTATAAAATAAAGATATATATATATACAATAAGGGAGAGAGAGATAATCTATTTACAAATATAGGTAAAAATAAGAAAAATTCAGGAAATAATTTTTGAGCTTTTTATATGTTTCTAATGTTTTTGTGATATTTCTATATTTTTGCTAATTTTTTTGTATTTTTAAAGTTATAAATACACTAAATAGGGAATAAAATATGAATTTGAAATTAAAATAGAGAAATAATATACAAAACAAAACAAAAACTCTCCAAAATAATTTTAAAATAAAGATAATAAAATAGAGAAAATTTAAAAACAGAGAATAGATTTTTAGTATTTTTATGAATTTTTAATATTTTTATAAAGATTTTAGGGGTTTTGTAATTTTTATGAGTTTTCTTTTTATATTATTTAGTGATTTTTGTCCTAAAGTAAAAAGATGTAAAAACACAAAAAATATATTTTTTTTTGAATTTTTCAAAAAACTGTTATAATTTTTGTGTAATTTCTAATGCAAATAGGGATGAAAATGCATGTTTTTAATTTTTTATAAATACTAAAATGCAACAAAAATGTGAAATAAAAAATATGGCGTAGAAATGCAATGCAACATGATGCTAGAGTTATTTTTTTGGTTTTTTAGGCTTTTATAGATGCATGAAATAAATACAAATAATAAAGAGAAATTAAAACCCTAGTAGGGCTATTTTTGGAATTAAGCAAAAGTTCATGGTCAAATAGCAATTTTTCCACAAAATTTATAACTAAATAAAAATATTCACGGACCAATCACAAATACCAAAAAGCCCAAGCATAGCTGTGAAAAATCACCAAAGACCTCGTGCTAGAACACGTGACCCGGCGGGGACCTATTCGCAATTAACAAAAACTTGGGGACTTAATTGCAATTTTTCGAAAAGTTAACAACTTAATTAAAAAGTTCTGGTACTGAATTGAAATAACGAAACAACAGGGGGGTCCCTACAAAATGGCCACGCCTCACGTGCACAAGTCACGTGAGGTGACGTGGCCAGAAATCCAAATGTAAATAATAAAACGACGTGTTTTTTTTGCAAAACTTACAAAATTAAGAAACTGCAGATGAAGGTATAAGATTTAATATTTAAATACAAAAAGAGCCTGGGTTTGTATGTAAAATACCCAGAGCTAAAGGCTGATCGGACGACAGATGATAGACCACTTAAGACACGTGTCGCGATCTCGTGCGATGATGACGGTTGGACTTCGACGGGCTAGATTAGATCCTGGACGAGGATCCGATGGCTGATAGCGGGCAAGATCAACCGCTGGCTGCACCTCTGTAAGAACACCCCTTGATTGGACAACGTGGAGAGGACCGACAAGAACACCCGAAGAACATGCCCCTGTCGAGTTTGAATCGATCGAGGGATGCTCCTCCGTATACCTGGGCGCTCCTCGACCGTCACCGTGTACTCCTGCAGTCCAGAGGGAACCTCCCGATGGTTCAAATGAGTCTGGGATGCTGCTAAATGAGCCCCCTGGACATCGTGCTTGTCCGGCCACGTGGGCGAGATTGGAGGATTCTCCTGACCCACAGAAGGGCCCTTCAGACCCTGCAAATAAACAAAAAACCCGGCAGCACAAGGGGGCAGAGGTCTGGCTGGTATTGGAGAGCAGATGACGGACCTGGAGTTGATGAAGGTCGCTGGAGCTCAAGCGCTCCGGCAAGGTGTTCGAGAGCGGAATCTAATTTCTAATGCAAATAGGGATGAAAATGCATGTTTTTAATTTTTTATAAATAATAAAATGCAACAAAAATGTGAAATAAAAATATGGCATGGAAATGCAATGAAACATGAAGCTAGAGGTATTTTTTGGGTTTTTTAGGCTTTTATAGATGCATGAAATAAATACAAATAAAAAAGAGAAAATTCAACCCTAGTAGGAATATTTTTGGATTAAGCAAAAGTTCATGGTCAAATAGCAATTTTTCCATAAAATTTATAACTAAATAAAAATATTCACGGACCAATCACAAATACCAAAAAACCCAAGCATAGTTGTGAAAAATCACCAAAGTCCTCGTGCTAGAACACGTGACCTGGCGGGGACCTATTCGCAATTAACAAAAACTTGGGGACTTAATTGCAATTTTTCGAAAAGTTAACAACTTAGTTAAAAAGTTCTGGTACTGAATTGAAAAAACGAAACAACAGGGGGGTCCCTACAAAATGGCCACGCCTCACGCGCACAAGTCACGTGAGGTGACGTGGCCAGAAATCCAAATGTAAATAATAAGACGACGTATTTTTTTTGCAAAACTTACAAAATTAAGAAACTGCAGATGAAAGTTTAAGATTTAATATTTAAATAAAAAAAGAGCCTGGGTTTGTATGCAAAATACCCAGAGCTAAAGGCTTATCGGACGACGGATGATAGACCACTTAAGACACGTGTCGCGATCTCATGCGATGATGATGGTTGGACTTCGACGGGCTAGATTAGATCCTAGATGAGGATCCGATGGTTGATAGCAGGCAAGATCAACCGCTGGCTGCACCTCTGAACACCCCTTGATTGGACAACGTGGAGAGGACCGACAAGAACACCCGATGAACATGCCCCTGTCGAGTTTGAATCGATCGAGGGATGCTCCTCCGTATACCTGGGCGCTCCTCGACCGTCACCGTGTACTCCTGCAGTCCAGAGGGAACCTCCCGATGGTTCAAATGAGTCTGGGATGCTGCTGAATGAGCCCACTGGACATCGTGCTTGTCCGGCCACGTGGGCGAGACTGGAGGATTCTCCTGACCCACAGAAGGGCCCTTCAGACTCTGCAAATAAACAAAAAACCAGGCAGCACAAGGGGGCAGAGGTTTGGCTGTTATTGGAGAGCAGATGACGGACCTGGAGTTGATGAAGGTCGCTGGAGCTCAAGCGCTCCGACAAGGTGTTCGAGAGCGGAATCTAATTTCTAATTCAAATAGTGATGAAAATGCATGTTTTTAATTTTTTATAAATACTAAAATGCAACAAAAATGTGAAATAAAAATATGGCGTGGAAATGCAATGCAACATGAAGCTAGAGTTATTTTTTGGGTTTTTTAGGCTTTTATAGATGCATGAAATAAATACAAATAATAAAGAGAAACTTCAACCCTAATAGGGATATTTTTGGAATTAAGCAAAAGTTCATGGTCAAATAGCAATTTTTCCACAAAATTTATAACTAAATAAAAATATTCACGGACCAATCACAAATACCAAAAAGCCCAAGCATAGCTGTGAAAAATCACCAAAGACCTCGTGCTAGAACACTTGACCTGGCGGGGACCTATTCGCAATTAACAAAAACTTGGGGACTTAATTGCAATTTTTAGAAAAGTTAACAACTTAATTAAAAAGTTCTAGTACTGAATTGAAATAACGAAACAACAGGGGGTCCCTACAAAATGGCCACGCCTCACGTGCACAAGTCACGTGAGGTGACGTGGCCAGAAATCCAAATGTAAATAATAAAACGACGTGTTTTTTTTTTGCAAAACTTACAAAATTAAGAAACTGCAGATGAAAGTTTAAGATTTAATATTTAAATACAAAAAGAGCCTGGGTTTGTATGCAAAATACCCAGAGCTAAAGGCTGATCGGACGACGGATGATAGACCACTTAAGACACGTGTCGCGATCTCGTGCGATCATGACGGTTGGACTTCGACGGGCTAGATTAGATCCTGGACGAGGATCCGATGGCTGATAGCGGGCAAGATCAACCGCTGGCTGCACCTCTGTAAGAACACCCCTTGATTGGACAACGTGGAGAGGACCGACAAGAACACCCGAAGAACATGCCCCTGTCGAGTTTGAATCGATCGAGGGATGCTCCTCCGTATACCTGGGCGCTCCTCGACCATCACCGTGTACTCCTGCAGTCCAGAGGGAACCTCCCGATGGTTCAAATGAGTCTGGGATGCTGCTGAATGAGCCCCCTGGACATCGTGCTTGTCCGGCCACGTGGGCGAGATTGGAGGATTCTCCTGACCCACAGAAGGGCCCTTCAGACCCCTCAAATTAACAAAAAACCCAGCAGCACAAGAGGGCAGAGGTCTGGCTGTTATTGGAGAGCAGATGACGGACCTGGAGTTGATGAAGGTCGTTGGAGCTCAAGCGCTCCGGCAAGGTGTTCGAGAGCGGAATCTAATTTCTAATGCAAATAGGGATGAAAATGCATGTTTTTAATTTTTTTTATAAAATACTAAAATGCAACAAAAATGTGAAATAAAAATATGGCATGGAAATGCAATGCAACATGAAGCTAGAGTTATTTTTTGGGTTTTTTGGGCTTTTATAGATGCATGAAATAAATACAAATAATAAAGAGAAAATTCAACCCTAGTAGGAATATTTTTGGAATTAAGTAAAAGTTCATGGTCAAATAGCAATTTTTCCACAAAATTTATAACTAAATAAAAATATTCACAGACCAATCACAAATACCAAAAAGCCCAAGCATAGCTGTGAAAAATCACCAAAGACCTCGTGCTAGAACACGTGACCTGGCGGGGACCTATTCGCAATTAACAAAAACTTGGGGACTTAATTGCAATTTTTCAAAAAGTTAACAACTTAATTAAAAAGTTCTGGTACTGAATTGAAATAACGAAACAACAGGGGGGTCCCTACAAAATGTCCACGCCTCACGTGCACAAGTCACGTGAGGTGACGTGGCCAGAAATCCAAACGTAAATAATAAAATGACGTGTTTTTTTGCAAAACTTACAAAATTAAGAAACTGCAGATGAAAGATTAAGATTTAATATTTAAATACAAAAAGAGCCTGGGTTTGTATGCAAAATACCCAGAGCTAAAGGCTGATCGGACGACGGATGATAGCCCACTTAAGACACGTGTCGCGATCTCGTGCGATGATGACGGTTGGACTTCGACGGGCTAGATTAGATCCTGGACGAGGATCCGATGGCTGATAGTGGGCAAGATCAACGCTGGCTACACCTCTGTAAGAACACCCCTTGATTGGACAACGTGGAGAGGACCGACAAGAACACCCGAAGAACATGCCCCTGTCGAGTTTGAATCGATCAAGGGATGCTCCTCCGTATACCTGGACGCTCCTCGACCGTCACCGTGTACTCCTGCAGTCCAGAGGGAACCTCCCGATGGTTCAAATGAGTCTGGGATGCTGCTGAATGATCCCCTGGACATCGTGCTTGTCCGGCCACGTGGGCGAGATTGGAGGATTCTCCTGACCCACAGAAGGGCCCTTCAGACCCTGCAAATAAACAAAAAACCCGGCAGCACAAGGGGGCAGAGGTCTGGCTGTTATTGGAGAGCAGATGACAGACCTGGAGTTGATGAAGGTCGCTGGAGCTCAAGCGCTCCGGCAAGGTGTTCGAGAGCGGAATCTAATTTCTAATGCAAATAGGGATGAAAATGCATGTTTTTAATTTTTTATAAATACTAAAATGCAACAAAAATGTGAAATAAAAATATGGCGTGGAAATGCAATGCAACATGAAGCTAGAGTTATTTTTTGGGTTTTTTAGGCTTTTGTAGATGCATGAAATAAATACAAATAATAAAGAGAAAATTCAACCCTAGTAGGGATATTTTTGAAATTAAGCAAAAGTTCATGGTCAAATAGCAATTTTTCCACAAAATTTATAACTAAATAAAAATATTCACGGACCAATCACAAATACCAAAAATCCCAAGCATAGCTGTGAAAAATCACCAAAGACCTCGTGCTAGAACACGTGACCTGGCGGGGACCTATTCGCAATTAACAAAAACTTTGGGACTTAATTGCAATTTTTCGAAAAGTTAACAACTTAATTAAAAAGTTCTGGTAGTGAATTGAAATAACGAAACAACAGGGGGGTCCCTACAAAATGGCCACGCCTCACGTGCACAAGTCACGTGAGGTGACGTGGCCAGAAATCCAAATGTAAATAATAAAACGACGTATTTTTTTTTGCAAAACTTACAAAATTAAGAAACTGCAGATGAAAGTTTAAGATTTAATATTTAAATACAAAAAGAGCCTGGGTTTGTATGCAAAATACCCAGAGCTAAAGGCTGATCGGACGACGGATGATAGACCACTTAAGACACGTGTCGCGATCTCGTGCGATGATGACGGTTGGACTTCGACGGGCTAGATTAGATCCTGGACGAGGATCCGATGGCTGATAGCGGGCAAGATAAACCGCTGGCTGCACCTCTGTAAGAACACCCCTTGATTGGACAACGTGGAGAGGACCGACAAGAACACCCGAAGAACATGCCCCTGTCGAGTTTGAATCGATCGAGGGATGCTCCTCCGTATACCTGGGAGCTCCTCGACCATCACCGTGTACTCTTGCAGTCCAGAGGGAACCTCCCGATGGTTCAAATGAGTATGGGATGCTGCTGAATGAGCCCCCTGGACATCGTGCTTGTCCGGCCACGTGGGCGAGATTGGAGGATTCTCCTGACCCACAGAAGGGCCCTTCAGACCCTGCAAATAAACAAAAAACCCGACAGCACAAGGGGGCAGAGGTCTGGCTATTATTGGAGAGCAGATGACGGACCTGGAGTTGATGAAGGTCGCTGGAGCTCAAGCGCTCCAGCAAGGTGTTCGAGAGCGGAATCTAATTTCTAATGCAAATTGGGATGAAAATGCATGTTTTTAATTTTTTATAAATACTAAAATGCAACAAAAATGTGAAATAAAAATATGGCATGGAAATGCAATGCAACTTGAAGCTAGAGTTATTTTTTGGGTTTTTTAGGCTTTTATAGATGCATGAAATAAATACAAATAATAAAGAGAAAATTCAACCCTAGTAGGAATATTTTTGGAAT
Organism: Ottelia alismoides; assembly: GCA_037367405.1. Lineage (NCBI taxonomy): Eukaryota > Viridiplantae > Streptophyta > Magnoliopsida > Alismatales > Hydrocharitaceae > Ottelia > Ottelia alismoides. The sequence goes on along the minus strand of JAZKJV010004344.1, from coordinate 690,330 downwards.
TAAGCCAAAGTTCATGGTCAAATAGCAATTTTTCCACAAAATTTATAACTAAATAAAAATATTCACGGGCCAATCACAAATACCAAAAAGCCCAAGCATAGCTGTGAAAAATCACCAAAGACCTCGTGCTAGAACACGTGATCTGGCGGGGACCTATTCGCAATTAACAAAAACTTGGGGACTTAATTGCATTTTTTCGAAAAGGTTACAACTTAATTAAAAAGTTCTGGTACTGAATTGAAATAACGAAACAACAGGGGGGTCCCTACAAAATGGCCACGCCTCACGTGCACAAGTCACGTGAGGTGACGTGGCCAGAAATCCAAATGTAAATAATAAAACGACGTGTTTTTTTGCAAAACTTACAAAATTAAGAAACTGCAGATGAAAGTTTAAGATTTAATATTTAAATACAAAAAGATCCTGGGTTTGTATGCAAAATACCCAGAGCTAAAGGCTTATCGGACGACGGATGATAGACCACTTAAGACACATGTCGCGATCTCGTGCGATGATGACGGTTGGACTTCGACGGGCTAGATTAGATCCTAGACGAGGATCCGATGGCTGATAGCGGGCAAGATCAACCGCTGGCTACACCTCTGTAAGAACACCCCTTGATTGGACAACGTGGAGAGGACCGACAAGAACACCCGAAGAACATGCCCCTGTCGAGTTTGAATCGATCGAGGGATGCTCCTCCGTATACCTGGGCGCTCCTCGACCGTCACCATGTACTCCTGCAGTCCAGAGGGAACCTCCCGATGGTTCAAATGAGTTTGGTATGCTGCTGAATGAGCCCCCTGGACATCGTGCTTGTCCGGCCACGTGGGCGAGATTGGAGGATTCTCCTGACCCACACAAGGGCCCTTCAGACCCTGCAAATAAACAAAAAACCCGGCAGCACAAGGGGGCAGAGGTCTGGCTGTTATTGGAGAGCAGATGACGGACCTGGAGTTGATGAAGGTCGCTGGAGCTCAAGCGCTCCGGCAAGGTGTTCGAGAGCGGAATCTAATTTCTAATGCAAATAGGAATGAAAATACATGTTTTTAATTTTTTATATATACTAAAATGCAACAAAAATGTGAAATAAAAATATGGCGTGGAAATGCAATGCAACATGAAGCTAGAGTTATTTTTTGGGTTTTTTAGGCTTTTATAGATGCATGAAATAAATACAAATAATAAAGAGAAAATTCAACCCTAGTAGGGATATTTTTGGAATTAAGCAAAAGTTCATGGTCAAATAGCAATTTTTCCACAAAATTTATAACTAAATAAAAATATTCACGGACCAATCACAAATACCAAAAAGCCCAAGCATAGCTGTGAAAAATCACCAAAGACCTCGTGCTAGAACACGTGACCTGGCGGGGACCTATTCGCAATTAACAAAAACTTGGGGACTTAATTGCAATTTTTCGAAAAGTTAACAACTTAATTAAAAAGTTCTGGTACTAAATTGAAATAACGAAACAACAGGGGGGTCCCTACAAAATGGCCACGCCTCACGTGCATAAGTCACGTGAGGTGACGTGGCCAGAAATCCAAATGTAAATAATAAAACGACGTGTTTTTTTTTGCAAAACTTACAAAATTAAGAAACTGCAGATGAAGGTTTAAGATTTAATATTTAAATACAAAAAGAGCCTGGGTTTGTATGCAAAATACCCAGAGCTAAAGGCTGATCGGACGACGGATGATAGACCACTTAAGACACGTGTCGCGATCTCGTGCGATGATGACGGTTGGACTTCGACGGGCTAGATTAGATCCTGGACGAGGATCCGATGGCTGATAGCGGGCAAGATCAACCGCTGGCTGCACCTCTATAAGAACACCCCTTGATTGGACAACGTGGAGAGGACCGACAAGAACACCCGAAGAACATGCCCCTGTCGAGTTTGAATCGATCGAGGGATGCTCCTCCGTATACCTGGGCGCTCCTCGACCGTCACCGTGTACTCCTGCAGTCCAGAGGGAACCTCCCGATGGTTCAAATGAGTCTGGGATGCTGCTGAACGAGCCCCCTGGACATCGTGCTTTTCCGGCCACGTGGGCGAGATTGGAGGATTCTCCTGACCCACAGAAGGGCCCTTCAGACCCTGCAAATAAACAAAATACCCGGCAGCACAAGGGGGCAGAGGTCTGGCTGTTATTGGAGAGCGGATGACGGACCTGGAGTTGATGAAGGTCGCTGGAGCTCAAGCGCTCCGGCAAGGTGTTCGAGAGCGGAATCTATTCTACCCACTAGATTAAATGAGCTAACTGACACGAAAAATCAAAGGAAAAATGAGCTCAACGGGCTAATAAACCTGGACAAGAACCTCGACGACCAATTGCCGGAGATGGGGGTGGAGCCGCTCCTTGGCCCACCTAACCTCGCCTCTCGAATGTCGGAGAGCTTCCTGTCACTTCGCTCCATCTAGGGCTTGAGAAGACGGAGCAAAAACGTGTCAAAAGAGGGTTCGAAGAGTAATGGAAGCTCAGAGGGGGTTTTGAATGAGATGCGTGACAAGGCTCAAAGATCTAAGGCGGCTGCACGATGCAACGATCCAAAGCCCGATGTGAAGCTTGGGCGTGAATCACCACATATCGAGGAAAAAATGTCATCAAGGGCTCGACGTAAGATGGCGAAAGGCGCGACCCCCAAAATTCGGAGAAATCAAGGAAAAAACAACGTTCTGACACATGTAGGGGGCAGGGTTAGACAGTTGACCCATGGTCAACTGTCCGATCCACCTGGTTGGTCCACGTGGACGAACCAGGAAAATCCTCCTGAGAAAGAATTAAAAAATCATTTAAAAATAATAATTGATTTAATTAATTTTAAATTATTAAATAAAAAATGTTTATTATTTTATAAATTATTTAATTATGATTTTTATTTTAGAGGTTTAAAAAATACAAGTTCCCTTTTAAGGGTTATATAGGTATATTCATCTATATATTTTAATATTTTATTTGTATTTTAAATTTTATTAATTTTGTTTATTATTTTATATATTTATAACTTAATTTTATAAACTTAAATATATTTTTATTTTATTTTTCTGATGTATTTAAATATATTTTTATTTTATTTTTCTGATGTATTTTATACAATTAAATAAATAGAAGTATATACTTTATAGGTATATTTATAGGTATTATACCTATGTATTTTATTTACGTATTTTATTTTTGTGTTTTCTTTATGTTTTATTCCTGTTTTAATATACCCATATATTACAAATAATATTTACAAAATTCCAGAAAAATGAAATTTCAAAAATAATTAATAATAAATGAAATGAATATTTTAATCGGGTACATTATATAATAGGGGTCCAAAACCTTACTTTCACACCGTAACTACGAAAAATATGAAACCACCTTCACTAAATATCTAATCAAAAATTATATATAATTAAAAGTGATTTTGATACATTTCGAATTTTTATTTGAGAGATACGAGTCTGGGATTTTGGGATTATGGAAACTTATTCAGATCATAACTTTTTATTTGTACATTATTTTTGTATGAAATCAAATTTTTATTTTTCTATATTTAATTACCTACAACTTTCATGTACAAAGTTTCTTTATTTGAAGTATAACAAGTCGAACTAAAAACAGGTCCTAAAAATAAGGAATAAATGAATAAAATAAAAGGGATTTTATTGGTTTTTGGCCCTTATCTTCCCCTACTTTATTCCTTGTCGACCTATTTATCGAGATGCCTAGGTCTTGGGGTTTTGGATCATAAAATATTACAATATTTTATTCTTTTATTTTCTTTATTCTATAATTTTGGCTTTATAAATCATATTTTATAAAATATTTGCTCAATAATGCATGGATTCTAATATGCATGAATTAAGCCTACTTACAAGTATTTACTAGGGTTTTTAAGGCCAAAATAATAGATTAAGGATGATGAAACATAGATTCATCATTCACCGTGAATAAACTAGCAGATAATGGCCAAGACACTGCACAAAATTCCCATGAAACCCTAATTCTGTACTTTGTATATAATCATTTTTACACCATTTTATTATCCATTATACACACTTCAAATAAAACAATATTCAACATGAAACTTGTACAAAATAATATATAGAAAATTTCAAAAATAATAGATAATAAAATAAGGGATATTTACACCCATAACCCTGAGTAATATGGTAATTACTCCAGAAACCCTTTATAAACACGAATTACACCAAGGACCTTGAATAGCAATTAACTCTTACGCTCATAACCTTGTGTTATCTTCCATCCAATTTACCGTTAACTATTGACGGTATCCGTTATGTATTTTATATTTATACCCTTTAAGTTTCTATTATTTACAAAAAAGCTCATTTATCACCTTCCTCCTCCACCTTGTCCTCTTCCTCCTCCAAGCAGCACCCACCTCCTCCTCCTCCAAGCAGCAAGCTCCTCAAACAACCTCCTCCTCCCCTTCATCCTCCAAGCAGCACCCACCATCCTAGGTCCGAGTTCCCGCCCTCCCACGGCCCACTACGCCCCCAGGTCCTGCAGGCCCCAGGTCGTGCCCCTCACGCGTCTCCGCCTGCAGTCCCCCCCCCGCCCCCGCGTGCCTCCGCCTGCAGCCCCCCTCCCCCGCGCGACTCCGCCTGCAGCACCCCCCACCCTGCGCGCCTCCTCCTTGCAAACCTTCCTCCCCCGCGCGCCTCCGCCTGCATACCCCCTCCCTTGCGCACCTTTGCCTGCAGGGCGTGCCTCCGCCTGGCCCCCAGCCCCGGCACCTCCACCTGCAAAACCCCCCTCCCCCGCGCGCCTCCGCCTGCAGGACACTCCCCTCCTCCGCGCACCTCCGCCTGCAGGACCCCCCCTCCTCCACGTGTCCCCGCCTGCAGGACCCCCCCTCCTCCACGCGCCTCTGCCTGCAGGACCCCCCTCCCCCGTGTGCCTCTGCCTGCACGACCCCCCTCCTCCGCACGCCTCCGCCCTGCAGGACCCTCACCCCCCCACGTGCCTCCGCATGTAGACACCCTCTCCCGTACGTCTCTGCCTGCAACCCCCTCCCCCGCGCACCTCCTCCTGCAACCTCCCTCCCTGAACCGCTTTCAGGTCCCCCACCCACCCCCTGCCCCTCTGCCTGCGGTCCTCCCCGGTCCAGGTCATGCTCTCCGCCCCAGGTCCAAGTCGCGACCCACCTCCTTCCTACGAATCTCCATCCTACATTCCGTCGCTGCTCGGCCTCCTCTTTGAAAGTTCCCACCATGCAAGATTCAGGATGGAACCCACTTCCTCCTTCCTTCTTTTCTTTTTTTTTGATTAACCTCCACCGTAGGATCATGAATTGGGTTAGATTAACTCAACTATCTGGTTGAGTTAAGGAACTAAACTAATGGATGGTTATGGGTGTAAAATGGCATGGTTATTCAGGGTCATGAGGATAATTCGTGTTTATAGAGGGTTTCTGGGGTAATTACCATATTACTCAGGGTTATGGGTGTAAATATCCCATAAAATAATGCATATTACAAGTTGTACACACAGATGAAAAGCCACAAACAGAGCTTCATTGCTCAACATCTACTCCATATGAACTCAAATTGAACCAAACTAACATCCATTATATTTCAAATTAAATTATCTATGAAATAAAGATGGTTTAATTACAAATAGAGGTAAGGTACAAACGTTGATTTTTTGGGGTACTTTTGTACTAGGCATCTATAAAAATAATTGACTATTTTATTCATTACATTTTTACTTTTTATATTTTTAAATAATTGTATTAATTATATAAAAAATATTAAAAATATAAACATAACTAAAACATGCAAAAGACATTAAAATAAATAAAACATTATAATATATGTCTACTATGCATATAATGTATAAACATGTATTTATGTATACATAAAAATAAAATTATGAAAATAGAGTAAAAATACCCAAGTATATAAATTTAATAATTTTATAAATATATAAAATATGTAAATACAATATTATGTTTATTAAATATAAAATAAAAATATAATAGATAAACTACAAGTACATACACCTATATAAACATGTAAATGTTAACATCTCACAAGTAATGTTGTAAAAAGAAATAACAATCGCAGAAAAATAGTTCATAAAATTATAAACATTCATATATTTTAAGTTTTATTTAATAAAATCCTTTAAACTTTTGTATTGAATTTATACACATTTTTTATTTCTATTTTATTTTATTTTATTTTATTTGGTCCAACGTGGACCAATGAGGCACCTTATTTTGTTGACCTCCCGGTCAACTGTACCAACCACTAGCTTCCGACCTTGTTATAAACATGACCCATGTTCTTCTCCAATTTTTTTGTATACCCTCACCTTCTTCCACCTCTAGACCTCCACCATTCCATTGCTTCCACACCCCTCTCCCACGCCATGACCATATCCCTCACCAACCCTCTACCATCTCCATTACATGAATGTCCTTCACCATGTGCAAAAATAAACCCCCATTCATTTTGAAGTTTGATACTTCTTCACCACATGTAACCCCAATCCCTTGAGCTAGTGAGCCTCTTGGTGATAATAGTGAGGCCATGTGGATGTTGGTGAGGATAATGGTGGTCGGGAAGTCGATCCAGCCATCGCCGAAGAGTAGCTCAGACGAGGTTTCTTCTACTCCTGGTACACCCCTGTTGAGATGTTAGGTTAGTTTTTTTATCTCACATTTTCATTTCTTAGCATAGTGTTAGTCTTAGTTTAGCTCAATTTCATTCAGTTTTAGTGTAAATTTATCAATTGTAGTTTGCCGAAGCTGATGCTTCGGCCATCTGTTCCAATGTTTTCCAACACTTGTTTTGACCCCCCAATACTACCATCACATTTCCTCTTAATTTCTTCCTTCATTAATTCATCTAGATCACCCCGTCGTGCATTGATCGACGAATAAAATCTTAGCTCCTCCGCTCGCTGGAGATCTGCTATCCACCTTCATTTCTTGTGCTATCAGCTTCAATTCTAGGTCGAGGATATAGCCCTCGAGCCCCTCTTCAATTTTGTGATGGAGATGGGACCCGGAGTTCACCTACAACTTGAATCACACGAAAAACCTCTTTCAAGGTTGCTTGAAGAAGAAGAGAATGCCAGGCCTCCTCCTATAAGGCATGGACTTGGATGAAGCCTCCTGTAGTTATGGAAGGGGTCCAAGAATCTATTGAGCCCATCGACAACTCGTGAGGTGGTTGGATGCGTGAGAATCAAAGGATTGAAGAGAGGAATACCAATTGTTCTTCCATGTTCTTCGTAAAGAGTAGTAGACCTTCAATGGCACCTTTGCTCCAGTTCTAGTCCTAGCCGCATGTTCGTGGAGCACTGTAGTCATTTGATTAAATCTAACATCTGATCTACGTCGCTCATCTACGAAGGGGTATCGATCAATCTCGACCATTGATTACGTAAGTGGAGTGCCATGAGTTGTTGATCGCCACACACCTTCCTTGCAGGTAGAACGCCATGAACGCTAGGGTTTAGGCCTTAGCGCATCACGGAAGTGCAAAGATCTCATCAAATATGATCTAGGTCAACTAGTAATACTAGTTGCATGGGATACCAGAATTTAAAATGTTGAAATAGATGAAACCATATGATTGATGAATCTGTGATTCATCACATCAAAAGTCAAAAATAGAGCCTTGTTCCCGAGAAAATAGAGGCATATTTCCCTTTATCTTGCATAAATAGCATTCATGCATGCATCCATAATTCATGCATTTTAGGAGCTCATCTGCATTTAAATAAGAAGCCAAAAATCACCTGTAAAAGACCTCTTCATCAAATAACTCCTTCTCTATAATATATGTATATACTCCTTAAGAATATAGGGAAGAAAGCCACAAATCACCCTTGTAAAAGAGCCTAAATACCCTGAGCACCCTTGTACATTAAAACACACATAAAGCCCGCATACAAACTCCTACTTAGGTCTACTCACTCTTAGAATACTACATATCAAAAGACCTTCAAAATGAGACTAATTTCATTGAAATTGGAGCTTGTATGAGGAACTTGGGTTTTTGGGTCATTTTGTATACTACATATGTATATTTATGTAACTTTGTATTTATGTATCATATTTGACCTCATCTCCGTCTTTGGTCAACATGAAACTTGTAGATCTCATCAAGATCTACAACTTTCATGTTTTGAGTTTTTCCAAATTCGGCCTCCTCCTCTTTCTACACGTGTCTTTCCCTTCGACCACTCACAGCAGGCCACGTGGCGCCCTCTGATTGCGCCACGCGGCCCGCTGCCCTTTGTCTGCTCCGCCCGCGCCCTCCACCGTTGGATCGCACCTCAGATCCAACGGCCCAGGCCTGACCACGTCCGCTCTCTTCTACAGCCATCAGATCCACCCCGCATTCCATCTGGACCGTTCCTTAGCGCCGCATCCTCAACGAGCCACGTGGCGACCTCTAGGCCGCCCGATCGCGCCCCCGATCCCTTCATCACAACCGCTCGTCTTCCAGCGGATCGTGACCCTCAGATCAATCACCTAGACCCGATCCTAGCCGCCCGCTCGCACTTCGCCCGCGTCACGCCACGTGTCACCCTCATAGCCCTTCATCTGGGCACTCCAGATCTAATCTCACCCGCCCGCTTCGCGCCTCCATCTGGCCGTTGGATCACAAGATCCAACGGCCAGGACTTCGTCCCCTACCTCGGGCAGCCCCTCTCTCCCACGATCTCCGCCTTGCGGGAGGGGCCGCCCCTTTCTATTCTCGGCCGCACTCCAGCCCCCCTCGCCGGCCACTGACTCTCCCACGATCTTCCCCACTCTTCCCTCTCCCTCGCCAACACCCTCGAACATCACCATCTCCGCCACACTCGCTCCACCACCTCCATGAAACTCGTCACTCACCCAGCTCTGCCGCCACCTTCGACCTATAAATACACCCTCTCCGACCACATTCAAGCCCATCCGCCACTCCAGGAAAGAACCCCGAGCTCCAAGCTTCCTCTTGGTGACAGCAAGCGGCCGAATTGTTGAGCGACGAAGGACCTTCTTCTCCGGCGAGATCCACGGTGCACCGCCGTGCCGCAGCCGCCCTCCGCGTAGCTGCACGAGCTCGAGGCTTACCGACCTCTGGAGCGACGACCCCTGGAGCTCAAAACCGAGCCCCAAACCCCAGGTAACCTCCTTCATCCCCTCTCCGATCATCCTCTTCTTTTCTTCCGATCTTCTCCGATTTTATTCGCCTTCCACGGACATCTCCACACCTCCTCGACATCCCGACGAGCTCCGCGACGGTGCTAGCATCCTCGCGGGCTTCTCCACTTCGCCATTCACCGCACTTCGACCATCGTCGACTAGCAGCTCCGCCGCTTGTCCGGAGCCACCTCGCCCGATCACCTCAAGCACCCGCAGGCCTCACCGACCACGCCATCCTCTCCACGATCGTATCAGCACGCTTCGGCTATCCACATAACCCTTGCAGGTACCCGATCATCATTGGCCGGAGCTTCATCGGATCCTTCTTCGAGCTTCATCGACCAGGTGCTCCAGCCCTCCTCCAGCCAATCCGAGACCACCGGAGGCTTCGCCGTCCTCATCCGCTGCTTCCGAGCTAGCTGGGAGCTGACAGAGCTCACTGACGGAGCTCAGCGAGGCAGGCGGAGGTCAGCCCCCTTCACCGGAGCACAGGCCCCTCCTCCGCAGGCGGCGGAGGAGCGTTGAAGGAGAAACAGCAGCCACCGTTCGATCTTCTGATCGAACGGCCCTCGTCCCGCCACGCGTCTCTTCACCGCCTTCGTCCTCGACCGTCGATCGCACCAAGGATCGGACGCTCCACCCGCTGCCACGCGTCTTCACCTACCACCCTTGGATCCATCCAGATCCAAGGGCCCTCAGGCCGCCACGTCGCCCGATCCGAGCCTCGGCACCCAAGCCTAGGCTCGGGTCCCCCGAAGCAGATCCGAGGCTAACCCGAGCCTCCAGAAGCCCCGACCCTCGATCCGAGCCTCCGACGCCTCCGAGCCTAGGCCGCCCCACGTGAGGAGCACGTGCGGCCTGGGTAAATTGCACCGACACCCCTGGAGGTTTCCAAAATTGCAGAAAGGTCCCTGTGAAGCAGACATCACGTGAGGCGCACGTGATTCGTGGAGAATTTGCATTCAAGTCCTGCATAGTCATGGTAATTGCACTTTAGTCCCTGTCAGCATGTTTATTTCTTGAACATTTATTTTTCAGTATTGCATTTAGACCCCTATGTTTGCACGTGTCCATAGCATGCATTTTTGATTATTTTTGAATTTTAAAAGTTGCATATTGTTGAGAACTTTGTCCTCTACCTGTTAGCACACGTGTTGTATTTTTGTTGGTTTTCTTGATTTATTAATGAATTAATTGGTTGATTTGAGTCATATTTTGCCCAGAGATGCCATTTGATTTTTAGTAAATTATCTGTGCCTTCAAAAATCACCAAAAAAATCACAGTAGCTTAAGGACATTGTTTTTAACATCCCATAAAAATTTCACATCATTTGCACGCATAACGAGGCCTGAATAAATAGTTTAGTGATTTCCTTTGATTAATTTTAATTAATTCATTTCACAACATTTTTTTAGTTCTGTCAATTTTCCTAGGTTCCTGATCATTAGACCTTCCTAGGATAATTTTAGTTCCGAGAAATATTGTGTTTTGATATTTATTAAAAATTAAACATTGAAAATCACACTGTTTGTTTAGTTAATTCATAGAATATTCATTTTGAGTCAAAAAATTCCAAAAAAATTAGTGTAGGTCATTTTCATCATAAGCAACCTTCTGGCCAATTTTCATAATTTTTGGACTGAATTTGATATATCAATTAAATCTAACTTGAAATTGGCTAAGGATTGTCTGCATTGTCTACATAGTAATTAAAAAGACCAAAAAAAAAAAAAATCGTTCCCCGAATCTCGAGCACTTGTGAATTGATGTAATCAACCTAAGGAGACAGATGCCTCCCTGAGATCGACCTTGGACTTCACCAAGTAAAAAAAAACTACATCACTTAACATTAATAGCTAAGTGATTTTTGATTAATCCCTCGTATCCGACTGCAACGAATATCATTAATTGATTTGGACATTAATTTGACCGGATTAACTAAGGGTGCGGGAGGCTTATCAAAATGGCGCCGTTGCCGGGGAGGCACGGCTTAGGTTAATTTACATCACATTTTGAGTGTTTGATTTTCTAACCCCCGGGTAGTCTGACCCCCGGTTGTTCTTGTAATTATTTCTCTCATTTATTTTTGCTTTATTTTATTTTTGTGTCACTCTCTGACCTTATCTTAATTTTTGTGCGAGGAACGCGAGGAGTCGGCGACGCTTCGAAGACTTAGCACTTAGATTGTGTGAGAGAAAGAGAGGCCTTGTAATTTTCATTTTATTTTATTTCTTTTGCATCGTTTCCAGCGGTTCCCGTTTGGGTTCTCGCGCGTGTAAAAATAGTGGAAACCGTGTCCCGTGTGCTGTGTGGTTGATTGGTAACTTAGCTTGCACTAGCGGCTCCTCGAGCCAATCTAGGACTTGTTTGTGCTCGTAATCAATAGGACCACACAACACATTTAAAAGACGCACTTAGACCGCAGGACTTAGTTCAAATCAATCTGTTCTTCACGCTAATAGAACTGCCTGTCTAGGAGCGGCTTTTATCGCCTGCATTTGCATATAGGATAGAGTTTTCAATTCTGTATAGCATCCTGCATCGACAAGCGAAGGGATCACTGTAAGTATTCTCTACTTAGCATACGCATCATAGATTTTAACTTGCATCGGCTTTTCTCGATTTCCCCCTCTGATTTTCTCACTTAATTAAAGGAAATTGGGACTGTCCGATAGGCGTGCTTTGTGGTGATTAAATTTCAGTGATAACCTACTTTAAAACTGGGACTGCTAACAGTATTGACAATAAAAAGGGAATAAAACTGAAAATTGTTTGCGGGAGAGTAACCCCGACCTTGTTTTCAGGCTGAGTGAGGGTACCTGAGTGTGTGTGAACACCCTAAGGTAGAGCCCAAATCCCCGTCTTCCATATCATCGTTCTGACTGATCCTAGCAAATATCACAAGCCGGATACTTTCAGATTCTTTGACTAGTACCAAGTAGCCTCCGCCTGTCTCAGGTAGATAGGGGCGAAATTGCGGTACTTCGCGACAAGCTGCCAGTAACCCCCCGGGGTGAAGTTCCGGCCTTGTCAGCCTCCGCCTGCTTGCAGGTAGATAGGGGCGTGGTCACTGAATCCCTCGGCTTGGGATAGGAGCGAAGAAAGGAAGGAGCGGCGGTATCTTAGACGACAGGATAAACAGGGAAGACGCATCCGGCTCTGAGCCGACTTCCCTTTAGGCCGCGTAATCCTTGCTATCTTGCTTGAAAACCACACTTAAAATTTACAAGATTAATTGGACTCGGTTTCGGGTCCTTCACCGTGTTGAGTGTGAACTCCGGGTTTTGCTCTTGCGTTTGTCTTTGTGTCTGTCGTGTGTGTTATCCTGTGTATTGCACATTTCTACCTCAATCTTCTTGCATTCATCATTTCCTCCTCAAGATGTCGGGATATTGGTCCCCATACCCCATGACCTCTGGTCACTCCTCCTCGACCATATACCATTCATCTTCTCTTTCTCCTCCGCCATCCACGAGAGATTTTTACCCGTGGTCGGCTCCACCTCAACCTGATTATGAAGTCAGAACTTCGACTGACTTCTCCGCTTCTTCGCATTTCTCATCTACTCCATATTCTAACACTCCGGATCCACTCCCATCTTGGGCTGATTGTACTTATTCTCGCGAGCTTGCAGGAATTAAAGAATCGAATGCAGAGCAAGCCACTGATGAGACAGATGATTGGCAGAATTATATGCCCCTGTATACTTCATTCTCACCTCAAGTAGGGACCATACAACAATTTACATATACACCTCCCGACTTGACCTTAGGGCATCATTTGATCGATCAAACAACCCGAATTGAGGGACCTGAATATCATGATTTTCCAGACTTGATTGACTTTAGTGATCAAGCCTCCATTAACCAGCCTTCATTCGGAGAGCCTATACATTCACAGGAGTGGACTAATGAGCTAGACTTACTAGTCCCTCGTTCATTGACTCCATCATATGAGGCTCTGACCAATATCTGCCATTCGGATGATCCATACTCGACCCAGCTTTACTTGCCAGAGTCTAGGTATGTTGAGTATGAGACCTCAACATCTCAGCAGTCTCCTCCAATTGAGCAGAACTCTCCCATGAATTGTCATGGGAATTTTGTGGAGGATGACATTTCCAGACTTATTGAGAAAAGTGAATCATTCGGTAATGAGTTGAGAAATGTCAAGGAAATATCGAACTCAATTTCTGCCAGCTTGAGAATGAAAGTGGAAAAGGATATGAGTAATTTTGAGGTTGAAAGCCAAGCAAACATTAGGGAACCCACACCGTCTGTACAGCTGGAGTCCATTCTATCTCCCTCTTCTACTAACCACTTGCCCTCCAATCCAGAGTCCAATCATTCATCTATCCAAAATACCAAAAAAATTGAAAAACCAAAAAACCACATAAAAATTGAAAATAAAAATGACCTAAAAAAATTGGATCCTGCCCTAAGGGAAGCATTCGATGAAGAATTGATTTTCAAACTTCCCTTAATAAAGGTCATAGATCACTTTCCCGACCTCAAACGATTTGTGAGAAGTAAATTGATGCCCAAGAGGTCGGGCAATAAGAGAACAAGGACTGAAAGACACATAGTGTCTATGGCCACCTCCTTGGTGATGGGGAGAAAGACCAAGAGCCGCAGATTCAAACGGTTGCCCCGAGTTGAATGTGAAATCAAAGACACCATATTTACCCATGCAAGAATCGATGATGACTCATCGATTAATATCCTCCCGACCTCTGTGTTTGACAAGCTCAAACTCAGGCCACTTAGGAAGTCGAGAGAGATCGTTCAGCTGGCTGACCGATCCATCAAACGGTCGAGAGGAAATATTTCAGTCATCGTTACTTTCCAAGGTGCTCTACTCCAGGTGGACTTCACGATCATTGACATCAAGCACCGAGGAGAGTTTTCCCAGTCTCCGATTATTCTCGGGAAGCCGTTCTTAGCCTTGGCTAAGGCGACTATAGATTGCGAGACTCGGGAGATCGATTTTTCAGCATTGGGAAAGCTTCGACCTCATCCATTCTTTGATAAACTTTACTCTAAGGAGACCCACACATCCGGTGACAGTCGTGACCATCGAGAGGAAGATGAGTCCCACCTCTCTACTACACCTGAGAGACCGATTGTTCGGACGACCATTGGATCAAAGACTCCCCACACCTCCACTTCATCAACTGCTTGCACCACCAATGTGACAGCTTCTGAGGAGGACTCACGATCAGAAGCTATCATTGAGTCGGACACGACCTTTGAGGATTGCCTTGATTATTTCAATGATCCGACACAAGAGCCCAATAATGCCAAGCCGACTGAGACCACTAGAACCTTCCCGAGACATGTGCTGACCCTTCAGGAATATTACAATCTTTATGGTGACTCGTCTGATGAGGAACCCATAGTCAGCACCACACCACGACCCGGACCTTCTAAGGAAACAACCCAGACAAAATTGACTCCATTTAAAAACACGGTTGCTCCCTCTTCTAGTCGGCTATTTAGTGAGAGGAAGTCGATAATTGATTCCTCGAGGTGTTCCCCCGAACCTCTCAAGGCGCGTCACTCTCATCTTCCTCTTAATGATTCAGGTTCTAGAAATCCGACTAAGAAAATTTCCTTCAACATTCTGGAGAAGGAAGTTTCAGAGGAATCCTCATCGGGTCCGGACAAGGTGATTTATATGAGTGAGGTCAGTTCGGCTGTTCTCAAGCCTTATCTAAGCAAGCAGCCGTGTGTCGACCCTCGTTGGACGATCCCTACTCCTCAATATTATTCATCTGAGGACGATTCCGACAGCGACACATATGTATATTATCCACCTCCTCGCGTCCGCAAGAAGGTTCGTCACAAACCTTCTTAATCCTTGTATATTCTCACTCTTTCTTGTATATAAATTCTCTCCCTCCCTCCCTCCCAGTGATTCGAATCACTCGCCCCGATTCCATATCATCTCATGACTATACTTAGGATAACCAGATCCTAAGTATAGGGGGAGAGTGATCCGCATCTATTCATTGTACATCCTTCAGATCACGTCGGTTCTCATACTCATTCCTGTCTTATACTTAGGCTGACCAGAGCCTAAGTATAGGGGGACCGATGCCCGCCGTGTATATACTCCTCCATTTCCCCTCTTAACCTCGCCCGCCCCATTTTTTGATCTTCTTCTACACTTAGGCTGCCAGAGCCTAAGTATAGGGGGGCGAGACGACTTCTATACTTTTGTAATTTTAGCTCTCCTACGCTTAGCCCGAGCTATGTCTTTTTAGTCGCTTTCGTGCTCTGAGGACATAGCACACGCTAAGTATAGGGGGGCGTGTATATATTACATATATACTTTACCCATAGCTCGTATTTTCGCGTATTTTTGTATATATTTTGCAATAATTATGGGTGGGTAAAAATTGAAAAAAAAATTTGTATACTTGTATAATACTTGTAAACCTTTTGTAAAAATTAAAAAAAAAATTAATAATAAATTAAAATTTTGTATACTTGTATAATATGTACTATATGTATAAATACTTGTATAAAAAGTTGTAAAATTCTTGTAAAATTTGTTGTAAAACATGTTGTATACCAAAAATCGTGTATACTATGTACAAATTATATCAACTAAAGATTGTTGTAAATAATAATAAAAAAAAAAGATTGTTGTATACCAGAAAAATAAAACAAAAAGGCTTCTTATTTACTCTTGCATATTATCTTGCATTTTCAAAAAAAAAAAAAAAAAAAAAAAAAAAAAAAAAAAAAAAAAAGTCTTGCATTTCATTCATAGCATGTCATCTGCACATCATCTGCATATCTTGCATATGCAAAGTGAAAAGCTAGTGGGTTCTGAACCAAGTTATGAGTAGATATTGAGGATGGACTTGATTTGACCTTAACCCATCTAATTTCAGAGGGACCTTATAGGAACTGGAATTAAGATTTTTCAGGTCAAGTGACTTAATTCTTTGAGTCCGCAAGTCTATGTTCACATGTCATCTTGATTAGTCTAAGTAGAATATTTCGTGCATACGCAGGATTCTCTTAGATAATGACCTAACTTGGACAAGCACAATGCACGTAGCTCTTCATTGATGAGGTGGTGAGGAGGTAGAATCCTTTAGCTTGGAGTAGCACACGGGTGGAAACATCCGTCCTCCTCTAGGGAGGGTAGTGCATCTCAACCTAGTCTAGTGGTGTTGACATCTAAGGACGGGATGCTGTGGGTTGCAATAATGCTTCAAAAGAGGGATAGTCTACTGGCTCAAGAGGAAAAACTCCTGATGTACATGCTGCACATTGTATATAGTGAAAAAAAAAAAAAAAAAAAAAAATTGCAAGAAAACTCCAAAAAAATCAGACAGGTCCAAGTCAAAGAAAAAAAATTTTTACCTGTCGGAGTACGAAGAAATGCAGCTGGATGACTTGGCTACACTGGTCAGGCATCCCGGGATAGGTGGCTACACTGGCCACCGTCCATTCTTTTCTCTACCCCCTCCTCTTGAGTTGGTCGCACTTGAACTTAGAAGGGAATACCCCGCTCCTCGAGGAAAGAGTTACTGGACCGGGTTATTGAGTTACCTTGTTAGAGGAGGCTGGTTCCGAGTCATTTCTGATGTGGAGAGCTATATCTCACTTACACAGTACAAGTAAGAATCATAGTCATCAGAAATTTGCGTTTGAGGATTTGTTCTGACCTGGCTATTGAGGCGTCTTGAATAGAAGACTTGTGGAACTTGAAGTCTGTTAGCTCTTAAGTTCAGGTCCAAATAAGGTTCCGCCACACAATTAATCCAAAGGTCGAGTCAGGCTCCATTTTTAACTTTTGTTCATGACCTTGGTATGGAACCCAAAATCATTTCACTCTCGCATTTCATTTAGTTGCTCGGGGACGAGCAAGGTTTAAGTATAGGGGGTTGATGAATCTGTGATTCATCACATCAAAAGTCAAAAATAGAGCCTTGTTCCCGAGAAAATAGAGGCATATTTCCCTTTATCTTGCATAAATAGCATTCATGCATGCATCCATAATTCATGCATTTTAGGAGCTCATCTGCATTTAAATAAGAAGCCAAAAATCACCTGTAAAAGACCTCTTCATCAAATAACTCCTTCTCTATAATATATGTATATACTCCTTAAGAATATAGGGAAGAAAGCCACAAATCACCCTTGTAAAAGAGCCTAAATACCCTGAGCACCCTTGTACATTAAAACACACATAAAGCCCGCATACAAACTCCTACTTAGGTCTACTCACTCTTAGAATACTACATATCAAAAGACCTTCAAAATGAGACTAATTTCATTGAAATTGGAGCTTGTATGAGGAACTTGGGTTTTTGGGTCATTTTGTATACTACATATGTATATTTATGTAACTTTGTATTTATGTATCATATTTGACCTCATCTCCGTCTTTGGTCAACATGAAACTTGTAGATCTCATCAAGATCTACAACTTTCATGTTTTGAGTTTTTCCAAATTCGGCCTCCTCCTCTTTCTACACGTGTCTTTCCCTTCGACCACTCACAGCAGGCCACGTGGCGCCCTCTGATTGCGCCACGCGGCCCGCTGCCCTTTGTCTGCTCCGCCCGCGCCCTCCACCGTTGGATCGCACCTCAGATCCAACGGCCCAGGCCTGACCACGTCCGCTCTCTTCTACAGCCATCAGATCCACCCCGCATTCCATCTGGACCGTTCCTTAGCGCCGCATCCTCAACGAGCCACGTGGCGACCTCTAGGCCGCCCGATCGCGCCCCCGATCCCTTCATCACAACCGCTCGTCTTCCAGCGGATCGTGACCCTCAGATCAATCACCTAGACCCGATCCTAGCCGCCCGCTCGCACTTCGCCCGCGTCACGCCACGTGTCACCCTCATAGCCCTTCATCTGGGCACTCCAGATCTAATCTCACCCGCCCGCTTCGCGCCTCCATCTGGCCGTTGGATCACAAGATCCAACGGCCAGGACTTCGTCCCCTACCTCGGGCAGCCCCTCTCTCCCACGATCTCCGCCTTGCGGGAGGGGCCGCCCCTTTCTATTCTCGGCCGCACTCCAGCCCCCCTCGCCGGCCACTGACTCTCCCACGATCTTCCCCACTCTTCCCTCTCCCTCGCCAACACCCTCGAACATCACCATCTCCGCCACACTCGCTCCACCACCTCCATGAAACTCGTCACTCACCCAGCTCTGCCGCCACCTTCGACCTATAAATACACCCTCTCCGACCACATTCAAGCCCATCCGCCACTCCAGGAAAGAACCCCGAGCTCCAAGCTTCCTCTTGGTGACAGCAAGCGGCCGAATTGTTGAGCGACGAAGGACCTTCTTCTCCGGCGAGATCCACGGTGCACCGCCGTGCCGCAGCCGCCCTCCGCGTAGCTGCACGAGCTCGAGGCTTACCGACCTCTGGAGCGACGACCCCTGGAGCTCAAAACCGAGCCCCAAACCCCAGGTAACCTCCTTCATCCCCTCTCCGATCATCCTCTTCTTTTCTTCCGATCTTCTCCGATTTTATTCGCCTTCCACGGACATCTCCACACCTCCTCGACATCCCGACGAGCTCCGCGACGGTGCTAGCATCCTCGCGGGCTTCTCCACTTCGCCATTCACCGCACTTCGACCATCGTCGACTAGCAGCTCCGCCGCTTGTCCGGAGCCACCTCGCCCGATCACCTCAAGCACCCGCAGGCCTCACCGACCACGCCATCCTCTCCACGATCGTATCAGCACGCTTCGGCTATCCACATAACCCTTGCAGGTACCCGATCATCATTGGCCGGAGCTTCATCGGATCCTTCTTCGAGCTTCATCGACCAGGTGCTCCAGCCCTCCTCCAGCCAATCCGAGACCACCGGAGGCTTCGCCGTCCTCATCCGCTGCTTCCGAGCTAGCTGGGAGCTGACAGAGCTCACTGACGGAGCTCAGCGAGGCAGGCGGAGGTCAGCCCCCTTCACCGGAGCACAGGCCCCTCCTCCGCAGGCGGCGGAGGAGCGTTGAAGGAGAAACAGCAGCCACCGTTCGATCTTCTGATCGAACGGCCCTCGTCCCGCCACGCGTCTCTTCACCGCCTTCGTCCTCGACCGTCGATCGCACCAAGGATCGGACGCTCCACCCGCTGCCACGCGTCTTCACCTACCACCCTTGGATCCATCCAGATCCAAGGGCCCTCAGGCCGCCACGTCGCCCGATCCGAGCCTCGGCACCCAAGCCTAGGCTCGGGTCCCCCGAAGCAGATCCGAGGCTAACCCGAGCCTCCAGAAGCCCCGACCCTCGATCCGAGCCTCCGACGCCTCTGAGCCTAGGCCGCCCCACGTGAGGAGCACGTGCGGCCTGGGTAAATTGCACCGACACCCCTGGAGGTTTCCAAAATTGCAGAAAGGTCCCTGTGAAGCAGACATCACGTGAGGCGCACGTGATTCGTGGAGAATTTGCATTCAAGTCCTGCATAGTCATGGTAATTGCACTTTAGTCCCTGTCAGCATGTTTATTTCTTGAACATTTATTTTTCAGTATTGCATTTAGACCCCTATGTTTGCACGTGTCCATAGCATGCATTTTTGATTATTTTTGAATTTTAAAAGTTGCATATTGTTGAGAACTTTGTCCTCTACCTGTTAGCACACGTGTTGTATTTTTGTTGGTTTTCTTGATTTATTAATGAATTAATTGGTTGATTTGAGTCATATTTTGCCCAGAGATGCCATTTGATTTTTAGTAAATTATCTGTGCCTTCAAAAATCACCAAAAAAATCACAGTAGCTTAAGGACATTGTTTTTAACATCCCATAAAAATTTCACATCATTTGCACGCATAACGAGGCCTGAATAAATAGTTTAGTGATTTCCTTTGATTAATTTTAATTAATTCATTTCACAACATTTTTTTAGTTCTGTCAATTTTCCTAGGTTCCTGATCATTAGACCTTCCTAGGATAATTTTAGTTCCGAGAAATATTGTGTTTTGATATTTATTAAAAATTAAACATTGAAAATCACACTGTTTGTTTAGTTAATTCATAGAATATTCATTTTGAGTCAAAAAATTCCAAAAAAATTAGTGTAGGTCATTTTCATCATAAGCAACCTTCTGGCCAATTTTCATAATTTTTGGACTGAATTTGATATATCAATTAAATCTAACTTGAAATTGGCTAAGGATTGTCTGCATTGTCTACATAGTAATTAAAAAGACCAAAAAAAAAAAAAATCGTTCCCCGAATCTCGAGCACTTGTGAATTGATGTAATCAACCTAAGGAGACAGATGCCTCCCTGAGATCGACCTTGGACTTCACCAAGTAAAAAAAAACTACATCACTTAACATTAATAGCTAAGTGATTTTTGATTAATCCCTCGTATCCGACTGCAACGAATATCATTAATTGATTTGGACATTAATTTGACCGGATTAACTAAGGGTGCGGGAGGCTTATCAATGATTCAAGAATACTTCTCAAATTGTTTCATCGTGATAACAAATGAGTCAAAGGAATACCTCGAGAAGTGTGATTACGATAGCTAATCTCTTAAATACGAGATTCTACTATCTCAAGTCAGATCCGATGTAGAAGCACTTGCAGGCGTATAGATGACATGCGAAGATCCCACAATTTGATTTGATGATATAAGAGAGGAGTCTCCTGAATTCGTCGCACGAAATTGATGACCTTCCTCATGAGAAAGATGCACCGAAAAGGGTCGAGATCCATGAGCAGTCGATCTGACAGCGCAACGACGTCATAAAGACTGCGAGATTCTCTAGGTTAACATGTGTATGAACACAATATTGAGAGAGAGAGAGGGCATGCAAAAAAGAGAGAGGGAGAGATTCTAGTTACTCTTCTTGATGTAGTAGAAAAGGCTAGGGCTACCCTTCATTTTATACTAAATTGGATGGTGGAAATGCACTCGTAATTAAAATCCATTGTTGAGATTTTGTTGCAAAAAAATGCAATAAAAATTAATTTAATTTTTAAAAAAATAAATATATTGTAAATAAACTTAACTTATTTAGTTTCAATTAAAGAATTATTATCATTATTGGAATAGGACTAAACCTCCACTTTCCATTAAAAGGGAAAGGAGAAAGCCTCCTTCCCTTTTAATCAAGGTGGACGACCACTATTAGATTGGAGAGAGAAAGCTCTTATAAATCCTAATGTAATCTTATTACTTCAGATCATATTTCATGGAATCTTTTATCATCTAAAATCCCCAAATAATTATTGCAAATTATTTATGGTACTTTCAAATAAAACCATTGACAATTATGAATCAAATTCAACAACCCAATAAAATAAAAATTACATTTACAATTAATTG
Organism: Ottelia alismoides; assembly: GCA_037367405.1. Classification (NCBI taxonomy): domain Eukaryota; kingdom Viridiplantae; phylum Streptophyta; class Magnoliopsida; order Alismatales; family Hydrocharitaceae; genus Ottelia; species Ottelia alismoides. Next base: position 668,846 of record JAZKJV010004344.1, on the reverse strand, counting down.
TACAATGTGAATCTATTTCACATCAATATTTGTTTCGTAAATCCTATTTACAATAAACTTTCTCTAATAAATCATATTTATAATATTCATGATTATTATGGATAGTAATATCGACAATAATCACATTTTTAATAACTAAATCATTTTCATTATATTAAATGTCAATTCTCATGTTCCTAAAATAATACGAATCATATTCATATTAGTCATGATAATCAAATCACATTTGATTATCCATTTCCCACTGCTCAGATATATTATCAACAATTGAATCATTCTTGAACTCTTTCAAGAACAATGTGCTTTCTTCACATATACTTGGAGAAAAGAACCAAGCGACTATATACTCCATGTATAATGACTTAGATATTGAGATCATATCTCAAATCCAGATCTCGAGAATATCACAAAGATGTTTCATTAAATCAAAGCCATAAATCTAATATTCTCATTGCATCTGAATCATATTTAGATTAGTGTCCAACATTTAGACTAAGATTAGTTTACTAATCTATTGAGAGGAGTTATTAAAATCCAAACCAGTTGCATCACTCACTCAGAATGGAAGTGTCAGGGTTATACTATCGTTTACAATAACATCACTCTCGTGTATTCCTAATACCCGTACATCTTGCATACTGGAAGACTTAGATTAAAATTGAAGTTTAAGATCATATTTGAACGGTCTTCTTTAGTGTTTTATCATTAAGTTTCTCATCAAATCATTAGGAGTTGGCATTGATTATATATATTCCAAAAGCATATATCCTATCTATAAATTCTGTCATGCTTCCAAAGTAATATGACCATGCATGGAATTTAATCACAATATCTTATGAGTCAGCTCATGTCTTTCAGTTTAGTAATGAACATGTCTGATCCCTTTGAGAGAGCATATTACTCATATTCCCTAATATGCATACGAACTTGTCGTTGTATAGACCTTCATTAGATCATTAACCAATCAATCGGTGAAATGTACATACTCAAACATATAGTAAGACATCTGTCTTTAGTCAGAGGATGCGTGCCTATATCATGATAATATATGACACATGTCTTGGATATCTCGATCTTGCTAAGTCAACTATTTGACCCAACTTGTCTAAAACATTTGAATCTCTATTCCTATGCAAATTATCTACAACAAGAGGTCATTTAGATATCATCCTTTAGAGAAGAATTTCCATCTTCTTCTTGGGCTGGAGATCCTCTCCTAATAATCATTTAACGGTACTTGATGAGCCCTTAATCTAACTCTTTAGACATCATCAAGCACCAACCTCTATGATTCTACATTTGAATCAATAGGTGTATGATCATTAAGATGAGCATGGTACATAAACCTAATTGTACTAAGGGATCTATTGTGCAAATTAGTTACTCTTTAATTCAAATTAGGGAATGATCTACAATAACATTTATTGCATAATGGCTCGTCACGGGATCTCATGTCTAGAAATCTCCCACTAGCCCAAAATACCATTACTGGGGTAATCTTTAAACCCACACTCATGTGTTAATCATATGCTATTTAGAAAAATAACTTGGTCAGTTGATCAGTCACTCTGTCCCTGAGAGACTACACCAAGTCCTTTTACCAACATGTATATCTCCTAGTAACAATGCTATCATCCAATGCAAATGTTGCATCTTATGCAACCTATACTAAATCTTTTTAACGCACTTATGGTGTCTTCGACACTACAACTCAATAATTATTACAAATAGTAAGAAATTTATATTATCCTTATCAGAATTCCCTTATGCATGGAGATATCTATCTCCTTAGACTAAGACACAATATTAAGTCTTGTAAGGTATCTGTAGGTAATACCTTTCAGATCACTATCTATAAAGTCTTAAGTTCTTATAAAAATCATTATCCCAAAAGTCTTGTTATATTTGAAGGCGTTGTCATTATTGCAACTAAGTCTTTTATCTCCATAGTAGGATTAGCAATAGTTTACTACTCCCATTACATGGAAGACATATGCCTTATATACACATCTAGCATACACTGGGCTTCCTATAGCTATTGCACAAGGGCATGCAACATTAGTATTCACATCATCAAACACTTTGAGATACTATCCCTTCAGATAGGTTAGAATAATATCTTAAGGTAAATAAGCCTTCCTTAGAATTTTCAAAATGGAATATGTCCAAGATGTACTGCTAATGTGACAGTCCCAAATCCCTCTTTTCTTTGCTTCTGAACAACTTCAGAACTAAGATCTAATAGGTATCCTCGAGATCAAGATATGGAACTACCAGATTAAAACACTTATTATCATCCTTATATCTTTCCAAATGATTAGGAATTTATCTACATTTAGCATGATGAATATAATTGCACTCCTACTAAGCTTCACACGGTTCATCCAGATTATGTAGGAAATTATAACCTTTATAACTTCAACAAATATGATGTTCCATTTATGATAAGATTATCTGAGCCTATAGAGGGAGTTCTTTAGATTGCACACTTTGCCTTACTCAACTATGAAGCTCTGTGGCTACTTCATATTAATATCCTTGTTGAGGTATTCATAGAGGAATGAAGTGTTGACATCCATCTTGTAGATGCCATAGTCAAGTTGTGTAGCTTTACTTAGAAATATTATGATGGTTTTAAGCATGATTACTAGACAACAAGTCTCATCGCAAGTGATGTCTTCTCTAATGTGTAGCTCGTAGATACAAGCCATTCTTTGAAGGTCTCTACCTTCTCATCAGGTTCCCTCTTTCTTTTGAAGATCCGTTTACTCCTAATGGATCTTACCCCTATAGGTAGATCCTCGAGGGTCCATACACAAAAAATTATCAAGTCTACTTTAATATTTGTTTCTAACATCCATCTTTGCATGTCATGATCTTTAGAAGCTTCATTGTATGAAGTCATATCATTGTAAATTTTTTGGCACCCCATTTCCTTTAGTTGGTCTTACCACCCTCAAATGAATTTGAAGAGGTATGTATGTTTTATCATTATTGTCCTTTAGTTTCCGATTTTAGTAACCTCATCATCTTCCTTGGATTCGATGAGTCCCTTTGCTTCATCCTTATCTTGATTATCAAGAAAGTCATCCTATAAGATATATCTTTAGATATGAAATCTTTTAAGAATCTCAAGGTCATAAAGTTGGTATCAAATAGCATCCTTTATATTCCTAATGAAGCAACACTCTTAGGTGATATATTCTAGCTTACTTGCATCCATGTTATGGTCATGGACTAAGCAACCTAAATCATCAAGTGTCTAATGCTAAGCTAGGTTCCAAACCACAACTTACAACGATTTGCGGGTTCAGATTTGCAGGAATCTTATCAAGGACAAACACTACAGTCTCCACCGCATATACCCGGAAACCAATTGGTAATTATCTTAATATTCATCATTGATCAAATCATGTCACACATGATCCAATTTCATCTCCCTATAACTCTATTAAGCTGAGGTGTATAAGGAGGAGTGAGAAAAAAGACAACATTTATTTATCTATAAGATATTCTTTAGAATTTATTTGACATGTACTAATACCTTGGTTAGATTAAATTCTTTTCATCTTCCTTCTTAACTTTGGTTCTCTACCAAAATTGTGAAATCTTTAAACATTTCAAAGGTTTTAATGTGAATGGAAAAAAATATTATATCCAAAATAATCATCAATGGATATCATGTATCATTAATGTTCATTATGGTATAGAAGGTCCACATAAAGCAATATGTACGAGGTATTGAACACCTAAACATCTTACATCATTATCAGAGAAGGATGCAACAAACATTTTACTTTTAATACAATATGTAAACTTGGAACTTTCAGAAAATCTAAAGTTCTAGTTCTTACTATTCTATTAATCTTATCAATAGACTGATGTCCTAGTCTTGATACCAGATCATAGTCAAATGATCTTAATCCTCCTACTGATCTTTTAAGGTTTAATTTTTTGTATTAAAAATGTTAATGAATAATTAATTAATACTCTAATTTAGTAGAGTCCTCTAAATGTTAAATTACTACCTAAAATATATCCATCATAACTCTTTTTGATAGGTCTATTCCGTAAGATATGTTTATTTCCAACAAACTTAGAAATAAACAATTAATGTATTCTAATAACTAGGTCATTGAGACATTCTCTAAGACCTAGAGCTCTGTATTAAAAATATGTAGTCTATCAATCCAATGGTAATTGTTGCAACAATTGCATCAACTCCCAAGTGGATGACTATTAAAACTTAAGATCAAGGTTTCTAGCCTTCTAAATATATGAAACCAATTGCAAGTGTTATTAGAAAAATGAGATGCAATTACCAAATTTTAATCTCATCTAATAAGTAAGTCCATTTAAATGATGATATGCAGATGTAGAATATGCCGATGTATTATCTATTCCTTCTCTAAGGATTCTAGATAGTCCTCATAGTCATACTACTAGTATATCAACATATTGCAATATTGGCATTCATACAACTCTTTGGGTGCCATATGTATGGAAGTCAAAGAAGTATAGTCAACTCTATGACTTTTCTTCTTAGTTGGGTCGGACCCATGCTTTCACTACGCTTCCTTAATCTATAAACAATATTTGCTTAAGATAAAGGATCTCTTAAATTTAATATGTCCACAAGGGACTTCTATACAAGAGTATTTCAACATTATACATGCTTTTTCTCTTTCATTCAACATGAATAATATGAATCTTCATAAAAGACTTAAGTTGAGATAGTAGACTGATGGCACTCATCTTATCCACATCCATCTTAACTCTTAAAGACTTTGGTTTAGGTAGGTACTCAAATATTTTTAGTACAACATCTCCTAAGGAGTTGCCATCTTGCACAATGCAGTGAAGCATATCAATCATTATTAAATGTTGAGTGCACATATGTTTTGCAAAACATCTTCTTTAGTTTTTTAAGGAATTTTGACAATTGCGACCATCATCATCGACATGTTACTTCCAAAGCATACTCGATGAGAGATCAATGGTTAATAGACACACACATCATATGCTGCTGTATTATTGTATATTTAATTGTCATTCCTCACTATGATGAGAAAACATGCATATTGCAATCGCATATATTATGTGTCCAATTACAAGTACAATATCTTGGTTATGGATCATGATATTATACTAGATGTGATTACGTACAATTTTGATTGGGTTTAATGAAGGTAAGGTAATCTAAAATAATTTAATTTGACTAAATATATATATTTTTTGATTTAAGATTATATCAAAGTTGTCTTACCTTTAAAATATAAAAGTTCATTCCCTTATTTACTTTCAAAGCAAGAGATATACTTACCTCTATATCTCTTGTAAGATCTGAGATCTCCTTTCTACCTTTATTATATCCCAAGAATATGAGAATGCAACTAAGATAAAAAAGCAGGAACTCATTCCAGCTTGCATGTCCAACATGCATTTCCCAATTTAGTCTTTAACACCTAGACCTACCAACCCTAAGGTGATGTTGTCCTGTTGTTAATTGAAAAAAACTATCAACAAGAATAACACTCACTATGCACAACCTAATGTCGTCTCAATAATACGAGGAAATGATATTGGGGTCACTAAGCATATGACCTTACTCATTCGAGAAGCAAAGTTCCTGATCCATGTACGCTTATATGTAGGAGCTATCACTTCGAACATGCATCTCTAATTTACAATCCATGGTGATGGAACCTTTCGCCTTGACGATAGACCATAGATGTCATTTATATAATCCTTCATATCCCATTCAAATTCTAATTATTTATTACAAATCATATTCACATAATTAATTCTTCAAAGGGAATTACATCTCTATTCATAATAGAGTGTATATTTTAATTAAACTAATCAGTTTAATCATATTAAATCAATTAACCAACTAACAATTAGGGTTTGCTTGATATTACCATACATTATTATGCTCACACAAGTACGTATTATTATTGACTTTTAGTAATTAGAGTATAATTTGATTTACTCATATCACTCTATCATCGAGATGGATCAAGCCAGGTCAGACAAACAATGCCAACAGGGAGTGCTTCCACTCCAAATGTTGTGGATTGTGCCAACTAAATAACCCATTAGCATGTCCACGACCTAGACACCGTCACCATAACGATTCAAGAATAATAATCATTAGATCAATGTACTTACGATTTTATTGATCATTCCTTTGATGTCCGACATTATAATATATAGTAATCTCTCATAAATCTCAGGCTTCTTAAGAAAAATTTCAGATCTTAAATTTCTAATCATATCAAGAAAACATGTTATGCATGTAAAACTTAACGTACAACTGTTTTAGGTTAAACTAGGGTTTTGTCATGAAACATTCATTGATGATTGATGCTTACTGACGAGTCGCTAAATACGATAAATAATCCATGTTCATTGTAATACGTGTACTTAGAGAATTAATCAGAACTGAGAGAAGATCTTCGTGAAGAGTGTCTCGGCTTAGTTTATATCTCGGGCAAGTCCGGGATCAAACACAGGGAGGCAAAGGAACAACTTGAGATCAATTCAAAACTTTAGATGTAAATTTTCAGTGCAGATAATTTTTTTAATGCAAAAACAAATGCAAATGCAAATGCGGCTGAATTAATATACTAAGAAAGCATACAACTTAGCAAATTAATTTGAATAGAAAATAAGTCTAATTTAGCCAAGTTATATTTTTCCTCGAATGCTAATCCAGTGATGAATGCAAGACACATTTTTTGTATTTTAGGAATTAAAATGCAACAATTAAAAATGCACACTTTTTATGGGTATTTTTGTATTTTTTCACACAAACAATAAGCAAAGATCATGAAAATTTTACTGGAAAGAAAACTGATGCAAGGAAGGTATAGTAATATTTTTGGATTTTTTTGAGAAAAGATGTTTTTTTATGGATTTTTTAGTGAAAATAGAGTGACAGTGAGTAATTAATTCCTACGAAATCCACAATATCAAATTAGCTAGAGAGTAAATTATTCCAAATAGGTATTTTGATATAAAATCCAGGAGACTTGAGATTTTGCAAAAATGATGTACGTGGATTCAATTATAGATCAAATACTAAAATCACTCTACAATTTATTTAAGGCACAAGACAACTACACTTTTTAGAAATTTGGATTGTAAATTAATCACATATCAAGGCATCATGTCTAATTTTTGTGGAACTTTTAGAGCAACTATATGTCCGATATGAATTTAATAGCACAGAATGGGTAAAATATGCAGGATTTTAGTTAGACAATTTTAATTAATTACCTAAATATCACAAAAAATATAAATAAAGATTCAGATGACAGAGACTAAGTTGCTCAACACAATGACCTTTTTCATTTAATAAAATGATGCAATACAGAAGTCCAAATGAATGATCAAACACAGGGGTATCCGTGCAAAGCATAAAATTCAATTGAGAATATAAAACATGCACAAGGACGAAAAAATAATTACAAACACTTTGCGGATAAAATATGCAAATTTTACAATAAAAAATTAAAAGAGAATTTGACCTTCTTCTTCCTGGGCATACGATAGGAGAACCCAAATGGGTGGTGGCGGCGACGGCCCCGCTACGACCGCGAGGACGGTGAGGATGGCGGAGGGGCACGCGACAGGTCAGTGGAGGCTGGCAGCGAGGGCTTGCGGCGGAGGCTGGCGACGAGGGCTGGCGGCGGAGGATGGCGGCGAGATCTGCGGCGTGGCCGCTTGGAAGGAGGGCTGGAGGCTCTCCTGCTGCCATGCAGCCGCGGACGTGAGCGTCGTGCGGCGGAGGAGAACAGAGGGGGTGGCGACGGTGTTGGAGGTCGACGGTACCATCGACAGTGGTGGGGGGAAGGGGGTGCCGGTGGTGATGCCGCTTTTTTTATTTTTTTAAAGTTTTTTTAAATTTTTTTTCTGCTGTAGTAATAATATTTTTTTACTTTAGATTTTTTTAATTTTTTTATTTTGTTAGACAAGGAGTGAAATGATGTGGGAAAAAATTATATGATGATGGTTGTGAAGATGATGTAGAATAAACAAATGGAGGGTGTATGGATGGTAATGTGATTGACTAAAAAAATTGCAAAGATAAAAAAATTGAAAAGATGAAACTAAACTTACCTACGATGGAGACGGTCACTTATGGTGTGCTCACGAGAGCACGGTCTTCGCTCGAATTGCTGGCGAGCGATGAGCTCGAGTAGTGTGCGGGTGCGGCTGCGATGTTGGGTAAAAAGCCAACGGATCTCACCGAAGAGAGGGCTGTCGTCGCTCGACCGTAGTTTCGTCGCTGTCATGGATTCAACTCTGGGAACTAGGATCTCCTCACATAAAGATGGATCAAGTGCAAATTGAGGAGGATGGGATGCATATAAAGAGGATGAAATGAGAGGTTATTAAAGTAGTGGGAGGTTATATTATTAATGGAGTTGAATGGGAGGTTTAAAAATGGTGGGGTTGAATGGAGGTTGGTGGTAGAATGGAGTTGAATGGTGGTTATTGTAGAGAATGTAAAATAAATAATAAAATAAATAATGATATAAAGTAGGCTACTTTAAATACAACAAAAATAAAGAAGGAAAAAATGGTGAATTTACAAGTGAATACATACAACATGTACATTTTCTGTTTACTTTTCTAATATGTATTTTTTGTTTTTTTAATAAGAGATATTTACAACGAAAAACATATAATAAAATACTACAATAAAAATACAACACAACCATAATTTTTTGTATTTTTAATAATTAGGAAAGATAAAATAAAAAATGAATAAATAATGAATATATACATAATATACAATGTAAATCTAGGTCCCAAAACCCAATTTTTGCAAATGAGTTCCGATTTTTATGAAACCACTTCCGTTGATAGATAATTTTCTAACTTGAACTTTAAAAGTGAGTTTGGTTAATTCGGAGTTCATACGGAGCAGGAATTTGGCTTGGAAGTTGGACTTTACGGATTTTTCTCTTTGGGATCTAGGAGCATTTATTTGAGATAAAATTTGTTTTATATTTTTGTATTTTTATATACATTTTTATGGATAAGTTAGAAAAAGAATTAGCAAAAAAGGAGTTCAAATAAAATTATTAAAAATACATAAAGTTTTAGGCTATTTACAGGCGAAAAACTCCTTTAATTTGTGTGGCTTTTTATTGTTAATTTATTTTATACAATCTAATATACAATAATTAGTGTGTTTTATTTATAAGAGTCATTTTGTTAATTTATTGATTTTATGGACATTTATTTGGGATTTTACTCGGGGATTTTGTTAAGATCAAGATATTGAGATGATGAATCATGGATTCATCACCCCCCTATACTTAAACTTTGCTAGTCCTCAAGCAAATAAAGAATGAATAAGTTGGATCAACCCCTGACTATGCATGTGAATACAAGGCTTGATCCGTTCAAGAACTCTCGATTTTAGAGATCCTAAAATTCTAAGCTGAACCAAGCTCTAGTCAAAAGGTATCCAATTTCCCTAATCATCAGACTCTCTTTGTATACATGTATAGTAAGGATATGACTTAAGTGTTGACCGCAATTACAAGAGTAGAGTCGCAACGTCACCCAAGGTTCCAGTCCAAGAGACTCTCTTAAGAACCCTGTCCTCAACACTAGGGAATAAACCATTTCTTGCATTCAATCCACCATCTCTTTAGTTGTCAGAATTAAAAGTGTAGATGCAAGGCCAGTTGATGGAGCGCATAGGATTGTGTCATTTCTTCTCTCCCTCTCATTGGAACAAGAATTCTCTCAAGTGCCTCATTATGCAACACATATTTTTGGTGTTGATCAGTGCGTCCGTCAAGAGAAGTTGGAGCCGTCTGCACTTGTTTTCTTGGGAGTACACGGGGGTGTGCCTTTTTTGAGTACTTATTATACCTTCTACACCTTGACTTGTAGCATTTACGATGCAAAGCCCTTTTTTGGTGCAAGCCCGACTCCTGATCCTAATAGCGGTGGTCCAAGTGGACACTTTGAAATGGTTGGGAGCGCTCGCCTTTGGTGGAAGCTCTTTTGATAATTGACTTTGTAGAATGAGAGCTTTTTTTAACATTTCATTGCTTTGTCATATTTTGGCTAGCTCCACTGCTTTTACCAAGATTTGGAGCACACTGATCAATATTTTTTATTTCATCACACACTGGCACATAGGTAAATGTCAAGAGATAGTACAAGAACCATGTTCTCATACTGGCTAAAGATGCTGACACTCAGGTTTCATGAAGCATTCATTGATTTTATCCCATCCTCGAGCATCATCAAATCAAGTCCAAACTCAAATCCCTCATCCCAGTTCCTCAAGTGAAATTTCAACTCATCTCATCATAACTGCAGTCGTGTATGTGAGGTGCTGGTCATATTCTTAAGGTAGATACTATGCATGCAATATAGCACACAAATCTTTCAAACTAGGGAAGTGTGAATAATTAAGTCAAGGACCCTAATGACTAAGGCTGGTTAACTCAAAATCTCAGGACCTCATAAACCAAGTGTTCTTGAACATCACTCGTCTTGTGTGAAAGTGAATTGTGTCAGGGATTAAACCAACTCATTAGTTAGTTTTTTTAGAAAAAGATTTTTTTCCAAAATATTTTTTTTGAAAAACAAAGGAAAAGAAGAAAGTTATTTTTGAAGAAGTTTTGTATTTTTTTAAAAATGTTATCTCTTTTTTTTTGAAAAAGATAAGTAAATAAGAAAGTTTTTTTCGAAAAAGTTTTTTTAAGCAAATAAGGGATTTTTTTGAAATATATTTTTTAAGAGATTTTTGTTTGTTGTTTTTTTTAAAGTTTTTTTACCCACCCCAAATTTATTGTATAGTATATACAAAAATACGTGAAAGTACGAGCTATGGGTAAAGTATATATGTAATATATACACGCCCCCTATATTTAGCATGTGCTATGTCCTCATAGCACAAGAAGTGAGAAAAAGACATAGCTCATGCTAAGCGTAGGATGGCTAAAATAATAAAAAGTATAGAAGTCGATCCGTCCCCCTATACTTAGGCTCTAGTCAGCGTAAGTGTAGAAGAAGAGCAAAAATGGGGCGGACGCGGTCAAGAGAAATGGATGAGTATATACACATGGCAAGCATCGACTCCCCCTATACTTAGGCTCTTGGTAAGCCTAAGTATAGGACAAGAGTAAGTTTAAGAACCGATGTGATCTGAAGAATATACAAGGAAGGGAGAATGTACATGAGTGATTGAATATTCTAAGATGTTGATTCTTGATGCTGCATCTTCATGAAGAGTAATATGATGTATCCGCTCTGTGCTCACTCTGCATGAAGTTGATGACCTCGACTTGAACTAACTACTCTTCGAATCAACAAAATGCTTCAACAGTTGTCCATTCACCACATGAGATTGTGCACCATCTGTCAGATCAGCTATCTCTACTCTTCCATTCTCGTGCATTTTCTTAACAACAAAGGGACCCGTCCATTTAGATTTGAGCTTCCCATGGAACATCTTCAACTTGGCATTAAACAACCATACCTTTTGTCCAGGGACAAAGTCTTTGCACCTAATGTGCTGATCATGCCATCTCTTTACTTTATCCTTATAAATCAAACTGTTGTCATATGCCCTAATTCGGATTTCCACGAGCTCGTTCAAGTTCAAGTCTCGACAAAGCTTACCTAGGTGACAACTCCAATTAATCTTCTTAATTGCCCATTCGGATTTATGAATCAATTCGGCGGGCAAATGGCATGGCTTGCCATGTATCATTGTAAATCGTGAAGTACCTAATGGTGTCTTGTAGGCTGTCCTATAGGCCCACAGAACTTGGTCCGAGAGCTGAGACCAGTTCTTCCTATCAAGACGAACCAATTTCTGCAAAATACTCTTCACCTCTCTGTTCAAAACCTCTACCATGCCGTTGGACTGTGGGTGGTAAGGACTAGTAACTCTATGCTCAAATCCATAGTCCTTAGCTAAAGATCTCATATCTCGGTTCACAAAGTGGCTACCCCCATCAGATATCAAAACTTTTGGAACCCCAAACCTAGCAATAATATGGTCTCTCACAAAATTACAGACAGTCTTGCTGTTTGCGGTTTGGGTTGGGATAGCCTCCACCTACTTAGATAAGTAATCAACCGCCAACAATATGTACTCTTGTCCTTGGCTGTTGGGAAAGGGACCCATAAAATCTATGCCCCATGCATCAAAAATATCACAAATAATCATCAGTTGCATGGGCATCTCATCTCTCTGTCCAACTGTCCCTCCCATCTTTGATAGATAGGGTACGGCCGTACAAAATCAATAGCATCTCTAAATAAGGTCGACCAATACAATCCACATTGAAGTACTTTGTGAGCAGTTCTCTTTCCCGAATGGTGTCCTCCAGCCTCACGTGAATGACAATATGTGAGGACACTATGGTATTCCTCCTGAGGAATACACCTTCTCCAAACATAATCCGGTCCTTTGGAGAAAAGGAAAGGATCGTCCCAGTGGTATCTCCTCGAATCCGACTTCAGTCGATCAATGCTGCTCCTAGTCCAACCATGGGGAACCTTCTTGGAGACAAGATAGTTCACCATGTTGGCATACTACGGGAGTGAGTCAATAACACAAATTGACTCATCTGGGAAGGTCTCTCTAATCCGCTCATAATCAGGAGAATCCTTAAGTTCAATCCGAGAAAGGTGATCAGCCACAACATTCTTCACTCCAGGTTTATCTTTTATCTCCAAATCAAATTCTTGGAGGAGTAAAATCCACCTGAGAAGACGCGCCTTCGCGTCCTTCTTTTCCATTAAGTATTGAATGGCTGTGTGAGCTGTGTAAATTGTCATCTTAGAGCCCAAAATATATGATCTAAACTTCTCAAGGGCCCATACTACCATGAGCATTTCCTTTTCAGTCACTGTGTAATTCTTCTGTGTAGGATCTAATACTTTGCTCGCGTAATGGATCGTAAATGGAATCCCCTCTCACCGTTGTCCTAACACAGCTCCTATAGTGAAATATGAAGCATCAATCAAGATCTCTTAGGGGAGAGACCATTCAGGAGCTTGTAGGATAGGCGAGGTACAAATCTTCCTCTTCAAGAGCTCAAAGGCCTCGAGACACTTGTGATCTACAACGAACTCTGTGTCTTTCCCTAAGAGCTTAGTCAGTGGGCATGCGATCTTTGAAAAATCCTGAATGAATCTTCTATAGAATCCAACATGCCCTAAGAATGACCGCACTGACTTCACATTGGTAGGTGGATCGAGTTTCTTGATCACCTCTACCTTGGCAGGGTCAACCTCCATTCCCCTTTTGGAGATGACATGCCCCAACACGATACCCTCCGTCACCATAAAGTGACTCTTCTCCCAAGAGAGTACCAGATTCACCTCTCTACACCTCGTGAGGACTCGGTCCAAGTGCGCTAAACATGTATCAAAAGAATCACCATGGACGAGAAGTTATCCATGAACACTTTCAGGAAATCTCCCACCATCTCGGCAAATATGGCTATCATGCACCGTTGAAATGTGCCCGGGGCATTGCAAAACCTGAATGGCATGCGTCTGAAAGCATAAGTACCAAATGGACATGTGAATGTGGTCTTTTCCTGGTCCTCAGGGGCTATGGCCACCTGGTTGTAGCCTGAGTACCCATCAAGAAAACAGAAGAACTCTTTCCCTGCGAGTCTCTCCAAGATCTGATCAATAAAAGGCAAGAGAAAGTGATTTTTCTTGGTCGCAACATTAAGGCGACTGTAGTCAACACAGACACGCCACGACGTAGGTACTCGTGTCTCTATCTCTAACCCTCCTCGTTGGTGACCATCTGAATTCCCGACTTCTTCGGGACAACATGAAGGGGGGGGGAGCACCCACTTGGAGTCAGAAATAGGGTATGTAAACCCTGCTTTGCACCATTTCTCAATTTCTTTCTTCATTACTTCTCGTAGATTGGGGTTAAGTCTCCTTTGGAACTCACGGGAAGGTCTCACATTATCCTCAATAAAAATGTGGTGTGAGCAGAGAGCGGGGTTGATGACCAAGAGATCCGACACTGTCAAGCCTATTGCTTTACGGTTCCTCTCTAAAACATCTAACAACCTAGACTCCTGTTCTAAAGTCAAGTCTAAGCTAATGATGATAGGATATCTCTCTTTGGGTCCCGCAAGAAAGGCGTACTTGAGTGTAGGAGGTAGTAATTTCAGTTCTGGCAATGTGGTACCATCAAGCAAATCTGGCTGAACTGAATCCGAATCTGGTTCCGTGCTACAAGAAGGTGGGCTAAGCTGAGTAGTACTCACCACTAACTCAGAAGTATGGGGAGTCGGATCGCCAAAGAAATGCGGTAGTTCGGCCAAAGCCACGTCCGACTCGTCATCTATGTCCCATGATCGTTCCGAAGGGGATGGAACTGACAGATCCGGATGGATCTCTGTGTCATCATGGGAATAGATAGACACATATCCCACTATGCCCTTTCCAGATGAAAGGGACTCACTCTGTCCTGAAGGAATCTGTCCCCAAATCCCAACTGTGCTAATCATACTGCAATCTGCCTCTGAAGATTAGTACTCCATGCTGCTTTATGAATCAGGTCGCTGACACTTGGTTTGATTCATCTCAAGGTTCACTTCTCCACTTGGAGAATAGAACTTCATCATTCCAGTGCCATAATCGAAAGCTGCTCCTGCGTTCCTAAGGAAGGGCCATCTGAGAATGATATGAGATTCTCTCTAATGATTGGGGGTCTCCATATCCAAGACTGTGAAGTCAATCTGAAAGTTCTGACCCTCAATCGAGATAACTTCGTTCTTCACTTCTCCCTTAGGTCTCATCACTGAGCGATCTGCAAATTGGAGTAAAGCTCCAGATTTGCGAAGTGGTCCCAACTCCAATTTCTGATATAAGGCCAAGGGAAGTAAGTTGATCGAATAACCATTATCTAAGAGTGTGCGTGCAAACGCAATGTCATCAATACAACTCTCCACATAGTGAGCACCCATGTCTCTCTATTTCCTTGGCAAAGTCTGATTCTTGAGACAATAGGTTGTGGCTACTTATAAGACATGTGTCTTTATATTTTGGTTGTATTTCTTCCTGCTAACCCTTGTAGATGTGCATCTCACCTTAAGGTATTTTTGGTTTGCAGGATGATTAGCACATACTCATCAAATGACACCTTAACTTTGATATTTTCTTTATAAAACCATGCCATATCGGGGTCATCTTTCTGAATCTTTTTGATGCGCTTTCCTGCCGTAAGTGTTAGACATGTGAGCCCTGGGCGAACCATTCTTACAATAAATGTTAATGTAATATATATGTTTATCAATAAAAGTTATTGATGTTTCACTCCCTTTCTGAAATTGAATGAATGAATGCACTATAAGGTCCCTCTGTACCATTAGGGTTATGTACCATGGCCATCTTGATGATCATATAGCTATTGATTTATTAAATAAATCATAGAGGCTTGTGTTTGGATGTATATCTAAGGAGTTAGATGGAGGACTCATCAAGCACCAACAAATGATTATTAAGAGATGATCTCCAGCTTGAGTAGGAGTTGGAAATCCTTTCTCACATAGGCTGATATCTGACAGACCTCTTGATGCAAGTCCTCTGCATGGGAATAGTGATTCGGAGGTGTCAGATTAGTTAGGTCAATGGGTTGACTTAACGAGATAGAGATAATCTAAGTCCTATGTTGAATGCTATCGCAGCATAGGCTCGCATCCTCTAACCGGAGACAGATGTATTGCAATATGTCTGAGTATGTACATTTAGCAGACCGATAGGTTGATGGCCTAACCAAGTTCTATACACCGGCGAGTTGGTGTGCATATAAGGGCATATGAGCAATAAGATATCTCAAAGGGATCATACAGGTTCACTTATGAACCGGAAGACATGATCTCACTCATGAGGTATTGGGACCGATCAAATTCCACGCATGTTCGTCGTGCTTCGGAAGCATGACATGAATTTGAAGGTATGATATATGCTTTGAGAAAGCATATGATCGATACCGATTCCCAAATGATCAAGATTGAGAAACTTAGTGATCAAACCTTGAAGAAGATAGTGTAAAGTTGATCTTGATCTTCAGGTTGACCATGGGTCTTCCAGTATACAGGATGTACAGGTATTGGGAATACCTGAGGGTGATGTTATCATAAACGATTGTATAACCACGACTCTTGCATTCCGAGGGAGTGATGAAACAGGTATGGATTTTAGTGACTCCTCTCAGTAGAGAAGCAATCTCATCTCGGTCCAAGTGTTGGACATTGGTTTGAATGAGATTCATATGCAATAAGAAGATTAGATTTGCGGTCTTGATTTAATAAAGCATCTGTGGGAGGTTCGTAAGATCTGGATTTGAGATGAGATCTCAACATCCAAGTCACTATACGTGGAACAATACAATCGCCCTGTCCTTATCTCCAAGTATCTGCGGAGAAAGCTCATTATTCTTGAAGGGGTTCAAAAATAATTCATTTGATGAACTACATATCCAAGCAAGAAGGACTTGATGATTAAATGAGATTTAATTGTCAAACATAATATGAATGTGATTCATATTGTGAGAATAATTGTCAAAGATAATTAAATTGGATTTAATAATCAAGGATTAGAGAGTGTGGATAATACTATCCATAATATTTGTGTATTATAAACATGATTTATGATATATATATATATATATTGAAGAGAGAGAATGTTTTGTAAATAGCATTTGTTAATTATTAATGTGGATTGGATTCACATTAATTAATTAATTGGAAATGTAATTTACAAATTAGTTTGGGTTGTGAATATGATTCACATATCTTCAATGGCATGATTGAAATATTCACAAATTAATTTGGAATTAATTTGGAATTAATTTGGTGGATAATTTTGTGATAATGGTAACTACAAAAAGGTAGCGTGCACTATGGGTGACACCCCCTATTTTTGGGGTGATTTATTTAACTCCTCATTCTTTTTTCCTATTATCTCTTGATAATTAATTTATGTTAAATTAAATTATGTTGATAATGTTGTAACATATATTTGATTTAAATATAAATTATGTTGTTGGTTTTTAACCAAAAACAATCATGGCCATTGATTAATACATAGATCAACTTGGCCGTTGGATCTATGTGTCGCATGGATTGAGATCCATTGGATCCTAAACTAATATATAAGGAGGGATAACATAGCCTTTCAAAGGTACATAATCAAGAGTTGTGCAAGGTTACTACTCTCTCTCTCTCTCATTCTTGCCTACTCTCTCTCTCTCTCTTCTTCAAGGTGGCCGTCCATCTTGTATCGAGAAAGAGAGTCTATCGCCTTCGCCTTCGACGACTCGAGAATCTCCTTCTTTGGGGCTACTTTCTCTAAAGGAAGACGACGGATTTTGTTGGAAGAAATCAGGGGATTCATTTCTTGGATCTTCATCGAGGATTGCGGGAGGATCGCGTCTCATCATCGCGTCCACAAGTGCATTCTTCGTGGATTGGACTTGACATATGAGGATCTCTTGTTTTGGGATCTCACGATTACAACCACGCTCCAAGAGGTATTCTTTATACTTTGTGGTTTGATGAAACAATCCGAGAAATGTTCTCGTGATCATGTGGTTTCATCACTAGATTTATTTTTTTTAAAATTCCGCTGCATCTTGCGACCAGTGTGACTAGTCGCCCCGATCACATATGATGCGATCAACACGGATTCCATGATGCGCTTGAGGATTCTAAATATCCTTCAAGTGGTATCAGAGCCATAGGTCAAATAAGGTTTCGGATATAATCCATAGACCTAGGATGACTTGGGTTTGAAAGGGTCGTGAAAGTTTTGTCGCATTTCAATTTTCGCACCTCTATCTAATTGATTTTTCCGGTACTGTTTAAATTGTTTAAACACAAATTTTGCAATTGTATTTTGTTCCCTATTAAATAAGGAAACCATAGGATCTTAGTTTACGAAATTTGGATTTCATTTGCTCAAGATATGACCTTTTGAATATGCATGTATTCACTGTTGCGGGAACAACAGATCTAAACGTGATTAATGAGTTAATTACTGTTTTGATGCTCCTCTAAATGCGTGAATTATTATTTGGATTATTTAATAAATCAAATTGGCAATCTTAGGAAACTTATTTTGTAATTTTTGGATTTAAATTGATCAATATAAGTTAATTTTGGTGATTGGAGGTCACTGCTGGATTTTGACAATCTTGATCATGATCCTTGTGATAAGTCATTCAAATATGATGATGAAAATTAATGGTTAATTTTCTGAAATAATTAGTTATAAATATTTGCGAAATATTTAAAGAGATAATTATTTCGTTGAATGACATTTGCCTAAACCAAGATGATAAGATAGTTGATCTTGATCATTGGTTGATATGAATTCATCAACAAACATTGATTTCATGAAAAACCTTAGTTTACCCTACAATAGTTGTAGGACAACTCTTACATGAAAAATTCTCTTGCTTGAATAGGATTGGGGATTGGTTTAGCAAATCTCCTTATATTATTATCAAAAATTGTTTTGATGTATATTATATGGTATAATTTCGGTTGAAAAATCGACGAGCATATCAAAGTACATAGTGATCTATCTGGCATTATCCTTTCCTGAGGTGGATATGATGCCTAATCGGAGAGCATTGCGGTTGCGGGTTGCAACGTATGTGGTCCGTTCCACTCTCGTCGGTACTGGCCATGACAACGGGTAGGGACTCGATAATGCCGGAGAAGTCAAAGTGTATTTTTCAAATTATTAAAATTCGAATAATACGTACTTTGAGATTAAACCTACTATTCAAGTAATAACTGAGTTTGTTGATTGATGATTAGATTAATGATTAATTTAATGTGATTAAATTAATTATATCCAATAAACACTCTATTATGAATAGATGTGTAATTCCCTTGGAAGAATTAATTATGTGAATATGATTCACGACAATTAACTAGTAAATTTGAATATGAGGTGGAGGATCACATAAGTGACATCCATGGTCTCCCGTCAAGGCGAAGGGTTCTGTCGCCAGAGATTGTATATAGGAGACGCATGTCCGAAGTGACAGCTCCTGTATGCAAGCACATCTGGATCGGGCTCTTTGCTTCTCGAAAATTAAGGCCGTATGCGTATTGAACCCAATATCGTGTCCTCATATTATTGGGGCGATATTGGATTGCGCATAGTGAGTTCTAATCCTGTTGACGGTAGGTTCAATTAACAACGGGTCAACATCATCTTAGGGGTGGTGGGCTCGAGTGTTAAAGATAGAATTGGGAAATGCAAGTTGGACTTGCAAGGCAGAATGAGTTATCGCTTCTTTTTATCGGAGTCGCAAGTTTTAATATTATTGAGATGTGACAAAGATAGGAAAGCAGATCCTAGATCTTGCTTGAGATATAGCGGTAAGTATATCTCTTATTTTGAAAGACAATTAGGGAATAATCTTTCAAAGTTGACATAGCAAGATAAATTTGATTTAAAATGCCTTAATCAAATATATTAAAATGAATATATAATTATTCTGATATAGTAAATTCTTGATTTCAGAAAATGAAGTCCATGACCCTACTTAGCAGGCTCTTGGAGGTCAACCAGTTGACCAGATCAAATTATTCGGATTGGATCCGAAATTTGGATTTTGTCCTTTCTGCGGAGCGCATCTCGTATGTGCTATCCAAGGACAAGATAGCGAACCCTCTGACTGCGGAAGATAAATCATATAATGAGAAATATGATGAACACCATAATCTGGCAAGGTGTTATATCCTTGGGTCATTGTCCAATGTGCTTCAGAAGTAACATGTGGAAATGAACCATTGCTAAGAGATTATGATGAATCTGAAGGAAATGTTCGATGACATAAACCGCACACAGCGTTACAACGTGATGAAAGAGCTTTTTCGCTGCAAGATGCAGGAAGGGACCTCTGTCAGAGAACACATACTCAAAGTGTTTGGGTACCTCTTTGAATTAGAAACCCAGGGAGCATTCATGGATGCTGACATGCAGGATGATTTCATTCTCCTGTCGCTCCCTACGTCTTTCCACAACTTTGTTGTGTCATATCACATGAGAAAAGCTGATTTCACTAACGTTGGGCTATTAGCTGTATTGAAGTCTGCAGAAGATGTGATGAAGAAGGATGACCCCTCTGCTAGTGCAATGGTCGCACATGTGAGAGGAAAGCGCGGGCGGAAGCAAGGTTCTCGGAAGGGCCCGTCCCATAAGAGAAAGAAGAAGAATCAAGGAGTTGACTGATCTTCTAGTGCTTCCACACTAATGACATCGAAAAAGTCCGATGTCTATCACTACTGCAAGAAGCCGGGGCACTGGCGGCGTAACTGCCCAGATTACCTAAAGTCTGCTGACAAAGGTAAAGCCCCAACATATATGAAATCTACTTTCATCATTGAAACTAGCTTTCTCATTGGACGAGAAGGAAGTTGGGTTGTAGATTCTGGTGCTTCTGTTCATGTATGCAATTCGTTGCATTTGTTTCAGGAAACTAGGAATCTGGAGCATGGGGAGATAGTCATCCAGATGGGATCTGATGCAAGTGTTGCAACAGTCGCCGTCGGGACCTGCAGACTATCATTATCTAGTGGTCGAGTCATAGTACTTAAAGAGTGTCTTTATATACCTGAAGTAATAAGGAATCTGATATCTGTATCTAAGTTCGTTAGAAATGGATATTCCTTCACTTTATGTAATAAATTAATAAAAAACCATTATGATAAATATATTGCGGATGGTATTTTGACTTATGGTGGACTCTTTGAATTGTGCATTGATGAATGTGTCATGAATGTTACTACCACTCATAATGAAAACCCCAAGAGATCCAGGGAGGATGGAAATCATTCGAATATGATTTGGCATCGAAGGTTTGGTCATTTATCTGTTGATAGGATCAATACATTGATAAAAGATGAACCTTTAGATTTTCTACAGGTTCAATCTTTACCTACCTGCGAACATTGCATTCGAGGTAAAATAACTAGAACACCTTTCCGTAACAGGGTTACTAGATGCGAAGGTATTCTTGACCTAATACATACTGATGTATGTGGTCCCTACAGTACCGTGACTAGAAATGGATATCGATATTATTTGACGTTTTTTGATGACCATTCGCGATGCGGGTTTATCTTCCTACTATGTCATAAATATGAAACCTTTGAAAAATTCAAAGAGTTTAAGGCTTTGGTTGAGAACCAAAACGATAGGAAGATCAAACAGATTCGATCTGACCGAGGTGGTGAGTACTTCTCAGATGAATTCAAGGAATATCTTAAAGAGAATGGAATTGTCTCCAATCTCACTCCCCCTGGAACTCCCCAACTTAATGGTGTTGTTGAAAGACGCAACAGGACCATCATGGACATGGTCCGTTCAATGATGAGTAAAGCATGTTTACGTCTTAGTTTCTGGGGATATGCAGTAGAGACTGTAATTTATATCCTCAACAAGATTCCTAGCAATTCTATACAAAATACTCCTCACTAACTCTGGTATGGTACCAAACCTAATGTTAAACACTTGAGGGTTTGGGGATGCTTGGTCCATGCGAAGAATGTGGACGCAAGTAAGCTAGAATCTCGCACTTGTGAGTGCTACTTCATTGGGTATGCTAAAGATGGTATTGGATACCAACTTTATGACCCTGGGACCCAAAAGGTTTTTTTCTCTAGGGATGTGAAATTTTTAGAGGATGATTTCCTTAAAGGTCAAGACAGAAATGAAGTAGAGGAACTCATTGAACCCCCTGAGGATTTTGAGATTCCTGAACCAGAAACTGAAGAAATAAATATAGATGAAACACCCATACCTATTCGAAGGAGTTCGTGCGTGGTTGCACCACCTAAAAGGTATGGATTCCATGTGTCAGGTGAGGCTGACAATGATCCTTATTCATTTGATAAAGCACTCGCGGATCATGATATGGATAGATGGATGCTATCAATGAAGTCAGAAATTGACTCCATGCATAAGAATAGTGTATGGACCCTAGAGGATCCGCCTAAAGGGGTAAAACCCATTGGGTGTAAATGGATCTTCAAGAGAAAGAGGGGACCTGATGGGAAAGTAGAGACTTTCAAGGCACGACTCGTAGCCAAGATCTACACACAGAGATAAGGCATCGACTACGATGAGACGTTCTCTCCTGTGGCTATGCTTAAGTCCATCAGGTATAGCTGCATCTCTTGACTACGACATCTGGCAGATGGACGTCAAGACGACCTTCCTCAATGGATACCTCGAGGAGGATATCTATATGGAGCAGCCCAGGGCTTTATAGTTGAGGATGGAAAAGTATGCAAGCTAAAGAAATCCATCTATGGACTCAAACAAGCTTCTCGTAGCTGGAACATCAGATTTGACGAAACCATAAAGAGTTATGATTTTGTGCAGAATCCTGATGAACCTTGTGTATATAAGAAGCTTAGTGGGAGCGCCATCGTGTTCATCGTGCTTTAAGATGACATCCTTATCATTGGTAATGATACGAGAATGATGACCAATGTGAAGATTTTGCTATCCCATACCTTTGAGATAAAAGATCTTGGAGAAGCCTCTTACATCTTAGGCCTGAAGTTGTTCAGAAATTGAGAAAAGAGAATATTGGGATTATCACAACATGGATACATCAAGAAAATTCTCGAACGATTCCATATTGATAGTTCCAAGAAAGGATTCCTCCCCTTAGGACATGGTATCCATCTGTCAAAAGGGATGGATCCTCAAAGTGTTGAGGAAAGGGAAGCCATGGCTGGATGCCCCTATGCATCAGCTGTAGGAAATTTGATGTATGCCATGATGTGTACTAGGCTAGACATCTGCTATGCAGTGGAGTGGTAAGTCGTTACCAATCCTGCTATGGAGAGAAACATTGGAATGCAGTAAAAGAACATATTCAAATACCTAAGACGGACGCAAGATTACATCTTGGTCTATGGGGATGGTGATCTCCATGTCTTGGCATATACAGATTTAGACTTCTAGTTGGATATTAATGATCGAAAGTCAACATCAGGGTTCGTATTCCTGTTGAACGGTGGTGCATTGAGCTGGAGAAGCAAGAAGCAGGATACTACGGTGGATTCAACAACAGAAGCCGAATACATTGCTGCATCGGATGCTGCAAAGGAGGCGGTTTGGTTGCGCAATTCATCTTGGAGCTTGGCGTAGTTTCCTCTGATGATAATCCCATCCCGTTACTCTGCGATAACACGGGAGCCATTGCCCAGGCAACGGAACCCATATGCCATCAAAAGAGCAAGTACGTGGAAAGGAAATACCACATCATTCAGGAGATTCAAAAGCATGGTGATATCATCATCACCAAGGTAACCTCTGCCGACAACATTACTGATCCTCTTACCAAACCTCTAACACAGAATGTTTTTGACCAGCATGTAATGAGTATGGGTTTACGGATTGTACCTGAATGGTTCTGAGTGCTAGTGGGAGATTGCTAGACATGTGATCCTTGGGCGAACCATTCTTACAATAAATGTTATTGTAATATATATGTTTATCAATAAAAGTTATTGATGTTTCACTCCCTTTCTGAAATTAAAAGAATGAATGCACTATAAGGTCTCTTTGTATAGTTAGGGTTATGTACCATGGCCATCTTGATGATCATGTAGCTGTTGATTCATTAAATGAATCATAAAGGCTGGTGTTTGGATGAATATCTAAGGAGTTAGATTGAGGACTCATCAAGCACCGTCAAGTGATTATTAAGAGATGATCTCCAGCCTGAGTAGGAGATGTCAATCCTTTCTCACATACACTGATATCTGACCGACCTCTTGATGTAGGTCCTCTGCATGGAAATAGTGATTCAGAGGTGTCAGATTAGTTAGGTCAATGGGTTTACTTAACGAGATCGAGATAACCTAAGTTCTATTTTGAATGCTGTCGCAACATAGGCACGCATCCTCTGACCGGAGATAGATGTATTGCTATATGTCTGAGTATGTATATTTGGCAGACCGATAGGTTGATGGCCTAACCAAGGTCTATACAACGACGAGCTGGTGTGCATATAAAGGCATATCAGCAATACGATCTCTCAAAGGGATCATACAGGTTCACTTATGAACCAGAAGACATGAGCTCACTCATGAGGTATTGGGACCGATCAAATTCCATGCATGGTCATCGTTCTTCGGAAGCATGACATGAATTTGAAGGTATGATATATGCTTTGGGAAAGCATATGATCGATACTGATTCTCAAATGACCAAGATTCTAAAACTTAGTGATCAAACCCTGAGGAAGACAGTGTAAAATTGATCTTGATCTTCAGGTTGACCATGGGTCTTCCACTATGCAGGATGTGCATGTATAGGGAATACCTGAGGGTGATGTGATCATAAACGATTGTATGACCATGACGC
The DNA here is from genome assembly GCA_037367405.1 of Ottelia alismoides. Classification (NCBI taxonomy): domain Eukaryota; kingdom Viridiplantae; phylum Streptophyta; class Magnoliopsida; order Alismatales; family Hydrocharitaceae; genus Ottelia; species Ottelia alismoides. The sequence goes on along the minus strand of JAZKJV010004344.1, from coordinate 644,417 downwards.
TTCCATTCCGAGGGAGTGATGAAACATGTCTGGATTTTAGTGACTCCTCTTAGTAGAGAAGTAATCTGATCTTGGTCCAAGTGTTGGACATTGGTCTGAATGAGATTCAGATGCAATAAGAAGATTAGAATTGCTGTCTTGATTTAATCAAGCATCTGTGGTAGGTTCGTAAGATCTGGATTTGATATGAGATCTCAACATCCAAGTCACTATACGTGGAACAATACAATCGTCCTGTCCTTATCTCCAAGTATCTGCGGAGAAAGCACATTATTCTTGAAGGGGTTCAAGAATAATTCATTTGATGAACAACATATCCAAGCAAGAAGGACTTGATGATTAAATGAGATTTAATTGTCAAGCATAATATGAATGAGATTCATATTGTGAGAATAATTATCCAAGATAATCAAATGAGATTTAATTATCAAGGATTAGAGAGTGTGGATAATACTATCCATACTATTTGTGTATTACAAATATGATTTATGATATACATATAATGAAGAGTGAGAATTTTTTATAAATAACATTTATTAATTATTAATGTGGATTGGATTGACATTAATTAATTAAATGGAAATGTAATTTACAAATTAGTTTGGTTTCTGAATATGATTCACATATTTTCAATGGCATGATTAAAATATTCACAAATTAATTTGGAATTAATTTGGTGGATAATTTTGTGATAATGGTTATTAAAAAATTAATTAAGAGATAATGGATAGAATAAAGGGGAGATAAAATCACCACAAAAAGGTGGCATGCACCATGGGTGATGCCCTCTATTTTTGGGGTGATTTAGTTATCTCCTCATTCTTTTTCCTATTATCTCTTTATAATTAATTTATGTTAAATTAAATTATGTTGATAATGTTGCAACATATATTTGATTTAAATATAAATTAATGTTGTTGGTTTTTAACTAACAACAATCATGGCTATTGATTAATACATAAATCAACTTGGTCGTTGGATCTATGTGTCCCATGGATTGAGATCCATTGGATCCTAAACTAATATATAAGGAGGGCTAACCTATCCTTTCAAAGGTACATAATCAAGAGTTATACAAGGTTACTACTCTCTCTCTCTCTCTCATTCTCGCCTACTCTCTCTCTCTCTTCTTCAAGGTGGCCATCCATCTTGTATTGAGAAGGAGAGTCTATCGCCTTCACCTTCGACGATTCGAGAATATCCTTCTTCTTTGGGGATGCTTGCTCTAAAGGAAGACGAAGAATTTCGTTGGACAAAATCAGGGGATTCGTTGCTTGGATCTTCATCGAGGATTGCGGGAGGATCGCGTCTCATCATCGCGCCCGTAAGTGCATTTTTCGTGGATCGGACTTGAGACATGAGGATCTCTTATTCTGGGATCTCACGATTACAACCACGCTGCAAGAGATATTCCTTATACTTTGTGGTTTGATGAAACGATCCGAGAAATGTTCTCATGATCATGTGGTTTCATCACTAGATTTATTTTTTTTAAAATTCCACTGCATCTTGCTACTAGTGGGACTAATCGCCCCGATCGCATATGATGCGATCAACACGCTTTCGTGATGCGCTTTAGGATTCTCAATATCCTTCAGTAAGAGCATGGGGGAAAGGTATTGAAGCTAGGGAAACCAAAGATGAAGAGTCTAAATCATGAACTGAAAGATCATTCTTTGCATTAATTGAAACATAGTTCTTCATACAAGAATCTTTTTGATGCAACATGGAATCAAAATGTAGACTTTCTACTAAAGTTTGTCGAATAAAAGCTGAAGTGGTATCCGCCACAACTGAAGATGCAAGGTCGTCCGTAGAACCAGAAGTGTATCCATGCTGCCGAAGCTGCATACATGCTCTCCTCCTCCTCTCAGCTCCCTGAGTAGGTATCCTCAAATGTTGCTGATGGGGCTCCAAAATATGATGCCTGTCCTCCTCGTCCTCTGAAGACTCCTCAGGTAGAGCTCCAGAGATGCCCCTCCACGTGTCCCTCACCCGATCAAGTACAGTCACGGTCCTTCCGCTCTTGAGTGACATGTGGTTAGCCTCGTCACACGAAAGAATCTCATGCTCAGATCTAAGAGATGCTGAATAGTATAACTGACCAAAGTGCTGCTGAGAACTAGATAAGTTCAGGCTATCGGGGTTAGCCTGAACTTGGGCTAGGACAGAGGTAGAGGGTGCAGTCTGCTCGTCTCACCATCTGGACAGGCAGTTGACATCCACCCGTAAGTCATGAATCTCGTTCTTGTAGGAACGAAGCTCGTCGAGTATCTGCTGCTGAATATCCACGGGACTAGACGATGAAGGGGATAAGAATGGGAAGACTGGCCCTGCTGGCCAGGATACTGCCTCTGTTGCTGCTGCTGCTAGGGTTGCGGGCCCTGCTGGCCCGCCTGGTAATGTCCCTGTCGGCCATACTGCCATTATTGCGGCCGCTGCTGTTGGGGTGGCTGGAATCCAGGGCTCTGCTATGAAGGAGGTGGTACGGAGGTGAATGCAGTATTATGAAAGTTCGGAGGATGCTGGTAGGTCTGTCGGTCTCCCGAACTTCCTTGCCTGGAAGGGTCCTGAGTATACCATACTCCATTCACCTCCCAAATTGGTGGAGGCTCCTCCTGAACTGTCTCTGCTAATGGAGGTGGCTGCTGGAAAGAGTGGGTGTAGGATTGGTCTTGCTCCCACGGCTGGGGTTCCCTGACACCAAATGCTCCTGAACATGGTGAACTCGGTATACGGGAGCAGAGGGTGCAGTCATGGTAGGTATCTTTATCTTAAATACCCTATCAGTCAACTCCTCCATTTGTTTTGGAATCTTGGAGACGCTCCGGTCCAATTCATCAATTCTCCTATCAATCCTCTCGACTATAGTAAGCTTGTCAGCAAGGAGTCCCATGCTAGGGATCACGTCCTGAGAGAGATCGACTACAATTGATATTCCCCCTCCAACTGAGAATGAACTGGGGGACGGTGTATAGGCCCTGCTGGCCATCTGTGAGCGGCTAGTTTCAGCCATCTGTTCGAATACCCTCTAGATGGTATCTGCTCCTCATGATGTATAGCTGCCTCCACAGGAAGCTCTCAGTAAACCCTACATCTCAGGGTTGAGACCAGTGAAAAACGATTGGACCTAGATGTTGTCATCTATTCCGTGACAGGGACACTTCTGCAGGATATCCTTGAATCTTTCCCAAGCATCACAAAAGGCTTCATGGTGTAATTGGGAGAAACTCATAATTCACATCCTCATCATGTTAGTTCTACTCAATGGGTAGAACTTCTTCAGAAACAGGTCCTTGAATTGGGCATAAGTGGTGACTGCCATCCCAAGATTCTTCACCCAGTAGTCGGCTTTTCCACCCAAGGCAAATGGACGGGCTTTGAGCCAAATATAATCCTGGCTAACATTATTATGTTTGAGGTTAGCACAGATGAGATCAAAATCCCTTAGGAATGCATATGGCTCCTCAGAAGCATTCCCATCAAAGTGTGGCAGCAAGTTCAGAAAATGCATTTTCAATTCGAAGTCAGCTGTGGTTTTTGCCGGACTCAAGTAATTCCGAATTTGGTATTTTCCAGGGTTATAAGTCGTATCCATTGGTGGTTCAACCCCAACATTGAGCTATCCTAACTGAGCTCTAAGTAGTGCGTGTTGCTACTCAGATGGAGATAATCTGTCTAGTATCATTCTCATTGGGTCTTCATGGTTTTCTTCTTCCTCGTTTTTCTTTTTTGGTGGCATTTTCCTTGAATCTTCTTTATCGCCTACATTAGCACGGTGTTCTTGATTAGAAGAGGATTTATGAATCAAGATATTCTCACCAAGGTGAAGATCTTCCTCGGTGAGGTGGGAAGAGAGAAAGGGAATGGTTTGAGAGTAACCATCCCGAGAGTGGGTGATCCTAGGCTCAAGAAGGTCATGAGTTTAGGTTGGTCCACGTTGCGCATGGACCTGTAAAGACGCACTTCTTGGAGGGTTCAACGAGAGATTCGCAAAGTCTGAATAAATATCCCCCCCAATCAGTCATCTTCGATGTCAAAAGAACCGATTAGAACACGAGATTCAATGAGGCACTAGCTCTACCGTGCGTGTAAATGTTCGGAGTAAACTCACACAATACAAACACAATCCAAACCCTCAATTTCACCAACTCAACACATGATGGCCGTAAGAGATCGATCGAATTATATTGTAAATTTTAGTTGGTGATAAATACAATCTTGGGAAGATTAACAAGCTGTTAGGTGCCCGTATTTTACTACAGACTGTCCCGGTTCTTACGACTAGTTGGACTTACTTTCAGCCAGTATAGGAGTAAGTACATGTTGGAGCCCGTTCCTTGAGGATTAAAGCGCCCTCTAAACCTCCCACTCTGCTAAGGATGTCCGGACCGTATAAATACGACTACCCGTATTCCTCACTAAAAAGTAGCTAATCGCCTGAAAATAAAGAACCAGCAGTAAGTAAGAAATCCTGTCTTGGCTCTATCCTAGGGTTGTCTCTCTCTCACTTGCAAGTAAAACAAACAATGAGGCCTTTATGCACCCGAGAACAGGGTGCTTTTTATTCCAATTATTTTAATCGAACTACTCAATTCAGTCCTAATTTTATAGATAGGTTATCACTTGAAAATTAATCTGAACACAAAAATACGTCTACCGTTCAATCCCAATTTCCTTTTTGACCTTAAGTTGTAAAACAAGAAGAGAGTCGGAAATCAGAATGCAAATGTGAAACTATGATGCATGCATAGAAGAATGTATACTTACAGTGAATCCTAGCACTCTCCACGCGTTATGCAAAACTGAATTTGTAAATATTACACTAAATGCATGCAGATCGAGAAAACCGCACCTAAACAGTATACTATTAGCGGGGAAGAATTGATTTGATTTTGAGCTAAGTAGTACGTGTCTATGTGCATCTCATTATGAATCTTATAAGATATGTGAATCTTTTAAGATATGTGTGGCCTAAATTATGATGGGCATAAACAAATTTGATGCTAAACTACCGTGTGCCTAATCCTTAAATTCGCCACTCAAGTCGAGCCCCACCCTCACCGGAGAGTGAAACAGGTCTCGACACACCACAAATAATGTCCGAAACAAGTCTCGACACACCACAAATAATGTCCAAGTTTTTTTGCACACGCGAGCTCTCAAACAAGAGCGGCTACAAAGGAGCAAGCTAAATAATTACAAGAATTTACAAAATTTCTCTCGAAAATAAATTCGCAATTCCTTGATCTTCAACAGTCGGTGAGCGTCGCGTCCGTCGACCTCTGATGTACTCCAAGTCCATCGGGCCCTCTCAAGGAAAATAAGATTTATTTTAGAGAGATAAAAATAAAATATATACAAGAATATGAAGAGAAATAATTGAAAGAAAATGGAATAAATATAAGGTGCCATCTGACGAGTTGCTAAATACGATAAATAATTCGTGTTCATTGTAATACTTGTACTTAGCAAATCAATCATAAATGAGAGAAGATCTCCGTGAAGAGTGTCTTGGCTTAATTTATATCCCGGGCAAGTCCGGGATCGAACAAAGGGAGGCAAAGGATCAACTTGAGATCAATTCAAAACTTTAGATGTCGATTTTTAGTGCGGATAATTTTTTTAATGCAAAAACAAATGCAAATGAAAATGCCGCTGAATTAATCCACTAAGAAAGCATACAACTTAGCCAAATTAATGTGAATAGAAAATAAGTCTAATTTAGCCAAGTTATATTTTTCCTCAAATGCTAATCCAGTGATGAATGCAATATACATTTTTTGTATTTTTAGGAATTAAAATGCGACAATTAAAAATGCACACTTTTTATTGGTATTTTTGTAATTTTTCACTCAAACAGTAAGCAAAAATTATGAAAATTTTACTGGAATGAAAACATGATGTAAGGAAGGTATAGTAATATTTTTTGGATTTTTTGACAAACTATGAAATTTTTATGGATTTTTTTAGTGAAAATAGAGTGACAGTGAGTAATTAATTCCTAATAAATCCACAATATTAAATTAGCTAGAGAGCGAATTATTCCAAAAAGATATTTTCACATAGAATCCAGGAGACTTGAAATTTCACAAAAATGATGTATGTGGATTTAATTATAAATAAATATAAAAATCAGTCTACAATTTATTTCAGACACAAGACAACTCCACTTTGGATGAAATTTGGAATGTAAATTAATCACATATCAAGGCACCATGTCTAACTTTTGTGGAACTTTTAGAGCAACTATGTGTCCGATATGAATTTAATAGCACAAAATGGGTAAAATATGAAGAATTTCAGTTAGACAATTTTAATTAATTACCCAAATATCACGAAAAATATAAATAAAGATTCAGATGATAGAGACTAAGTTGCTCAACATAATGGCATTTTTCATTTAATAAAATGACGCAATAAAGATGTCCAAATGATTGGTGAAACACAGGTGTATCTGTGCAAAGCCTAAAATGGAATTGATAATATAAAACAAGCACAAGGACGAAAAAATAATTACAAACACTTTGCAGATAAAATATGCAAACTTTTTAATAAAAAATTAAAAGAGAATTGAACCTTCTTCTTCCTGGGCACACGATGGGAGAACCCAAATGGGTGGTGGCGGCGGCGGCGGCCCCACGCACAACCACGAGGACGGTGAGGAGGGCGGAGGGGCGCGCGGTTGGTCCACAACGGCTGGTGGCGAGATCTGCATCGTGGTCGCTTGGAAGGAGGGCTGGCGGCTCTCGCTGCGTAGCCGCGGACGCGGGTGTCGTGTGGCGGAGGAGAACGGAGGGGGCGGCGACAGTGTTGGAGGCCGGCGGCGCTGCCGACAATGGAGGAGGGAAGGGGGTGCCGGTGGTGTACCTGCTTTTTTTTATTTTTTTTAAGTTTTTTTTTGAATTTTTTTGCTATTGTAGTAATAATTTTTTTACTTTAGATTTTTTTAATTTTTTTGTTAAACAAGGAATGCAAATGTTGAGGGAAAAAGTGATATGATGATGGTGGTGAAGATGATGTGGAATAAACAAATGGAGGGTGTATGGATGGTAATGTGATGGACTAAAAAAATTGGAAAGATAAAAATAACAAGAAGATGAAACTAAACTTACCAACGATGGAGACGATCGCCTATGGTGTGCTCATGAGAGCATGGTCTTCATTTAAATCGCCGGCGAGCGATAAGCTTGAGCAGCACGCTGGTGCGGCGGCGATGTTGGCCAAAAAACCAAGGGATCTCATCGGAGAGAGGGCTGTCGTCGCTCGACCGCGGTTTCATCGCTGTCACCGATTCAACTCTGGGAACTAGGCTCTCCTCGCATAAAGATGGATCAAGTGCATATTGAGGAGGGTGGGATGTATATAAATAGGATGAAATGAGAGGTTATTAAAGTGGTGGGAGGTTATATTATTAATAGAGTTGAATGTGAGGTTTAAAAAATGGTGGTGTTGAATGGAGGTTGGTGGTAGAATGGAGTTGAATGGTGGTTATGGTAGAGAATGTAAAATAAATAATAAAATAAATAATGATATAAAGTAGGTTACTTTAAATACAACAAAAATAAAGAAGAAAAAAATAGTGGTGAATTTACAAGTGAATACATACAACCTACACATTTTTTTATTTGCTTCTCTAATATGTATTTTTTTATTTTTTAATAAGAGATATTTACAACAGAAAAAAATACAATAAAATACTACAATCATAATACAACACAACCATGATTTTTTGTATTTTTAATAATTAGGAAAGATAAAATAAAAAATGAATAAAAAATGAATATATACATAATATATAGTGTACATCTAGGTCCCAAAACCCAACTTTTGCAAACGACCTCCGGTTTTCATGAAACCATTCCATTGGATAGATAATTTTCTAACTCAAACTTTAAAAGTGAGTTTGGTGAATTTGGAGTTCATACGGAGCGGGAATTTGGCTTGGAAATTCGACTTTACAGCTTTTTCTCTTTGGAATCTAGGAGCATTTATTTGAGGTAAAATTAGTTTTATATTTTTGTATTTTTATATACATTTTCATGGACAAGTTAGAGAAAGAATTAGCCAAAAAGGAGTTCAAATGAAATTATTAAAAATACATGAAGTTTTGGGCTATTCACAGGTGAAAAACTCTAATTTTTACGGCCTTTCATTGTTAATTTATTTTATACAATCTAATATACAATATTAGTGTATTTTATTTACGAGAGTCATTTTGTTAATTTATTGATTTATGAACATTTATTTGGGATATTAGTTGGGGATTTTGTTAAGATCAAGATATTGAGATGATGAATCACGGATTCATCACTTACTCAAATATTTCCAAGATAAATATTAAGAATCAATTAGTCATGGCAACTCAACAATTCTATATTGACATTGAATGAAAAACATATTAAGAAAGTAATATTGATGATCCAATCATCATCTGGTCCATCTATACTAAATATGGAATATCTAGGGCAAACGAAGTTGGAATTGCGCTAAGTAAAATATTTCAATTTGCTGGTTCAAATATATACAATTAAACTATTTATTTTATGTTTCATGATGGTAAAATAATAATAAGAAAAAAATTTATTACAGATTCGTGAATACATGCAGAACTAATGTGACTACGAGAACATTTCAAATTTTAATTTATACACCTTTGGTGACAACAATTAGCTACTTTGTTGCGAACATATTTAGTATTTTTAATAACATTTTATTATAAAAAATTCGTTGAAACAATACATAAACACGGACTCTTCATTTTAGCGGATAATAATTTGAAACATGCATCAGATGCAAAACGCGATCCTGCGCAACCGATATACAAAACCCCATTTATCTAAGGGTTTGGATCACATACAAGACCTTTGAACAAAACCCTAATACAACTTTAAGGCCATGTTCTAGGTCTTAGCTCATCACGGAAGTGTGAAGATAGCATCCAATATAATCAAGGTCAAGTAGTCATAATAGTTGCATGGGACAACATAATTTAAAATTTTTAAATAAATGAAACCACATGATTCAAGCACACTTCACGAATCATTTCACCATAATAATAAATGAGTCAAATTAATACTTCTTGAAGCATGATTTTGATCGCTAATATCTAAAGAAAGAGATTCTCCTATCTCACATTCGATCTGACGTAGAAGCACTTATAGGCGTGTAGATGACACATAAAGCTCCCACAATCCGAGTTGATGATCTGAGCATGTAGTCTCCTGATTTCGTCACATGAAATTGATGTCCATCCTCACAAGTAAGATGCACCAAATAGGGCGGAGATCGACAAGCAGTCAATCCGATATCGCAATGGCATCGCGACAGTTGCAAGATTCTCTAGGTCATGTAGATGCCCACAATATTGAGAGAGAGAGAGAGTGAGGGCATGTAAAGAATAGAGAGAGAGAATCTTGTTGCTCTTCTTGATGTTGTCAAGGAGGATATGACTACCCTTCCTTTTATACTAAATTGGATGGAGGAGATGCACTCCTGATTCAAATCAATAGTTGAATTTTGTGCAAAAAATGCAACAACAATTAATTTATTCTAAAGGGAAATAAATATGTTGTAAAGAATCTTAGTATATTTAGTTTCAATTAAATCAAGATTCTGATGAATGGAATAGGACTAAGCCTTCACCTTCCATTAAAAGGGAAAGAATAAAACATCCTGCCCTTTTAATCAAGGTGCACCATTAGATTGGAGAGAGAAAACTCTCTCCAATCCTATTGTAATCTTATTACATTATATTATATTTCATGGAATCTTTTGTCAACAAAATTTCACCAAACTATTATTGTAAATTATTTGCTATAATTGCAAATAAAACCATTGACTATTATGAATCAAATTCAACCACCCAATAAAATGTAAATTACATTTACAATTAATTATACAATATGAATCCAATTCACATCAACATTTAATTCATAAATCCTATTTATAATTAACTTTATCTAATATATTATAAATCATATTTATAATAATAATATTATTATGCATATTAATATCCATATTAATTGCATCTCTAATAGCTTAATCATATTTGATTATCTTAGATGTCAATTCTTATGTGTCTAAAATAATATGAATCATATCCATTTTATTCATGATAATTAAATCACATTTAATTATCCATTTCCCATTGCTTAGATGTATTTAACAGAAATTGAATCATTCTTGAACTCTTTCATGAACAATGTGTTTTCTCCGCGGATACTTGGAAATAAGGACTGGGAGATTGTATCATGTATATTAACTTAGATATTGAGATCATATATCAAATCCAAATATTGGAAACCTCACAAAGATGTTTTATTAAATCAAGGATGAAAATATAATATTCTCATTGCATCTGAATCATATTCAGATGAATGTCCAACATTTCTGCTAAGATTGATTTACTGATCTATTGAGAGGAGTCACTAAAATCCAAATCTATTTCATCACTCCTACATAATGGAAATGTCTTGGTTATATAATAGTTTACGATCACATCACCCTTGAGTATTCCTAATATCCCTATATCTTACATACTAGAAGACCTAGATTAAACTCATAGTTTAAGATCATATTTGAACTGTCTTCTTCAGGATTTTATAATTAAGTTTGTCATTAGATCATTGGGAGTTGACATTGATCATATAATTTCCAAAAGCATATATCATGCCTAGAAATTCTATCATGCTTCCAAAGTAAGACAACCATGCATGGAATTTAATCCCAATATGTTATGAGTGAGCTCGTGTCTTCCGATTCAATAATGAACATGTATGATTCCTCTGAGAGATTGTTTTCCTCATATGCCTATCAGCTTACCACTGTATATACCTTGATTAGATCATAAACCTATCGGTCTGCCAAATGTACATACTCATACATATAGTAACACACTATCTCTGCTTAGAAGATGTGTGCCTATATCATGACAGTATACGACATAGGTCTTCGTTATCTCAATCTTGCTAAGTCAACTCTTTGACCTAACTTATCTTGCACCTCTAAATCTCTATTTATATGTAGAGAATCTCTATTAAGAGATTAGTTAGACATCAAATTTAGAGAAGAATTTCCATCGTCTTCTTGAGCTGGAGATCCTTTCATAATAATCATTTGACAGTACTTGATGAGCCCTCAATCTTACTCTTTAGATATCATCAAGCACTAACTTTTATGATTCAACATTCAAATCAACAACTATATTATCATTAAGATGGCAATGTTACATAACCATAATTGTACTAAGGGACCTATAATGCAAATTAGTTATTCTTGAACTCAGATCAAGGAACTATTCGCAATAACATTTATTGCATAATGGCTTGTCGTGAGCTCGCATGTCCAACAATCCCAGGGCAGTTGCAAAATATCCCCACACCTTTTATATTTTTTTAGTGTTGTAAATAATAAATTAAATGTAATATTTCCATGAAAAACTGTAACTGGACACTCGTACTTTTGTATTATTGCACATTTGTCCCTTTGCCTCACGTGTCGCACAACATGAGGTTAGATAAAAGTTGCATGTATTCCCTTAACATTCTTGGGCAGGTTATTAAATGCATACATAGTTTAATATAATAGCATTTTGGTCCCTCTAAATTGTAGTATTTTATTTGTGTATATATTGTTTAACTTAAATATTTTCATTATGCAAAATATTGTAGGAAAATTAGTATAGATGTTTGTAGCCTTGTTTGTTCACACATAAACTTATTTAGGCATTTAACTTAGTTTTCCTTTTTATAAAATATAAAAACATTCTTTTGTTCCCTATTTAGCCATAAAAACCCTTATAAAACATTTTCTAGAAAGTACAAAACAATTATATTAGCCGTAATACTATATTACCTATCATATACAAAAATCACGAAAAATACAAATTATAATACATATAAATCACAAATTTCTAAAACTCTTATTAAAATTAGAAAAAAGTACGTAACAAACCAAAAGATTTCTTTCTACTTCTAAATTTTTCTAATTATATACAGTAAGAACTAAAAATAGTTTTGACGAATTTTGGAATTATATATATATTAATTAAACCATAAACTATATAATATATTTAATCTATTCACAATTTTTTACATTAAATCACTTAACAAATCCATAAAAAAATAAAAATTTTTAAAAATTACCAAAAATAGGAAAATATAAAAGGACAAAAACATTTTATTTTCTTTAAAAATATAAAAGGACAAAAACATTTTATTTTCTTTCATTTAATTTTTTTACTTAAATAAAATTATAAATAGCTATATTAATTATATATTATATATATGAAATATATTAGATATAATAGCTATAATATTTTCTATTATTATTATATATATATATTATTTTAAAAACAAAAAAAGAAATTTAAAATTTTACAAATTAAAATGAAAATATAAAATATAATATTATAAGATATTAGAAAAAATAAAATAATTATAATTACATAAAATTAAATATAAATAAAAACACATAAAATAAGGAAAAATAGGAAATACCAAATAATTATTATTAGTTAGAAATAATTTTTAATAATTACTAAATACTAATTGCTCCTAGTGGTCAGTACTTTACATACTTACACCTATAAACATCTTTGTAGAGTTATAATAATATTTAACTCGCACACTTATTGATCTATTTAATTGTGGTCTAATTGTTGCTTATTGGTAATTGGTCACCACAACGATTGCGAGGTTAGCTTATTAGACCTAGCAGACCTATTTTCAGACAAACAAATGGTTCCATTGTCAGGGAGGAACGTGTAGGCTTGCTTGAGCATATTACATGTCTTGTTTATTTTATTTAATTTGCTATTTTATGTTTATGTATATAATTTTTATCATTTCAAACTATGTTCTCTGTTTGACTTTTTTGCGAGTGTCTGCGGAGCGAGGGTAGTTTTCTCAAGGGAGCTTAAGCATCCAAGCAAGGTGGTGATGAATCCCAGATTCTTACTCTTTATTCTTTTATTTTAGCTATTTATCTTGGCAAATCATCATGTAAATAGGTGTAAATACAATAAGTTAGCATTATGCATGCATATGTTAATACTACATAATTAGCATGTTTTTGTGCAAAAATAAAATTATAAAGAAAAAGAGAAAGGAAGGATGCATTTAGAATAAATACAATGTGACCCGAACCCCAAGAGAAGGTCAAGTCTTGACCTGATCGTCAAATAAAATAAGTTGAGAGAGATAGGGCCTTCTTTATGTTGTACATATTACCAATATATGTAAATATTTATTTTTAACAAAATAAAATTAAAACATTATTATGCCTCCTTGTTTATAATCCTATAAATAAAATAAAAATAAAATAAAAATTAGAAAAATAAAATAAAAATAAAATCCTTATTACTTGTAAAAAATACATGTATCTATGTCACATCCCCTATTTATTCTATACCTGTAAATAAATCATAAAAATAAAAGAAAAATCATTTTATACTCCTCAAATTAAGTGGAAAAAGAAATAAAATACAAAATTGAGGTATTTATGTAAAAAAACAAAATAATTATACGTAATACACATGTATATTATATACGTAAAACAAAATAACGCCATATACTGTATATACACTAAATTATTTTTCATAAAAACATTTCAAAATCACAGAAAAATAGTTTGAAAATAAATAAACATTTTTATTTTATATACTTTTTTATTTTGAATTTATTGACTATTTTTATTGAATTTATAAATATTTTGTATAGTCTATTTTTCTGATTGGTCTAGCTCATTTTGTTGACCAAGGTCAACACCCTATTCTAAGGCTGACCCGACCTGACTCCTTCCGTCGGAGGTTTTTCTCCTTTTTTTCCGATCAGGTCAGACCTCCTCTCGATCCGATTCCTCGCCCGAGCCTTCTCCTAGGATCCATCAAACTCGCGGATCCCTAGGAAGGCACGAATCTTCCTAGGATTGCGCGCTTGCTCTCGATTCTTCCAACCAGCCTAGGAACCTATAAAGCATCTTCTTCTGCCTCCACAGTCGGGAAGCTCGCGCCTCTCTCCTTCTTCTACCCCTAGAAATATTTGGTTAAGTGACGACTGCCGAAGAGCTTCTTCGGATTAGAGTTTGGTGGCGAAATCACGTAGCTCTACCTTCGTGGCCGGAGATCCGTCGCGAGAAGCCTCCCTGTCTGCCACAATGTGGTTGAGTCCATAACCTCGACGACCACAATCGCATGGAGTTCAGGAGTCCATCCAGATCTTCAGGTACCCATCCTATCCTCCGCATTTTCTCTTTTGATTCCGTTCATTCAACATAGCTGTGCCGCACACCCTGTTATCCGCATCCATACGTTCAGATCGACCCTACATCTCACTCTTCATCTTGCACGGCAGTCTGATCATCCTTGGACTCGACCCTGAGGTCAAGGATGAGGCCTAGATCTCCTCTCACCGCCTTCGTCGGAGATCAACCTCCATTCCCCTACACTTCTTTCATCTTTGTTTGCAATAAACCCTCGCCGGAGCTACGCCTCCGAGCGATGTCTCCGTTGGTGGTGCTAGTTCACACAGAGGACCACTTTAGGCTCCCTCGATGCTCAGGCGGAGTAGATCTAGGAGGATCTTGACCACTGCAATCATCTAACCATCGTCACCTCCATCGTAGCACTCAATCAGACGCGCGACACCGTCACGACGCTACATGCCCCTTTGGTGGGCTCATCGGAGCAGTGGATTGCATCCATTGCCCAATCTATGTTTGCCCAGGAGTTGTTCTTCCAATGCCCTCATCTACCATCCGATCGGCCTCCACCTCCAGATCACATCTCGACCGCCGACAGAAGCAGCTTTTCCACCGTTGGATCTGACACCATCCAACCCCACGTCCCCGATATTCTGTGGCCGTCAGATCTGCATCTTCATAAGATTAGGCCCGTACGCTATCGCTTGCACCCAAGCCCCCACGTGTCCCCACGTGACCCACACACCTGCGAAGGGTATATTTCCCTTTTATCCATGTATCTTTTTGTATTTCCCTTCTGTCAAGAAATAAAAAGTGTAGATTCAACATTTGCTGCTTGTACCTTGCAGTTTGGCATATTTGCATTTTAGTCCTAATTGACTTGACTCACGTGCTGTCTCATGTGTGTAGATAGTGTATCTGCATTATATATCCCCATGTTTTTTACTATTATTAATTGAATAGATTTTTCGGATATTTGCAGTTATACCCCTGTACATGTGAATATTCAGCATGCACGTTTTTGATTGGACCTTTTACATAATGGGCTCGGAACTTTTTATATGAGTTAATATTTGGCCTGAAACTTTAGTATAATTGTAAAGAGGTCCCTAATTGCTGTGTATGCTATTTTCAATCAAATAATTACCTAATCAACTCCAAAAATGCCACAAAAATTACTACTAGCTCTTGATAACACGTAATATTTATGGTAATTTTTGTGAATTAATTTAGTTTGATCTGATATTTTCTAAAAATCAAAAATCATAAAAAGTGTTCTGATTATTTTATAAAATACCTAAAAAATAAATATTTTTTAAAATTACAAAAAAATTAGTGTGTGCTTGTCTTTATGTGTTATTTTTGTTGCAAAATCTTTTCCTAAAACACTAAAAATCTCAAAACCCTTGAAAACTTATAAAATTATAAATTCTAAAAAAAGGAAAAAATATAGTTGCAGTTTCTGTTGTTAGATAATTTAATTTAGTTTCTCATAAAAATTACGTCCAAGGAATTAGAGCATTTTTAGCATTTTAAATCTGCCTTTTAGTCTAGGCTGTACATTGTTGTCCCTGTTTACCTTTCTTTGATTTTTATAAAATCATATAAAAATTGGAAAATCTCATAGAATTACCAGAAACACCTTAATGTTTGAAAAATATAAATATATTTTTGTTTATTATTTTTGAGCATTTTTGACCCTTAATAAAAATTGTGAAAACTTGCTTGTTCTTTATTTCCTTATTTTGTTTTCTTATTTTTAAAATATAAAAGAAAATTGCAAAATTAAAAATTATAAAATATGCTTTATTTCTCTATTTATGACTACTTCGGACATTTCCGTGCTCCTTGAATTCGACCCTGGTCACTATACCATGTTAAATAAATAGCAGAGACCGCTAACATTGATTTTGTGCTTTGATTGTCTGATTTGTGTGATCTTAATTTTTTGTGATTGACCGAAGTGATTGGTTGAGAACGACTTGTGATTATATTTCCATCTTAGCCGATCTATATCTTCGTGTCATCAATGGCATCGTTGTCAGGGAGCACGGCTTAGTAGTCTTTTCAAGATTTTCTGCCTATTTTATCTCTATTTGTTATAAGTTCTCTCTGACCAGTTTTCTGTTTCTCTTTACATGCGAGCAACCGTCGGAGGATTCTTTGGAGGAGACATGTGCCCGAGGAGGAGCCGAAGCAGGGCGGGAGGCAATTGTAGCTTCTAGAGAATAGATAGAGTAGTTTTATTTTCAGCACTTTATTATTGTTGTAATAATGCACGACCATCAAACTCTTCTGGACATGAGGCATATTGGGGTATGTTTCGTCGAGCACCGGTGTGCTCAGGGGAACTCACCGTAGTTTTCACTGGTCTTGTTTTCTCGCTTTTTATTTCTATTTGATTCTCGAAGATTTTGGTCCCTAGACTTAGGAATTTCTCTGGTTGTGACCTAAATAATTAAGGCCCAATCCCTAACTATTTACCTACACCTATTGTTTGTAATTGGGCCTTATTAAAAAAATCATTAATAAAAAGTTAACTTGGTTGATTGAGAGGTCACGCGACGCAGAGGTCGTATACAACACTGGCAAGATCTGTTGCCGTAGACACCGATCGACATCCGAGATCAGACATCTACCTCTGTCTCTCTGATCAATTAGCTAATTGTTCTCCATGATTAGAAATTGCTTGTTTAAGGCCATTTCCTTCTTGCATTGTTTAGATTAGTTTAAATTCAATCTTTAAATTTATTCACGAATCATCCTGCATGTAGAGTGCTGGTGACAAGTATGCATTTCTGACTTTGAATGCATTATAATGTTTGATCTCGCATCGACTTTTTCGATTTCCCCCCTGTTTTTGAACTTAAAATAATCAAGAGATTGAAAATTTCTTTAGGCATTTGTTTGTTATTGAAAAATACCATAAAAAGAGAAATCATAAAATTGGATCTGCTAATAAAACTTTATATTAAAATACACAACTTAAAAATCTTTTTTGGGAGAGTCATCCCCTCCTTGTTTGGTTTTCTTATGCGAGAGAGTGACCCGCACACTAGGTTAGAGCCACATTTGAACTCTCATTAGACTACTGGTCTTTGGGTTAGTCGTTCTCCAGTAAGGATCTCTCCGATCTCCAGTAAAGCGGGCCGCGACATCCTTAGTAGAGCGAGTTGATTAGGTAGCCGGTAAATGGTCCGCAACTTGTACTAGATTGGAAAGGTCCAGCTTTGGGATTGAGCCAATATCTTGGGAGCATCGAGTTCCTAAAAACTCGCTTAATCATTCCGCAAGACTGAATTATCACCTAATTAAAATTGACAAGATAAAAGACCGAACCTTTATGGTCATCGGCTCTCAGCATCGAGTAGGTGAATTGGCGATTTGACTATTGATCTTATTTGTTTCTAGATCCCATCCACATTTCTTCCACACCACGATGATGGGCCGGAGGTCCCTTAGGCTGCCTTTGACAACATTGCTTTTGAGCACTCCAACCCACTCATCTAGGGAGGTTCAGGAGAGCCCAGACCTGCTCTCTGAACCCGAGTTCAATTCCACCATGTTCCCCCTCGATCACCTTCTTCCAGTCCAGAGGTGCCCGAGCAAAGACCAGCGCAATTATTTGTTCATTTGACGACACCTGTGTTCGAGTCTTTTGCCTTTGCAGTGACTCGCGAGATGGACAGCAAAGACGGAAGCACCGATGAGCAACCCTAGGGTTCTACGTACATTTTGGATCAGGGTGCCATCAACAACACACTCTTAGCCTCCTTGGAGATGATGCAGCGACATATTCAAGACTAGGAGGCATTAATGGAAGAGGTGCGTCGAGAAGTGGCGCTGATGCGAAATGACAGAGATGAGCAGCCGAGAGAAGCTGGTGGAGAGATTCACGTAGGAGCCACTGGTAAAGGAGCTGGGGGATAGCTAGAAGACCCGGAGGATCAGCCAGGGCCATCCAGAAAACCATGACATATGAGATAGGTACACAATCCTGGTGTAGCTTTTACACACTACTGGATCCAGCTTCTTGCATTTCTGGGGGACTTCAAGCTTCCCCCCAGACCATTCATCTCTTTCCCAAATTCCGTGGGCTTACCACCGAGGAGCTGCATCTTCACCTGCAGGAGTTTGAAATGATCTGCAGCATTTTCCACGATAGATTTGTGGATTAGGATGCCATCAAGATAATGGCATTTCCATTCTCCCTAGTTGATAGAGCAGCCTACTGGCTGAAGCGTTTGGGGATATACATTACTTCGTGGGAGAAGCTCCGGATCGAGTACATGAACAAGTACTATCCACTCAGTCGGACCAACACAACGCGATCTCTGATCAACAATTTCTCCATGATCCCCAATGAGCAGTTCCATGAGACGTGGAATAGATTCTGTGAGCTCATTGACCGGTGTACACAACATGACATATCTAAGCCCAACCTAGTACATAGCTTCTATTGTGGGCTGACACCAGAGCTGCATAGGCTAGTCAATGCTTCTTGTGGGGGCTCCTATTTCGCCATAGAAGAGGACCAAGTATGGGCCATCTATAAGGAGATGGTCGAGAACTATACAGTGATGTCTCAGACGAGGCTCTACACTCAGGGGAAGCTCCTTCCCCAGGCTATGTCATATTAGAGGATAGCACGAGTTGATGCAGGTCCAGCCACTTCTTCGTCAGCAGCAGCAACACATGTAGAGTCGTCAGCCACTGACATGGGAATCATCAATGAGAAGCTAGACGACATAGAGATTATTGAGAAGAAGCAGTGCCAGGGCATGACTCAGATTGATCAGTTGGCACAGGCTTTAAGTGACCTGAAGACTCAGATCATGTATCTCCATGAGGCACATACAACTTCTCAGTTCTGTCTCAGGTCACGAGCTAATCCTAGCAGCAACTGCTCATCCCAACACTTCGCCCCATACTGACAGGTTCACTACATCCAGGCAGAGCCAGTCCAGCAGCTGCAGCACCCATACTCTCAGCCACCACCATCTCAGGACACTCAGATGGTGGTGTATCAGTAGGATCAGCCACTGGCAGTACTTCCCCCATCCTCGTACGAGCGATAGCCGTCGATGGAAGTCAACAGGATTTGGTATGACTGGCAGCAGCCCGTGATCTGCAGAGATCATTCCGGATTCAAGTGGTCTACCAGAGGTACCTCATCCCAGTAGCAGCCTCCAGCTTAGGATGGGAAGACCAGCGAACACCAACAACAACCCCACTACTTCCAGCAACCATCTTACTAGTATCAATCATGTCCTCATCCCTACCAGCAGGGACAACAATGGAGGTAGCAACCTCAACAACAATATCCTCAGCCTCCTCACAAGTTCTATCAGCCGCATTTCTAGCGAGGCAACCCGTCCAGTTCTCATGGGTCAACCTATGAGAACCCAACCCTTGATGATTTGGCTCGCCTACTCTCAGACCAGCATGCATCCTTTAGGTGGGAGATGGAAGAGTTTTGATAGGAAATGAGGGAGATCATTAAGGGTAAGGCTACCATACCCACTCAGATTGAGCCCAACCCAAACAACCTAAAGAGGAAATCTGAACAGGTACAGTTCACAGAGACCACCACTCCTAGAGAGTTATTGGGTGACATCACCGTATAAAAATTTGATGTTGATTTTGTGTCACTTTGGAGAGGTAGGATGCTAGCAGGCAGCGCCTCATCTGAGAGAAAACACCACAAGGATCCAAAAGCGCCAGACGAGGAGGATAGCAGTGCTGATGCCGCTGATGATGTTGATGACAGTGGTGCTGACGCCACCAAGGACATTGATCCAGCCAATGATATTGAGGCTGTCGCTTCCCAGATGCCACCGTCTTTCCAAATGATGCCGAGCCAAAGAGCGGTGCTGATGCCACGAAGTCCGATTCCGTGGGTGGTATTGAGATCACCACTTTTATTCCAGTTGTGTTTTCTCTTGTTTCTGTACCTTGGGACAATGTGAAAAAGAACAAAAAAATTAATAAAGGAAAGGTTTCTTCATCTTCTAGTGCATATGTGATGCACGATGATACTTGTATGTATTCCGTTCCCTCTCAGCAGCAGGAAACTACTTTTAGCCCTCTATCTGAGGAAGGCCCAACATCCCCTTCCCTCAAGCACTCCGCTTGGAGAAGGGGAATAAAAAAATCCAAAAAGAGACCAGCAGTTAGAGTTCAACCAACAGATGATAGACAGATTCTACATTCAACTGACTCTATAGGAGGAACTCGAGCACATCCCTCTCTTCCAAAAAAACATGAGAGAAAAGACCACTATTCGTAGGAAGAAGATGAACGATCGGATAAAAATCCATGTATTGATCCATGCCAACTGCTTCGCCATTCAGAACCGTCTGCCAGCCAAGAGTCTATATGCAAAAGCTCCCTAAGTCAGATGACACATTCATGAGCAGAGATTTGATCGTACTCTATTAAACAGTGGCTCTTCCATCAACCTCATTCTGACAGCCTTACTCGACTGATTCGAGTTTGGTCCTCTTTGACAGAGCAGGACAATCCTTCAGTTTGCTGATCGATCTATCAAGAGGATGAAGGGGTTGTTGAAGGATGTGGTCATCACAATTCAGGGCCTGAAATTCCCTGTGAACTTCGTTGTGTTGGATATGCAGATCCTTGAGTCTATGATAGATACCCCAATCATTTTAGGACGTCCATTCTTGGCCACAGCCAAAGCAGTGTCTGATCATGGTATCGAGAAGGTGTACTTTCATGCTGAGGGTGAAAGTATACAAATAGAAACCATCGATGAGACCAAAGCTCAAGACTTGGCATGCTCAGAGCAGTCCAACGATGTGGAGTAGACGACAAAGACAACGCGAGATGTCCACCAGGAGTGCAACTTTGTGATCACGGATGATGAAGCCGCTTGTCCAATCCTGTTTCAAGAGCCCTTATCTCATCGTCAAATGTCGTAGATTCATAGTTTATAGAAGAGGAGAGTTCTTAGAGCACACTCTTGGCAGAGGACACTTTTGAGGCTGGTGAACGTCTTCGAGATAGAGAAGCAGATTTCATCTCCTATGATTCTGATTCTGATCCCTCAGATTCAGACATAGATTGGGCAGAGTTTGATGATTTGTTACCTTGTCTGATTTCCATAGAGTCATCATCTAGGGTGGAGAGTGAGCCAGCACCGAGCATAGATGCACCAGCAAGCCCGTCTTTACTAGTTTTTCATGATCAACGAGAGTTCTTACATTCAGATATGGTTGTCGTCACTTAGACCTTTCAGAGGCTAGGGTTTCCAGCTCCTAGTTTTCCAGAAGTGAAGCCTTTGTCATAGTCGCTGAAGTATAGATTCCTTGCAGGTGAGCATGAGATGTACCCAGTCATTATCTCAGCAGATTTGACTGGAGAGCAAGAATCTTGATTAGTGGAGGTTATTGAAAGGAACCATAAGAGAATAGGATGGGGCATAGCTGATCTCCAGGTATAAGTCCGACCCTGTGCTCCCACCATATCTATCTCGAGGAGGACGTCAATCCATCGCGTGAGTTCCAGCGACGGCTGAACCTGAATCTTCAGGAGGTGGTCATGAAAGAGATATCCAAATGGTGGAGCACTGACTTTATATACCAAATCTCTGAATCCTAGTGGGTTAGTCCATTACATGTAGTGCCCAAGAAGACGGGCAACACTACAGTTATGAGTGCGTCTGGAGAGGAGATAGCTACCCGGGTACCCACTTCTTGGAGGGTCTGTTTGGACTACAAACGATTAAATCAGGCCACCAAGAAGGTCATTTCCTGTTGCCTTTTATTTATCATATTATAGAGAGGCTATCTAGGAAAAGTCATTACTTCTTCCTGAAGGATATGGAGAAATCCTCAAGCGCATCACGGAAGCGTGATCATCGTATCGAATACGACGAAGAACGACTAGTCGTACTAGTTGTTCGGTGCAGCGGGATTTAAAAAATTTTAAACCGATGAAACCACATGATCCGAGAACCATTCTCAAATCGTTTCATCTATAACCACAGCAAGTATAATGCAATACCTCTTGAAGCGTGGTTGATTGAGTCTCTACGAAAAGAGACCTCCTGTCTCAAGTCCGATCGTCGGAGTAACGACTTGCGAGCGCGGAGATGAGTCGCGGTGTCCTCGCAATCCAAGATGATCCAAGCGCGGTTGCTCCTGATCTCGTCACACGAGGTCAAGCGTCTCCTTCGTGAGTGAAGCACTCCAAGAAGACAAGGAACCGCAAAGAGTCGAAGCGGCAGCACGATGGCGCGGGCGTCGACGTTCCTCTCCACCAAGGTGGACGGCCACCAAGAAGAGAGGGAGAGAGGGCTGTCGTGTATATGAGAAAGAGAGAGAGAGAGAGAGAGAGAGTTTGTGTGCTACAATAGCATGTGTAAAGAGAGAGCCAAGCAAGCCTCTCTATTTATAGGGTTTTGGGATCCATGGATCTCAATCCATGGGACACATAGAATCAATGGATGAGATTGATTTATGTTCGTCCAATGGCTAAGATTGTTGTTGTCAAAAGCAACAAATTTAGGTTAAAATATATTTGACAAAATCAAATATAATTCATTCCTAAATCAACCCAACAAATAAGGAGAGAAGACACATGGAGATTTCATCTCCATGTGCCTTCCATGTAGGCGCACACCCACTCCAATTAGGAGTGGTGTGCCGTCCATGGATTGCATGGAGATTGCAATCTCCATGAGATTGCACATCTCCATGTAATCTCTCTTATTTATTTGCAACAAAAATATTTGGGTTTTATTTCTCAAAAATAATTCACAATTATCTTTGAGAATATTGCAATCTTGCCATGGAAAAAATTGTGAATCATATTCACAACCCAAAACAACATGTAATTCATATTGTTAATTAATTACACAATGTGTATCCAATACACATCATAATTAATCAACACATATAAATTATAATTAACTCTCTCTAATACATTATAAATCAGATTTATAATATATTATGAATAATTGGATATCTCTATCCACATTATTCTTATCCAAACTAATTAAATCACATTTAATCATATTGGATAACTTCTCATACATCATGATAATTAAATCATATTTAATTATCAAATTCTCTTTGCTTAGATCTTATGGAATTGTTCTTAAACCATTTAAGAACAATGCTATTTCTCCCCAGATACTTGGAGATAAGGACAGGGCGATTGTATTGTTCCACGTATAGTGACTTGGATGTTGAGATCATATCTCAAATCCAGATCCTATGGACCTCCCACTGATGCTTGATCAAATCAAGACCGTAGACTTAATCTTCTCATTGCTTCTGAATCTCATTCAGATCAATGTCCAGTTCATGGACTAAGATTAGGTCACTTCTCTAATGAGAGGAGTCACTAAAATCCAAACCTGTTTCATCACTCCCTCGGAATGGAAGCGTCATGGTTATACAATCGTATATGATCAAATCACCCTTCAGGTATTCCTAATACCTGCACATCCTACATACTGGAAGACTCATGATCATCCTGAAGATAAAGATCACTTTTACACTGTCATCTTCAGGGTTAGATCATTAAGTTTCTCAATCTTGGTCATCGGGATTTGGTATAGATCATATGCTTTCACAAAGCATATATCTTACCTTCAAATTCATGTCATGCTTCCAAAGCATGACGACCATGCATGGAATTTGTTTAGTCCCAATACCTCATGAGTGAGCTCGTGTCTCCCGGTTCACAAGTGAACCTGTATGATCCCTTTGAGAGATCGTATTACTCATATGTCCTTACATGCACACCAGCTCGCCGGTATATAGACCTTGATTAGGTCATCAACCTATTGGTCTGCCAAATGTACATACTCAAACATATAGCAATACATCTGTCTCTAGTCAGAGGATGCATGCCTATGTTGTGACAGTATTCATCGTAGGTCTTTGGTTATCTCGATCTCGTCAAGTCAACCTATTGACTTAACTAACCTGACACCTCTGAATCACTATTCCTATGCAGAGGACCTGCATCAAGAGGTCAGTCAGATATCAGTCATATGAGATAGGATTGCCATCTCCTACTCAGACTGGAGATCATCACTTAATGATCATTTGATGATGCTTGATGAGTCCTCTATCTAACTCCTTAGATATTCATCCAAGCATCAGCCTCTATGATCCATCCAATGGATCAACAGCTGTATGATCATCAAGTTGGCCATGGTACATAACCCTTATTGTACAGAGGGACCCTATAGTGCATTCATTCATTAATCTCAGAAAGGGGAGTGAAAAATAATCAATAATTTTCATTGATAATTTATTTATTACAATAACATTTATTGTAGAAATGGTTCGCCCGGGGCTCACATTGCTAACACTTCCTTGATGGATACTCCGGATACAATCAGGTAGCCATAGCGCCCGAAGACTAGGATAAAATGACATTCACCTGTCTGTTTGAGATGTACGCTTTCGGACAGATACCCTTTGGTCTATGTAACGCCCCGGTGACATTCCAAAGGTGCATGCTGTCCATCTTCTCAAACATCGTGGGTGATTGCTTGGAGGTCTTCATGGATGACTTCTCGGTCTAGGGCGACGTGTTTGACTCTTGTCTTGATTGCCTAGATTGAGTGCTTTAGCACTGCATTAAGGTGCATTTTGTTCTATCTTGGGAGAAGAGTCACTTCATGGTGAGTCAGGGGATGGTTCTTGGTTATATCATCTCCAACAGAGCATGGAGGTTGATCCGACCAAGGTGGATATCATCACGAAACTCAATCCACCGTACAACCTACAACAATTGCGATATTTTCTGGGGAATGTCGGTTTCTACCTATGTTTAAATTATGAGTTCAGCAGGATTGCCCAACTGTTGACTAATCTGCTGACAAAAGATACCGAGTTCATTGTAGATAATAAGCGTCTTGCGTTGTTTGAGACTCTCAAGAACCTAGTTGTTGAAGCTCCTGTCCTTCAGCCACCTGAGTGGTCTCTCCAATTCGAGATCATGATGGATGCCTCCGATTTTTCCATAGGGGCCGTGCTAGGACGGAGGAGGGAAGGATTACCATTTTCCATTCACTACGCTAGTCGTACATTGGATTCCTTTCAACGGAACTATACTGTCATGGAGAAAGAGATGCTAGTCGTAGTATTTGCCTTGGACAAGTTCAGATCTTATATTCTTGGATCCAAAGTGTCTGTCTATACATATCACACCGCCATCAGGTACCTTATGGCAAATAAGGATGCCAAAGCTCGATTGACTAGATGGATCCTTCTACTCCAGGAGTTTGATATTGCGATTAGGGATAATCCTGAAGTTAAGAATGTGGTGGCGGATCATCTCTCCAATTTGGAAAATCTGGAAGAAAACCGAGCAGATTGATCCTATTATAAATACCTTTCCAGATGAGGAGATCCTTGAAATCGCCTTGCTCCCATGGTACGTTCGCATTGTGAACTATCTTTTTGCTAATAATGTTCCACAATGTTGGCCAGGTAGCGACTTGAGACTCGCGAAGGCCAAGTCTTACCATTGTTAGGATCCCATCCTTTAGATTGAAGAAGGGGATAACATCTGATGTCGGTGCATTCCTTAGGAGGAGAACCACAACGTCCTCACATACTGCCACAAGCTTGAGGCAGTAGTACATCATTCTGGGAGGAGAACAACATAGAAAGTGCTCCAATCTAACCTATGGTAGCCTACCCTCTTCAAGGATTCTGATGAATTCGTGAAGAGGTGTACTTACTATCAGAGGATGGGCACCTGTGGACAACGTGATACGATGCCGATGCAACCCATTCACATCTGTGAGGTTTTTGATGCATGGGGCATTGATTTCATGACTCCATTCCCTAAGAGAAAGATTTGAGTACATTCTGTTAGATGTTTATTATGTGAGTCATTGGGTTGAGGCCATTCTTGGCCAACCACAGATGCCAAGACTGTTCGCAGATTTTTGAGGAAGAATATCACTTCACAGTTCGAGGTGCCTAGAGTTTTGATATCTGACGGGCGATCTCATTTTATCAATGACAAGGTAAAGGCCCTTGCTAATAAGTTCAGCATAGACCATCGAGTAGCCACTCCATATCGTCCTCAGACAATGGTCTTGTTGAAGTATCGAACAAGGAGATCAAGACGATACTGCATAAGGTAGTCCGCCTAGACCGAAAGGATTGGTCACAGCTTTTGGACTCAGTCTTGTGGGCATATTGGACTTCCTTGAAGACTCTTTTGAGTACGTCTCCCTTTCGTCTCGTAAGCCATGCCATTTATTGATGAGCCAAAAAACCGCGAGCAACTAAGGGAGATAAATAACTCAGGTCGTTGCGACCTCAATCACTCGCAAATCGAACTCAACAAGAAAATGTAGGAACCACCAAATAAAGAGATAGATCAATGAAAATCAAGTAGTGGTCCTCGCTAATTTTATTAACCTGGTATAGCGACCAGGGTCGGACTCAAGGAGCACGGGATGGCCGAGACGGCCCACGAAGTACTTGGAATCGAAAAAGAAGGAAGAAATCATTTTTGGTGGATTTTACTTATTTTTATTTTTTTTTGTGTTTTCAATTTTGTAAGAAAAGGGGAAACTAAGCAAACTCAATAATTTATTAAAAGACCTAAAAATGCACAGAAAATTCAAATAAAATTATTTTTGTGTTTTTAATGTTTTAAAGTGTTTTTGGTGAGTTTTTCAGAATGTTTCAATTTTTACTTGATTTTCTAAAAATCAAGAAAGAGGAAAAATATGGGTTACTATGCAACCAGACTTGAAAGATCAATTAAAAATATAAAATTGATTTATAAAAGTCTGGAAGCACTTTTTATGAAGAATATATATAAAAACTAAACTACAGAAAAAGAGTTTGCATTTTTTTTGATTTTTATAGAATTTTTAATGATTTTATAAGTTTTTTAGGGTTTTTCAATTTTTAAGGGTTTTATAAATCCAAATAAGCTCAAAAATGGAAAGAAGCTAGAAAACAATAAAATTAACTAATTTATTTTTTTAGAATTTTTAAAGAAGTTGTTATATTTTTCTTTGATTTTCTTTTTCAAACAATAACAAAAATGCGTGTTTTTGATTTTTTAAAATAGTAAAAAGCATGAAAAATGTCCCAAAAAATTAGGGAAATTTTTACACAGTGGCAGGAGCCACGTGTCCAAATTTTCACCTAATTTGGATTTGATTTGATATTTTATTTAATAAAAACAAGGCACACAACAAGGAAGGACCTAATTGCAAAGAAACATAGTTCCAAGACTAAATTATAGAAAATCAACAAAGTCCAGGGTCTGGAATGCAAAAAGCCCATAAAAGCACGCACGTGGCACATGGTTCAGACAGAGAAGGGCATAAGTGTAATTCATATTTAAAAATATTCAATCAGTGAAACGGAGGAAGTACAAGGTGAAACATGCAAATATCCCAAGTCCTCACGTGTTGATGCACGTGGCTCACATAAACAAGGACTAAATTGCAATTAAAATAAATCTAGGGTCCTAACTGCAATTGTTCTTGAAATAAAAACAACGTACTAAAATATTTATAGGACTGATTGTAAATAACAAAAGGACATGGGCATAAGTAAAATTACCCCTTTATTATGATCGGATGGACGAGGAAGCGCCACATAGAGATCTGATGGCTGAGAACTGATGACGCATCTTTGTCGATGAACGGTCCGGATCAAGCCCAGATGAATATCGGATTGCTGATATCTCCTCACGAACGGATGGACACGATCTAGTCAGGCGCGAGGGGGCTGATCGAACGATAACTGGACCTCCTCCAAGAATAGCTCGCCGACGAACTTTGCTGGCTCGATACGCGCGGTGAAGGAGTCCTCAGATGCTGCTGATATCGGTGAAATGAAGCTCGGACTCTTCCGCAGCTGATGGGCACCTCCGATGAGACCGAGAAGCTCCGGGGAGCTCCGGCGACGAAGGAGGAGCAAAGATCCCGTGCTCGAACCATTGGACCCTCAAATGGGTCTCTTTGACCTGCAAAACAGCACAACAAGACTCCTGGGTCGAGGGCAAAGTGCCTCGACCCTGTTAGGGGTGGAATGGGTGGTCAGATGGGTTGGAGCGTGGTCTTCAGCAAAGCGGCGGCGGAGGAGACTCGAGCCTTGGTTCTTGGGCAAACCAAGGTGATAGGAGGTACGGAGAATGTAGGGAGAAGTCTTGTGAGTGTGAATCGGAGGTCGGGTGATCGAATGGGTGATTGGGACGGTGTGAATCGACCGGCGACGACTGGCGGCACAAATGGGCATAAATAGAAATTAGGCTAATCTAGAAGGAATCGAGGATACCTAGTAGCTGAGGTCGACTGTGGATGAGACGCGGGGTCTTAGGGGGTCTTCGCCTCAAGGAATCGTCGGGGTCCGAGGCTGGCCACACCTTGCGGTGGCGCACGACGAAGAAGCTCGCCGGATCAGTGGTCGGGCCACTCTCTCCTTGCTGCAACACTGCCCTCGGATAGCTGTCACTCTAAGGAGGGTAATGGAGGTCCTGGGATGGAAGGGCAGAGACAAAAGATCGAGTGGAATTGTGGCCGGAGGTGAGGCTATATAGTGGGAAGGGTCAGTCTAAATGGAGTCGGGTAGGGATGCTCGAAGCATGGATCCCTAGATTCAACCCCGGGCGAGGGTCTCGGATGAATCAAGCGTAAATGGAGCCCGGGGTTTCGATGGAAGCCCGGGGTTTCGATGGATGGTGGTCGGATCGATCCTACAAAAATCAGAGAAATAGGGTCGGGGGCAAGATCCGCGGATGAATGGTCCAAGGGGGGGGGTTGACCGGGGTCAACAATCCTCCATGGACCAATCACAAGCCACCATTTATTAATTATTTGAAAATTCAATTAAAATAAGTAGATGATTTTATTTTTAAAACTTTTCAACATGAAAAATGTTTATTTTCTTTCAAAGTATTTTTTAGTGATTTTTAATTATTTTTTTGAAAAATAAATAATGTATTTACATTATATTATTATTATATATAGGTATATATACATATGTATTTTTTATTTTTATTTTTGATTGTTTATTTTTGCACAATTATTTATATTTAAGTTATTTACAACATAAAATTTGGAATAAAAATGTATTTTTATTTTATTTTTATGATTTATTTACATTGGTTGAATAAATTGGTTTATATACTTATGTACATGGTATATATACAAGGTGGGAAATGATTATTATTTTTTTGTTTTTATTTTTTTGATTTTTTATTTTATTTATTTACACCATAAAACATAGAGTATATAAAAATATTTTTATTATATTTATTAATTATTTAAAAGGAGAAAATAAATAGGCATTTTACTTTATATACATATTCTATGTACACTGATGAGAGAGAATTTTATTTCTTTTATTTTTTTAATTTTTCCATTTTTATTTTAGTTTTATTTTTACAAATATGTACAAATATGAGAAACACTTTTTAATTTTTATTTTGAGGAAAATAACTTTATTTAAATACATGAGGGTATATACATACATGACTAACCTTATCTCTCTCTACTTGGGTTCTTTTGCGGTCAGGCCCATGTTGAGCCCTACCTTGGGATTAGGTCACTCAATATTTATTCTAAATATTTCCCTCTTTTTCTTGTGTTTCTTTATTCCTTTATTTTTATACAAAATCATGCTAATTATGCACATTTACAAGATGCATGTATGTTGACAACTTATGGTATTTACACACATTTACATGGTATTTTGCTCAAGTTTCTAGCTAAAATAAAGAAATAAGGAGTGATAAATGGGGATTCATCATTTACTTGTTGAAATTAAGCATAAGTCACTATGGGCTGTCACTGAGATATTATTGGATCTATAGAGTACAATAGATCAAAGAAAGGCAGAATTGGAATCCCTGGAGGAGTTTAGAGATACAGCCTTTTCGAGCATCCTACAATATAAGGAGCGATAAAAGATATGGTATGATTCTTATATCAACCATATATAGTTTGAGCCATATTAGAGAGTATGATTGTTTGATGTCAGGCTTAGATTAATTCCAGGGAAGTTGTAGAGTAAGTGGAAGGGACCATACCGAGTTCGAAAGGTACATGACAATGGTAGTATCGACATATATGATTTGTCATATGAGTCCATCTTTTGTGTCAACGGTCACCACCTAAACCATATCCAGATCATGATCCACTAATTGTTGACGTCGTTGATTGGGCATCCGACCGACTAGGGTTAAGTATCAAGATAAATCAAGGTCGTTGCGACCCTAATCAACCAATCGGGCTCAACAAGAAAAATAGAAACCACTCAGAATAAATCAATCAAAACAAGGAAATGCTAGAGATCTCCGCTATTTATTTAACCTGGTATAGCAACCAGGCTAACTCAGGAGCACGGAAATGTACGAAGTAATCGAAATCAGGAAATAAAATACGTATTTTTGTGGTTTTCAATTATGCATTTTATATAATTTATAAATCAAGGAAAAAGGCAACCAATGAAATAAAAACAACAAGGGAAAATTAAGCCTTTAGAATTTTTATTAAGGTAAAAAATGCTCAAGATTCAAAAATAAAAATGTTTTTATATTTTTCAAATATCAAATATTTTTGGTGATTTTATGGGACTTTTCCAATTTTTATTTGATTTTATCAAAATAAAACAAGATTAAAATAGTGAAACAATGTACAACCAAGACTAAAAGGCAAGGTTAAAATAGTATAAATGCCTTGACATGCTGGTGATGATTTTTTATGAAAAAGCAAATAAATATATCTAATTATAGAAACTGAAATCTAACTATATCTAACCATTGGGTTTTTACAATGATTTTTAAGGAGAAAAAGGTACCGGAATTAAAGAATACAAAAACAAGCAATCCCTAATTTTTTTTATAATTTTTAAAGCTATTTTTATAATTTTTATGTATTTAATAAAATAGACAGGGCTCATTTTTAAGGTTTTGGAATTTTAGAAAATATTTAATAAAACTAAATTAATTCACAAAAATTACCATAAGTATTACGTGTTAGCAGGAGCTAACTTTAATTTTTATGGAATTTTTGGAGTTAATTTAGTAATTATTTGATTGAAAATAACACATACAACAAGTAGGGACCTAACTACAATTATGAAAAAGTTTCCACGCCAAACTATAATACATATAAAAAAAGCTCCAGGTTGAGCTTGCAATCTGTCCACTTAATTCACGCACATGCTCAAAAATACGCATATAGGGGTATATATGCAATAACCATAAAGTTTCTTCTGCAAACATAACATCTATAAAGCTCAAGGATAAATCATGCAAATAACCCATAACTCATGTGTACATGCATGTGTCTCAGGTTCGGGAGGAAAAAATGCTAATACTGAAAACATGGGGTCCAAACTGCAAAATGTTTACGCTACAACTTTAT
Source organism: Ottelia alismoides (assembly GCA_037367405.1). Taxonomy (NCBI): domain Eukaryota; kingdom Viridiplantae; phylum Streptophyta; class Magnoliopsida; order Alismatales; family Hydrocharitaceae; genus Ottelia; species Ottelia alismoides. Next base: position 612,823 of record JAZKJV010004344.1, on the reverse strand, counting down.
TTTTAGGACTAACTAAAAAAGCATAAACGTACAGGGTAAAAGAAGAAATATACCATATAGGGGCACATGGCGCACACGGGAGGCCTCATGGGTGTACGGCTCTGATCATTTACCACCTGCTGATCTGATGGTGCAGAAGCTGTCGCTGACGTGCGACTGGATTTGACGTTGTTGCTCTGATCTAACAGCCACAACAACTTTCTGTCGGGCGGCTCTGATGCAATCTAGCAAGAGACAGAGGGATCCAATGACAAACGAGGATGTAAGAAGAACAACCTCTAGGTGATCTTCGATCGGTGAGTGGAGAAGATCCACCGGGTCGATGAGCTCACCAAAGAGGTCTGGAGTGTCATGGAGGTACTCCGCGTCCGATGGCGAGCTCTGATGTGATGGAGAACGACCAGATGACCGCCACGGTGAAGGTGCATCTGGGGATGCTCCACTTGAGAGGTCGAGGGCCAATGGGGGTCTACCGTGTGATCAATGACCTACAATGGGGACGCTACTCGGAGGTGTAGCTTCGGCGAGGGTTATTGCTTGGTGAAACACATATAAGCAAGTGTGGATGGAATTAGACTCCCAACGAAGGTGAAAGAAGGGAGTCGCGACCCTAATCCTGACTAGAAGGTTGAGACTACAGATGATCAAGCTGCATTACAAAATGGAGGGCGACGAGTAGGTTCGATTGATAAGGATGGGTGCAGATAACGGGGTTCGGACCAGCTGGTCGGAGCAAGTGAACGTGCGACGGAGGTGGAATACAAGATCAAAGCGAACTAGAAACTAGAGGGGATATGATGGATACCTGAAGATCTGGGATAACACCTAAGCTCCAGGAGATGACGGTTGTCGAGGTGATGGCCACAACCGGGCTATGGCTGGCCCAGGAGGCTGAACGTGGCGGAGGTCCAGCCACATGAATGAGCTGTGAGAATCCAACCACCAAACTCCGATCCGAAGGTGGTCTCCGGTTGCTGTCACTCAACTGGAGGTCACTAGGGGTGGAAGAAGTGGAGAGGCACGAGCTGAGGTGCTGTGGAGGCGAAAGAGATGCTTTATAGGATGCTCGAGGGTCTAGAAGGACCAACAGAAGCACAAAACCCTAAAGTGATCCGGATCAACCAAGGAACTGGGGAAGATGTCATATGTATGAGGTTTATCAGGTCCAAGTCTTGAGGAAAATGGAGCTCGGAGTCGGGCTGGAGAAGGAGGAAAAGAAGGTCCGGTGAATAGGGTCGGGTCGGGTCAAGTCTGGAAGAGGGCATCGACCCGTGGTCAACATCGGGTCACGACCAATCAGAAAAAAGGCTTTTAAAAAATATTTACAAAATCATTAAAAATAATAAATAAATTCCCCAATAAAAAGTGTTTATAATGAAATATTTTTATTATTATTTCAGACCATTTTTCTGTGATTTTTAATTATTTTTATGAAAAGTAATTAATCAATATACCGTATATAGTATTATATACATGTATAATATACCTATGTATGTTATTTAAGTATTTTTATTTTTTTATTTTGATACAAATACCTTAATTTTTTATTTTATTTATGTTCAAAACATTTTTAGAGGTACACAATACACGTATTTTGTACAAGTGAGAGAGGATTTTATTTTATTTTTCCAATTTTTAATTTTGGTTTATTTCTAGGAATATATCCAAGGAGGTTGAATTTTTTTATTTTATGAAAAATAATTATTTGCATATTTAGATAATATATACACATAGAGTAGGCCCCATCTCTCTCTACTGATTTTATTTGGCGATCAAGTCAATGCTTGGTCTTCTCTTGGGATTCGGGTCACTCTATATTTACTCTAAATAACTCCTTAGTTTTTCTTTTCCTTTATTATTTTGTTTTTCACAAATACATGCTAAATATACAATGTTAACACATGCATGTTGAATGCTAACTTATTATATTTACACATAATTAGATGATGCTTTACCAAGATAAATAGCTAAAATAGAAGAATCAAGAGTGAGAATCTAGGATTCATCACCCCCTATACTTTATCTTTGCTAGTCCCTTAGCAAACACTTATTTGAAAAAGAAGTGAAAAAGAAAGAAAAGAAAAAGAAGGGGAATCAAGGTTGATTATTAAATTTGTCTTCATTAAAATGAAGTATGGAGCTCAGTCTGACCTTTGGATTATTAGTTAGTCGGAACCTTATTTGGACTTAAGTTTAAGACTCAACAACCTCTATGTTCCACTAATCTATGGTCAGGACTCCTCATTAATCTAGATCAGAACAAGTCTGCATACACAAACTCTAATGACCATAAATCTTTCCTAGTATAATGTAAGTGATGGTTAGCTTCCCACCTTAGAAATGACCAGACAACAACCTCCTTCAACAAGGTAACTCTAATTACCTAGTCAAGAATCTATTTCCTCAACCAGCTCAAGAAGAGGGGGTAAGAAGAGAGTGGACCATGGACAATGTAGCTACGCATCCCTGGTCTGTAGGCTTCATGAGATGAGAAGGTGTAACATAAGCTTTACTTTATTTGACTAAATACACTCTAGCAGGCATTTTATTTTCAATCAGGCTCGCAACTTTTTTGGAGTTTTTCTTTCTTTTTGCACTTTTTCTTGATGTGCATATGTACAACATATCTACATGGTGCAACATATATACATAAGGAATTTTTCTTCTTGAGCTATTAGACTATCCCTCTTTTGAAGCATTATTGCAACCCACAACTCTTGTCTTTAGACCTCAACAATGCCAGACCAAGTTGAGGCGCACTTCCCTCCCTAAAGGAAGATGAGAGGTTCCACATAGAAGTACTACCCTCGTATGCTACCCAATCCAAAGGAAACTACCTCCTCATCACCTCATCTGTGTGGAGCTGAGTGTAAAGTTCTGGTCCAAGTAAAGCCATTATCTATTAGAGTCATGTGTGCGTTGTTAAATGTTCTACTTAGGCTCATCAAGATGACATGTGAACATAGCCTAGTAGACTCAAAGAATTAAGTCACCAATGGACCTGAAAAGTCATAACCCTAAATCCTATAAGGCACATTTGAGAATTAGGTGGATTAAAATCTTAACCAAGCTCCATTTTCCAATTTAATTCTAAACTAGTTTAAATCTCAACTATGATTCAGAAGAATGTACAAATATTTACAAAAATAATTTTGCAAATTTTTTTAGAATGTGCAAAATTTTTTAAAATATTTGAATGCATGCATGAATGCAGAAGTTTTGCTAACTATTTACAAACATTTACATAAGGGTTTTTGCAAACTTTTATTTTTTCAAACATTTCACCAAAATTTTGTACTATATACATTATTTTGATACAAAAATATTTACAAACTTTTCACAATAAAAACATTTTTACAAAGATTTGTACACAAATAATTTTTATAAATAACTATGTTTGTACAAGAAGGAATTTTATGTACAAAAAAAGTTTATTTTTTTGTAATTTTTAGGCTATGGATTTTAGCCATTTTATTTATAGATACACTCACACGTAGTACGAGTTATGGCTAAAGTATATATATAATATTTACGACACCCCCCTGTATTTAGCTTGAACGATGTCCTCAGTGAGATCAAAGAGCAATGACGAAGACATACCTCTTGATTAGTAGGGAAGTGAAAAGAAAGGCTATACTACAATGACGAACAGAAGAATAGAAAGAATAGAGCTTGATGATTCCCACTGTACTTAGGATCAAGTGATCGTAAGTATAACATACTATTAACAACGGGAAAAACCCAGTGAGCGAATGTACAACGTCTAACTCCCCTATACTTAGGGTAAAATATCACTAAGTATAGGCAGCAAAACATAGGTAAAAAGAATCAAAAGAACAATAAAAAATCTGACACCCCCAACACTTAGGGTAATGTATACCCTAAGTATAGCATAATCATAAGATGCAAATGGGGTATTAGACTAAAGAATTAGATGATATGGATATTTGGATCTATACATGGTGGAAGAATAATGATAATCAGGCATGATATGCAAATGATCTGAGTCGAATACCACATCTCATGCAAAATGAATAGTGGCGACGTCAACGATCGTCGACTCATGATCTAGATATGATTTGTGGCGCTGACCGTTAACAGAAGGTGGACTCAGATGACATCTCATTTATGTCGGTACTATCATTGTCATGCAGCTTTTGGACCAGGTATGGTCCTTTCCACTTACTCTGTAATTTCCATGAAATAATCTAAGCCTGTCATCAAACAACCATACTCTTTGATCTGGATCAAACTGCTTATGGCTGATATGAGAATCATGCTATATCTTTACTAGCTCCTTATACTGCAGGTGTTTGAAAAGGCTATGTCTTTAAGCTCCTCCAGGGATGCCAATTCTTCCTTCCTTTGATGACCTATGCTCTCTGTATCCAGTAATATTTCCGTGACAACCCATAGTGACTTATGCTTAATCTCGGCAGGTAAATGGCATGACTTTCCGTAAACGAGATGAAAGGAAGATGTACCCAAAGGGGTCTTGAAGTAAGTCCGATATGCCCACAAGACCGAGTCCAAAAGCTGTGGCCAATCCTTTCGTTATGGGTGGACTACCTTCTGCAATATCATCTTGATCTCCCTGTTCGATACTTCTGCAAGACCATCAGTCTGAGGATGATATGGAGTGGCAACTCGATGGTCTATGATGAACTCATTAGTAAGGGCCTTTACCTTGTCGTTGTTAAAGTAAGACCCCCCGTCAGATATCAATACTCTAGGCACACCGAACTGTGAAATGTTATTTTTCCTCAAAAATTTGCAAACGATATTAGCATCTATGGTTCAGGCAGGTATGGCCTCAACCCAACAACTCACATAATCAATAACCAATAGAATGTACTCAAATCCCTAACTCTAAGGGAATGGACAAACGAAATTGATGCCTCATGCGTCAAAAACCTCACATAAGTGAATGGGCTACATCGGCATACATATCACGCTGTCCACAAGTGTCGATCCTCTGACAGTCAGTATGCCTCTTCACGAATTCAACAGAATCCTTGAAGAGGGTAGGCCACCATAGGTCAAGTAGGAGCACTTTCTACGATGTTCTCCTCTAAGAATGATGTCCTCCTGCCTCAAGCCTGTGGCAGTATGTGAGGATGTTGTGGTGCTCCTCTTGAGGAATGCACCGATGCCATACACTATCCCCTCCATCATGATAAAGAATGGGATCCTCCCAATGGTAAGACTTGGCCTTTGCGAGGATGGTCTAAAGTCATTGCCTGGGCCATCTTGTGGAACTTTCTTGGCAACAAATAGTTCGCAACGTCGGCGTACCATGGAAGAGAGGCGATAGCAAGGATCATCTCATCTGTGAAGGTCTCTGTAATGGGATCAGTCTGCTCAGATTCCTTAAGATTTTTCAAATGGGAGAGATGATCCGCCACCACATTCTTGACTATAGGATTATCCTTAATCTCAATATCAAATTCGTGGAGTAGAAGGATCCATCTGGTCAATCGAGCTTTGGAACCTTCTTTGCCATGAGGAACTTGATGGCGGTATGATCAGTAGAGATAGTCACTTTGGATCCTATAATATATGATCGGAACTTATCCAAGGAAAAACTGAAGGATATGGGGAGATCCTTAAGCACATCACAGAAGCGTGAGAATCGCATCGTATGCGATCGAGAGCGACTAGTCGCACTAGTTGCTCTAGCTAGCGAAAATTAAAATTTTTTCATGTGACGAAACCACACATGATCCAAGAACACTTCTCGTATCATTTCGTCTAAACCACAAACAAGTAATAGGATTACCTCTTGAAGAGTGGTTGCGATCGAGTCTCTAAACGAAGAGACCTCCTGTCTCAAGTCCGATCCGACGGAGCAGACGCTTGTCAGCGTGTTGATGAAACATGTGCTTCTTGCAATCCATGTTGGTTATCTAAGCCGCGGATCTCCTGATCTTGATACACGAGATCCAATGTCTTCTTCACGAATGAAATGCACCAAAGGAGACGGAGATCCACGAGCAAACGATCAAGCATCATAACGACGACATTGCGACGATGGAGACTCTCTCTAGGGCATCAATGCTGGACGGCCATATGAGAGAGAGAGTGGGGGTGTAGAGAGAAAGAGAGAGAGAGAGAGACTTATGTTCTCATTAGCATATGAAGAGCAAGCAATGCCCTTATATTTGTAATTTTTTGGGATCCATAGATATCAATCCATGGGCAATACAAATCCAATGGCACTCATTGATTTGTGTTTCTTATAAACGCTAAGATTGTGTTGGTAAAAACCAACAATAATAAATTTAATTTTGATTAAATATATGTTTACAAATCAACACAATTTAATCACAAAATCAAATAAACAATACGTGGAGATAATGGAAGAGAGAGTGCCTCCTTCCACGTGGAGGGGGGGGACGACCATCCTTTCCTAATAGGAGTGGTGGCCGTCCACCCCCCTCCTTTAGGAAGGTGGCATTTTCATCTTCCATGTAATCTCCAAGATTTGCAACAAATTTTGTTGCAAATTATTCTACAAAAATAATTCATAATTATTTTGTGAATATTGCAATCTTGTCATTGGAAATGTGTGAATCACATTCACAACCCAAAATAAAATGTGAATTACATTTTCAAATAATTGTCCAATGTGAATCCAATTCACATTAACATTTAATTAACAAATGTAAATTACAAATTGCTCTCTCTTATATATTACAAATCATATTTATAATATATATGATTAATATGGATAGTGCTAAATCACATTTGATCATCTTGGATCTCTATTCTGATGTGCCCAAATTATATGGATCACATTCATATTATTCACATCTTTGATAATCAAATCACATTTAATTATCTAAGATAACTCTCTTTATAATATGAATCAAATTCAAATTATTCATGACAATTTAATCACATTTAATTATCCATTTTCTCAATGCTTGGATTCTTATATCAACAATGAAATTATCCTAAACTCTTTCAAGATAATGCACTTTCTTCACGTACTCTTGGAGATAAAGACCAGGCGATTGTATTGTTCCACGTATACTGACTTGGATATTTAGATCACATCTCAAATCCAGATCTCGGGCCTCCCATAGATGCTTGATTAACTCAAGAATGTAAATCTAATCTTCTCATTGCATCTGAATCACATTCAGATCAATGTCCAGTATTTGGACCAAGATCAGATTACTTCTCTACTAAGAGGAGTCACTAAATTCCAGACCCGTTTCATCACTCCCTATGAATGGAAGCGTCATGGTTATACAATCCTTTATGATCACATCACCCTCAAGTATTCCCAATACATGTACATCCTGTATACTGGAAGACTTAGAATAAACCTAAAGTATAAGATCAATTTTTCACTCTCTACTTCAGAATTTCATCATTAAGTTTCTCATTTGACTATTGGGAGTTGGTATCGATGATATACTTTCCAAAAGAATATATCATAGCCAGGTGTTGATCATATACTTTCCTAAAGTATATATCAAACCTACAAATTCAGTCAAGCTTCCAAAGCTAGACGACCGTGCACGGAATTTGATTCTTCCCAATATCTCTAGAGTGAGCTCATGTCTTTCGGTTTAGTAACTGAACCTGTATGATCCCTTTGAGAGATCGTATTACTCATATGCCCTTGTATGCACACCAGCATGCCGGTGTATAGACCTTGATTAGGCAATAAACCTATTGGTCTGCCAAATATACATACTCAGACATATACTAACACATATGTCTCCAGTCATAGGATGGATACCTATATCGTGACAACATACATCGTAGGACTTTGGTTATCTCGATCTCATTAAGTCAATTCTTTGATGGTGCTTACACCTCCGAATCTCTATTCCCATGCAGAGGACCTGCATCACGAGGTTGATTAGATATCAGCCTAAACGAGAAAGGATTGCCATCTCCTACTATGGCAGGAGATCATCTCTCAATAATCATTTGATGCTTGATGAGTCTTCAATCTAACTCTTTGGATATTCATCCAAGCACTAGCCTCTATGATTCAATAATTGAATCAACAACTGTATGATCATCAATATGGCCATGGTACATAACCCTAATTGTAGTAAGGGACCTATTATGCAAATTAATTATTCTTCATTTCAGATCAGGGAATGATATTCGCAATAACATTTATTGTATAATGGCTTGCCATGGGCTCGCATGTCCAACAATCTCCCACTAGCCCAAAGAGCCACTAATGGGCTAATCATTAAACCCGCACTCATGTGACAATCATAGGCTATTTAAGAATATAGCTAGGTAAGTTGATCTATCACTCTGTTCCCAAGAGACTACGCCAAGTCCTTTTACGACACTTGCATATCTCCGATTAACATGTCTCGCATTCAATGCGAAAATTGCATCTTATGCAACCAATACTCAACATTGTTAGTTATAGTGTCATTGACACTTCAACTCAATAATCATTATTATAACCAGTATGTAATTTTTATCATCCTAATTAGAATACCCTTAATCCTGGAGATCTCTATCTCCTAAGGTATCCATAGTTAAGACCTTTTAGATCACTATCTATAAAGTCTTATTTTCTTGAAGATAAGACTTTGAGATCACTATCTCAAAAGTTTTGCCCTCTATGAAGATATTGTTATTATTGCAATAAAGTGTTTTATCACCATAGTAGGATTAGTAACAATTTACTACTCCCATTGCATGGTAGACATCTGGCTTTCATACATCTCTAGCATACACCTAGCTTCTCGGAACCGATGCACAAGGGCAAGCAATTTTAGCATTCACATCCTCAACTCTTTGAGGTGCTATCCCTTTAGATAGGTTAGTACCATATACTGAGGGAAAGAAGCCTTTCTTGGAATTTTCTAGAAAATAGAAATGTCCAAGGTGTACCATTAATGTGACGGACCCAATATCCTCTTCTCCTTGTTTCTGAACAACTTCAGAACTAAGATCTAAGAGGTATCCTTGAAATCATATATTGAGGTTGAAGGATATGGGTAGATCCCCAAGCGCATCACGGAAGCGTGGGCATCGTATCGAATATGACGAAGAACGACTAGTCACATTAGTTGTTCTATGCAGCGGAAATTAAAAAAAATTTCATGTGACGAAACCACGTTATCCAAGAACACTTCTCGGATCGTATCGTCTAAACCACAAATGAGTAATAGGATTTCCTCTTGAAGCGTGGTTGCGATCGAGTCTCTAAATAAAGAGACCTCCTGTCTCAAGTCCGATCCGACGGAGGAGACGCTTGCGAGCGCGGGGATGAATCGCGTGCTTCTCGCAATCCATGTTGATGATCCAAGTGGCAGATCTCCTGATCTCGACACACAAGATCCGACGTATTCTTCTAGAGCGAGCAACACCGAAGGATACAGAGACTCTCTCTAGGACATCATAATGATGATGCTGCGATGATGTAGACTCTCTCTAGGGCATCCATGGTGGACGATCATGAGAGGAAGAGAGAGGGCTCATGCGTAGAGAGGAAGAGAGAGAGACTTATGTTCTCTTGTGTGCAAAGAAGAGCAAAGGGGTGCCTCTCCTTTTATAATATTTTGGGATCCATGGATCTCAATCCATGGGACAACAGAAATCTAATGGCTCTCATTCATTGTGTTTCTTTTAATGGCTAAGATTTGTGTTGATAAAAACCAACAACAATTAATTTAATTTAGATTAAATCTATACTGATAAATCAATTTAAATCAATCCCAAATTAAATCAATCAAGCATGGAGATTATGGAATGAAGATTGTCTCCTTCCATAATATTGGATTTGGTGACAATCTTATGCTATCTTATGAGATCTCACTAGATTACATTATTCCATGGAAATCTCCAAGATTTACAACAACACTTGTTGTAAATAATTCTACAAAAATAATTCATAATTATTTTGTGAATATTGCAATCTTGCCATTGGAAAATTGTGAATCACATTCACAATCCAAAATAAATGTGAATTACATTTTCGATTAATTGTCCAATGTGATTCCAATTCACATCAAAATTTAATTAACAAATGTAAATTACAAATAGCTCTCTCTTATATATTATAAATCACATTTATAATATATATGAATAATATGGATATTGCTATACACATTATTCATATCCATGATAATTAAATCATATTTAATCATCTTGGATCTCCATTCTCTTGTTCTCAAATAATATGAATTACATTCACATTATTCATGTCTTTAATAATTAAATCACATTTAATTATCTTAGATAACTCTCCTAGTAATATGAATCATATTCATATTACTCATGATAATTAAATCACATTTAATTATCAAATTTATCAATGCTTGAATACATAATATCAACAATAAAATTATCCTGAACCCTTTCAAGGATAATGTGCATTCTCCGCTAATACTTGGAGATAAGGGCAGGGCGATTGTATTGTTCCACGTATAGTGACTTGGATATTGAGATCATATCTCAAATCCAGATCGCGGGCCTCCCATAGATGCTTGATTAAATCAAGACCGCAAATCTAGTCTTCTCATTGCTTCTGAATCACATTCAGATCAATGTCCAACATTTTGGACCAAGATCCGATTACTTATCTATTGAGAAGAGTCACTAAAATCCAGACCTGTTTCATCACTCCCTAGGAATGGAAGCATCATGGTTATACAATCGTTTATGATCACATCACCCTCAGGTATTCCCAATACCTGTACATCCTGCATGCTGGAAGACTCAGAATATACCCAAAGTATTGGATCAACTTTATACTATCTACTTCATGGTTTTATCAGTAAGTTTCTCAATCGATCATTAGGAATTGTTATCGATCATATACTTTCCAAAAGCATATATCATACCTAGGTCTTGATCATATACTTTCCAAAAGTATATATCAAACCTACAAATTCAGTCAAGCTTCCAAAGCTAGACGATCGTGCACGAAATTTGATTCTTCCCAATATCTCATGAGTGCCGGTTCAGTCAATGAACATGTATGATCCCCTTTAGAGATCGTATTACTCATATACCCTTATATGCACACCAACGCGCCGGTGTATAGACCTTGGTTAGGTCATCAACCTGTTGGTTTGCCAAATGTACATACTCAGACATATAGTAACACATCTGTCTCCAGTCAGAGGATGCGTTCCTGTATCGTGACAACATACGATATAGGACTTTGGTTATCTCGATCTTGTTAAGTCAACTCTTTGACCGAACTAATCTGACACCTCCGAATCTCTATTCCTATGTAGAGGGCCTGCATCAAGAGGTCGATCAGATATCAACCTTTAGAGATAAGTATTGCCATCTCCTACTCAGGCTGGAGATCATCTCTTATCAATCATTTGACGGTGCTTGATGAATTTTCAATCTATCCCTTTAGATATTCATCCAAGCACAAACCTCTATGATTCAATAGTTGAATCAACAACTATATGATTATTAAGATGGCCATGGTACATAACCCTAATTGTACCAAGGGACCTATTATACAAATTATTCATTGTTCATTTCAGATCAGGGAATGATATTCGCAATAACATTTATTGCATAATGGCTCGCTGTGGGCTCGCATGCCCAACAGAGGAATGGAACAACCAGATTATAAAACACTTATTATCATCCTTATATCATTCTAAATGATTAGGATATTATCTACATTTAGCATGATGAACACAACGGCAATCCCATAAGCTTCACAGGTTCATCAAGATTCTATATGAAATCATAACATTTATAATTTCATCAAATCTTATGTTCCAACTATAAGAAGATTATTTGAGTCCAAAGATGGAGTTCTTCAGCTTGCACACCTTTCTTTCCTCAGTGATGAATCCCTGGGCTACTTCATGTGAATATCCTCAGAGAGGTATTCCTAGAGAAATACAATTTTGACTCACATCTTGAAGATGCCCGAGTCAAGTTGTGTAACTAGGGTTAGCTATATTCTGATGAGTTTAAGAATGGTCATTGAAGTACAAGTCTCATCACAAGCGATGTCTTCTCTTTGGTGTGTAGCTCATGGCTACGGATCGTGCTTTGAAGGTCTCTACCTTCTCATCAGGTTCCCTTTTTCTCTTGAAGATCCATTTACACCTTAATAGGTCTTACCCATATAGGTGGATCTTCGAGGGTCCATATACAACATTTTTATATGAAGTATACTTTAGACTTTATTGCTAACATCGATCTTTCCATGCAATGATCTTCAGAAGCTTCATCACATGAAGTCAAATCATTCTCAGATTCAACTGACACATGGAATCCATCTTCAAACTTATTTGAAGAGGTATTAGTGTTTCATCTCTAATTGTCCTTTTATTTTCCAATTTTAGGAGCCTCATTATCTTCTCAAGATTAAATGAGTTCCTTCACTTCATTTTTATCTTGATTCTCAAGAGTCTCATCCTCTAAGAATCACATTCTCATAGATGATATCTTTTAAGAATCTCAAGGTCATAAAGTAGGTATCCAATACCATCCTTTATTTTCCTAATGAAGTAGCACTTTCAGGTGTGAAATTTCATCTTACTTTCTTGGAACCTTATTAAGGATATATATTGTAGTCTCTACTACATATATACCTTGGAAACTAAGAGGTAGTTATGCTAAGAATCATCATTGTTCAAATCATGTCACACATGATCCAATTGTATCTCCCTACAACTCCATTGAGTTTAGGTTTATTAGGAGGAGTGAGATAGAAATGATATACATATCTCTATAAGGTATTCCTTGAATTCATCTAATAGGTATTGATGTTGGACATGTGAGCCCATGGCGAGCCATTATGCAATAAATGTTATTGCGAATATCATTCCCTGATCTGAAATGAAGAATAAATAATTTGCATAATAGGTCCCTCTGTACAATTAGGGTAAAGTACCATGGCCATCTTGATGTTCATACAGTTGTTGATTTCATAATTGAATCATAGAGGCTGGTGCTTGGATGAATATCTAAAGGGTTAGATTGAGGACTCATCAAGCACCGTCAAATGATTGTTAAGAGATGATCTCCAGCCTGAGTAGGAGATGACAATCCTTTCTCACATAGGCTGATATCTGACCAATCTCTTGATGCAAGTTCTCTGCATGGGAATAGTGATTCGGAGGTGTCAGATAAGTTAGGTCAATCGGTTGACTTAACGAGATCGAGATAACCTAAGTCCTATGTTGAATGCTGTCACAACATAGGCATGCATCCTCTGACCTGAGACAGATGTATTACTATATGTCTGAGTATGTACATTTGGAAGACCGATAGGTTGATGGCCTAACCAAGGTCTATACACCGGCGAGCTGGTGTGCATACAAGGGCATATGAGCAATACAATCTCTCAAATGGATCATACATGTTCACTTATGAACCGAAAGACATGAGCTCACGCATGAGGTATTGGGACCAATCAAATTTCATGCATGGTCGTCGTGCTTTGGAAGCATGACATGAATTTGAAGGTATGATATATGCTTTGTGAAAGCATATGATCGATGCCAATTCCCAATGACCAATATTGAGAAACTTAGTGCTCAAACCCTAAAGAAGACAATGTAAAATTGATCTTGATCTTCAGGTTGACCATGGGTCTTCCAATATGCAGGATGTACAGGTATTGGGAATACCTGAGGGTGATATGATCATAAACGATTGTATAACATGACACTTCTATTCCGAGGGAGGGATGAAACATGTATAGATTTTAGTGACTCCTCTCGGTAGAGAAGCAATCTGATCTTGGTCTAAATGTTGGACATTGGTCTGAATGAGATTCAAATGCAATGAGAAGATTAGATTTGCAGTCTTGATTTAATCAAGCATCTGGGGGATGCTCGTAAGATCTGGATTTGAGATCAGATCTCAACATCCAAGTCACTATACGTGGAACAATACAATCGCCCTATCCTTATCTACAAGTATTTGCGGAGAAAGCACATTATTCTTGAAGGAGTTCAAGAATAATTCATTTGATGAACTACATATCCAAGCAAGATGGCCTTGATGATTAAATGAGATTTAATTATCAAGCATAATATGAATATGATTCATATTGTGAGGATGATTATCCAAGATAATTAAATAGGATTTAATTATCAAGGAAATTCAAATTGTGGATAGTGTTATCCATAATATCTGAGCATATATTATAAATATGATTTATAATATATTAGAGAGAGCACCTTTGTAAATAGCATTTGTTAATTGTTAATGTGAATTGGATTCACATTAAGCAATAAATTGGAAATGTAATTTACAATTTAGTTTGGGCAGTGAATATGATTCACATATTTTCAATAGCATGATTGAAATATTCACTAATTAATTGGGAATTAATTTAGTGGATAATTTTGCAATAAATATTCACAAATTAATTGGGAATTAATTTGGTGGGTAATTTTGCAAATAGATTTACACTAATTAATTGAGAATTAATTTGGTGGATAATATTGCAAACAAATAAGAAGATAATTGTATTAAATAAAAAGGGATGGATAATACACAACCAAATGAGGTGGCGTCACCCTTGACTTGGTCATGGGTGACGCCCCATCTATTTGGGGTAAATTATCATCTCATTTTTTATTATTATCCTATTATCTTGTGTTAATTAATTTATGTTAAATCAAATTGTGTTGATAATGTTGCAACATATATTTAATTTGAATATAAATTAATGTTGTTGGTTTTTTAGCCAACAACAATCATGGCCATTGATTAATACATAGATCACCATGGTTGTTGGATCTATGTGTCCCATGGATTGAGATCCATTGGATCCTAAAATAATTTAAAAGGAGGGCTAACCTAGCCTTTCAAGATACATTATTAAGAGTTGTAGAAGCCTACTACCCGCCCTCTCTCTCTCATTCTCTCCCTCCCCCTTTCTCTTCTCCAAGAGGTGACCATCCACTTTGTGTTGAGAAGGAGAGGGTTTCTTGCCTTCGCCTTTGACGACTCAAGTATCTCCTTCTTCTTTGGGGTTGATTGCTCTAAAGGAAGACAACGGATTTCGTTGGACAAAATATGGGGATTCATTGCTTGGATCTTCATCGAGGATTGCGGGAGGAACGTGTCTCATAATCGCGCCCGCAAGTGCGTTCTTCGTGGATTGGACTTAAGACAGGAGGATCTCTTGTTTGGGATCTCTCGATTACAACCATGCTCCAAGAGGTATTTCTTATAGTTTGTGGTTTGATGAAACGATCTGAGAAATGTTCTCGTGATCATGTGGTTTCATCACTTGATTTAAAATTTTAAATTCTGCTGCATTTAGCGACTACTGCGACTAGTCGCCCCAATCGCATACGATGCGATCAACATGCTTCGTGATGCGTTTGAGGATTCTCAATATCCTATAAGTGGAATCAGATCCTTTGGTCGAATAAGGTTTTGGATATGATCCATAGACCTAGGACGACTTGGGTTTGAAAGGGTCGCGAAAGTTTTGTCGCATTTCAATTTTCGCACCTCTGTCTTATTGAAACTTTCAGTACTATTTAAATTTTCTAAACACAAAATTTGTAATTGTATTTTGTTCCCCATTAAATAAGAAAATCATAGGATCTGAGTTTACTAAATTTGGGTTTCATTAGCTCAAGATATGGCCTTTTGAATATGCATGTATTCACTGTTGCGGGAACAAGAGATCTAAACGTGATTAATGAGTTAATTACTATTTTGATGCGCCTCAAAATGGTGAACTATCACTTGAATTTTTTAATAAATCAAATTGAAAATATTAGAAAATTGATTTTGCGTAATTTGGATCTAAATTGATCACGATAAGTGGATTTTAGTGATTGGGGTCACTGCTGGAAATTGACTTTCTTGATCATGAACCTTGTGATAAGTCATTCAAATGTGATGATGACAATTAATAGTTAATTTTATGAAATAATTAGTGATAAATATTTTTGAAATATTTAAAGAGAAAATTATTTCATTGAATAACATTTGCCTAAACATGATATCTGGGATCTATTTTGCAACATGATGGGGAAATTGATAGAGATGTTACTAATAGAATAAATGCAGGCTGGCTAAAGTGGAGAGGAGCCTCCGCTGTTCTCTGTGATAAGAAAATTCCTTTAAAAATTAAAGGAAAGTTTTACAAAGCAGCCGTGAGACCTGCTATGCTTTATGGTTCTGAATGTTGGCCTGTGAACCATAGACATGTGCGGAGTATGGCTGTAGCAGAAATGAAAATGCTAAGATGGATGTGTGGACATACACGTAAAGATCGGATTCGGAATGATGCAATCAGAAAGAAAGTTGGTGTAGCTCCGATCGAGGATAAGATGCGAGAAACCGCTTAAGATGGTTTGGTCATTTGCAAAGAAGGTCAACTGATGCACCGGTTAGGAGATGCGAGTGGTGGGATGTTGAGCCGGCTAAGAGAGGGCGAGGACGGCCCAAGAAGTGTTGGAAAGAGACTATATGAAGGGATCTTAGTTTTTTGGATATAAGTCCGAGATTGACCCAAGATAGATCTGAATGTAGGCGAAGAATCCATGTAGCCGACCCTACTTAATTGTGGGAAAAGGCTTTGTTGTTGTTGTTGTTGTTGTACATTTGCCTAAACCAAGATGATAAGATACTTGATCTTGATCATTAATTGGTTGAAATGAAATCATCAACCAAGACTTTTTCATGAAGAACCCTAGTTTATCCTAAAATAGTTGTAGGACAAATCTTACATGAAAACCCTCTTGCTTGAATAGGATTGGGGATTTGTTTAGCAAATCTCCTTATAATATAAACAAAATTGTTTTGATGTATATTATATGGTATAATTTCATTTGAAAAACCGATGAGCATCTCAAAGTACATAATGATCTATCTGGCATTATCCTTTCCTGAGGTGGATATGGTGCCTAGTCGGAGAGCATTGGGGTTGTTGGTTGCAACGTATGTGGTTCGTCCCACTCTCGTCGGTACTGGCCATGACAACAGGTAGGGACTCGATAATGCCGGAGAAGTCAAAGTGTATTTTTTTAATTATTAAAATCCGAATGATACATAGTTTGAGATTATACCTACTATTCAAGTAATAATCAATTTTGTTGATTGATGATTAATTTAATGTGATTAAATTAATTATATCCAATAAACACTCTATTATGAATAGATGTGTATTTCCCTTGGAAGAATTAATTATGTGAATATTATTAACGATAACTAATTGTTAAATTTGAATATGAGGTGGAGGATCACATAAGTGACATCCATGGTCTCCCGTCAAGGCAAAGGGTTCTGTCGCCAGGGATTGTATGTAGGAGACGCCTGTCCGAAGTGACAGCTCCTGTATGCAAGCGCATCTGGATCAGACTCTTTGCTTTTTGAAAGAGTAAGGCCGTATGCGTAGTGACCCCAATATCGAGTCCTCTTATCATTGGGACGATATTGGATTGCGCACAACGAGTTCTAATCATGTTGATAGTTTGTTCAATTAACGACGGGTCAACATCATCTTAAGAGTGGTGGGCCCAAGTGTTAAAGATCGAATTGGGAAATGCAAGTTGGACTTGCAAGGCGGAATGAGTTCCCACTTCTTTTTATCGGTCGGAAGCTCTCATATTATTGGGATGTGACGAAGATAGGAAAGGAGATCCCAGATCTTGATAGAGATATAATGGTAAGAATATCCCTTACATTCAAAGTGATTAAGGGAATGAATTTTCATTGTTGATAAGGCAAGACAAATTTGATATGAAAATTCTTAAATCAAAGTAAAATATGTATATATATCATATATATACCCTTATGCAAATTTCTTATTTCAGATAATCCTTCATTAAACCCACTCAAAATTATACTCAATAATAACGAGTAAAATATCATGGATTGGACTCATGATCCAGATATTGTACTTGCAATTGGACACAAAATGTATGGGGTTGCAATGTGCAAGTTTCCTCAACATAATGAGGAATGACAATTAAATAAGACAATCAGACATCGCCATAGGGTTTGTATGTCTCTATAGTCTTAATCTTTCATCGACTGTACTTTGAAAGTGTCATGTCAATGATGATCGTAATTGTCAAATAATCCTTATAAAATCTATGAACATGTTCTGGCATACATATGCGCTCTAGACATTTAATCATGAATGACATGGTTCTCTGCATTATGAAGAATGGTAGCTCGAAAAAGATGATGTATTCAAAATGTTTGAATACCTACCTGAACCTAAGTCTCTAAGAGTTAAGATGTATGTTCATATGATGAGTGTCATCATTCTACTGTTTATACTCTAGTCATTCATGAAGCTTCATAATATTCATATTATATGAATTTTCTGAAGCATGTATAAATGTTGAAGTGCTCTTGTATTGAAATCTTTTGAATCAACATAAGAGATTCTTTATCTTGAACAATGGTTGTTTATAGATGAAGAGAGCACAGTGGAAGTGTGTGCCAAACCTATGTGAGAAGGAAAGTCAAAGAGTTGATTGTACTTCTGGGACTTCCATATGGCATCCAAAGAGTTGGATGAATGTCAATACTGCAATAAGTTGATGTGTTAATAGTATGACTATCAAATCTGTCTAAAATCCTTAGTGAAGGACTCAGATAGAGCATCGGAAAAATCTAAATATAATCACTGACTTTGACTTACTTATTTCATAAGATAAAGTCTAATAATTGTATCCCAATCTTCTAATGACATTTGCAATTGTTTGCATATATATATATATATTAGAAGATTAGAATTTTGATCTTAAGGTTTAATAGTCATCTACATGGATATTAATATAATTGTTGCAGCAATCTCTGTTGGATAGATGGACTTCATATTCTCAGTGGGAGAGCCCTTAGTCTTAGAGAATGTCTTTATGACCTAGATATTACAGTACACTCATTGTTTGTTTCTAAATGTGGGAAATAAACATGAATTCTGACATAGAACTAACATAAATAGTTATGATGGATATATTTGAAGGATATTGAGAATCCTTAAGGGCATCACGGAAGCGTGTCGATCGCATCGTATGCAATCGGAGCAACTAGTCGCACTAGTCGCTAGATGCGACGGAAATTAAAATTTTTCAAAAGTAAAGATGAAACCACATGATCAAGAGAACACTTCTCGGATCGTTTCATCAAACCACAAGTATAAGGAATACCACTTGAAGCGTGGTTGCGACCGTGAGATCCCAAACAAGAGATCCTCCTGTCTTAAGTCTGATCCACGAAAAATGCACTTGCGGGCACGATGATGAGTCACGTTCCTCTCGCAATCCTCGATGAAGATCCAAGCGATGGATCCGCTGATTTCGTCAAGCGAAATCTGTCATCTTCCTTTAGAGCAAGCAACACCAAAGAAGAAGGAGATCCTCGAGTCGTCGAAGGCAAATGCCGAGAGTCTCTCCTTTCCAACACAAGATGGACGGCCATCTTTTGGAGGAGAGAAAGAGAGAGGGCGAGAGTATGAGAGAGAGAGAGAGTTGTAACCTTGTACAACTCTTGATTATGTGTTTTGGAAGGCTAGGCTAGCCCTTCTTTTATACTAGTTTGGGATCCAATGGATCTCAATCCATGGGACACATAGATCCAACAGCCATGCTTAGTCTATGTTATAATCAATGGCTATAATTGTTGTTGGTTAAAACCAAAAACATTTATTTATAATTAAATTAAATATATGTTGCAACATTATCAACACAGTTTTAATTTAACATAAATAAATTAGTCAAGAGATTAATCTAGATAATAAAATGGAGATAATGTAGCCTCCTAAAAATGGGGCGTCACCCATGACTTTTTCATGGGTTACGCCATCTCATCAATGGTGGCTTATTATCTCCTTCTTATTATATCATATTATCTCTTAATAATTTGTGATAACTACTATCACATAATCATCAACAAAATTAATTCCAAATTTATTTGTGAATATTTCAATCACGCCATTGAAAAATATGTGAATCAAATTCACAACCCAAACTAATTTGTAAACTACATTTCCAATTAATTAATTAATGTGAATCCAATCCACATTAATAATTAACAAATTCTATTTACATAAATTCTCTATCTTCAATATATGTATTATAAATCATATTTATAATACACATATATCATGGATAGTATTATCCACATTCTCTAATCCTTGATAATTAGATCCCATTTAATTATATTAGATAATAATTCTCACAATATGAATCTCATTTATATTATGCTTGATAATTAAATATCATTTAATCATCAAGTCCTTCTTGCTTGGATATGCATTTAATCAAATGAATTATTCTTGAACCTTTCAAGAATAATGTGCTTTCTCCACATATACTTGGAGATAAGGACAGGGCGATTGTATTATTCCATGTATAGTGACTTGGATGTTGAGATTTTATCTCAAATCCAGATCTTACGAACCTCCCATAGATGCTTGATTAAATCAAGACCACAAATCTAATCTTCTCATTGCATCTGAATCTCATTCAGACCAATGTCCAACACTTGGACTAAGATCAGATTTCTTCTCTACTGAAAGGAGTCACTAAAATCCAGACCTGTTTCATCACTCCCTCGGAATGGAAGCGTCATGGATATATAATCCTTTATGATCACATCACCCTCAGGTATTCCCAATACCTGTACATCCTGCATACTGGATCAACCCGAAGATCAAGATCAATTTTATACTGTCTTCTTCAGGGTTTTATCAATGAGTTTCTCATTTGATCATTGAGATTTCGTATCGATCATATATTTTCCAAAAGCATATGTCATACCTAGGTCTTGATCATATACTTTCCAAAAGTATATATCAAACCTACAAATTCAGTCAAGCTTCCAAAGCGAGATGACCGTGCACGGAATTTGATTCTTCACAATATCTCATGAGGGAGCTCATGTCTTCCGGTTCAGTAGTGAACGTGTATGATTCCTTTGAGAGATCGTATTACTCATATGCCCTTATATGCACACCAGCTCGCCGTTGTATAGACCTTTGTTAGGCCATCAACCTATCGGTCTGCCAAATGTACATACTCAGACATATAGCAATACATCTATCTCCGGTCAGAGGATGCGTGCCTATGATGTGACAACATTCAGCATAGGACTTAGGTTATCTCTATCTCGTCAAGTCAACTCTTTGACCTAGCTAATCTGACACCTTCGAATCACTATTCCCATGCAGAGGACCTGCATCAAGAGGTCGGTCAGATATCAACCTATGTGAGAAAAGGATTGCCATCTCCTACTCAGGCTGGAGATCACATCTTAACAATCATTTAACGGTGCTTGATGTCTCCTCAATCTAACTCTTTAGATATTCATCCTAGCACCAGCCTCTATGATTCAATAATTAAATCAACAGTTGTATGATCATTAAGATAGCCATGGTACATAACCCTAATTGTACAGAGGGACCTGTTATGCAAATTATGTGTTCTTCATTTTAGATCAGGGAATGATATTCGCAATAACATTTATTGCATAATGGCTCGCCGTGGGATCACATGTCCAACAATCTCCCACTAGCCCAAAGAGCCATTAATGGGCTAATCATTTAAACCCACACTCATGTGACAATCATAGGCTATTTAGAAAATAGCTAGGTAAGCTGATAAGTCACATCTGTTCCCGCGAGACTACGCCAAGTCCTTTTCCGACACTTGCATATCCCCAGTAACAGTGCTCGCATCCAATGCGAATGTTGCATCTAATGCAACCAATACTCAATCTAGTCAAAGTAGTTATAGTGTCCTTGACACTATTGCTCATTAACTATTATAACCAGTATTTCCATAATCCCTATCAGAATACCCTTATTCTGGGAGATCACTATCTCTTAAGGTATCCACAGTTGAGACCTTTTAGATCTCTATCTATAACGTCTTAAGATTTTGAAGATAATACTTAGAGATCACTATCTCTAAAGCCTTGTCATCTTTGAAGATATTGTTATTACTGCAATCAAGTGTTTTCTCTCTCCATAATAGGATTACTAACAATTTACTACTCCTACTGCATGGCAGATATCTGGCTTTTGTACACATCTGGCATACACAGCTTCTCGTAACTGATGCACAAGTGCAAGCAGTTCTAGCATGCACTTCCTCAACTCTTTGAGGTGCTATCCCTTTAGATAGGTCAGTACCAAATCTTAAGGGAAGGAAGCCTTTCTTGGATTTTTTTTAAAAAAATGGAATATGTCCAAGGTGTACTACAAATGTGACAGTCCCAATACCCTTTTTTCTTTGCATCTTAACAACTTCAGAATTTAAGATCTAAGAGGTATTCTTGAGATCATATCTCAAGGTATGGAATAGCCAGTCTATAAAACACTTATTATCATCCTTATATCATTCCAAATGAATAGGATATTATCTACATTTAGCACGATGAACACAATGGTACTCCCACTAAGCTTCACATGGTACATCAAGATTCTATCTGAAAACATAACACTTATGATTTCATCAAATCTAATGTTACAACTACAAGAAGCTTATTTGAGTACATAGATGGAGTTTCTTTAGCTGGCACACCTCGCTTTCTTCAATCATGAAGCCCTGGGGCTACTTCATGTGAATATCCTCAGAGAGGTAATCTTAGAGGAATGCAATCTTGACTTACATCTAGAAGATGCAATAGTCAAGTTGTGTAGAAAAGGTTAGCAATATTCTGATGATTTTAAGCATGGTTACCGAAGAGCAAGTCTCATTGCAAACAATGTCTTCTCTTCTGGTGTGTAGCTCATGGCTACGAACCGAGCTTTGAAGGTCTCTACCTTCTCATCAGGTTCCCTTTCTCTTGAAGGTCCAATTACACCTTAATGGGTCTACCCCTTATAGGTGGATCCTCTAGGGTCCATATGCAACATTTGTATATGAGGTCTACTTTAGATTTTATTGCTAATATCCATCTTTCCATGTCATGATCCTCAGGAGCTTCATCACATGAAGTTCGATCATTTTCAGACTTAACTGACACATGGAATACATCCTCAAACTCATTTGAAGAGGTATTAGTGCTTCACTTTTAATTTTTCTTTTAGTTCTCGATTTCAGGAGCCTCATTATCTTCTCAAGATCAAATGAGTTCCTACTCCTCATTTTGTCTTGATTCTCAAGAGTCTTAATCCTCTAAGAATCACATTCTCAGAGATGAGATCTTTTAAAAATCTCAAGGTCATAAAGTAGGTATCCAATACCATCCTTTATTTTCCTAATGAAGTAGCACTCTCAAGTGCTAGATTCCAGCTTACATGCATGGAACCTTATTAAGGATATATATTATAGTCTCTACTACACATATATACCTGGAAACTAAGGGATAATTATGCTAAAATTCATCATTGATCAAATCATATCACACATGATCCAATTGTATCTCCCTACAACTCCAATGAGTTTAGGTGTGTTAGGAGGATTGAGATAGAAATGATATTCATATCTTCATAAGGTATTCTTTGAATTCATTTAATAGGTATTGCTACCTCGGTTAGATCAAATTCATTTAATCTTTCTTCAAACTTTGGTTCTAAACCAAAATTGTGAAATCTTTGAACACTTCAAAGGTTTCTCAGGTGAGGAGAAGAAATCTCATACATAATCATCAATAGATATCAGATATCCATAATGTTTACTATGATATAGATGATCCACATACATCAATATGTATGAGATCTCGAATACCTTGACATCTTGCACCATTCCTAAGAGAAGGGTATATTGGACATTTTACTTTGAATACAATATTGACAAGTATGTAAGATTTGAAATTTTAGGACTTTCTATAGTTTCAAATCTCACTAGTCTATTGATATCATCAGCAGATATATGTCCAAGACTTGATGCCAGATCATTGTCAAATGATCTTCATCCTCCAATTTATCTATCAAGGTTTAATTTTCAGTATTAGAAAATTTAATGAACCATTCAATAATTTTTCTAATTTTGTGGAGTCCACTAGATGTTAGATTACTATCTAAAATATATCCATCGTAACTTTTTATGATAGTTCTATCTCAGAATTCATGTTTATTTCCAACATTTAGAAACAAACAATGAGTGTACTCTACTATCTAGGTCATAGAGACATTTTCCAAGACCGAGGGCTCTCCCACTGAGAATATGAAGTCCATCTATCCAACAGAGATTGGTGCAAAAATTACATCAATATCCATGTAGATGATTATTAAACCTTAAGATCAAATTTCTAATCTTCTAATATATATCTGCAACCAATTGCAAATGTCATTAGAAGATTGGGATACAATTATTAGACTTTATCTTATGAAATAAGTAAGTCAAAGTCAATGATTACATGCATATTATTCTGATGCTCTATCTGAATCCTTCACTAAGGATTTTGATAGACTTGATAGTCATACTATCAACACATCAACTTATTGCAGTATTGGCATTCATCCAACTCTTTGGATGTCATATGGAAGTCACAGAAGCACAATCAACTCTTTGACTTTCCTTCTTCACATTGGTCCGACCCATGCTTCCACTGTTCTCTATAAACAACCATTGCTTAAGACTAAGGATCTCTTATGTTAAATTCAAAAGAATTCAATGTAAGAGCATTTCAACATTTATACATGCTTCATTAAATTCATACAATATGAATATCATGAACTTCATGAATGACTTGAGTATAGATAGTAGAATGATGACACTCATCATATCTACATACATCTCAACTCTTAGAGACTTAGGTTCAGGTAGGTATTCAAACATTTTGTTTACATCATCTCTTTCGAGCCACCATTATGCATAATGCAGAGAACCATGTCATTCATGATTAAATGTCTAGAGCACATATGTATGCCAAAATATCTTCTTTTATTTTATAAGGATTATTCGACAATTACGATCACCATTGACATGATAGACACATACAAACCCTAAGGTGATGTCTTATTGTCTTATTTAGTTGTCATTTCTCATTATGTTGAGGAAACTTGCACAATGCAACCACATACATTATGTGTCTAATTGCAAGTACAATATCTGGATCATGAGTCCAATCCATGATATTTTACTGGTTATCATTGAGTATGACATTGAGTGGGTTTAATGAAGAATTATCTGAAATAAGAAATTTGCATAAGGGTATATATAGATAATATATATACATGTTTTACTTTGATTTAAGAATTTTTATATCAAAGTTGTCTTGCCTTGTCAACAATGAAAGTTCATTCCCTTAATCACTTTCAATGTAAGAGATATTCTTACCATTATATCTCTAGCAAGATCTGGGATCTCCTTTCCTATCTTTGTCACATCCCAATAATATGAGAACCTGCGACTCCGATAAAAAGAAGCGGGAACACATTCTGCCTTGCAAGTCCAACTTGCATTTCCCAATTCGATCTTTAACACCCGGACCCACCACCCCTAAGGCAATGTTGACCTGTTATTAATTGAACCAATCGTCAACAGGAATACAACTCGCTATGCACAATCCAATATCGCCCCAATAATATGAGGACCCGATATTGGGGTCACTACGCATACGTCCTTACTCTTTCGAGAAGCAAAGAGCCCGATCCAATTAAATCATGTACATGATCTGTCACTTCGGACAGGCATCTCCTATACACAACAACTAGCGATGGAACCCTTCACCTTGGTGGGAGACCATAGATGTCACTTATGTGATCCTCCACCTCATATTAAAATTTTATAATTAATTATCGTGAATCATATTCACATAATTAATTCTTCAAAGGGAAATACACATCTATTCATAATAGAGTGTTTATTGGATATAATTAATTTAATCATATTAAATTAATCATTAATCCAATCATCAATCAACAAACATGTCTTTTACTTGAATAATAGGTATATTCTCAAAGTACGTATTATTCGAATTTTAGTAATTAGAAAAATACACACTGACTTTCTCCGGCATTATACAGTCCCTACCCGTTGTCATGGCCAGTACCGACGAGAGTGGGACGGACCACATACGTTGCAACCCGCGACCCCAATTCTCTCCGACTAGGCACCATATCCGCCTCGGGAAAGGATAATACCAGATAGATCATCATGTACTTTAAGATGCTCATAGGTTTTTCAATCGAAATTATACCATATAATATACATCAAATCAATTATGATTATATTATAAGGAGATTTGCTAAATAAATCCCCAATCCTATTCAAGCAAGAGGGATTTTCATGTGAATGTTGTCCTACAACTATTGTAGGATAAACTGTGGTTTTTCATGAAATCAATGTTTGTTGATGGATTCATATCAACCAATGATTAAGATCATTATCTTATCATCATGGATAAGAAAATGTCATTCAATGAAATAATTATCTCTTCAAATATTTCACAAATATTAATCACTAACTATTTCAGAAAACTAACAATTAATTTTCATCATCATATTTGAATGACTTATCACAAGGATCATGATCAAAAATTGTTAATTTCCAGCAATGACCCTCAATCACTAAAATTAACTTATCTTGATCAATTTAAATCCAAAAAAATGCAAACTCAGTTTTCAAAGATTGCCTATTTGATTTATTAAAGAACCCAAGTGATAATTCATGCACTTTAAAACCGTAATTATCTCATTAATCATGTTCAAATCCACAGTTCCCGCAACAGTGAATATATGCATATTCAAAAGGCCATATCTTGAGCGAATGAAGTCCAAATTTCATAAACTCAGACCCTATGATTTCCTCAATGAATGAGGAACAAAATCCAATTGAAAATTTTGTGTTTAAACATTTTAAACAGTATTGAAAATTTCAATTAGACAGAGGTGTGAAAATTGAAATGCGACAAAAAATTCGCGACCCTTTTCAAAACCAAATCGTCCAAGGTATATGGATCATATCCAAAACCTCATTCGACCTATGGCTCTGATACCACTTGAAGGATATTTAGAATCCTTAAGTGTATCACGGAAGCGTGTCAATCGCATCATATGCAATCGGAGCAACTAGTCGCTAGATGCGACGGAAATTAAAATTTTTCAAAAGTAAAGATGAAACCACATGATCACGAGAAAACTTCTTGGATCGTTTCATCAAACCACAAGTATAAGGAATACCTCTTGAAGTGTGGTTGCGACCGTGAGATCCCAAACAAGAGATCCTTCTGTCTTAAGTCCGATCCACGAAGAATGCACTTGCGGGCACGATGGTGAGTCACGTTCCTCCCGCAATCCGCGATGAAGATCAAAGCGATGGATCCCCTGATTTCGTCAAGCAAAATCCGTCGTATTCCTTTAGAGCAAGCAACTCCAAAGAAGAAGGAGATCCTTGAGTCGTTGAAGGCGAATGCCGAGAGTCTCTCCTTTCTCAACACAAGATGGACGGCCATCTTTTGGAGGAGACAAAGAGAGAGGGCAAGAATATGAGAGAGAGAAAGAGAGAGAGAGAGAGAGTTGTAACCTTGTACAACTCTTGATTATGTGTTTTGGAAGGCTAGGCTAGCCCTCCTTTTATACTAGTTTGGGATCTAATGGATCTCAATCCATGGGACACATAGATCCAACGACCATGCTTGGTCTATGTTATAATCAATGGCTATAATTGTTGTTGGTTAAAATCAACAACATTTATTTATAATTAAATTAAATATATCTTGCAATAGTATCAACACATTTTTAATTAAACATAAATAAATTAGTTAAGAGATTAATCAAGATAATAAAACGGAGATAATGTAGCCTACTAAAAATGGGGCGTCACCCATGACTTTTTCATGGGTGACGCCACCTCATCAACGGTGGCTTATTATCTCCTTTTTATTATATCATATTATTTCTTAATAATATGTGATAACTATTATCACATAATTATCCATAAAATTAATTCCAAATTAATTTGCGAATATTTCAATCATGCCATTGAAAAATATGTGAATCAAAATTCACAACCCTAACTAATTTGTAAACTACATTTTCAATTAATTAATTAATGTGAATCCAATCCACATTAATAATTAACAAATGCTATTTACAAAAATTCTCTCTCTTCAATATATGTATTATAAATCATATTTATAATACACATATAACATGGATAGTATTATCCACATTATCTAATCCTTGATAATTAAATCCCATTTAGTTATCTTAGATAATAATTCTCACAATATGAATCTCATTCATATTATGCTTGATAATTAAATCTCATTTAATCATCAAGTCCTTCTTGCTAGGATATGCATTTCATCAAATGAATTATTCTTGAACCCTTTCAAGAATAATGTGCTTTCTCCAGATACTTGGAGATAAGGACAGGGCGATTGTATTATTCCATGTATAGTGACTTGGATGTTGAGATTTTATCTCAAATCCAGATCTTACGAACCTCCCATAGATGCTTGATTAAATCAAGACCACAAATCTAATCTTCTCATTGCATCTGAATCTCATTCAGACCAATGTCCAACACTTGGACTAAGATCCAATTGCTTCTCTACTGAAAGGAGTCACTAAAATCCAGACCTGTTTCATCACTCCCTCGGAATGGAAGCGTCATGGATATACAATCGTTTATGATCACATCACCCTCAGGTATTCTCAATACCTGTACATCCTGCATACTGGAAGACCTATGATCAACCCGAAGATCAAGATCAATTTTCTACTGTCTTCTTAAGGGTTTTATCAATAAGATTCTCATTTAATCATTGGAATTTGGTATCGATCATATACTTTCCAAAAGCATGTGTCATACCTAAATCTTGATCATATACTTTCCAAAAGTATATATCAAACCTATAAATTCAGTCAAGCTTCCAAAGCGAGACGACCGTGCACGGAATTTTATTCTTCCCAATATCTAATGAGTGAGCTCATGTCTTCCAGTTTAGTAGTGAATCTGTATGATCCCATTGAGAGATTGTATTACGCATATGCCCTTATATGCACACCCGCTCACCGGTGTATAGACCTTGGTTAGGCCATCAACCTATCGGTCTGCCAAATGTACATACTCAGACATATAGCAATACATCTGTCTCTGGTCAGAGGATGTGTGCCTATGCTGTGACAGCATTCAGCGTAGGACTTAGGTTATCTCGATCTCGTTAAGTCAACTCTTTGACCTAACTAATCTGACACCTCCGAATCACTATTCCCATGCAGAGGACCTGCATCAAGAGGTCGGTCAGATATCAACCTATGTGAGAAAAGGATTGCCATCTCCTACTCAGGCTGGAGATCACATCTTAACAATCATTTGACGGTGCTTGATGAGTCCTCAATCTAACTCTTTAGATATTCATCCAAGCACCAGCCTCTATGATTCAATAATTGAATCAACAACTCTATGATCATTAAGATAGCCATTGTACATAACCCTAATTGTATAGAAGGACCTATAATGCAAATTTGTATTCTTCATTTCAGATCAGGGAATGATATTCGCAATAACATTTATTGCATAATGCCTCGCCGTAGGCTCACACGTCCAACAATATTAGATTGTAATCTAGCATCTAGTGGACTCTACTAAATTAGAAAATTAATGAATGGTTCATTAAGATTTCTAATACCGAAAATTAAACCTTGATAGATCAATAGAAGGATGAAGATCATTTGACAATGATCTGGCATCAAGTTTTGGACATATATCTGTTTATGAGATCAATAGACTAGTAAGATACGAAACTTTAGAATGTCTAAAATTTCAAATCTTACATACCTGTGAATATTGTATTCGAAGAATGTCTAATACACCCTTCTCTTAGGAAAGGTGTAAGATGTCATGATATTCGAGATCTCAATATGTTGTGGATCATCCATATCATAGTGAACATTATGGATATATGATATCTATTGATGATCATGTATGATATGAGATTTCTTCTCTTTACTTGAGAAACCTTTGAAATGTTCAAAGATTTCATAATTTTGGTTTAGAACCAAATTTTGAAGGAAGATTAAATGAATTTGATCTAACCAAAGTAGCAAGTACCTATTAGATGAATTCAAAGAATACTTTATAAAGATATGAATATCATTTCTATCTCAATCCTCCTAACACACCTAAACTCATTGAAGTTGTAGGGAAATACAATTGGATCATGTGTGACATAATTTGATTAATGATGAATTTTAGCATAATTATCCCTTAGTTTCCAGTTATATATGTGTAGCAGAGACTACAATATATATCCTTTTTAAGGTTCCATGCATGTATGCTGGAATTTAACACTTGAGAGTGCTACTTCATTCGGAAAATAAAGGATGGTATTGGATACCTACTTTATAACCCTGAGATTCTTGAAAGATCTCATCTCTGAGAATGTGATTCTTAAAGGATTAAGACTCTTGAGAATCAAGATGAAAATGAAGTAAAGGAACTCATTTAATCTTGAGATGATAATGAGATTCTTGAAATCAAAAACTAAAAGGGACAATTACGGATGAAGCATTAATACCTCTTCAAATGAGTTTGAGGATTTGTTCCATGTGTCAGTTAAGTCTGACAATGATCGAACTCCATGTGATGAAGCTCCTGAGGATCATGACATGGAAAGATGGATATTTGCAATAAAGTCTAAAGTAGACTTCATATACTAATGTTGTATATGGACCCTAGAGGATCCACCTATAAGGGTAAGACCCCTTAAGGTGTAAATGGATCTTCAAGAGAAAGAGGGAACATGATGAGAAGGTAGAGACCTTCAAAGCACGATTCGTAGCCATGAGCTACACACCGAAAGAGAAGAAATTGCTTGCAATGGGACTTGCTCTTCGGTGACCATGCTAAAATTGTCAGAATATTGCTAGCCATAGCTACACAACTTGACTATTGCATCTTTAAGATGTAAGTCAAGATTGCATTCCTCTAATAATACCTCTCTGAGGATATTGACATGAAGTAGCCCCAAGGCTTCATGATTGGGGAAAGTATGGTGTGAAAGCTAAAGAAATCCATCTGTGGACTCAAATAAGCTTCTTATTGTTGGAACATAAGATTTGATGAAATTATAAATGTTATGATTTCATAAAGAGCCTTGATGAACCAAATGAAGCTTAGTGGGAGTGCCATTGTGTTCATCATGCTAAATGTAGATAATATCCTAATCATTTGGAATGATATTAGGATGATAATAAGTGTTTTATGATCTGGCTATTCCATACCTTGAGATATGATCACAAAGATGCCTCTTGGATCTTAGTTCTGAAGGTGTTCAAAAGCAAAGAAAAGAGGGTATTGGGACTGTCACACTTGTAGTACACCTTAGACATGTTCCAAATTTTTTTGGAAATTCCAAGAAAGTCTTCCTTCCCTTAAGATTTGGTACTGACCTATCTAACGGGATATCACCTAAAAGAGTTGAGGAAGTAAATGCTAGAACTGCTTGCACTTGTGCACCAGTTACGAGAAGCTAAGTGTATGCTAGATGTGTACAAAAGCCAGATATCTACCATGCAGTGGGAGTAGTAAAGTGTTGCTAATCCTACTATGGAGAGAAAACACTTGATTGCAGTAAATAACAAAATCTTCATAGATGACAAGATTTTATTTTGAGATAGTGATCTCAAAGTCATATCTTCAAAATCTTAAGACTTTATAGATAGAGATCTAAATGGTCTTAACTGTGGATACCTTAAAAGATAGTGATCTCCCGGAACAAGGGTATTCTCATAAGGATTATGGAAATACTGGTTATAATAATTATTGAGAAATAGTTCCAAGGACACTATAAAAGCTTTGACTATATTGAGTATTGGTTGCATTAGATGCAACATTCGCATTGGATGCGAGAACTATTACTACGGATATGCAAGTGCCAAAAAAGGACTTGGCGTAGTCTCGTGGGAACAGAGTGACTAATCAGCTTACTAGCTATTTTTTCTAAATAGCCTATGATTGTCACATGAGTGTGGGTTTAAATGATTAGCCCATTAATGACTCTTTGGGCTAGTGGGAGATTGTTGGACATGTGAGTCTACGATGAGCCATTATGCAATAAATGTTATTGCGAATATCATTCTCTGATCTGAAATGAAGAATAAATAATTTGCATAATAGGTCTCTCTGTACAATTAGGGTTATGTACCATGGCCATCTTGATGATCATACAGCTGTTGATTCAATAATTGAATCATAGAGGCTGGTGCTTGGATGAATATCTAATTGTCTAAATTGAGGACTCATCAAGCACCGTCAAATGATTGTTAAGAGATGATCTCCATCCTGAGTAAGAGATGGAAATCCTTTCTCACATAGGCTGATATCAGACCGACCTCTTGATGCAGGTCCTCTGCATGGGAATAGTGATTCGGAGGTGTCAGATTAGTTAGGTCAATAGGTTGACTTAACGAGATTGAGATAACCTAAGTCCTATGTTGAATGCCGTCACAACATAGTTATGCATCCTCTGACCGGAGACAGATGTATTACTATTTGTCTGAGTATGTACATTTGGCAGACCGGAAGGTTGATGGCCTAACCAAGGTCTATACACCGGCGAGCTGGTGTGCATATAAGGGCATATGAGCAATACGACCTCTCAAAGGGATCATACATGTTTACTTATGAACCGAAAGACATGTGCTCACTCATGAGGTATTGGGACCAATCAAATTCCATGCATGGTCGTCGTGCTTTGGAAGCATGACATGAATTTTAAGGTATGATATACGCTTTGGGAAAGCATATGATCGATGCCATGTCCCAATGACCAAGATTGAGAAATTTAGTGATCAAACCCTGAAGAAGACAGTGTAAAATTGATCTTGATCTTCGGGTTTACCATGGGTCTTCCAGTATGCAAGATGTACAGCTATTGGGAATACCTCAGGGTGATGTGATCATAAACGATTGTATAACCATAATGCTTCCATTCCAAGGGAGTGATGAAAAAGGTCTGGATTTTAGAGACTCCTCTCAGTAGAGAAACAATCTGATCTTGGTCCAAATGTTGGACATTGGTCTGAATGAGATTCAGATGCAATGAGAAGATTAGATTTGCGTTCTTGATTTAATCAAGCATCTGTGAGAGGTTCGTAAGATCTAGATTTTAGATCAGATCTCAACATCCAAGTCACTATACATGGAACAATACAATCCCCCTGTCCTTATCTCCAAGTATCTGGGGAGAAAGCACATTATTCTTGAAGGAGTTCAAGAATAATTCATTTGCTGAACTACATATCCAAGCAAGATGGACTTGACGATTAAATTAGATTTAATTATCAAGCATAATATGAATATGATTCATATTGTGAGAATGATTATCCAAGATAATTAATGGGATTTAATTATCAAGGAAATGCAAATAGTGGATAGTGTTATCCATAATATCTGAGCATATATTATAAATGTGATTTATAATATATTAGAGAGAGAGAGCACCTTTGTAAATAGCATTTGTTAATTGTTAATGTGAATTGGATTCACATTAAGCAATTAATTGAAAATGTAATTTACAATTTAGTTTGGGCTGTGAATATGATTTTCATATTTTCAATGGCATGATTGAAATATTCACTAATTAATTGGGAATTAATTTGGTGGATAATATTGCAAACAAATAAGAAGATAATTGGATTGAATAAAATGGGATGGATAATACACCACCAAATGAGGTGGCGTCACCCATGACTTGGTCATGGGTGATGCTCCATCTATTTGGGGTAAATTACCATCTCATTTTTTTTATTATTATCTTATTATCTTGTGTTAATTAATTTACGTTAAATAAAATGTGTTGATAATGTTGAAACATATATTTAATTTAAATATAAATTAATGTTGTTGATTTTTTTAGCCAACAACAATAATGGCCATTGATTAATACATAGATCACCATGGCCGTTGGATCTATGTGTCCCATGGATTGGATCCATTGGATTCTGAACTAATATAAAAGGAGGGCTAACCTAGCCTTTCAAGATACATTATTAAGAGTTGTAGAAGCCTACTACTCTCTCTCTCTCATTCTTGCCCTCTCTCTTTCTCTTCTCCAAGAAGTGGTCATCCACTTTGTGTTGAGAAGGAGAGAGTTTCTTGCCTTCGCCTTCGACGACTCGAGGATCTCCTTCTTCTTTGGGGATTATGCTCTAAAGGAAGACGACGTATTTCGTTGGACGGAATCGGGGGATTAATTGCTTGGATCTTCATCGAGGATTGCGAGAGGAACACATCTCATCATCGCGCCCGCAAGTACGTTCTTCGTGGATCGGACTTAAGACATGAGGATCTCTTGTTTGGGATCTCTCGATTACAACCACACTCTAAGAGGTATTTCTTATACTTTTAGGTTTGATGAAATGATCCGAGAAATGTTCTCGTGATCATGTGATTTCATCACTTGATTTAAAATTTTAAATTCCGCTGCATCTTGCGACTAGTGCGACTAGTCGCCCCGATCGCATACGATGCGATCAACACGCTTCCGTGATGCGCTTGAGGATTCTCAATATCCTACAACTGACTACCTAAATTAGATCAAAATTCATTTAATCTTTCTTCAAACTTTGGTTCTAAACCAAAATTGTGAAATCTTTGAACATTTCAAAGGTTTCTAAGTAAAGAGAAGAAATCTCATATCACAAATAATCATCAATAGATATCACATATTCATAATGTTTATTCTGATATAGATGATTCACATACATCACAATGTATGAGATATTTAATACCTTGACATCTTACACATTCCAAGGATGGGTGTATTGGACATTTTTACTTTTGAATACAATATTCACAAGTATGTATGATTTGAACCTTTAGACAATCTAAAATTTCATCTCTTTCTAGTCTATTGATCACATCAATAGACAAATGTCCAAGGATTGATGCCTGATCATTATAAAATGATCTTCATTCTCCTATTAGTCTTTTAAGGTTTAATTTTTAGTATTAGAAATGTTAATGAACCATTCATTAATTCTCTAATTTAGTAGAGTCCACTAGATTTTAGATTACTATATGAAATATCTCCATCATAACTCTTTATGATAGGTCTATTCCAGAATTCATGTTTATTCCCAACATTTAGAAATAAACGATGAGTGTATTCTAATATCTAGTTCATAGAGACATTCTCTAAGACTAAGTGCTCTCCCACTTAAATTAAGAAGTCTATTTATCCAATAGAGGTTGTTGCAACAATTGCATTAACATCCATGTGGATGACTACTGAACCTTAAGATCAAATTTTCTAGTCTTCTAAAACACAATCAAACAATTGCAAGTGTTATTAGAAGAATGAGATACAATTATTAGACTTTGATCTTATCAAATAAGAAAGTCAATTTCAATGATTAAATGTAGATGTAGATTATTCCGGTGCACTATCCGAGTCCTTTTCTAAGGATCCTAGATATGCTAGATAGTCAAACTATCAGTATATTGGTTAATTGCAGTATTGGCATTCATCCAACTCTTTTCAAACTTGTGTCCAACCCATGCTTCCACTGCGCTCTTTCATCTATAAACAACCATTGCTTAAGACAAAGGATCTCTTATGTTGAAATCAAAAGATTTTGATATAAGAATATTTCAACATTAATACATGCTTCATTCAATTCATACAATATGAATATTATGAAGCTTCACGAATGATCAGAGTATTGATAGTAAAATGAAGACATTCATCGTTTCTAGATCCATCTAAGCTCTTAAAACATTGGTTCAGGTAGGTACTCAAATACTTTGAGTACATCATCTCTTATAGAGCCACCATTCTGCATGATTCAGAGAACCATGTCATTCATGATTAAATGTCGAGATAAAATATGTACGCCATAATATCTTCTAAGATTTCTATAAGGATTATTTGACAATTACGATCATCATTGATATGTCACTTCCAAAGTACATTCAATGAGAGATCAAGATTATAGAGACATATAAACCCTAGGGTTGTAGTCCTATTATCTACTTAATTGTCATTCCTCATTATTATGAGGAAGACTTGCACATTGCAAGCACACACATTATGTATCCAATTGCAAGTACAATATCTTCATCATGGATCCAATCCATGACATTTTACTGTTTATTATTGAGTATAGTATTGAGTGGGTTTAGTGAAGGATTATCTGAAATAAGAAATTTGCATAAATGTATATGTATATATAAATATATACTTTACTTTGATTAGGAATTATTATATCAAAGTTGTCATACCTTGTAGATATACTTACCATTATATCTCAAGCAAGATCTGGGATCTCCTTCCTTATCTTTGTTACATCCCAATAATATGAGAATCTGTAACGCCGATAAAAAAGAAGTGGGAACACATTCCGCCTTCCAAGTCCAACTTGCACTCCCAATTTGGTCTTTAACACCCGGGTCCACCACCCCTAAGGTGATGTTGACCCGTCATTAATTGAACCAATTGTCAATAGGAATACAACTCGCTATGTGCAATCCACTATTACCCCAAAAATACGTGGACCCAATATTGGAGTCACTACACATAAGTCCTTACCCTTTTGAGAAGTAAAGAGCTCGATCCAATTGGATTGTATGTAGGAGCTGTCACTTCGGACAAGCGTCTTCTACATACAATATTTGGCGACGGATGTTGGACATGCGAGCCCATGACGAGTCATTATGCAATAAATGTTATTGCACATATCATTCCCGTATCTGAAATAAAGAATAAATAAATTGCATATAAGGTCCATCTGTACAATTAGGGTTATGTACCATGGCCATCTTGATGATCATATAGCTGTTGATTCATTAAATGAATCATAGAGGCTGGTGTTTGGATGAATATCTAAAAATTTAAATAGAGGACTCATGAAGCACTGCCAAATGATCCTTAAGAGATGATCTCTAGCCTGAGTAGGAGATGACAATCCTTTCTCACATAGGCTGATATCTGACCGACCTCTTGATGTAGGTCCTCTGCATAAGATAGTAATTCGGAGGTGTCGGATTAGTTAGGTCAATGGGTTGACTTAACGAGATCGAGATAACCTAAGTCCATTGTTGAATGATGTCACAGCATAGTCACGCATCCTCTGACCGGAGACAGATGTGTTACTATATGTCTGAGTGTGTATATTTGGCAGACCAATAGGTTGATGACCTAACCAAGGTCTATACACTGGCGTGCTGGTGTGCATGTAAGGGCATATGAGTAATACAATATCTCAAAGGGATCATACAAGTTCACTTAAGAACCGGAAGACATGAGCTCACTCATGAGGTATTGGGACCAATCAAATTCCATGCATGGTCGTCGTGCTTTGGAAGCATCACAAGACTTTGAGGGTATGATATATGCTTTGGGAAAGCATATGATCGATACAAATTCCCAATGACCAAGTTTCAGAAACTTGATGATCAAACCCTGAAGAAGACATTGTAAAAATGATCTTGATATTCAGGTTGATCATAGGTCTGCAAGTATGCAGGATGTACAGGTATTGGGAATACCTGAGGGTGATGTTATCATAAACGATTGTATAACCATGACACTTCCATTTCGAGGAAGTGATGAAACATGTCTGTATTTTAGTGACTCCTCTCATTAGAGAAGAAATTTGATCTTGGTCCAAGTGTTGGACATTGGTCTAAATGATATTCAGATGCAATGAGAAGATTAGATTTGCGGTCTTGATTTAATCAAGCATCTGTGGGAGATTCGTAAGATCTGTATTTGAGATAAGATCTCAATATCCAAGTCACTATATGTGGAACAATACAATCGCCCTGTCCTTATCTCCCAGTATCTGCAGAGAAAGCGCATTATTCTTGAAGGGGTTCGAGAATAATTCATTTGATGAACTACATATCCAAGCAAGAAGGACTTGATGATTAAATGGGATTTAATTATCAAACATAATATAAATAGAATTCATATTGTGAGAATTATTATCCAAGATAATTAAATGGGATTTATTTATCAGGGATTAGAGAATGTGGATAATACTATCCATAATATCTGTGTATTATAAATATGATTTATAATATACATATTGAAGAGAGAGATTTTTTTTGTAAATAACATTTGTTAATTATTAATGTGGATTAGATTCACATTAATTAATTAATTGGAAATGTAATTTACAAATCAGTTTAGGTTGTGAATGTGATTCACATATTTTTCAATGGCGTGATTGAAATATTTACAAATTAATTTGGAATTAATTTGGTGAATAATTTTGTGATAATGATTATTAAAAATTCATCAAGAAATAATATTATAAAATAAAAGGGAGATAAAAACCACCAAATGAGGTGGCGTCACCAATGACATAGTCAAAGGTGATGCCCCCTCATTTTTAGGGGGTAATTTGTTAGCTCCCCTTTTGTTATATTGTTATCTCTTAATAATTGATTTATGTTAAATTAAATTATGTTGGTGATAATATAACATAATTTTGATTTAATATAAATTAGTGTTGTTGGGTTTTAACCAACAACAATCATAGACATTGATTAGTACATAGATCAACTTGGCCGTTGCATCTATGTGTCCCATGGATTGAGATCCATTGGAACCCAACTAATATATAAGGAGGGCTAACTAGCCTTTCAAAGGTACATAATTTAGAGTTGTATAAGGTTACTACTCTCTCTCTCTCTCATTCTCGCCTACTCT
The DNA here is from genome assembly GCA_037367405.1 of Ottelia alismoides. Lineage (NCBI taxonomy): Eukaryota > Viridiplantae > Streptophyta > Magnoliopsida > Alismatales > Hydrocharitaceae > Ottelia > Ottelia alismoides. Next base: position 574,303 of record JAZKJV010004344.1, on the reverse strand, counting down.
CTCTCTCGTCTTCAAGTTAGCCGTCCATCTTGTATTAAGAAAGAGAGTCTCTCGCCTGCACCTTCGATGACTCATGGATATCCTTCTTCTTTGGCGTTGCTTGCTCTAAAGGAAGGCGACGGATTTCGTTGGACGAAATCAGGGGATTCGTTCCTTGGATCTTCATCGAGGATTGCTGGAGGAACGCGTCTCATCATCGCGCCCGCAAGTGCATTCTTTGTGGATCAGACTTAAGATAGGCGGATATATTGTTTTAGACATCTCGTGATTACAACCACACTTCAAGAGATATTCCTTATACTTTGTGTTTTGATGAAACGATCTGAGAAATGTTCTCGTGATCATGTGATTTCATCACTAGATTTAAAATATTAAATTCCACTGCATCTAGCAACTAGTGTGACTTGTCGCTCCGATCGCTTCAAATGCGATCAACACGCTTCTGTGATGCTCTTGAGGATTCTCAATACCCTTCAACAGAACCCTTTGCCTTGACGAGAGACCATGGATGTCACTTATGTGATCCTCATATCATATTCAATTACTAATTAATCAACATGAATCATATTCATTATGATTAATTCTTCTAAGGGAAATAACATCTCTATTAAAAATAGAGTGTTTAATTTTAATTGAATTCCAATTAATCTAACCGTATTTAATTAATGATGCAATTAATATCTAAGGAACAGTTTTTATTGTTACTTGAATTATGGTATTATCTCAAATACGTATTATTTTGAATTTTGATAATTAGAAAAATACACCGTGATCTCTCCTGCATTATAAAGTCCCTACCCATTGTCATAGCCAGTACCAACGGGAGTGGGACAGACGGCACACTGTGCAACCTGCTACCCCAACGCTCCCTGACTAGACACCATATCCACCTCGAAAAAAGATAATGCCAAATTGATCATTGTGTACTTGAGATTATAATCAGTCTTTCAACTGAAGTAATACAAATTATAATAATAATCAAAACATTTTTGATTAACATTATAACGAGATTTGTTAAACAAATCCCAAATCCTATTCAAGCAACATTGTTTGTTGGAAAGTGGATTGTGTAACCAATTGTGATCTAGATCATATCTAATCAATAATTGGTTGAGGCAATGTCATTTAAGGAAATAATTATGATCAAATATTTCACAAATATTAATACATAATTATTCCAGGAAATTAAACCATTTAATTTCACTAATTGATTAAAGGACAATCACAAGGTTCTTGATTAGGAATGTAATTCCCAGCAGTGACCCTCACTTACTAAAATTAGCATATCTCAATCAATTTAAATCCAAATTAAGCAAAGTAAGTTTATAAAATTTGTTAATTTGATTTACAACAGAACCTAAGTCATTTGCATGCATTTCAAGGTGTTTCTAAACATAATTAACTCCTTCATTACGTTAAGATTCGCAGTCCCTGAAACAGTGGATACATATTCACTAATTTGATCATAACTTGAGCAAACGGATTCGAAATCATGCAAACTCAGATCCTACAGTTTCCCTTTTTAATGGAGAAAAAAATACAAGTTTTATTTTCACGTTTAAATAATTTCAACAGGGCCAAAAATAATCACAAAACAGAGTTGCGAGAATGATATACGAGAAAACTTTCGCAAACCCTAATGAACCCAAGTCAGCTTTGGTTTATGGATCGTATCCAAAACCTTCAACCTGACTCTGACACCACTTGAAGTATATGGGGAGATCCTTAAGCGCATCACAGAAGTGTGAGGATCACATCGTATGCGATAGCGAGCGACAACTCGCACTAGTTGTTCTAGGTAGCGGAAATTAAAATTTTATCATGTGACGAAACCGAATGATCCAAGAACATTTCTAGGATCATTTCGTCTAAACCACAAACAAGTAATAGGATTACCTATTGAAGCGTGGTTGCAATCGAGTCTCTAAATGAAGAGACCTCCTGTCTCAATTCCGATCCGACGAAGGAGACACTTGCGAACGTGTTGATGAAAAACGTGCATCTCGCAATCCATGATGATGATCCAAGCTGTGGATCTCTTGATCTTGACACATGAGATCCGACGTCTTCTTCACAAACGAGATGCACCGAAGGAGACGGAGATCCACGAGCAAATGATCGAGCAGCATAACGACGATGCTGTGGCGATGGAGACTCTTTCTAGGGCATACGACCATATGAGAGAGCGAGCGAGTAGGCGTCTAGAGAGAAAGAGAGAGAGAGAGATACTTATGTTCTCATTAGCTTATGAAGAGCAAGGAGTTCCCTTCTATTCAAAATATTTTGTGATCCATCATCTCAATCCTTGGGCAACACAAATCCAATGGCTCTCATTGATTTGTGTTTCTTTTAATGGCTAATATTTGTGTTAGTAAAAACCAACAACAATAAATTTAATTTGGATTAAATATATGTTTATATATCAACACAAATTAATCACAATATTAAATTTATTCATGTAAATTCCCATTCATCACTCTTTATTCTTTTATTTTAGCTACAAAACCTATGCAAAACACATGTATATTCATGTAAATAGCAACAATTGTCAAATAGCATGCATTATGTAAAAATGAATAATTAGCATGTTTTTGTTCATAAATAAAAGAATAAAGAAATAAAAGAAAAAGAGGGAGATATTTAGAATAAATATTGAGCTACCTAATCCCAAGGGAGGGCTCAGCATGGGCCTGACCGCAAAAGATCCTAAGTAGAGAGAGATAGTGAAGCTCATATATGTGTACATATACCTATGTTTATAAATAAAAAAATATTTTCCTCTAAGTAAAAATAAAATTGTGTGACCATTCATTTGTATATATTTGTAAATATAAAATCAAAATAAAAATGGAAAAACAAAAATAGAAATAAAATTCACCTCATCATTGTATATAGACCACATGTACTTAAAACCACATATCTATTTATTTCTCCTTGTAAATACATGAATAAAATTCAATAAAAATATGTATATATTCCACAGTCCATAGTGTAAATAAATAAAATAAAAATCACAAAAATAAAATAAAAAGAAACAAAATAAAAACCAAAAGCCACCTTGTATATATACCATGAATGTACATAAATAAAACTACTTCTTCACCCTTGTAAATAATTAATAAAAATAAAATAAAAATACCCTATTATTCCAAATTTTATTCTATAAATAAATAAAATATAAAATTGAAATAAAATGTACAAAAATAAATAATTAAAAATCAAAAATAAAAAATAGATATGTATATGCTTGTATATAATAATAATAATATTTTATAAATACCTAAATTATATTTCAAAAAAATAAATAAAAATCACAAAAACTAATTTAAAAATAAAGAAACATTTTTCATGGAGTTTTACTTTTCTTGAAATTCGTCCATTAATTATTTTTTATTGAATTATCAATTATTTAATAAATCTTGAATTCCCATTGGTCCACGGGGGATTGTTGACCCCCGATCAACTCTCCCCCTGGACCACATTTGCTCCGGATCCGTGCCCGACCTGTACTTCTCCAAATTCTAGCGCCCTGATCCGAGCCCCATTTACCCTAAACCCCAGGTCCTAATCCTTCCTGCTACATCCGAGATCCACGCCGATGCATCCGTTTAGGGATCCGTGCTTCACGGAACCCTGCCCGACCCCATCTTCTCCGACCTGGGCAGCTATATAGGTTGAGCTCCACCGTACATTTCACGCCATCTTTGGCGCTGCCCTTTTGTCCCAGGATCTCCACTTATTCCCCAGAGTGACAGCTGCGTGAGGAAGGTGTTAAAGTGAGGAGAGAGAGCTTGCACCACTAATCCGACGACATCTCGCCGCCATGCACCGCCCAGAGCAGCGCCCGAGCCTCGGGCCTCCGACGACCCTCGATGCGACGACCAGAGCTACCTCAGCTCATCCCCAGTCGACCACAGTCACCAGGTAGCCTTGATTCTTCCTATATTTCTTGAATTTTGGATTACCCTCAAGTCGACCCTTCGTCGTCGTTCATAGATTACTCCCGCTCCGACCATCCATTCCAACATCGGACGACACCATCATCTTCGCCATACTCCTATTCACGTTCTACGCCTTTCCATCCAACCCAGTTCGCTCCGGAACTAGGAGTCCACCCTCCTCTGCCGTCGCCTTGCCGGAGGGGTGTCGCCCCGACGCACCCATTCCCCCATTCCGCCTCTCATCTGGTCGAGGCAGTTCGCCCTCGACCCAGGAGTCTTCTAGTGCTGTTTTGCAGGGCCAACAAGACCCATCTGAGGGTCTGGACCCTTACACACAGAGCTCCAGCTCATCCTTCATTGTTGGGGCTCCTTAGAGCTTCTTGGCGTCATCAGAGGAGTCCGCCATCTACGGGGGGCCTTGGCGGTTCAGTTCCATACCCTTGCAGCCCCCGCGAAGGTCTAGTGTGCCCGTGGTGCTCCGGCGAAGTTCGCCGGAGCCGAGTTCTTCCAGGATCCTCCGCAGCCGTCCGATCTTCCTCGCAGCTCCAGTTTTGATCAGACTAGTTCATTTGAGGAGCAGTCCATCACCGTCCGATCCGGCCGAGGGGTGATCAGCACCGCACGATCAGACGAAGGGGTATCCTCTATCCAGCACCGTCTGATCAGCCACGTGGCCACCCCAAGCCGTCAGATCCGAGCCAGAGAGCTTCGAAGAGGCGCCAGTGGTCCTGCACTATTCGATCTCACACGTGGCCACCCTTCAGCCCTTTGATAATAAGAGGGATAATTTACTCTCAGGGCCCTCCTGTTTTTGCATTTACGTGCTAGTCTTGTAAATATTTATTTCAATTGTTTTTATTTTGGAACAATTGCATTGCACTTAGGACCTGAAACTTTCTCGTATTTGCATTTTCTTCCCTGTTTATGTTGGACACGTGCTTCGTCACGTGAATTTCTGGAGAAATTGCATGATATGGGCTTGTAGTTTTTACATGTTATTGAATGAAATATACTTTCTGATATTTGCATCCATACCCTTGTGAACACTTGTATTCGACATGTGTTGAAATCTTTGGGTATTTTGCAACTTCTCCCTTGGACTTTTAGCACATGTTGCTAATAAGCCCTTGGAAGTAAGTTTTATTCCGTTTAGGTCCCTTTGTGCCCAGACCACGTGCAGCGTGCCTGAGGACTTGGAGTTTTTACACGAGGGACCCCAAACTTTCTTTCTTTGTTACTTTTCAGCCCCTGGAACATATTTTTCTTACATTTAGGTCCCTGTGCACTTTGAGCCTTTGTTTGATTTTAATAAAATTGCAAATTTAACCCAAATCATGTGAAATTTGGACATGTGGCTCTTGCCACTGTGTAAAAATTTCCCTAATTTTTGGGTACATTTTTTAGGCTTTTTATTATTTTTAAAAATTCAAAAATAGCCATTTTTGCCTCTGTTCAGTTTAGAAAACCATAAAAATATTAAAACTTATTAAAAAATTCTTAAAAAATTAGGAGTTGTTAGTTTTTGTGAGTTTGATTTTCTTTGCAATTTTCGTGATTTTTGGATGTTGAGAAACCCTACAAATTGAAAAACCTTTGAAAACTTATAAAAATTCAAAAAATTTTTAGAAAACTCCAAAAATAATAAACTCTTTTTCTGAATTTTCTTTGTTGCTTGTAGTTTCCACAAAAAATACCTCCAGGCTTTTATAGGACCATTTAATATTTTAAATTGGTCTTTGAAGCCAGGCTGGACAGTAGCACAATATTTCTTCCTTCTTTGATTTTTAGAAAATTACATGAAAATTATAAAAATATCAAAAATTCACCAAAAACAGTAAAAAACCTAAAAAACATAAAAATATTTGGGATTTTATCACTTGTGCCCCTCCGAGATATCGCAATATCAGTTATGCCCCTATCTTTTTGGTAATATCAGTTGTGCCCCTCACTTCTTGCTATTTTATCACTTGTGCCCCTTGGGTTAGTGATCGTCCATCCCAAACACAAATGGACGTTAACTTTAGGGACACATCATGAATTAAATGAAAATAAATGAATTGAAAAGTCAACCACTGTTCATCTTCCTCCTCCCTCCTCTTCATCTTCCTCATCCTCCTGCCCCCGCCTCCTCCCCCCGCCCCAGCTGCGTCCGCAGGCCACCGCAACCCCGCGCCTCCCCCTTGCCCCGCCACCGCAACCCCGCGCCTCCCCCTTCCCCCGCCGACACGCCCCGGTGCTCCATCCCAGATCTCCCCTACGCCCCCTTTCCCCTACCCCGAGTTGCCCCCTTGCCCCCCGCAGCAGGCCCCTCCGCCCTCCGCAGCAGGCCCCCTCCACCCCCCGCCCCCCGCAACCCCTGTCCTAGCCGCCCCCCTGGGAACCCCCCCACGCCTCCGCCCCCGCAGCCCCTGCCACCGCCGCCCAGGTCGCAGCCCCTCTCACCTCCGCCCCCACAACCCCTGCACCCCCCAGGTCGCCCCTCCCCCCTCCGCCCCCCGCAACCCTTGTCCCCGCCGCCACCCCTCCGACGCCCCCCCCGTTTGCAACCGTGAATTTCAGGATTTGGCTTATTTTTTTTCCTTCAGTCATAATCTAGTACTTCTTCAAATAAAGTGTCATTGTCGAACTTGCTTGCATCTTCTGGAAGATGGGATAACGTCGCTGAAGTTCGGATGACAATGAAGAAGGAAGGATTGACGAAGTTTCCTGGCTGTAGCTGGATCAGTATCAATGGCGTAATTCCTTTGTAATTGCAGATAAGTGCCATAAATTCACAGCTCAAATTTATGAAGTTCTGGATAATATTATCTTGGCAATGAAGGAAAGAGATTAGTATCTGGGGTTTGCAATCAATTCACATCCTCCCCTGCTGACATTTTGAATAATTAATTCATAAAGATTTTATAGATTCAATGGTTATGAGGAGAAGGGAAGAAGAACAAATGGATGAGGAAGAAGATAAAGAGGTCTGGACAATAATACCCCTCTTAACTACACCAAAGTTTGATGAAACCATGGTTAAGTTAACTTATTGACAGTCAATCTGACGGAAGGGCACAACTGATGACGGAGCAAGAAGTGAGGGGCACAACTGATATTACTAAAAAGATAGGGGCATAACTGATATTGCGATATCTCGGAGGGAAACAAGTGATAAAATCCCAAAATATTTTTGTTTGAATTTTTGGAGCTTTTTAGAGTGTTTAAATAATTCATTGAGTGAGCTTGTATTTACCTTTTTCTTATTTCTCTTCATTATTAAAAATCTAAAAAAATATAAAAATATTTAAAAACCACCAAAAATACTTGTTTTTCCTTCATCTCATTTTTTACTACTTCTTAGGCCGCAAGGCCAATTCGTGCTCCCTGAGTCTGACCCTGGGTGCTACACCAAGCTAATCTCATAGTCAGGGCCACTATTGTTGTTTTATTGATTTATTTACTTGATTGGTGGTCTGATTCTCATTTTTTCTTGTTGACCGAGCTATTTTTGAGATTTGGGTTGCAACGACCCTTGATCTATTATATTCACCCGAGTCTTGGTGATTTTTCGGTCATCAATTATTCATGTCCATGATATTTAGATCACATTTAATCATCTTGGATCTCTATTCTCATGTGCCCAAATAATATGGATCACATGCATATTATTCACGTCTTTAATAATCAAATCACATTTATTTGTCTAAGATAACTCTCTTTATAATGTGAATCAAATTCATATTATTCATGACAATTAAATCACATTTAATTATCCATTTTCTCAATGCTCGGATACTTATATTAATAATGAAATTATCCTGAACTCTTTCAAGGATAATGCACTTTCTCTGCGGATACTTGGAGATAAAGACATGGCGATTGTATTGTTCCACATATAGTGACTTGGGCCTCCCATAGATGCTTGATTAGATCAAGACCATAAATCTAATCTTCTCATTGCATCTGAATCACATTCAGATCAATGTCCAATATTTGGACCAAGATCAGATTACTTCTCTATTGAGAGTAGTCACTAAAATCCAGACCCGTTTCATCACTCCATAGGAATGGAAACGTAATGCTTATATAATCGTTTATGATCACCTCACCCTCAGGTATTCCCCAATACCTGTACATCCTATATATTGGAAGACTCAGAGTAAACCATAAGTATAAGAACAATTTTTCACTGTCTTCTTAGAGTTTCATCATTAAGTTTCTCATTTGACTATTGGTAGTTGGTATCGATCATATACTTTCCAAAAGCATATATCATACCCAGGTGTTCATCATATACTTTCCAAAAGTATATATCAAACCTAAAATTTAGTCCAGCTTCCAAAACGAGACGTCCGTACACGGAATTTGATTCTGCCTAATATCTCATGAGTGAGCTCATGTCTTCCGATTCAATAATTGAACCTGTATGATCCCTTTGAGAGACCGTATTACTCATATGCCCTTGTATGCACACTAGCTCTCCGGTGTATAAACCTTGATTAGGTCATCAATCTATTGGTCTGCCAAATGTACATACTCAGACATATAGTAACACATATGTCTCCGGTCAGAGGATGCATGCCTATATCATGACAGTATACGTCATAGGACTTTGTTATCTCGATCTCGTTAAGTCAACTTTTTAACCTAACTAATCTTACACCCCCATATCTCTATTCCCATGCAGAGGACATGCATTAAGAGGTCAGTCAGATATTAGCCTAAATGAGAAAGGATTGCCATCTCCTACTCAGGCTGGAGTTCACCTCTCAACAATCATTTGATGGTGCTTGATGAGTCCTAAATCTAACTCTTTAGATATTCATTCAAGCAACAACCTCTACGATTCAATAACTGAATCAACAACTGTATGATCATAATTATGGCAATGGTACATAACCCTTATTGTACTAAGGGAACTATTATGCAAATTGGTTATTCTTCATTTCAGATCAGGGAATGATATTTGCAATAACATTTATTGCATAATGGCTTGCCGTGGGCTCGCATGTCCAACAAAAACTACAATTAGCATTTCTTTCTCCATGACTGTGTAGTTCTTCTGAGAAACATCCAATGTTCATCTAGCATAGTGAATGGAAAATGGTACTCCATCTCTCTTCTGTCCTAGCACAGCCTCCACAGAAAAATCAGAGGCATCTATCATGATCTCGAATGGGAGAGACCATTCAAACGACTACAGGACAAGAGCCTCAACAACTAGGTTCTTGAGAGTCTCAAATATTGAAAGACACTTATCATCTACAATTGAACTCGATGTCTTTCGTTAGTAGATCAGTGAATGGTCGGGCAATTCCTTTTGAAGTCATGAATAAAATGTTAGTAGAAACTGACATGCCCAGTTTAGACCGTAACTGTCATAGGTTGGATGGTGGATTGAGTTTCGTGATGATACCTACCTTAGACAGATCATCCTCCAAGTCCCTGTTGGAAATGATATGGCCAAGCACCGTCCCTTGAGTCCCCATGAAGTGACTCTTATCCTAGGACAAGACAAGATAGACCTCTTCGCAGCGTTGAATATCACGATCTAGGCAATCAAGAGAATCATCGAACCTGTCGTCATAGACCAAAAAGTCATCCATGAAGACCTGTAAATAGTCACCCACCATGTCTGAGAAGATGGAAACATGCACCTTTGGAATGTCGCCGGGGCGTTACATAGACCAAAGGGCATCCGCCTGAAAGCATAAGTCTCGAACAGACAGGTGAATGTCGTCTTATCCTGGTCTTCGGGCGCTATGACCACCTGATTGTAGCCAAAGTATCCGTCAGAAAAACAGCAGTGACTCTTCCCAGCTATCCTCTCTATAATCTTATCAATAAAAGGAAACATGAAATGATCCATCTTGGTGGCCTGATTCAATCGTCTGTAGTCCATACAGACCCAACAAGAAGTGGGTACCCAGGTAGCTATCTCCTCTCCAGACTCACTCACAACTATATTGATGCCCATCTTCTTGGGACCACATGTAATGGACTAACCCACCCGGAGTCAGAGATGAGGTAGATAAAATCGACGCTCTACCATTTTGATATCTTTTCATTACCACCTCTTGAAGACTCAGGTTCTTCCATCACTGCAACTAACATGACGACTTGGAATCCTCCTCGAGATAGATATGGTTGGAGCACAAAGCCAGACTTATCCCCTGGAGACCAGCTACACTCCATCCTATCACCTTGAGGTTCTTTTCAAGGACCTTAATCAATTGAGATTCTTGCTCTCCAACCAAATATGTTGAGATATCTCATGCTCACTTGCAAGGAATAGATACTTCAACGACTGCGGCAAATTCTTCATTTCAGGACAATTGGGAGCTGGCAAATCTGGCCTCTGAAAAGTCTGAGTGAATGCAACCATATCTTAATGATATAACTCTCGTTGTTCATGCAAAACTAGTGAAGACTGCCCTGCTGCTGTATTTGTGCTTGGTGCTGGCATGGTCTCCACCCCATCTGTTATATCTGTGGAAATCAGACAAGGTAGTAAATCATGAACTCTGCCTAATCTATTTGAGAATCCGAGGGACCTGAATCAAAATCACAAGATATAAAATCTGCTTCGCTGTCCTGAACATGGTCGTTAGCCTCAAAACTATTCTCAGCCGAGAGTGTGCTCTCTAAATTCTCCTCAGCTAAAAACTGTGGAACCGCAACATCTGAAGGTGAGAGAAGGGCTCGTGAGACAGGATTGGATGAAGCGGCTTCATCATTAGTGACCACAAAGTCACACTCTTGGTGGACGTCTTGCTATGCCTCTGTCGTCTTCTTTACATCACTAAACTACTCTAAGCAAGTTGAGTCTCGTGCTCTAGTCTCGTTGATCGTCTCTATTTGTATACTCTCACCCTCTATGCGAAGGTACACCTTCCCTATATCATGGTTGGACACCGCCTTAGCTATGGCAAAGAATAGATGTCCTAGAATGATGGGGGTATCGGTAACAGATTCAGGGATCTCCATGTCCAACACAATGAAGTCCATTTGGAATTTCACACCCTGAATTGTGAAGACTACATCCTTCAACACCCCTTCGGCCTCTTGACAGATATATCAACAAACTGAAGGACTGTCTTGCTCTATCGAAAGGGACATACTCGAATCGGTCGAATAAGGCTGTCGGAAGGAGGTTGATTGAAGAACTGTTGTCTAATAGAGTATGATCGAACATCTTCTCATGAATGTAGCATCTGACATAGTGAGCTCCTGCATCTGGCCTATTGGCTGACAATTGGTTTTGAATAGCGAAGCAGGTGGTATGGGTCAACACATGGATTTCTGCCTGATGGTTCCTCTTCTTCCTACAGATAGTGTTCTTCTCTCTCAAGTTCTTCTAGAAGAGAGAGATGCGCTCAAGTACCTCCTGTAGAGTCTGTTCGATATGGAATCTATAAATCATCTACTGGTTGAACTCTAACTGCTAAACTTTTTTTGGATATTTTTATACCCCTTCGCCAAGCGGAGTGCTTGAGGAAAGGGGATGGATGGACCCTCCTCATATGGAGGGCTAAGAAGAGGTTCTTGCTGCTAAGAAGGCATGGAATCCATACAACTATCATCAATAATCATATATGGACTCGAATATGAAGAGACCTTTACTTTCTTATTTTTTGGTATTTTTCATAATGTCCCAAGACACAAGAACATGATGTGACACAATTGGAATAAAAGGGTTGGCCTCAATACCACCCACGACATCAAAAATTGCGACATCATCACCTCTCTCTGGCTTAGCATCTGGGAATTTGGTGGCATAAGTACTACCCTCTGCATCTGGAGAAACGACGACCTCAGTACCGTCGGCTGGATCAACATCCTTGGTGGCTTCAGCACCACCATAATCATCATCATTGGAGGCATCAGTAACGCTATCCTCCTCGTCTGGTACTCTTGAATCCTCATGGTGTCGTCGCTTAGACGAGGCACCGCCGGCTGGCATCCTACGACTCCTAAGTGTAACAAAGTCAACATCAAATGTATATGAAGCAATGCCACCCAATAAATCAGTAGGAGTTGTGGTCTCTGTGAACTGTGCCTTCTCAGACTTCCTCCTGAGATTATTCGGGTTGGGCTCAATCTGAGCGAGTACAATAGCTTTTCACTTGATGATCTCCCTCATCTCCTGATGAAATTCGTCCACCTCCCACCTAAAGGATGCCTGCTGGTATGAAAGTAAGAGGGATAGATAATCAAGGGCTGGGTTCTCATAGGTTAGCCCATGAGAACCTGATGGGTTGCCTCGCTAAAAGGGAGGCGACAACTGTCACTGATGAGGGGGAAGCTGAGAGTACTATTGAGGCTGCTGCTGGTGCAACCTCTACTGTTGTCCCTGCTGGTAGGGACGAGGACGCGACTAGTACTGGTAGGATGGCTGCTAGGAATAATGGGGTTGCTACTGAGGCTGGTTGGACTTTCAATCCTAAGCTGGAGGCTGCCGCTGGGAAGAGGCGTCTCTAGGAGACCACCTGAATCCAGGATGATCTCTACGGATCTCCGGCTGCTGCCAGTCATACCAAATCCCGTTGACTTCCATCAACAGCAATTGCTCATACGAGGACAGGGGAAGAACTGGTAGTGGCTGATCCTGCTGGTACACCACCATTTGGGTGTCCTGAGATGGTGGTAGCTGAGAGTACCGATGCTGCAACTGCTGGACCGGCTCTGCATGGTTGTGGTGAACCTGTTGGGCATTGGCAGAGTGTTGGTATGAGTCGCTGCTACTAGGATCAACTCGTGATGTGAGACAAGGCTGAGAAGCCATCTGTTCCTCCTAGAGATACATGATATGGGTCTTCAAGTCACTCAAGGTTGGTGCCAATTGATCAATCTTAGTCAAGCCCTGACACTACTTCTTCTCGATGATCTCAATGCGGTCCAGCTTCTTGCTGATAGTGCCCATGTCAGCGACTGACGACTCGACCCTTACTGTGGCTACTGAAGAGGTGGATGGACATGTTGGACATGTGATCCCACGACGAGCCATTATGCAATTAATGTTATTGCGAATATCTTTCCCTGATCTGAAATCAATAACAACTAATTTGCATAATATGTCCCTTCGTACAATTAGGGTTATGTACCATGGTCATCTTGATTATCATACAACTATTGATTCAATTATTTAATCATAGAGGCTGGTTCTTGGATGGATATCAAAAGAGTTAGATTGAGGACTCATCAAGCAGCGTCAAATGATTGTTAAGAGATGATCTCCAGCTTGAGAAGGAGATGTCAATCCTTTCTCTAAAGGGCTGATATCTAACTGAACTCTTCATGCAGGTCCTCTGCCTAGGAATAGAGATTCGGAGGTGTTAGATAAGTTGGGTCGAAGAGTTGACTTAACGAGATCGAGATAACCAAAGTCCTATATCGTATGTTGTCACGATATAGGCACGCATCCTTTGACCGGAGACAGATGTCTTACTATGTGTCTGAGTATGTACATTTGGCAGACCAATAGGTTCATGACCTAATCAAGATCTATAAACCGGCGCACTTGTGTGCATATAAGGGCATATGAGTAATACAATCTCTCAAAGGGATCATACGGGTTCATTCTTGAACCGGAAGAGATGAACTCACTCATGAGATATTGAGAAAAATCAAATTCCGTGCACAGTCGTCTTGCTTTGGAAGCTTGACTGCATTTGTAAGGTTTGATATACGCTTTTGGAAAGTATATGATCAACACCTAGGTATGATATATGCTTTTGGAAAGTATATGATCGATACCGACTCCAAATGATCGAATAAGAAACTTAATGATAAAACCCTGAAGTAGACATTGTAAAATTGATGTTATACTTCTTGTTTATTTTAGGTCTTCCAGTATGCAGGATGTACATGTATTAGGAATACCTGAGGGTGATGTGATCATAAAACGATTGTATAAGCATGACACTTCCATTCCTAGGGAGTGATGAAACAAGTATGAATTTTAGTGAGTTCTCTTTGTAGAGAAGTCATATCATCTTGGTCCAAATATTGGACATTGATCTATGCGGTCTTGATTTAATCAAGCATCTATGGGAGGTCTGTAAGATATGGATTTGAGATGTGATCTCAATATCCAAGTTACTATACGTGTAACAATACAATCACCCTCTCCTTATCTCCAAATATCCGCGGAGAAAGCGCATTATCCTTGAAAGAGTTCAGGATAATTTCATTGTTGATATAAGTATCCGAGCATTGAGAAAATGTATAATTAAATGTGATTTGATTATCAAGAATAATATGAATTTGCTTCATATTATAAAGAGAGTTATCTTAGATAATTAAATATGATTTAATTATCAAAGATTTAAATAATGTGAATGTGATTCACATTATTTGGGCACATGAGAATAGAGATCTAAGATGACTAAATGTGACTAATTACCATGGATACAAATAATGTGGATAGCACTATCCATATTAATCATATATATTATAAATGTTATTTGTAATATATAAGAGAGAGCAATTTGTAATTTACATTTGTTAATTAAATGTTGATGTATATTGGATTCACATTGGACAATTATTTTAAAATGTAATTCACATTTTATTTTGGGCTGTGAATGTGATCCACAATTTTCCAATGGCATGATTGCAATATTCAGAAAATAATTATGAATTATTTTTGTTGAATAATTTACAACAAATGTTGTTGTAAATCATGGAGATTTCCATGAAATAATAATCTCAAGAGATATCATGACATTACATGAGATTGCTGCCAAATCCCATATTATGGAAGGAGGCGATCTTCATTCCATATTCTCCATACTTGATTGATTTTATTCGGGATTAAATCATATTGATTTATCAATATACATTTAATCTAAGTTAAATTAATTATTGTTAGTTTTTTACCAACAAAATCTTGTCCATTAAAAGAAACACAAATCAATGTGAGCCATTGGATTTGTGTTGTCCATTGATTGAGATCTAAGGATCCCAAAATATTATAAAAGGAGAGGCACCCCTTGCTCTTCTTGGTTACATCAACACAAAACACAAGTTGTTAACAACATCTATCTCCCTCTCTCTCTCATTCTCTACACGCCATCCCTCTCTCTCTTATATGGTCGTCCACCATAGATGCCCTAGAGAAAGTCTCCATCACCACAGCATCGTCGTTATGCTGCCCGATCGTTTGCTCGTGGATCTCCGTCTCCTTCATTGTTCCTTTCTCGTGAAGAATACGTCAGATCTCGTGTATTGAGATTAGGAGATTCTCTACTTGGATCATCAACATGGATTGCGAGAAGCACACATCTCATCTATGTGCTCGCAAGCGTATCCTCAATCGGATCGGACTTGAGACAGGAGGTCTCTTCGTTTAAAGACTCCATCACAACCAATCTTAAATAGGTAATCCTAATACTTGTTTTTGTTTAGATGAAACGATCTAAGAAGAGTTCTTGGATCATGCGGTTTCATCGCACAAAAAAATTACGCTTCATCGAGCAACTCGTGCTACTATTCGCTCCCGATCGCATACGATGTGATCCTCACGCTTAAGTGGTATCAGAGGTAGGTTGGAGGTTTCAGATACGATCCATAAACCTTGGATGACTTGGGTTCGTTAGGGATTACGAAAGTTTTTGTCGCATTTCATTTTCGCATCTCCGTTCATTGAAAATTTTAACCCTTTTGAAATTATTTAAACACGCAAAAAATACTGGATTATGTTCCCCATTAAATAAGGAAACCTTAGGATCTGAGTTTGCGTGATTTGGAATCTGTTTGCTCAAGTTATGATCAAATTAGTGAACAAGTGTCCTCTGTTTCGGGGACTACGAATCTTAACGTAATTAAGGAGTTAAGTACTGTTTAGAAACGCCTTGAAATGCCTTCAAATCACTTAGGTTCTATTGTAAATCAAATTAGCAAACTTTAAAAACTTACGTTGTATAATTTGGATTTAAATTGATTGAGATATGCTAATATTAGTAAGTGAGGGTCACTTCTGGAAATTACTTTCCAAATCAAGAACCTTGCGATTGTCATTTAATTAATTAGAGGAATTAATTGGTTTAATTTCCTGTAATAATTATGGATTAATATTTTTGAAATATTTGATGTTAATTATTTACTTAAATGACAATGCCTTAACCTATTATTGATTAGATATGATGTAGATCACAATTGCTTACACAATCTACTTTCCAACAAACGAAGTTGCTTGAATAGGATTGGGGATTTGTTTAGAAAATCTCCTTATAATGTTAATAAAAAATGTTTTAATTATTATTATATATGGTATAACTTTGATTGAAGAACCGATTTTTATTTCAAGTACAAAATGATCAATTTGGCATTATTCTTTCCTGAGGTGGATAAGGTGTCTAGATGGGGAGCGTTGGGGTAGCAGGCTGCAACATGTGTGGTCTGGCCCACTCCCGTCAGTACTGACCATGACAACGGGTAGGGACTCGATAGTTCAGGAGAGGTCACGATGTATTTTTCTAATTATTAAAATTTTAAATAATACATATTTGAGATAATACCATAATTCAAGTAAAAATAAAGAATGTTTGTTGGATATTAGGGGATCATTAATTTAATATTATTAGATTAATTGGAATCCCAACTTCTATCACCAGGGATTGTATGTAGGGGACACCTGTCTGAAGTGACAACTTCTGTATGCAAGCGCATCTGGATTGTGTTCTTTTCTTCTCGAAAGAGTGAGGTCGTATACGTAGTGACCCCAATGTCGGGTCATATTATTGGGGCGATATTGGATTGCGCATGGCGAGTGCTAATCCTGTTGACAGTTTGTTCAATTAGTGACGGGTTAACATCACCTTAGGGGTGGTGAGCCCAGGGGTTAAAGATCGAATTGGGAATGCACGTTGGACTTGCAAGGCAGAATGTGATCCCGCTTTTTTATCTGAGTTACAAGTTCTCATATTATTGGGATGTGACAAAGATAAGGAAGGAGATCCTAGATCTTGCTGAGATATAATGATAAGTATATCTCTTACATTGAAAATGATTAAAGGAGTGAACTTTCAGTGTTGACAAGGCAAGACAACTTTGATATAAAAAATCCTAAATCAAAGTAATATACATATATATATATATATTTATATTTATATGTTTATGCATATTTCTTATTTTAGATAATCCTTCATTAAACCCACTTAATTTTATACTCAATAGTAACCACTAAATTACCATGGATTGAATCCATGATCAAGAGAATGTACTTGCAGTTGGACTCATAATGTATGTGGTTGCAATGTGCAACTTTCCTCACAATAATGAGGAATGACAACTAAGTAGACAATAAGACTACAACCCTCGGTTTTATATGTCTCTATAGTCTTCATCTCTCATCGAATGTACTTTGGAAGTGACATTTCGACGATGATCATAATTGTCGAATAATCCTTATAAAATCTAAGAAGATGTTTTGTCATGCATATGTGCTCTTGACATTTTATCAAGAATGACATGGTTCTCTGCATCACGTGGAATGGTGGCTTCATAAGAGACGATGTACTCAAAATATTTGAGTACCTACCTGAACAAATGTTTTAAGAGTTTATATGGATGTCCATACGGTGAGTGTTGTCATTCTACTGTCTATCCTTTGATCACTCGTAAAGATTCATAATATTCATATTGTATGAATTGAATGAAGCATGTATAAATGTTGAATTACTCTTATATTGAAATCTTTTGATTTCAACATAAGAGATCCTTTGTCTTAAGAAATGGTTGTTTATAGATGAAAGGAGCGCAACAGAAGCATGGGTCGGACCCAAGTAAGAAGGAAAGTCAAAAAAAGTTGACTATACTTCTGTGACTTCCTTATGACATCCAAATAGTTGGATAAATGCCAATACTGCAATAAGTTGATGTATTGATAGTATGACTATCAAGTCTATCTAGAATCCTTAGAGAAAGACTCAGATAGTGCATCGGAATAATCTACATTTAATCATTGAAAATTACTTTCTTATTTGATATGATCAATGTCTAAAATTGCATCTCATTCTTTTAATAACACTTGCAATTGATTGCATATGCTTTAGAAGACTATAAATTTGATCTTAAGGTTTAATAGTCATCAACATGGATATATATGTAACTGTTGCAACAATCTCTATTGGATAGATAGACTTCATATTTTTAGTGGGAGAGCCATTAGTCTTAGAGAATGTCTCTATGACCTAGATATTAGAATACAGTCATTGTTTATTTCTAAATGTTGGAAATAAACATGAATTCTGTAATAGATCTATCATAGAAGGTTATGATAGATATATTTTAGATAGTAATCCAGCATCTGGTTGACTCTATTAAATTATAAAATTAATGAATGGTTCATTAACATATCTAACACTAAAAATTAAACCTTATAAGATCAATAGGAGGATGAAGATCATTTGACAATGATTTGGCATCGAGTCTTGGACATAAGTCTATTGATGAGATCAATAGATAAGTTAGAAACGAAACTTTCGAGTGTCTAAAATTTTAAATCTTGCATACTTGTGAATATTGTATTCAAAAGTAGAAAATATCAGTGTACCCTTCTCTAGGAATGGTTCAAGATATCAAGGTATTCAAGATCTCATACATATTGATGTATGTAGATCATTTATGCCAGAGCAAACATTAGTGATATTTGATATCCATTGATGATTATTTGTGATATAAGTTTTCTTCCTTTCACTTTATAAACCTTTGAAATATTCAAAGATTTCACAATTTTGGTTTAGAACCAATGTTTGAAGGAAGATGAAATGAATTTGATCTAACCTAGGTAGTTAGTACTTGTTAGATGAATTCAAGGAATACCTTACGAAGAAAGGAATATCATTCCTATCTCAATCCTCCTGATACACATAAACTCAATAGAGTTGTAGGGAGGTACAATTGGATCATGTATGATATGATTTGTTCAATGATGAATATTAACATAATTTCCTCTTAGTTTCCAAGGTATATATGTAGTAGATACTACAGTATATATATATATATATATATATATATATATATATATATATATATATATATATATATATATATATATATATATATATATATATACACAGACACACTTAAGAAGGTTCCATGAATGTAAGCTGGAATCTAGCATTAGAGAGTGCTACTTCATTAGAAAAATAAAGGATGGTATTGGATACCTACTTTATGACCTTGAGATTCTTAAATATCTCATATCTAAGAATATGATTCTTAGAAGTTGACTCTCTTAAGAATCAAGATGGAAATGAAGTGAAGGAACTCATTTAATCGATAATGAGGCTCATGAAATAGGAAACTAAAAGGACAATTAAATATAAAATACTAATACCTCTTCAAATAAGTTTTTGGATGGATTCCATGCGTCATTTAAGTTTGGAATTGATCTCACTTCATGAGATAAAGCATCTGAAGATCATAACATGGAAAGATGGAGGTTAGCAGTAAAGTCTAAAGTAGACTTTATATACAAGTGTTGTATGTGGACCCTCGAGGATCCACCTATATAAGTAAGACCCATTAAGGTGTAAATGGATCTTCAAGATAAAGAGGGAACTTAATGGGAAGGTAGAGACCTTCAAAGCACGGTTTGTAGACATGAGCTACACACCAAAGAGAAGACATCGCTTGCGATGAGACTTACTCTTTAGTGACCATGCTTAAAACCATCGCGATGTTGCTAACTATAGCCACACAACTTGACTTTTGTCATCTTCAAGATAAAAGTCAATATTTCATTCCACTATGAACACCTCTATGAGGATATTAATATGATGTAGCTCCGTGGCTTCATTGTTGAGGAAAGCAAGGTGTGCAAGCTAAAGAAACTCCATCTATGGACTCAAATAAGCCTCTTGTAGTTAGATCCTTAGATTTCTGAAATCATAAATGTTATGATATCAGATTGAATCTTGATGAACCGCGTGAAGCTTAGTGGGAGTTCCATTGTATTCATTGTGCTAAATGTATATAATATCCTAATCATTTGGAATGATATAAGGATGATAATAATAAGAGTTTTATAATCTGGTTGTTGCATATCTTGAGATTTGATCTCAAAGATCTGAGTTCTGAAGTTGTTCAGAAGCAAAGAAAGAGGATATTGGGACTGTCACATTAGTAGTGCACCTTGGACTTGTTTCGTCTTTTGGAACATTCCAAGAAAGGTTTCTTTCCCTCAAGATATGGTACTGACCTTTCTAAAGTGGATAATACCTCTAATAACTGCTTGCCTTTGTGCATCAGTTATGAGAAGCCGGGTGTATGCTAGATGTATACAAAAGCCAGATGTATGCCATGTAGTGGGAGTAGTAAACTATTGCTAATCCTTCTATGGAGATAAAACACTTAGTTGCAGTAATAACTATATCTTCAAAGAATGCAAGACTTTAGAGATAGTGATATGTAAGTCTTATCTTCAAGAGCATAAGACTTTATAGATAGTGATCTAAAAGGTCAGAACTGTGAAGACCTTGGGAGATAAAGATCTTCAGGAATAAGGGTATTCTAATAAGGATAATAGAAATTACATACCGGTTAAATGATTATTGAGTTGTAGTGTCAACGACACTAGAACTAATAATGTTGAGTATTGGTTGCATAAGATACAAATTTCGCATTGAATGTAAGAACTATTACTCGGAGATAAGCAAGTATTGTAAAAGGACTTGGCGTAGTCTCTTAAGAAAAGAGTGTCTCATCAACTTACCTAGATATTTTTCTTAAATAGCCTATGATTGTCACATGAGTGAGGGTTTAATTATTATCCCATTAATGGCTCTTAGGGCTAGTGGGAGATTGTTGGACATAGGAGCCCACGACGAGCCATTATGGAATATATGTTATTGCGAATATCTTCCCCTGATCTGAAATGAAAAATACCTAATTTGCATAATAGGTCCCTTAGTACAATTAGGGTATGTACCATGAGCATCTTGATGATCATACAACTGTTGATTCAATTATTGAATCATAGAGGCTAGTTCTTGGATGAATATCTAAAGAGCTAGATTGAGGACTCATCAAGCACTGTCAAATGATTGTTAAGAGATGATATCCAACTTGAGAAGAAGATGGCAATCCTTTCTCTAAAGGGTTGATATCTAACCGACATCTTGATGCAGGTCCTCTACATTGGAACAGAGATTCAGAGGTGTTGGATAAGTTAGGTCAAAGTGTTGACTTAATGAGATCGAGATAACCAAATTCCTATGTCGTATGCTATCACGATATAGGCACACATCCTCTGACTGGAGACAGATGCGTTACTATATGTCTGAGTATGTACATTTGGCAAATCGAGGTTGATGACCTAATCAAGGTCTATACACCGGTACACTGGTGTGCATATAAGGGCATATGAGTAATATGATCTCTTAAAGGGATCATACATGTTCATTGTTGAACTGGAAGACATGAGCTCAGTCATGAGATATTGGGAAGAGTCAAATTCTGCACGCGGTCATCTCGCTTTGGAAACTTGACTGAATTTGTATAGCTTGATAAATGCTTTTGGAAAGTATACGATCAACACCTAGGTATGATATATGCTTTTGGAAAGTATATGATCGATATCGACTCCCAATGATCGAATGAGAAACTTAATGATAAAACCCTAAAGTAGATAGTGTAAAATTGATCTTATACGTCTGGTTTATTCTGGATCTTCCAGTATGTAGGATGTACTAATTGAAGGATATAGTAAGATCCTCAAGCACATCACGGAAGCGTGAACATGGTATCGAATACGACGAAGAACGACTAGTCGTACTAGTTGTTCTATGCAACGGAAATTTAAAATTTTCATGCGACAAAACCACATGATCCAAGAACACTTCTCGGATTGTTTTGTCTATACCACAAGCAAGTAATAGGATTACCTCTTAAAGAGAGTTTGCGATCGAGTCTCTAAACGAAGAGACCTCCTGTGTCAAGTCCGATCCGACGGAGGAGATGCTTGCGAGCGTGTTGATGAAACATGTGATTCTCGCAATCCATGTTGATGATCCAAGCGACGGATCTTCTGATCTCGACACACGAGATCTGACATCCTCTTCACGAGCGAGGCGCACCGAAGGAGACGAAGATCCACGAGCAAACGATCGGGTAGCATAATGACGACCCTGGGGCGATGGAGACTCCCTCTAGGGCATCCATGGTGGACAGTCATGAGAGAGGAAGAGAGAGGGCTAAAGTATAGAGAGAAAGAGAGAGAGAGAGAGAGAGAGAGAGAGAGAGAGTGAGACTTATATTCTCTTGTGTGTCGTGTAAAGAAGAGCAAAGGGATGCCTCTCCTTTTATAATATTTTGGGATCCATGAATCTCAATCCATGGGTAACACAAAACCAATGGCTCCCATTGATTTATGTTTCTTTTAATGGCTAAGATTTGTGTTGGTAAAAATCAACAACAATTAATTTAATTTAGATTAAATCTATATTGATAAATCAATATAAATCAATCCCAAATTAAATCAATCAAGCATGGAGATTTTGGAATGAAGATTGCTTCCTTCCATAATATTGGATTTGGTGGCAATCTCATGCAATCTCATGAGATCTCTTGAGATTACATTATTCCATGGAAATCTCTAAGATTTACAACAACACTTGTTATAAATTATTCTACAAAAATAATTCATAATTATTTTGTGAATATTGCAATATTGCCATTGGAAAATTGTGAATCACATTCACATCCTAAAATAAAATGTGAATTACATTTTCAATTAATTGTTCAATGTGAATCCGATTCACATTAACATTTAATTAACAAATGTAAATTACAAATAGCTCTCTGTTATATATTATAAATCACATTTATAATATATATGACTAATATGGATATTGCTATCCACATTATTCATATCTTGATAATTAAATCACATTTAATCATCTTGGATCTCTATTCTCTTGCGCCTAAATAATATGAATCACATTCACATTATTTACATCTTTGATAATTAAATCATATTTATTTATCTTAGATAACTCTATTTATCATATGAATCAAATTCATATTACTTATGATAATTAAATCACATTTAATTATCAATTTTCTCAATGCTCGGATGCATAATATCAACAATGAAATTGTCCTGAACCCATTCAAGGATAATGCGCTTTCTGTGTGGATACTTGGAGATAAGGACATGGCGATTGTATTGTTCCACGTATAGTGACTTGGATATTGAGATCATATCTCAAATCCAGATCGTGGGCTTCCCATAGATGCTTGATTAAATCAAGACCGCAAATCTAATCTTCTCGTTGCATCTGAATCACATTCAGATCAATGTCCAACATTTGGACCAAGATCAGATCACATCTCTACTGAGAGGAGTCACTAAAATCCAGACCCGTTTCATCACTTCCTAGGAATGGAAGCGTCATGGTTATACAATCATTTATCGATACTGGCCATGACAGTGGGTAGGGACTCGATAATGCCGGAGAATCAAGATGCATTTTTTCTAATTAATAAAATTCGAATCAATACGTACTTTGATATAATACCATATATATATATATTCAAGTAAAACAATAGAGTTTATTGATTAAATTGGATTGATGATTAATTTAATATGATTTAATTAGTTATGTCCAATTAAAACATTCTATTATGAATAGAGTTGTTATTTCCCATGGAAGAATTATTTATATGAATATGATTCATAATAATTAATTAAAATTTGAATATGAGGTGGAGGATCACATAAGTGACATCCATGGTCTCCCATTAAGGCGAAGAGTTCCATCGCCAGGGATTGCATGTGGGAGACACCTCTCCGAAGTGACAACTCCTGTATGCAAGCGCATCTGGATCGGGCTCTTTGCTTCTCGAAAGAGCAAGGCTGTATGCATAGTGACCCCAATATCAGATCCTCATATTATTGGGGCAATATTGGATTGCGTATAGCGAGTATTATTCCTGTTGACGGTTGGTTCAATTAATGATGGGTCAACATTGCCTTAGGGGTGGTGGGCCCGGGTGTTAAAGACCGAATTGGGAAATGCAAGTTGGACTTGCAAGGCAGAATGTGTTCCCGCTTCTTTTTATCGGAGTTGCAGATTCTCATATTGTGGGATGTAACAAAGATAAGGAAGGAGATCCCAGATCTTGAAGAGATATAATGGTAAGTATATCTCTTACATTGAAAGTGATTAAGGGAATGCACTTTCAATGTTGACAAGGTAAGACAACTTTGATATAAAAATTCCCAAATCAAAGTAAAATATGTATATATATATATATATAAATACACACACTTATGTAAATTTCTTATTTCAGATAATCCTTCATTAAACCCGCTCATTGTTATACTCAATGATAACCAGTAAAATATCATGGATTGGACTCATGATCCAGATATTTTACTTGCAGTTGGACACATAATGTATGTGGTTGCAATATGCAAGTTTCCTCATAATAATGAGAAATGACAATTAAATAGATAATAGCTCGACAACCCTAGGGTTTGTATGTCTCTATAGTCTTGATATCATCAAATGTACTTTGGAAGTGTCATGTCGATGTTGATCATAATTGTCATATAATCCTTATAAAATCTAAGAAGATATTCTGGCATACATATGTGCTCTTGACATTTATCATGAATGACATGGTTCTCTGCATCATGCAGAATGGTGGCTCCATAAGAGACGATGTATTCAAAATATTTGAATACCTATCTGAACCAATGTTTTAAGACTTTAGATGGATGTAGACATGATGAGTGTCATTATTCTACTATCTATACTCTAGTCATTCATGAAGCTTCATATTATTCATATTGTATGAATTGAATAAAGCATGTATAAATGTTGAAATACTCTTATATTGAAATTTTTGATTTCAACATAAGAGATCCTTTATCTTGAGTAATGGTTGCTCATAGATAAAGGGAGTGCAGTGGAAGCATGGGTTGGACCCAAGTAAGAAGGAAAGTCAAAGAGTTAATTGTACTTCTGTGACTTCCATATGACATCCAATTAGTTGGATGAATGCAAATAATGCAATAAGTTGATGTATTGATAGTATGACTATCAAATCTATATAGAATCCTTAGAGAAGGAATCAAATAGTACATCAGAATAATCTACATAAATCATTGATATTGACTTGCTTATTGAATAAGATAAAGTCTTATAATTGTATCTCAATCTTCTAGCAACGCTTGTAATGGGTTGCATATGTTTTAGAAGACTAGAAAATTTGATCTTAAGGTTTATAGTCTTCTACATGGATATTGATGCAATGGTTGCAAAAATCTCTGTTGGATTGATAGACTTCTCAATTTCAGTGGGAGCCCTTAGTCTTAGAGAATGTCTCTATGATCCAGATATTAGAATACGCTTATTGTTTATTTCTAAATGTTGGAGATAAACATGAATTATGGAATAGACCTATCATAAAGAGTTATGATGGGGATATTTCAGATAGTAATCTGACAAGTAGTGGACTCCACTAAATTAGAAAATTAATGAATGGTTCATTAACATTTCTAAATACTAAAATTAAACCTTAAGATTAATAGGAGGATGAAGATCATTTGACAATAATCTAGCATCAATCCTTGGACATTTGTCTATTGATTTGATCAGTAGACTAGTAAGAGATGAAACTTTAGAATGTCTAAAATTTCAAAACTTACATACTTATGAATATTGTATTCAAAAGTAAAATATGTCCAATACACCCTTCTTTAGGAATTGTGTAAGACGTCAAGGTATTCAGGATCATCTATATCATAGTAAACATTATGGATATGTGATATCTATTGATGATTATGTATGATATGAGATTTCTTCTCTTCGCCTAAAGAAACCTTTGAAATGTTAAAAGATTTCATTATTTTGATTTATAACCAAAAGTTTGAAGGAAGATAAAATGAATTTGATCTAATCTAGGTAGCTTGTACCTATTAGATGAATTCAGAGGATACCATATGGAGATATGAATATCATTTCTATCTCAATCCTCCTAACACACCTTAACTCAATAGAGTTATAGGGAGATACAATTGGATCATGCGTGACATGATCTTATCAATGATGAATTTTAGCATAATTATCTCTTAGCTTCCAGGTATATATCTAGTAGAGACTACAATGTATATCATTAATAAGGTTCCATGCATATAAGCTGGATTCTAGCACTAGAGAGTGCTGCTTCATTAGGAAGATAAAGGATGGTATTGGATACATACTTTATGACCTTAAGATTCGTAAAAGTTCTCATCTCTAAGAATATGATTCTTAAAGGATGACACTCTTGAGAATCAAGATGAAAATGAAGTGTAGGAACTTATATAATCATGAGAAGATAATAAGGCTCCTGAATTTGGAAACTAAAAGGACAACTAAAGATGAAACACTAATACCTCTTCAAATGAGTTTGAGGATGGATGCCATGTTTCAGAGAAATCTGACAATGATCGAACTTCATGTGGTGAAGCTTCTGAAGATCATAGCATGGGATAGATGGATATTAGCAATAAAAGTCTAATGTAGACTTCATATACAAGTGTTGTATATGGACCCTCGAGGATCCACCTATATGGGTAAGACCCATAAAGGTATAAATGAATCTTCAAGAGAAAGAAGTCAAGATTGCATTCCTCTCTGAGGATATTCACATGAAGTAGCCCCAGGGCTTCATGGTTGAGGAAAGCAAGAAGTGCATGCTAAAGAAATCAATCTATGGACTCAAATAAGCTTCTTGAACTTGGAACATAAGATTTCATGAAATTGTAAATGTTATGATTTCAGATATAATCTTAATGAACCATGTGAAGCTTAGTGGGAGTGCCTTTATGTTCATCGTGCTAAATGTAGATGATATACTAATCATTTAAAATGATATAAGGATAATAGTAAGTGTTTTATTATCTGGTTGTTCCATAACTTGGGATATGATCTAAAGGATACCTCTTGGATCTTGGTTCTGAAGGTATTCAGAAGCAAAGAGAAGAGGGTATTGGGACTGTCACATTTGTAGTACACCTTGGACATATTCCATTCTTGGAAATTCCAAGAATGCTTCCATCACTTAAGATATGGTACTGACCTATCTAAAGGGATAACACCTCAAAGAGTTCAGGAAGTGAATGCTAGAACTAATTGCACTTGTACATTAGTTACGAGAAGCTGAGTGTATGCTAGATATGTGCAAAAGCCAGATATCTGCCATGAAGTGGGAGTAGTAAAGTGTTGCTGATCCTACTATGGAGAGGAAACACTTGATTGCAGTAATAACAATATCTTCATAGAGGACAAGTTTTTTTGAGATAGTGATCTCAAAGTCTTATCTTCAAAAACTTTAGAATTTATACATAGAGATCTAAAAGTTCTTAACTATGGATACCTTAAGAGATAGTGATCTCCAGGAATAAGGATATTCTGATAAGGAATATGGAAATACTGGTTATGATAATTGTTAAGATGTAGTGTCAAGGACACTGTAACTTACAAGATTGAGTATTGGTTGCATAAGATGCAACATTCGCATTATATGCGAGCACTATTACTGGGGATATGCAAGTGCCTTAAAGGACTTGGCATAGTCTCACGGGAACAAAGTGACTGATCAGCTTACCTAGTTTTTTTCTAAATAGCATATGATTGTCACATGAGTGTGGGTTTAAATGATTAGTCCATTAATGGTTCTTTGGGCTAGTGGGAGATTGTTGGACATGCGAGCCCACGGCGAGTCATTATGCAATAAACGTTATTGCGAATATCATTCCCTGATATGAAATGAAGAATGAATAATTTGCATAATAGGTCCCTTATTACAATTAGGGTTATGTACCATGGCCATCTTGATGATCATACAACTGTTGATTCAACTGTTGAATCATAGAGGCTGGTGCTTGGATGAATATCTAAAGAGTTAGATTGAGACTCATCAGGCACCGTCAAATGATTGTGAAGAGATGATCTCCGGCCTGAGTAGGAGATGACAATCCTTTCTCAATTAGGTTGATATCTGACTGACCTCTTGATGCAGGTCCTCTGCATAGGAATAGAGATTCAGAGGTGTCAGATTAGTTAGGTCAAAGAGTTGACTTAACAAGATCGCGATAACCAAAGTCCTATATCGTATGCTATCACGATACATGCACGCATCCCCTGACCGGAGACAGATCTGTTACTATATGTCTGAGTATGTACATTTGGTAGACCAATAGGTTGATGACCTAACCAAGGTCTATACACTGGCGCGCTGGTTTGCACATAAGGGCATATGAGTAATACAATCTCTCAAAGGGATCATACAGGTTCATTTACTGAACCGGAAGACATGAGCTCACTCATGAGATATTGGGAAGAATCAAATTCCATGCACGGTCGTCTCGCTTTGGAAGCTTGACTGAATTTGTAGGTTTGATATATACTTTTGGAAAGTATATGATCAGGACCTAGGTATGATATATTCTGTTGGAAAGTATATGATCGATACCGACTCCCAGTGATCGATTGAGAAACTTACTGATAAAACCCTAAAGTAGACAGTGTAAAGTTCATCTAATACTTCGTGTTTATTATGAGTCTTCCAGTATGCAGGATGTACATGTATTGGGAATACCTGAGTGTGATGTTAATTTATTGGATGGGGCCAAGTCAATTAAGGAAATAATTTTCTTCAAATATTTTTTAATGTTCCATAATTATTTCATGAAATTAACCATTAATTTCACTCATTTACAATCACATAGTTCTTCATTAGGACTATAATTTCAGCAGTGACCCCTACTCACTAAAATTAACATATCTCAATCAATTTAAATCCAAATTAGACAAACTCAATTTTCAAAATTTGTAATTTGATTTAGGACATAACCTAAGTAATATTTCATGAATTCCGAGGCAGATCAAAATAGTAATTAACTCATTAATCATGTTAAGATTCGCAGTTCCCGCAGCAGTGAATACATGTTCATTAAAACAACCATAACTCGAGCAAACGGAATCCAAATTACGTAAACTCAGATTCTATGGTTTCCTTATTTAATGGGGAAAAACTATAAGTGATTAATTTCGTATAAACAATTTAAATAGGGTCGAATTTATTCACTAAACAGATGTGCAAAAATCAAATGCGACAAAAACTTTCACGACCTTAACCAACCCAAGTTGTCCTAGGTTAGTGGATCATATCCAAAACCTTCGACCTAAGGCTCTGATACCGCTTGAAGGATATTGTGAGATCCTTCTCGCATCACGGAAGCATGAACATCATATCGAATACGACGAAGAACGACTAGTCATACTAGTTGTTCGATACAGCGGAAATTATAAATTTTTCATGCGACGAAACCACATGATCCAAGAACACTTCTCGGATCGTTTCGTCTAAACCACAAGCAAGTAATAGTATTACCTCTTGAAGCGTGGTTGCGATCGAGTCTCTAAATGAAGAGACCTCCTGTCTCAAGTCCAATCCGACGGAGGAGACGCTTGCGAGCGTGTTGATGAAACACGTGCTTCTCAAAATCCACGTTGATGATCCAAGCAGCGGATCTCCTGATCTCGACACACGAGATCCGACATCTTCTTCACGAGCGAGGCGCACCAAAGGAGACGGAGATCCATGAGAAAATGATTGGGCAGGATAACGACGATGTTGCAGCGATGGAGACTCCCTCTAGAGCATCCATGGTAGACAGCCATGAGAGACGAAGAGAGAGGGTTGAAATATAGATAGAAAGAGAGAGAAAGAGGCTTATGTTCTCTTGTGTGTCATGTAAAGAAGATCAATGGGATGCCTCTCTTTTTATAATATTTTGGGATCCATGGATCTCAATCCATGGGTAATACAAATCCAGTGGCTCCCATTGATTTCCGTTTCTTTTAATGGCTAAGATTTGTGTTGGTAAAAATCAACAACAATTAATTTAATTTAGATTAAATCTATATTGATAAATCAATATAAATCAATCCCAAATTAAATCAATCAAGTATGGAGATTTTGGAATGAAGATTGCCTCCTTCCATAATATTTGATTTAGTGGCATTCTAATGCAATCTCATGAGATCTCATGAGATCACATTATTCCATGGAAATATCCAAGATTTACAACAACACTTGTTGTAAATTATTCTACAAAAATAATTCATAATTAATTTGTAAATATTGCAATATTGCCATTGGAAAATTGTGAATCACATTCATAACCCAAAATAAAATGTGAATTGCATTTTCAATTAATTATTCAATGTGAATCTAATTCACATTAATATTTAATTAACAAATGTAATTTACAAATATCTCTCTCTTATATAATATAAATCACATTTATAATATATATGAATAATATGGATATTGCTATCCACATTATTCATATCCATGACTATTAAATCACATTTAATAATCTTGGATCTCTATTCTCTTGTGCCCAAATAATATGAATCACATCCACATTATTTGCATCTTTGATAATTAAATCACATTTAATTATCTTAGATAACTCTCTTTATAATATGAATTAAATTCATATTATTTATTATAATTAAATCACATTTAATTATCAATTTTCTCAATGCTCGGATACATAATATCAACAATGAAATTGTCCTGAACCCATTCAAGGATAATGGGCTTTCTCCGCGGATACTTGGAGATAAGGACAGGGCGATTGTATTGTTCCACGTATATTGACTTGGATATTGAGATCACATCTCAAATCCAGATTGTCGGCCTCCCATAGATGCTTGATTAAGTCAAGACCTCTCAAATCCAGATTTAATGGGGAAAAACTACAAGTGATTAATTTGCGTATAAACAATTTAAACAGGGTCAAATTTATTCACTAAACAGATGTGCGAAAATCAAATGCGACAAAAACTTTCACGACCTTAACCAACCCAAGTTGTCCTAGGTTAGTGGATCATATCCAAAACCTTCGACCTAAGGCTCTGATACCCCTTGAAGGATATTGTGAGATCCTTCTCGCATCACGGAAGCATGAACATCATATCGAATACGACGAAGAATGACTAGTCGTACTAGTTATTCGATGCAGCAGAAATTATAAATTTTTCATGCGACGAAACCACATGATCCAAGAACACTTCTCGGATCGTTTCGTCTAAACCACAAGCAAGTAATAGTATTACCTCTTGAAGCGTGGTTGCGATCGAGTCTCTAAATGAAGAGGCCTCCTGTCTCAAGTCCAATCCGACGGAGGAGACGCTTGCGAGGGTGTTGATGAAACACGTGCTTCTCAAAATCCACATGGATGATCCAAGCAGCAGATCTCCTGATCTCGACACACGAGATCCGACATCTTCTTCACGAGCGAGGCGCACCGAAGGAGACGGAGATCCATGAGAAAATGATTGGGCAGGATAACGACGATGTTGCAACGATGGAGACTCCCTCTAGAGTATCCATGGTGGACAGCCATGAGAGACGAAGAGAGAGGGGTGAAATATAGATAGAAAGAGAGAGAAAGAGGCTTATGTTCTCTTGTGTGTCGTGTAAAGAAGATCAATGGGATGCCTCTCTTTTTATAATATTTTGGGTTCCATGGATCTCAATCCATGGGTAATACAAATCCAGTGGCTCCCATTGATTTTTGTTTCTTTTAATGGCTAAGATTTGTGTTGGTAAAAACCAACAACAATTAATTTAGTTTAGATTAAATCTATATTGATAAATCAATATAAATCAATCCCAAATTAAATCAATCAAGTATGGAGATTTTGGAATGAAGATTGCCTCCTTCCATAATATTGGATTTAGTGGCATTCTCATGCAATCTCGTGAGATCACATTATTCCATGGAAATATCCAAGATTTACAACAACACTTGTTGTAAATTATTCTACAAAAATAATTCATAATTAGTTTGTAAATATTGCAATATTGCCATTGGAAAATTGTGAATCACATTCACAACCCAGAATATAATGTGAATTACATATCCATTTAATTGTTCAATGTGAATCTAATTCACATTAATATTTAATTAACAGATGTAAATTACAAATATCTCTCTCTTATATAATATAAATCACATTTATAATATATATGAATAATATGGATATTGCTATCCACATTATTCATATCCATGATAATTAAATCACATTTAATAATCTTGGATCTCTATTCTCTTGTGCCCAAATAATATGAATCACATCCACATTATTTCCATCTTTGATAATTAAATCAAATTTAATTATCTTAGATAACTCTCTTTATAATATGAATTAAATTCATATTATTTATTATAATTAAATCACATTTAATTATCAATTTTCTCAATGCTCGGATACATAATATCAACAATGAAATTGTCCTGAACCCATTCAAGGATAATGGGCTTTCTCCGCAGATACTTGGAGATAAGGACAGGGCGATTGTATTGTTCCACATATATTGACCTGGATATTGAGATCACATCTCAAATCCAGATTGTCGGCCTCCCATAGATGCTTGATTAAGTCAAGACCGCAAATCTAATATTCTCATTCCATCAGAATCACATTGAGATCAGTGTCCAACATTTGGACCAAGATCAGATCACTTCTCTACTAAGAGGAGTCACTAAAATCTAGAGTCGTTTTATCACTCCCTAGGAATGGAAGCGTCATGGTTATACAATCGTTTATGATCACATCACCCTCAGGTATTCCAAATATCTGTACATCCTGCATACTGGAAGACTCAGAATAAACCCGATGTATTAGATCAAATTTACATTGTCTACTTCAAGGTTTTATCAGTAAGTTTCTCATTCTATCATTGGGAGTCGATATCGATCATATACTTTCCAAAAGCATATATCATATTTAGGTCTTGATCATATACTTTCCAAAAGTATATATCAAACCTATAAATTCAGTCAAGCTTCCACAGCGAGATGACCGTGCTCAGAATTTGATTCCTCCCAATATCTCATGAGTGAGCTCATGTCTTCCGGTTCAGTAAATGAATCTGTATGATCCCTTTGAGAGATCTGATTACTCATATGCCCTTACATGCAACCAACGTGCCAGTGTATAGACCTTGGTTAGGTCATCAACCTATTGGTCTGCCAAATGTACATACTCAGACATATAGTAACACATCTGTCTCCTGTCAGAGGATGCGTGCCTGTATCGTGACAACATACGATATAGGACTTTGGTTATCTCGTCTTGTTAAGTCAACTCTTTGACCTAACTAATCTGACACCTCCGAATCTCTATTCCTATGTAGAGGACCAACATCAAGAGGTCGGTCAGATATCAACCTAATTGAGAAAGGATTGCCATCTCCTACTCAGGCGGGAGATTATCTCTTAATAATCATTTGATGGTGTTTGATGAGTCCTCAATCTAATTCTTTAGATATTTATCCAAGCACCAACCTCTATGATTCAATAGTTGAATCAACAACTGTATAATCATCAAGATGGCCATGTTAAAACCCTAATTGTACTAAGGGACCTATTATGCAAATTATTCATTCTTCATTTCAGATCAGGGAATGATATTCGCAATAACATTGTATAATGGCTCACCGTGGGATCGCATGTCCAACATAGGTATTAGGAATACCTGAAGGTGTTGTGATCATAAAATGATTGTATAACCATGACGCTTCCATTCCTAGGGGTGATGAAATAGGTCTAGATTTTAGTGACTCCGCTTTGTAAAGAAGTGATCTGATCTTGATCCGAATACTGGACATTGATCTAAGTGTGATTCAGATGCAATGAGAAGATTAGATATGCGGTCTTGATTTAATCAAGCATCTATGGGAGGTCTGTCAGATTTGGATTTGAGATGTGATCTCAATATCCAATTCACTATACGTGGAATAATATAATCGCCTATACTTATCTCCAAGTCTCCGTAGAGAAAGTGCATTATCCTTGAAAGAGTTCAGGGTAATTTCATTGTTGATATAAGTATCCGAGCATTGATAAAAAGGATAGTTAAATGTGATTTAATTATCATGAATAATATGAATTTGATAAATATTATAAAGAGAGTTATCTTAGATGATTAAATGTGATTTAATTATCAAAGCTGTAAATAATGTGAATGTGATTCACATTATTTGGGCACATGAGAACAGAGATCCAAGATGATTGAATGTGATTAATTATCATGGATATGAATAATGTGGACAGTACTATCCATATTAATTATATATATTATAAATGTAATTTAAAATATATAAGAGAGAGCAATTTATAATTAACATTTGTTAATTAAATGTTGATGTGAATTGGATTCACATTGGATAATTTTTTGTAAATGTAATTCACATTTTATTTTTGGTTGTGAATGTGATTTACAATTTTCCAATGGCAAGATTGCAATATTCACAAAATTAGGAATTATTCTTGTTGAATAATTTACAACAAGTGTTATTGTAAATCTTGGAGATTTCAATGAATAATGTAATCTCAAGTGATATCATGAGATTACATGAGATTGCCAACAAATCCCATATTATGGAATGAGGCAATCTTCATTCCATAATCTACATACTTCATTGATTTAATTTGAGATTAAATCATATTGATTTATCAATATACATTTAATATAAATAAAATTAATGTTGTTGGTTTTTACCAACAAAAATCTTGGCCGTTAAAAGAAACACAAATAAATATGAGCCATTGGATTTGTGTTGTCGATGGATTGAGATCCATGGTTCCAAAATATTAAAAAAGAAGAGGCACCCCTTGCTCTTCTTGGCTAGAACAACACAACACACAAGTTGTGAACAACATCTCTCTCTCCCATTCTCTACATGCCATCCGTCTCTCTCTCTCACATATGGCCATCCACCATGGATGCCCTAGAGAGAGTCTCCATCGCTGCAGCGTTTTCGTTATGCTGCCCCATCGTTTGCTCATGGATATCCATCTCCTTTGTTGCGCCTTGCTCGTGAAGAGGACGGAAAATCTCATGTATAGAGATCAAAAGATTCGCCACTTGAATCATCAACATGGATTTCAAGAAGGATGCGTATCATCCACGCGATCGCAAGCGTCTGCTCCGTTGGATGAGACTTGAGATAGGAGGTCTCTTCATTTAGAGACTCAATCACAACCACACTTCAAGAGGTAAGCTTAATAATTTTGTTTGGTTTAGATGAAATGATCTGAGAAGTGTTATGAGATCACATGGTTTCATCGCATAAAAAAATTAGTTTCGCTACATCGAGCAAGGAGTGCGATTAGTCGCTCCCAGTCGCATATGATGCGATCCTCATGCTTCCTTGATTCGCTTAAGGATTTCTCCATATCCTTCAGGACCTGCATCAACTCGTGCTATTCTCTGATAGGAAATGGCATGGGGTGAGGGATTGCCAGAGTGTAGAGCCGGGTTTGGGACATCACTATGTAATTTTTGGCCATCTCCTTATAGATGGCCCAGACCTGGTCTTCGTCCTTGAAAAAAATAGGAACCCCCACAAGAAGCATTAACAAGCCCTTACGGCTCCGGTGTCATCCGACAAAAGAAACTCTGTACTAAGTTGGGCTTGGAGATGTCGTGATGTAGACACCAGTCAATGAGCTCACAGAAACGATCTCACGCCTCATGCAACTTATCATTGGGGATCATAGTGAAGTCGTTGATCAGAGCTCGCGCTGCGTTTGCCCAGCCGAGTAGATAGTACTTGTTCAAGTACTCGGTCTGGAGTTGCTCCCACGAAGTGACATGTCTCCCTAAATGCTTCAGCCAGTAGGCTTCTCTGTCAACCAGGGAGAAAGTAAATGCCATCATCTTGATGGTGTCCTTGTCCGTGTATCTGTAGTGGACAGTGTCGTAGATCATCTCTAACTCTTGCAGGTGTAGATGCGGCATTTTGGTGGCAAGCCCATGGAACCTGGGCAAGAGCTGAATGGTCTGGGGAGGGATCATGAAGTCTCTCAGGATCGTCAGAAGCTGGATCCAACAGTGTGTAAGGGTTGCACCAGGGTTCTGCAACTCCCTCATTGGTCTGGCGGGTCAGACTGGCTCCTACGACTCATATGGTTGTCCTCCATCTCCTTCTCCAACCTCTGGGATCTCTCCACCACCTGCTTGATTTGGCTCTCCTCTTTCGGCTTGCATCTCTGCTATTTCTATGCACACCTCTACCATGAAGGCTCCATGGTCTCTAATCTACCTCTGCATAGTCTCCAAGGAGGCTAATAAGGTGTTGTTGATGGTGCCCTGGTCTAGCACTTATGTGGTACTCTGGGGTTGTCCATCGGTGTGCTCTTCACTGGTGACCATCACTTGGGTCTCTGCAAAGGCAAAAGATCTGAATTTAGGTGTCGTCAAATGAACAAATATTAGTGTTGATCTCTGCTTGGGTACCTCGAAACTGGAAGAAGGGTAGTCGATGGGTAACATCGTGGAATCGAACTCGAGTTCAGAGAGCGGGTCTAGGCTATCCCAAACCTGCCTAGATGAATGGGATGGAGTGCTCTAAAGAGGTGATACCAACGCTGCCTAAGGGACCTCTGACCCATCATCGTGATATGGAAGAAGTGTGGATGGGATCTAGAAATAAACAAGATCATCAATCAAACCACCAATTTACCTACGCAACTCTGAGCTGATGACCATAACTATTCGACCGTTTATCTTGTCAATTTTATTTAAGTGATAATTCAGTCTAGCAGGGCGATTAAGCGAGCTATTAGGTACCCAATATTCTCAAGAGACTGGCCTGATCCCAAAGATAGATCTTTTCCAGCCAGTACAAGTTGCAGATCGTTTACCAGCTACCTGATCAACTTGCTCTGTTAAGGATATCGCGGCCTGGTTTACCAAAGACCAGAGCGATCCTCACTGGAGAACAACTAACCCCAAGACCATTAGTCTAATGAGAGTTCAGGTGTGGGTCTAGGCTAGTGTACAGGTCACTCTCTCACTCAAGAAAACCAAACAATGAGGGGATGACTCTCCCAAGATAGATTTTTAAATGAGGTGTCTTTTAGGATCAAGTTTGTTTAGCAGTCCCAATTTTATGGTTATCTCTTTTTCACGGTATTTTTCAATTGTCAAACAAACTCCTAACAAAATGTTTGATCTCCTGATTTTTTAAGTCTAAAAACCGGAGGAGAAGTCGAAAAAGCCAATGCACGTTCAAAACTTATGATGTATGCAAAGTCAGAAATGCGTATATGTTGCCAGCAGTCTACATGCAGGGTGATCCTCGCATAAATTAAAGAAGAAATTTAAACTAATCTAAATGATTGAAGAGGAAAAATGCAATTGATGAGCAATTTGTAAGCATGAAGAACGATAGTTAACTGACTAGAGAGAGATTGAAGTCCGGTCTCGGATGCCGATCGGTGTCCGCCACAACAGATCTTGCATGCGTTGTATATGGCATCTAGTGGCACGTGATCTCTCACTCAATCAGATTAACTTTTTATTATGATTTTAATGCGGTCCAATTACGAATCTATAGGTGCAGGCAAGATATTCGAGTTGGGCCTTAATTATTTATGTCGCAATCAAAGAGATTACTAAATCTAGGGGCCAAATTCTTCGAGAATCAAAGAAAATAAAACGTGAAGAAAACCAAAACCGACGAAAAACAACGTTGAGGTCCTTCGAGCACACCAATGCTCGGCAAAACGAACTCCAATATATGATCAAGTCCAAGTGTCCATGGCCTTGTATTATTACAACAATAATAGAGAGTTTGCTGAAAAGAAACTAGCTATTTTAAACTATCAATTATAATTGTCTCTGCTATAGCTCCTGCTCCTCCTCAGATGTGGCTTCCTCCAAAGCATCCTCAGGCGGTTCCTCGCACAAAAAGAGAAACAGAAATGGGTTAGAACACAATTATAAAAGATAGATATAGAAAGGTTGAAAATCGACTACTAAGTCATTCTCCCCGGCAACGACGCCATTCTGATTGGGCGTACGAGCGACTAGGGTTAAATATCAAGATAAATCAAGGTCGTTGTGACCCTAATCAACCAATCGGGCTCAACAAGAAAAATAGAAACCACTCGGAATAAATCAATCAAAACAAGGAAATGTTAGCGGTCTCCACTATTAATTTAACATGGTATAGCGACTAGGGTTGAACTCAAGGAGCACATAAATGTATGACGTAATCGAAATCGTGAAATAAAATGCGTATTTTTGTGGTTTTTAATTATCATTTTTTAATAATTCTTAAATCAAGGAAAAAGGAAACCAAGGAAATAAGAACAACAAGGGACAAGTAAGCATTTAGAATTTTTATTAAGGCAAAAAATGTTCAAAATTCTGAAATAAATGTTCAAAATTCAGAAATAAAGATGTTTTTATATTTTTCAAATATTCAAATGTTTTTGGTTAATTTATGGGATTTTTCAAAATTTATACGATTTTATAAAAATGAAACAAGATCAAAACAATGAAACAATGTATAGTTTGGACTAAAAGGCAAGTTTAAAATAGTATAAATGCCTTGATGTGTTGGTGATGATTTTTATGAAGAAGAAAATAAAGATATCTAACTATAGCAACTGAAATCCTATTTTTTGTTTTTTCTATGATTTTTTGGGTTTTTGAATCTTTTTTTTATTTTTTGGGTTTTTACAATGATTTTTAAGGAGAAAAAGTTACTCAATTAAATCATACAAAAACAATCAATTCCTAATTTGTTTTCTAATTTTTAAAGCTATTTTTATATTTTTCATGTATTTAATTAAATAGACAGGCTCTTTTTTGTGGTTTCTTTTTAGAAAATATCAAATAAAACTAAATAAATTCACAAAAATTACCACAAATATTACGTGTTAGCAAGAGCTAACTATAATTTTTACGAAAGTTTTGGAGTTGATTTAGTAATTATTTTATTGAAAACAACACACAACAAGTAGGGACCTAACTGCAATTATGGAAAAGGTTTCAAGCCATATTGTAAGCTCTGGGTTGAACCTATAATTTATCCAATTAATTCACACACATGCTAAAAAATACACGGACAAGGGTATATATTCAATAACCCGAAAGTTTCTACCCAAAATATAACATCTATAAAGCTTAGGGATAAATCATGCAAATAACCCACAACTCACATGTACATGCGATTTGGGTCACACCGACATTTCATTTATCTGATTCCTCAACCCGAGTTACAAAGCATGTCGTCAGAATAACGTCGTTGCCGGGGAGCATGGCTTAGTAGTATTTTTAGAGTTTTGTGTATTTTTATCTCTATCTTATATAACTGATTTTCTGGCATTCACCTTGCTTGGCTTTTTGTGCGACGAACTATCTGATGACGTTACTGCTTTCGGTTTGAGAAACCACACCCGAGGAGGAGCAGGAGAAGAGCATGGATTAGTTACATTAGATAGAGTAGAATTAGAATAGTTTTCATTTCAGCAGACTTAGCATTTATTATTGTAATAATTCTAGACTTTGAACACTCTTCTGGACGCTTAAGGTTTAATTTCAGTATTTAGAAATGTTAATGAACCATTCATTAATTTTCTAATTTAGTGAAGTCCACTAGATTTTAGATTACTATCTGAAATATCTCCATCATAACTCTTTATGATAGATTTATTACAGAATTCATGTT
Organism: Ottelia alismoides; assembly: GCA_037367405.1. NCBI lineage: Eukaryota > Viridiplantae > Streptophyta > Magnoliopsida > Alismatales > Hydrocharitaceae > Ottelia > Ottelia alismoides. Next base: position 534,833 of record JAZKJV010004344.1, on the reverse strand, counting down.
TATTTTCAACATTTAGAAATAAATAATGAATGTATTCCAATATCCAAGTCATAGAGACATTCTCTAAGACTAAGGGCTATCCTACTGAAATTATCAAGCCTTTCAATCCAATAGAGATTGTTGCACCAATTGCATCAATATCTATGTAGATGACTATAATCCTTGAGATCAAATTTTTCTATTCTTCCAAAACAAGTTAAGACAAGAAACTTCGAAACCACTCAATCACGCATATAAATCAATCAAAATCCATGTATGTGGTGTCCGCTACTTATTTTATCCCGGTATAGTGACCATGGTTGAACTAAAAGAGCAAGAGTGAAACCTACGAAGTCGTTGTGATCAGATAAACAAAATCATATTTTTATCTATTTTTAATTTTGCAAATTTTTATATTTTTAAATTAAGGAAAAAGCAAATAAGAGAATAAGGTAATCAAGCACACAAGCAAGCATAAGGAGGCACGTGGCATGCGTCGAAGGCATCGTGGTCGTACGGCTCTGGTTGTGACTGAAGGTAGATATGACGGTTGCAGCAGGTGTCATGAACGTACGGGGCAGATGCATCAGGTCCTGACCCTAGGGCCACAAAGTTGAGCTTATCAAATAGCTATGATCTAATCTGGTAGAGCGAGTGCCATCTGATGGTAGGAGAGGGTGCTGATAGAAATGCCTCCAAGCAACCTTCAATTGAAAGAGGAGATGCATCAATCGGCCCAATGAAGTATTTGAAGGTCTCCTTGTGCTCGGAGATGCTTCGTGTGTCAGGAGGGATGCTCCGATTGGAAGGAGAATGGCCAGATGGCCATCACGGTGGTGGTGCGCTTGGTGCTGCTCTACCTGAGCAGTCGATGGGTCATCTGACGATCTCTGCACATACCAATACCTGCAATGGGTATAGAAGACTCAGGGCGTAGCTCCGATATAGGTTATTGAAGCTAGAAGTGAAAGAAGAGAGGACGAATGGAAGTCAATCTCTGATGAAGGTGGTCGGAGGAGATCCTCACCTTAATCTCGATCTCAGGGTCGAGTCCAAGGATGATCAGGTCGCGGTGCAAGGTGGAGCAGTCGTAGAGGGTTCGATCAATAAGGACAGGATGGGGGCTAAGCAGGTCCGACCAGGGTGATCAAAGCGAACGAGCGGAGGCAGAGCGAAATGGATATATGGAATCGAAAGGGAGAATGCGACGAATAGGATAGATAACTGAAGGGTCAGAGAATCTCCTAAGCTTCTGGCGAAGGCGAGTGTTGAGGTGATGGCCTCAACCCTGTTGCGTAAGGCAGGAATATAGACACGATGGAGGACTCCAGCCACGTAGCCAAGCTGCATCGTCACTGCACCAAATGAACTCCTAAGGACGCTCCGAGTGGCTGTCACTCAGCTGGAGGTGTCTAAGGGTCAACATGGGAGTGAGGAATGTGATCTCAAATAGTAGAGGCGGGGACGATGCTTTATAGGCTTCCCAGGAGGCCGGACTGATTGGGCAAGAGCATGCAACCCTATGAAGATTTGCACCTTCCTAGGGGTTCGCTAGGGTCGTGGATCCTAGGAGAAGGCTCGTGCGAAAATTTAGATCGAGAGCAGTCCTAACCTGATCATGTAAAATGGGAGAAAAGGCTTTAGCGGAAGGAATCGAGTCGGGTCTGCCCTGGAAGAAGGCGTTAAGCGGAGGTCAACATCTGATTTGGACCTATAAGAAAAATCGAATATACAAAATATTTATAAATTCAATAAAAAATAGTAAATGAATTCAAAATAAAAAGTGGATAAAATGAAAAATGTTTATGTTTTTCAAAACTATTTTCTGTGATTCATAATTATTTTTATGAAAAACAAATTAGGGTATATACAATATATAATGTTATATACAACTATAATATACCTATGTATTATGAACAATTATTTTTATTTTGTTATTTTTACATAAATACCCCAATTTTATATTTTATTTATTTTCAACATAATTTTTGGAGTATAAAATAATTTTTATTTTATTCTATTTTATGAGTTATTTACAAATTCAAAATAAATCGGGGATGTAGTATATATACATGTGTTTTGTTCAATGAGAGAGGAATTTTATTTTTATTTAATTTCTAATTTTTTTATTTCTGTTTTACTTCTAAGAATATATACAAGTAGGTATAACTAATTTTTAAATTTTATTTTGTCAAAAATAATAATTTATATACATAAAGGTAATATGTACACCACAAAGTAGGCCCTATCTCTCTCTACAGATTTTATTTGGCGATCAGGTCAAGGCTTGACCTTCTCTTGGGGTTTGGGTCACTCTGTATTTATTCTAAATACCTTTTTCTTTTCCTTTATTCTTTCATTATTGCACAAATATATGCTAATAATGCAATATTAACATATGCATGCAAAATGCTACGTTATTTTATTTCACCTATTTAATTGTTGTTTCGACAATATAAATAGCTAAAATAAAAGAATAAAGAGTGAGAATCTGGGATTCATCAGGCTTTTAGCTCATCTCTGTAAGGATCTTCACCAACTGATCCAATCAGTCAATGGTAGGGTTCACGGATGCGGCCTCTAATGATTCAGTGTGCATCTGGGTAGTGAGGATATAGTTGCTGCTAGTGATACACCAGCTGCTAATAGCTCTGTCTCCTTATGTGTGCTTGTTTTAGATAGATGTTATTGACGCCGATACTGGATGGGTTTCCAATCATGATATTGGTGGCATGACCTGATGGCAGAAGATTGACCCTGACGATGTCCTCCAGGACAAGTCAGTTGTTGTTCGTTACTCCATATGCAATTCACCTTATGAATCTATGGTGGAGGTTGGGAAAATGGGTCCACATACTGAGGTTGGGGCTCAGGATGGTGGACAATCATTTGAGATGGTTGCTATTGTTGTGGTACATGGTCTGGGGTCTGCACGTAGTACATGTGCTAGACTAGAGATGGTTGACCTAAACTCTGCTATGTATGTTGTTCTTTCGGCTCGGTAGAGGACTTTGATGATGAGCTCAAATACTGACAATAATTGATGGTGTTGATTAACAGCTCTAGATGATTGGTAATGCGGTCAACATTGTCCAGATTCTTCGTTCTCTTTTATCTCACAGCTAATTTCTCAAGATCATGTGATCTCTTTTCAATAATGTCCAATTTGGACCGATGGTTCCCATTGATTCTTAAATTGGAACTATCGTCCATGTCCACTTCATGTGATGCCACCATGTTGACACTCTTGTTGTGGATCTACGGTTGTTTATGATAATCTTGGGTTAAAGATAATGTGGTCTCTCCTTTGATTATTTCTTCAAATATTTGCCAGATAATATCTTCATTTTTGTTAAAGTGAAAACCAGCATACACGGCATCAATCAGCGTCTGACATTCTTGAGCCAATTTCCCAAAAAATGTTGGACTAGGCTGGTCCCCGGGATATCATAGTAGGGGCACTTATCCTATAAATTTTTGAATCTTCCCCATGCTTCATGAATGCTTTCATGGGGCTACTGAGAGAAGCGAGTATTCCTGACATAGATCTGGTTGAGATGACCCAAGGGATAAAATTTGTGGAGAAAATCTGACTTAGCTCCTTCCAAGTCGTTACCGCTTTCTTCAGATGGTGGATCTAATAAAGAGCCTTATTCTGAATGCTAAAGGGAAAAATCTTCCATTTTGACTACACGTTACGGTATGCTAGGGTAGTGAGTGGTACTGCAGATGCGGTCAAACTACTGCAGATGGATATAGAGTTCCTTGCTCGTATTGCCATGGAACAATGGAAGAACAGACAAGAGTTGTGGTTTCAGATCGAAAAGTTCATGGATCGGTGGTATTTTAATCTACTCTATCATCTATACAATGTCATGATTATACATCTCATTCCATGTAGGATTGGGAGCCTCTCTTCTTTCTTCTTCCTCCCCTCCTTGGGGTCTATTGGCATTGTGTTCTCCTCCTCCTCCTCCTCTCGATTATCTATCTCTCCACTGATCCATGAGCATCTCTTGGAAGGTGACCTCTGCATTGCCACATGCAGTCAATTTCTATTGGATCGCTTGTATCGAGGCAGGCATTTGTGCGTTCACTTTATTCTACTGAACTTAGTGTGGCTTACCTTTTTGAAGAGACACGTTGGTGACTTGATCTGAAAAGCATTGCAGATTGGGTCTTTGAGTTGCAAGAGCAAATGTATTTCTGTCATATTGAAAATAAGCACCAGATTTCAAGAAGTAACCAAGATTGTGGTCCATCCTGGACTTTTATTGGAGTGGGGGATGTGTATTGAGATAGATAGATATCTACCCAAAAGGGAAGCGAATTCAAGACAAGAGTGATCCTGATTATTTGGTGAAAAGAGAACACAGAGTGTAGCGAATGGTTCGCAAAGTCCGAACCACTCTCTTTGGAATCATCCCGAATTGTTGTTTGTTGTAGGCCTCGTGGAATCGATGTGGGTGTCCCCGGAGTTCAAACTAAACCATCCATGACTCAACATCTTGAGAAATAAATAGATAGGAGATGAGGAATTGTGAGCACGGAGGAGAGATGGAATAATTTGAATTAGAAAATGAGAAAAGGATCAAAGTGAGAAAATAAAAGCAAGTAAAAAGAAAAGGCACAAGTGTATGGGGCTGTGATCTTTGTCCTAAACAAGATCCAAGCAAGCCACAATGGAATAGGGTTCACCGACTCAACATCAGTGAAGTTGTAAAGGTTCAACTTTTGTCTTGACAATTTATTTATTATAAGCAAGAAATCTTTAAAACTTAGGTGCTTAATGCTTCCCTTTTTGGCGAGTGAGTACTACTATAAAGCATCATTTAATTCACACTTCATTGTAACGAGTAGTATGTACCTTTTAATGGTCCATGATATTGGGTCTGGGCCCGTTACTCGGTCAAAGAATATAGAGAGAGGAAGCTGATATAGCGAATCAAATTCTCCACCCTTTTAGTGTAATCAGATGTGGAACGAGAAGAATGGGTCATTGTCGCAGTTACCTATTCTTAAGCAATTCAGACTAAGCATGCAGGCAGACTTAGCACTACTGGTCGCCGCATTGATTGAAGTGCTATTACTTCACAGACATTGACGATAATCAAGGCACTAAATAGTTGGGATTTAGGCTATTCCATAAGGGTCACGCCTCACTCAGTTCGGAAGGTACCTAAAAATGAGGGCTTTATGAATAGAATACAATGAGGTCCATTACATATTTATTTAAATTAAAGTTTATTTAACAGACCCCTTGTTTTAATTTTTTTGGGTTTCAATTTTTTGAGTACTTTTTAAATATATGTGGCCTTATGATCTTTTCTCATTCTCAAGTATTCTAAGCCTATGAAAATTGAGGGAGAAGTCAGAAAAGCCAATGCACAAGAAAACTACGAATGCATGCATGAAATATAAGGCATACCTTTCTCCAGCACTCTACATGCATAGTGATCCACGTAAAGAAATTAAACTAATCTATATGCATATGCAGCGATGAAATTGTCCTCGGATTTCGGAATTGCTAGTAGTGTGAAGAATAGATTAATTTGATGAAGTCCAAGCATAGATAACCATAGGTACATGTAGATAATTAAGGCTTGGGAACTATGTACCAGGTCAAACAACCATAAGTTTTATGGGCTCAATCAACGAAGATGTGAAAATAAAAGAAGGCCAAAAACACAAATTACCAGAAACCAGATAAAATAAAGAGAAAAATATGGAAGAATAAAATGAAGAAGCTTATTAAAAACACGATAAATTTAGTCAAGACCCCCAGGTGAACAACCACCAAATGAAATGGACATAAATAAGTCTAAGCCTCTGAGAGTGTCCTATATTATTACAAATTAATAATGTCTCTCCCTCTCACACAAACGAAATAAAGAAAAAATCTATACAAATATAAACTTCTTTGCTCCTCTCAGTTCCTTTGTCTTCTTTGTCGCTCTCTCTTGCTAGATCGTGAAGAAGAAGCCAACCTCCACCTGATGACACGAAAATCTAGATCATCTAAGATGAAAAATAATCACAAGTCATTGTTCTCAACCAGTCACGTAGGTCAATCTAGAAAAATTAAGACCATACAAATCAGACAATCAAAGCACAAAATCAATGTTAGCGGTCTCCACTATTTATTTAACCTGGTATAGCGACCAAGGTAAAACTCAAGGAGCACGCAAATGTACGAAGTACTCGTAATCAGAGAAATAAAAGCATATTTTTATAATTTTCTATTTTATAATTTTTTTATACTTCAAAATAAGAAAACAAAACAAGGAAATAAAGAACAAGCTAGCATTCACATTTTTTATTAAGGGTCAAAAATGCTCAATAAAATAGGAAAAAATATTTTTATAATTTTGAAACTTTTAGGAGTATTTGATAATTTTATGGTATTTTCCAATTTTTATATGATTTTATAAAAAAATCAATGAAGGCAAATAGGGGCAACAATGTATAACCTGGAGTAAGAGGCGGATTTAAAATGTTGAAAAATGCCTTAATGCCCTGTAGTCATTTTTATGAGAAAGTAAATAAAATTATTTAACAACAAAAACTGAAACTATATTTTTATTTTTTTAGAATTTAAATGATTTTATGTGTTTTCAAGGGTTTTGAGATTTTTAGAGTTTTTAGAAAAATGTTTGCAATAAAATAATACTAAAGATAAAACACACGAAGACATGCACAAACTAATTTTTTTATAAGTTTAAAAACAATTTTTATAGTTCTTAGATATTTTAAACAAACAGAACACTTTTTATGGTTTTGATTTTTATAAAATATCAAATAAAACTAACTTAGTTCACAAAAATAACCATAAATATTATGTGTTATAAGGAGCTAACTGTTGGACATGCGAGCCCACGGCGAGCCATTTTGCAATAAATGTTATTGCAAATATCATTCCCTAATCTGTTATGAAGAATAAATACTTTGCATAAGAGGTCCCTTAGTACAATTAGGGTTATGTACCATGGCCATCTTGATGATCATACAGCTGTTGATTCTACTGTTGAATCATAGAGGCTGGTGCTTGGATGAATATCTAAGGTGTTAGATTGAGGACTCATCAAGCACCGTCAAATGATTGTTGAGAGATGATCTCTAGACTGAGTAGGAGATGGCAATCCTTATCTCTAAAGGTTGATATCTGACCGACCTCTTGATGCAGGTCCTCTGCATAGGAATAGAGATTCGGTGGTGTCAGATTAGTTAGGTCAAAGAGTTGACTTATCGAGATCGAGAAAACCAAAGTCCTATACCGAATGCTGTCACGATACAGGCATGCATCCTCTGATCGAAGACAGATGTGTTACTATATGTCTGAGTATGTACATTTGGCAGACCAATAGGTTGATGACCTAACCAAGGTCTATACACCGGCGCGTTGGTTTGCATATAAGGGCATATGAGTAATACGATCTCTCAAAGGGATCATACAGGTTTATTTACTGAACCAGAAGACATAAGCTCACTCATGAGATATTGGGAAGAATCAAATTCCGTGCACGGACGTCTTGCTTAGGAAGCATGACTGAATTTGTAGGTTTGATATATACTTTTGGAAAGTATATGATCAAGACCTAGGTATGATATATGCTTTTAGAAAGTATATGATCGATACCAACTCCCAATAATCGAATGAGAAACTTACTGATAAAACCATGAAGCAGACAGTATGAAGTTGATCCAATACTTTAGGTTTAATCTGAGTCTTCCAGTATGCAAGATGTACAGGTATTTGGAATACCTGAGGGTGATGTGATCGTAAACGGTTGTATAACCATGACGTTTCCATTCCTAGGGAGTGATGAAATGAGTTTGGATTTTAGTGACTCCTCTGATTAGAGAAGTGATCTAATCTTGATCCAAATGTTGGACACTGATCTGAATGTGATTCAGATGCAATAAGAAGATTAGATTTGCGGTCTTGATTTAATCAAACATCTATGGGAGGCTCGCGATCTGGATTTGAGATATGATCTCAATATCCAAGTCACTATACGTGGAACAATACAATCGCCCTGTCCTTATCTCCAAGTATCTGCGAAGAAAGCACATTATCCTTGAAAGGGTTCAGGATAATTATATAGTTGATAAATGTATCCGAGCATTGAGAAAATGGATAATTAAATGTGATTTATTTATCATGATTAATATGAAATCGATTCATATTATAAAGAGAGCTATCTTAGATAATTAAATGTGATTTGATTTTAAAAGATTTAAGTAATATGAATGTGATTCATATTATTTGAGAACAAGAGAAATGAGATCCAAGGTGACTAAATATGATTTAATTATCATGGATATGAATAATGTGGATAGCAATATCCATGTTAGTCATATATATTATAAATATGATTTATAATATACAAGAGAGAGCTATTTGTAATTTACATTTGTTGATTAAATGTTAATGTGAATTCGATTCACATTGGACATTAAATTGAAAATGTAATTTACATTTTATTTTGGGTTGTGAATGAGATTCACTAATTTTCAATGGCATGATTGCAATGTTCACAAAATAATTATGGATTATTTGTGTGAATAATTTACAACAAATAATTGATGTAAATAATGGAGATTTTTATAAGATATAAGATCCCATGAATAAGGAAGAGGAGTGCCTCCTTCCTATTAAGGAGGATGGACGGCGTCCTTGAATTGGATTCAAGGAGTGCCGCCACCCCCTATATGGAAGGGAGGCATGTCTCCTTCCTAAATCTCCCATATTAATTTGTTTTAAATTAATTTATATATTGATGATTTATACAATACATATTTAATTTAATTAAATTAATTGTTGTTGTGTTTTTAGCAACAAATCATGACCATTGAAAGAAACACAATCAATGATGACCATTGGATTTGAGTTGTCCCATGGATTGAGATCCATGGATCCCAAAATGCTATAAAAGAAGAGGCACCCCTTTGCTCTTCTTTACACAATAGTCGTCCACTATGGATGCCCTAGAGAGGTTCTCCATAGCCGCAGCATCGTCGTTATGCTGCCCAACTCTTTGCTCGTGGATCTCCGTCTCCTTCGATGCGCCATGCTCGTGAAGAAGACGTCGGATGTCGTGTGTCGAGATCAGGAGATCCTACCTCTTGGATCATCAACATGGATTGCGAGAATCACGCGGTTCATCCCCGCACTCGCAAGCGTCTCCTCCGTCGGATCAGACTTGAGATAGGAGGTCTCTTCGTTTAGAGACTTGATCGCAACCACGCTTCAAGAGGTAACCCTAATACTTGTCTATGGTTTAGACAAAACGATCCGAGAAGTGTTTTTGGATCATGTGGTTTCGTCGCATATTTTTTTTTTAAATTTCCGCTACATAGAACAACTAGTACGACTAGTCGTTCTTCGTCGTACAACGATCACGCTTCCGTGATGCGCTTGAGGATCTAACGATATCCTTCAAGTGGTATCAGAGCCTTAGGTCGACGGTTTCGAATATGATTCGCAAACCGAGGACGACTTGGGTTTGTTAAGGTTGCGAAAGTTTTTATCGCATTTGATTTCGCAGATCTGTTTAGTAAATAATTTCGGCCATGTTTAAAATATTTAAATACGAATTATTTACTTGGATTTTGTTCCCCATTAAATAAGGAAATCATAGGATCTGAGATTTGCGTAAATCGGATTTCGTATGCTCGAGATATGGTTGTTTTAATGAACACGTATGCACTGTTGCGGGAACTGTAGATCTTAACATGATTAAAGAGTTAATTAATGTTTTGATCCGCCTCGAAATGCATGAAACATCACTTAGGTTCTGTCCTAAATCAAGTTAGCAATCTTTGAAAATTGTGTTTGTCTAATTTGGATATAAATTGATTGAGATATGTTCATTTTAATGAGTAGGGGTCACTACTAAAATTGCAGTCCTAATCTAGAATCAAGCGATTGTCAATTAGTGAAATTAATTATTAATTTCATGGAATAATTATGAAAGATATTTGTGAAATATTAGAAGATGTTTATTTACTTAAATGACTTGGCCTCAACCATTTAATTGATTAGATTTGATCTAAATCTTAATTGGAAACACAATCATCAAACTTGATGCTTGAATAGGATTGGGAATTTGTGTAGCAAATTTCCTTATAATAAAAAATGTTTTGATTATTAATATGGTATAATTTCAGTTGAAAAACTGATGATCATCTCAAGTACAAATTGATATATCTGGCATTATACTGTCCCGAGGTGGATATGGTGTCTAGTCGGAGAGCATTGGGGGTGCGGGTTGCAACGTATGTGGTCCGTTCCACTCTCATCGGTACTGGTCATGACAGCGGGTAGGGACTGTATAATGCCGGAGAAAATCAAGGTGTATTTTTCTAATTATTAAAATTCAAATTAACACGTATTTTGAGATATTACCATATATATATTCAAGTAAAAATAATCAAGTTTGTTGATTGAATTAGATTGATAATTAATTTAATATGATTAAATTGATTATGTCCAATTGAGACGCTCTATTATGAATAGAGTTATTATTTCCCTTGGTAGAATTAATTATATAAATGTGATTCGTGATAATTAATTAAAACTTGAATATGAGATGGAGGATCACATAAGTGACATCCATGGTCTCCCGTCAAGGCGAAGAGTTCCGTCGCCAGATATTGTATGTAGGAGACGCTTGTCCGAAGTGACAGCTCATGCATACAATCCATTTGGATCGGGCTCTTCGCTTCTCGAAAGAGTAAGGACTTATGCGTAGTGACCCAATATCGGGTCCTCATATTACTGGGGCGATATTGAATTGCGCATAGCGAGTTGTATTCCTGTTGACGGTTGGTTCAATTAATGACGGGTCAACATTGCCTTAGGGGTAGTGGGCATGGGTGTTAAAGACCGAATTGGGAGATGCAAGTTGGACTTGCAAGGTGGATTGTGTTTTCTCTTCTTTTTATCCGAATTGTAGGTTCTCATATTATTGGGATGCAACAAAGATAAGGAAGGAGATCCCAGATCTTGCTTGAGATATAATGGTAAGTATATCTCTTACATTGAAAGTGATTAAGGGAATGAACTTTCAGTGTTGACAAGGCAAGACAACTTTGATATAAAATTCCTAAATCAAAGTAAAATATGCATATATATATATAAATATGTACACTTACGCAAATTTCTTATTTCAGATAATCCTTCATTAAACCAACTCAATGTTATACTTAAGAATAACCAATAAAATATCATGGATTGGACTCATGATCCAGATATTGTACTTGCAGTTGGACACATAATGTATGTGGTTGCAATGTGTAAGTTTCCCCATAATATTGAGGAATGACAATTAAATAGATAATAGGACTACAACCCTGGGTTTGTATGTCTCTAATAGTCTTGATCTCATCGGATGTACTTTGGATGTGACATGTCAATGATGATCACAATTGTCAAATAATCCTTATAAAATCTAAGAAGATATTCTGGCATAAATGCTCTTAACATTATCATGAATGACATGGTTCACTGCATCATGCAGAATGGTGGCTCTTTAAGAGATGATGTATTCAAATTGTTTGAATACCTACCTGAACCAATGATTTAAGAGTTTAGATGTATGTAGATACGATGAGTGTCATCATTCTACTGTCTATGCTCTAGTCATTCATGAAGCTTCATAATATTCATATTGTATGATTTTAATGAGGCATGTATAACTGTTGAAATACTCTTACATTGAATTCCTTTGAATTTAGAATAAGAGATCCTTAGTCTTAAGAAATGGTTGTTTATAGATAAAGGGAGCACAGTGGAATCATGGGTTGGACCTGAGTAAGAAGTATGGTCAAAGAGTTGGTTGTACATATATGACTTCCATATGTCATCCAAAGAGTTGGATGAATGCCAATACTGCAATAAGTTGATGTGTTGATAGTATGACTATCAAGTCTGTCTAGAATCCTTAGAAAAGGACTCGGATAGAGCATAAGAATAATATACATAAATCATTGATATTGACTTGCTTATTGAATAAGATAAAGTCTTGTAATTGTATCTCAATCTTCTGCAACACTTGCAATGGGTTGCATATGTTTTTTAGAAGATCGGAAATTTTGATCTTAAAGTTTATAGTTATCCACATGGATATTGATGAAATTATTGCAACAATCTCTATTGGATTGATAGACTTCATAATTTCAATGGGAGAGCCCTTAGTCTTAGAGAATGTCTCTATGATCTAGACATTAGAATACAATCATTGTTTGTTTCTATATGTTGGAAATAATCATGAATTCTGGAATAAATCTATCATAAATAGTTATGAGGGAGATATTTCAGATAGTAATCTAAAATCTAGTGGGCTCCACTAAATTAGAAAATTAATGAATGGTTCATTAACATTTCTAAATACTGAAATTAAACCATAAGATCAATAGGAGGTTGAAGATCATTTGACAATGATCTAGAATCAAGCCTTGGACATTTGTCTATTGATTTGATCAATAGACAAGTATGAGATGAAACTTTAGAATATCTAAAATTTCAAAACTTACATACTTATGAATATTGTATTCAAAGTAAAATGTCGAATACACCCTTCCTTGGGAATGGTGTAAGATGTCAAGGTATTCAGGATCTCATACATATAGATGTATGCGGATCATCTATATCATAGTAAACATTATGGATATATGATATCTACTGATGATTATGTATGATATGAGATTTCTTCTCTTTACTTAGAAACCTTTGAAATGTTCAAAGATTTCACATAATTTTGGTCTACAACCAAAGTTTGAAGGAAGACAAAATGAATTTGATCTAATCAAGGTAGCTTGTACCTGTTAGATGAATTCAAAGGATACCTTATGGAGATATGAATATCATTTCTATCTCAATCCTCCTAACACACCTTAACTCAATAGAGTAATAGGGAGATACAATTGGATCATGTGTGACATGATCTTATCAATGATGAATTTTAGCATAATTATCCCTTAGTTTCCAGGTATATATATGTGTAGTAGAGACTACAATATATATCCTTAAAAAGGTTCCATTCATGATGGAATCTAGCACTTGAGAGTGATGCTTTATTAGGAAAATAAAGGATGGTATTGGATACCTACTTTATGACCTTGTGATACTTAAAATATCTCATCCTTGAGAATGTGATTCTTAGAGGTTGAGACTCTTGAGAATCAATATGAATGAAGTGTAGGAACTCATTTAATCTTGAAAAGATAATGAGGCTCCTGAAATTGGAAACTAAAAGGAAAATTAAAGATGAAACACTAAAACCTCTTCAAATGAGTTTGAGGACGGATTCCATGTGTCAGAGAAATCTGACAATGATCGAACTTCATGTGATGAAGCTTCTGGAGATCATAGCATGGATAGATGGATGTTAGCAATAAAAGTCTAATGTAGACTTTATATACAAGTGTTGTATATGGACCCTCGAGGATCCACCTATATGGGTAAGACCTGTAAAGGTGTAAATGGATCTTCGGGAGAAGAGGGAACCTGATAAGAAGATAGAAACCTTCAAAGCATGGTTCGTAGCCATGAGCTACGCACCGGAAGAGAAGATATTGCTTGCAATGAGACTTGCTCTTCGGTGACCATGACTAAAATCATCAGAATATTGCTAACCTTAGCTACACAACTTGACTATTGCATCTTCAAGATGTAAGACCATGCTGCATTCCTCTATGAATACCTCTCTGAGGATATTTACATGAAGTAGCCCTAGGGCTTCATGGTTGAGGAAAGCAAGGTGTGTAAGCTAAGGAATCCATCTATGGACTCAAATAAGCTTCTTGAAGTTGGAATATAAGATTTGATGAGATTATAAATGTTATGATTTCAGATAGAATCTTGATGAGCCATATGAAGATTAGTGGGAGTGCCTTTTGTGTTCATCGTGTTAAATGTAGATAATATCCTAATCATTTAAAATGATATAAGGGTAATAATAAGTGTTTTCTAATCTGGTTGTTCCATGATTTGAGATACGATCTCAAGAATACCTCTTGGATCTTAGTTCTGGAGGTCTTCAGAAGCAAAGAGAAGAGGGTATTGGGACTGTCACAATAGTAGTACACCTTGAACATATTCCAGTTTTGGAAAAATTCAAGAAAGGCTTCCATCCCTTAAGATATGGTTCTGACCTGTCTAAAGGGATAGCACCTCAAAGAGTTGAGGAAGTGAATGCTAGAACTACTTGCACTTGTGCATTAGTTACGAGAAGCTGAGTGTATGCTAGATGTGTACAGATGCCGGATATCTGCCATACAGTAGGAGTAGTAAAGTGTTACTAATTCTACTATGGAGATAAAACACTTGATTGCAGAAATAACATTATCTTCAAAGATGACAAGATTTTTGAGATAGTGATCTCAAAGTCTTATCTTCAATAAATTAAGACTATATAGATAGTGATCTTAAAGGTCTAAACTTTGGATACCTTTAGAGATAGAGATCTCCAGGAATAAGGGTTCTCTGATAAGGATAATGGAAATACTGGTTATAACAACTATTAAGCTATAGTGTCAAGGACACTATAATAGCTTTAACAAGATTGAGTATTGGTTGCATGAGATGCAACATTCGCATTAGATGTGAGCACTATTACTGGGGATATGCAAGTGTCGTAAAAGGACTTGGCGTAGTCTCGCGGGAACAGAGTGATTGATCAGCTTACCTAGCTATTTTCTAAATAGCCTATGATTGTCACATGAGTGTAGGTTTAAATGATTAGCCCATTAATGGCTCTTTGGGCTAGTGGGGGATTGTTGGACATGCGAGCCCACGACGAGCCATTTTGCAATAAATGTTATTGCAAATATCATTCCCTAATCTGTTATGAAGAATAAATAATTTGCATAATAGGTCCCTTAGTACAATTAGGGTTATGTACCATGGTCATCTTGATGATAATACAACTGTTTATTCAACTGTTGAATCATAGAGGCTGGTGCTTGGATGAATATCTAAGGGGTTAGATTGAGGACTCATCAAGCACCGTCAAATGATTGTTGAGAGATGATCTCCAGGCTGAGTAGGAGATGGCAATCCTTATCTCTAAAGGCTGATATCTGACCGACCTCTTGATGCAGGTCCTCTGCATAGGAATAGAGATTCGGAGGTGCCAGATTAGTTAGGTCAAAGAGTTGACTTTACGAGATCGAGATAACCAAAGTCCAATATCGTATGCTGTCACGATACAGGCACGCATCCTCTGACCAGAGACAGATGTGTTAATATATGTCTGAGTATGTACATTTGGTAGACCAATAGGTTGATGACCTAACCAAGGTCTATACATTGGCGCGCTGGTGTGCACATAAGGGCATATGAGTAAAACGATCTCTCAAAGGGATCATACAAGTTCAGTTACTGAACCGGAAGACATGAGCTCACTCATGAGATATTGGGAAGAACCAAATTCCGTGCACGGTCATCTTGCTTTGGAAGCTTGATTGAATTTGTAGGTTTGA
The DNA here is from genome assembly GCA_037367405.1 of Ottelia alismoides. NCBI lineage: Eukaryota > Viridiplantae > Streptophyta > Magnoliopsida > Alismatales > Hydrocharitaceae > Ottelia > Ottelia alismoides. Next base: position 519,368 of record JAZKJV010004344.1, on the reverse strand, counting down.
TATATACTTTTGGAAAGTATATGATCAAGACGTAGGTATGATATATGCTTTTGGAAAGTATATGATCGATACCAACTGCCAATAATCGAATGAGAAACTTACTGATAAAACCATGAAGTAGATAGTATAAAGTTGATACAATACTTCAGGTTTAATCTGAGTCTTCAAGTATGCAAGATGTACAGGTATTGTGAATACCTGAGGGTGATGTGATCGTAAACGATTGTATAACCATGACGCTTCCATTCCTAGGGAGTGATGAAACGGGTCTAGATTTTAGCGACTCCTCTCAGTAGAGAAGTGATCTAATCTTGATCTAAATGTTGGACACTGATCTGAATGTGATTCAGATGCAATAAGAAGATTAGATTTGCGGTCTTGATTTAATCAAGCATCTATGGGAGGCCCGCGATCTGGATTTGAGATATGATCTCAATATCCATGTCACTATACGTGGAACAATACAATCGCACTGTCCTTATCTCCAAGTATTTACGGAGAAAGCGCATTATCCTTGAAAGGGTTCAGGATAATTCTATTGTTGATGAATGTATCCGAGCATTGAGAAAATAGATAATTAAATGCGATTTAATTGTCATGATTAATATGAAATCGATTCATATTATAAAGAGACCTATCTTAGATAATTAAATGTGATTTGATTATCAAAGATGTAAGTAATATGAATGTGATTCATATTATTTGAGAACAAGAGAAATGAGATCCAAGGTGATTAAATATGATTTAGTTATCATTGATGTGGAAAGCAATATCCATGTTAGTCATATATATTATAAATGTGATTTATAATATACAAGAGAGAGCTATTTGTAATTTACATTTGTTGATTAAATGTTAATGTGAATTGGATTCACATTGGACATTAAATTGAAAATGTAATTTACATTTTATTTTGGGCTGTGAATATGATTCACTAATTTCCAATGTCATGATTGCAATGTTCACAAAATAATTATGGATTATTTGGGTGAATAATTTACAACAAATAGTTGTTGTAAATAATGGAGATTTTCATAAGATATAAGATCTCATGAATAAGGAAGAGGAGTGCCTCCTTCCTATTAATGAGGATGGACGGCATCCTTGAATTGGATTCAAGGAGTGCCGCCACCCCCTATATGGAAGGGAGGCATGCCTCCTTCCCAAATCTCCCATATTAATTTGTTTTAAATTAATTTATATAGAGATGATTTATTCAATATATATTTAATTAAATTAAATTAATTGTTGTTGTGTTTTTAGCAACAAATCACGACCATTGAAAGAATCACAATCAATGATGACCATTGGATTTGTGTTGTCCCATGGATTGAGATCCATGGATCCCAAAATGCTATAAAAGGAGAGACACCCCTTTGCTCTTCTTCACACAATAGTTGAGACAACAAATCTCTCTCTCTCTTTCTCTCTCTCTGTCTTTCTCTCTCTCTCCCTCTCATGGCCGTCCACTATGGATGCCCTAGAGAAGTTCTCCATAGCCGCAGCATCGTCATTATGCTGCCCGACTCTTTGCTCGTGGATCTCCGTCTCCTTCGGTGCTATTTGCTCGTGAAGAAGACGTCAGATCTCATGTGTCGAGATTAGGAGATCCTACCGCTTGGTTCATCAACATGGATTGCGAGAAGCACGCGGTTCATCCCCGCGCTCGCAAGCGTCTCCTCCGTCGGATCGGACTTGAGACAGGAGGTCTCTTCGTTTAGAGACATGATCGCAACTACGCTTCAAGAGGTAACCCTAATACTTGTTTGTGGTTTAGACGAAATGATCCGAGAAGTGTTCTTGGATCATGTGGTTTCGTCACATAAATTCTTTTTAATTTCCGCTGCGTAGAACAACTAGTACGACTAGTCGTTATTCGTCCTATCCGATACGACGATCACGCTTCTATGATGCACTTGAGGATCTAACGATATCCTTCACTAATAGTAATTTTGTGGGTATTTTGGAGTTAGTTAGGTAATTATTTGATTGAAAACAATACACACAACAAGTTGGGACCTCTTTGCAATTATACTAAAGTTTCAAGACAAATATTACTCATATAAAAAGTTTTGGGCCGATTATGCAAAAAGTCCAATAAAATACGCACATGCGGAATATTCACATGCACAGGAGTATAACTGCAAATATCAGAAAATTTCTAATTAAATCATTGCTATAAAAAGCACGAGGAAATATAATGCAAATATACCACCAACCGACGTGAGTCCAGTCAACCATGACTAAAATTCAAATATGCCAAACTACAAGCTCCAAGCATCAAATGTTTATACTGCACTTTCTATTTTCTGGACTAAAGGGAAATACGGAAGAGACAAGGAGAAATGGGAAATATAACCTTCGTAGGCATGCGGGTCATGTGGAGGCCCGAACACAGGCGGTAGCGTACAGGCATGATCTTCTTACTGTGAAGATCTGACGGCCAAAGAATGTCAAAGATGTGCGGTCGGATGGTGTCAGATCCAACAGTGGAAAAGCTATTATTGTCGACGGTTGAGATGTGATCTGGAAGTGGAGGTTGATCTGACGGTAGACGAAGGCACTGGAAGAACAACTCCTGGGTGAACTTCAATCGGGAAATGGATGCAATCCACTGCTCCGATGAGCCCATCAAAGGGGCATGTAGCATCTTGAAGGTGGCGTGTCTCCGATGGAGTGCTCCGATGGAGGCAACGACGGTCAGATGAGTGCAGTGGTCAAGCTCCTCCTGGAGTTGCTTCGCCTGAGCAGCTAGGCAGTCCAAGTGGTCCTCTGCACGAACCAACACCTGCATGGAGGGTCCGCTTGGAGGCATAGCTTCAACGAGGGTTTATTGCGAATGAAGATGAAAGAAGCGGAGGGGAATGGAGGTCAATATCCGACGAAGGTGGTGAGAGGAGATCCCGACCTCAACCTCGACCTCAGGGTCGAGTCCAAGGATGATTAGACTGCGGTGCAAGATGGAGGGCGATATGTAGGGACGATCTGAATGGATGGATGCGGATAAGAGGGCTCTGACCAGTTGATTGGAGCAAGTATGTGTGCGATGGAGCTAAGTTGAATGAATGGAATCAAAAATGAAAATACGGAGAATAGGATGGGTACCTGAAGATCCGGATGGACTCCTGAGATCCAGGCAATTATGGTTGTCGAGGTTATGTCCATAACCGTGTTGCGACGGATGGGGAGGCTGCTCGCAATGGATCTCCAGCGACGAAGGGTGGGCTGTGTGATTTCGCCACCAAACTCCAATCCCAAGACGTTCTCCGACAGCTGTCACTCAACCAAAGGTGTCTTGGGGTATAAGAATGAGCGAGGCATGAGCTTCCTGACTGTGGAGGCGAAAGATGATGCTTTATAGGGTTCCTAGGGGGTGGAAGAATCAAGAGCAAGTGTGCAACCCTAGAAGGATCCGCACCTTCCTCGGGATTCGCGAGGGTGATGGACCCTAGGAGATGGCTCTGGAAAGGAATCGAATGGAGAGGAGGCCTGACCTGACGGGTAAAAATGGGAGAAAAAGCTTCGGCGGAAGGAGTCGGATTGGGTCAGCCCGGGAAGATGGCCTTGACTTGGGTCAACGAAACAGAATAGACCAATCATGAAATTAGAATTTACAAAATATTTATAAATTCAATAAAAAACAGTGAATAAATTCAAAATAAAAAGTATATAAAATAAAAATGAGTATTAATTTCAAACTATTTTTCTGTGATTTTTCATTATTTTTATGAAAAATAAATTAGTGTATATAAAGTATATGATGTTATATATAGGTATAATATACCTATGTATTATGTATAGTTATTTTTATTTTATTATTTTTACATAAATAACCCTATTTGTATTTTATTTCTTTTTAAAATGATTTTATTTCATTTTTGTGATTTATTTATAGGTATAGAATAAATAGGGGATGTGACATACATACATGTATTTTGTACAAGAAAGAAGGATTTTTTATTATTTTTTTGAATTTTTTTTATTTTTATTTTATTTCTAGAATTATAAACAAGGAGTTAAAGTAAGGTTTTAATTTTATTTTGTCAAAAATAATTATTTACATATATCGGTGATATGTACAATATAGAGCAGTCCATATTTCTCTCTACTTATTTTATTTGACGATCAGGTCAAGACTTGACCTTCTCTTGGGGTTCGAGTAACTTTGTATTTATTTTAAATACATCCTTCCCTTTTCTTTTCCTTTTTCTTTTATTTACATGCTAATTATGCAACATTAAGAGATGCATGCATAACGCTAACTTATTGTATTTACACCTATTTACCTGATGATTTGCAAAGATAAATAGCTAAAATAAAAGAATAAAGAGTGAGAATCAGGGATTCATCACCCCCTATACCTTTGCTAGTTCCTTAGCAAACACTTATTTAAAAAAGAAGTGAAATAGGAAAGAAAGGAAAATGAAGGAGAATCAAGGTTGATTATTAATCTTGTCTTCATTAAATTGAAGTATGGAGCTCAGCCAGACCTTTGGATAATTAATTTGTCGAAATTTTATTGAGATCTTGGTTTAAGACTCAAGAGCCTCCAAGTTCCACCAATCTATGGTCAATACTCGTCAATAATACAGATCAGAACAAGTCTACATACATGAACTCTGATGACCATGAATCTATTCTTCTACTGTGTAAGTGATAGATAGCTCCCCACCTCAGAAATGACAAGGCAATAGCCTCCATCAACAAGGTAACTCTAATACCCAGCAGCTCTTTCCTCGAGGAGCAGGGTATTCCCTTCTAAGTTCATGTTCAAGCGGCTCAAGAAAAGGGGGAAAGAAGATAATGGACCGTTGCCTGTATAGCCACGTATCCCTAGGAGCCCAACCAGTGTAGCCAAGTCTCCTACTTCAAGCTTCATGAGATGAGAAGGTGTAACATAAGCTTTGCTTTATTTTGCTACATACAATCCGACATGCATTTTATTTTCAATCAGGCCCGCCACCTGTCTGGAATTTTTCTTTATTTTTACACTTTTTTTGCATGTGCATATGTGCAACATATCTACATGGTGCATCATATATACATAAGTACTTTTTCTTCTCGAGCTAGTAGACTTTCCCTCTTTTGAAGGCTTATTGCAAGACACAACTCCTCTCTTTAGACCTCAACACTGCCAGACCAAGTTGAGGCACACTTCCCTCCCTAAAGGAATACGTGAGGTTAATCTGAGAATTAGGTGGATTAAGGTCTTAACCAAGACCATTTTCCAATTTAATTTTGTACTAGTTTAAATGTCAACAATGATTTAGAAGAATATACAAGTATACACAAAATCCCTTTTTGCAAAATTTTTGAAAATGTTTGGTGCATGGATGCAGATGTTTTGCAAATTATTTTCAAACATTTACACAATGGTTTTTGCAAACTTTTATTTTTTCAATCATTTTTAAAAAAATTGTACTATAAACATAATTTTGATACAAAATATTTACAAACATTTCACAAACAAATCATTTTTACAAACATTTGTATAAAAATATTTTTTTATAAATAGCTATGTATGTGCAAGAAAGAATTTTATGTACAAGAAAATTTTTGAAATTTTTGTGATTTTTAAGTTTTGTTTTTTTAGCCATTTTATTTATTAACATGCTCGCACAAAGTACAAGTTATGATTAAAGTATATATGAAACATATATGACACCATCATATACTTCGCTCGAGCGATGTCCTCAGAGTGATCAAATAGCGATGAAGAAGACACAACTCATGCTTAGTATTGGGAAGTGAAAAGAAAGTCTATACTGCAACAACGAATAAGAGAATAGAATGACTAAAGACAGGTGATTCCCCCTATACTAAGGGTCAAGTAATCCTGAGTATAGAAGATTGTACACAAAGGGAAAACCAAGTGATAGAATGTATAGGGTCTACCTCCCCTATACTTAGAGTAAAATATCCCTGGGTATTGGCAGTAAAACAGAGGTAAAAAGAGTCAAAAGAAAAATAATCAGACACCCTCACATACTTATGGTAAAGTACACCCTAAGTATAGCATTAACAAATGGGGTGTTAGACAAAAGAATGGGTGATATGGACAGTTGGATCTATACAAGGGCAGAAGAAAATGAAAATAAGTCATGAGATGCAAATGATGTGAGTCAAAGACCACATATCATGCAAAATGAATCGGGGTGGACTTATGAATCCCGTATTCTGACTTTTTTATTTTTTATTTTAGCTATTTATCTTGGCAAAGCATCATGTAAATATGTGTAAATGCAACAAGTTAGCATTCAGCATGCATGTGTTAACATTGTATATTTAGCATGTATTTGTGTAAAAATAAAAGAATAAAGGAAAAGAAAAAGGAAGGAGGTATATAGAAAAAATATAGAGTGACCCGAACCCCAAGAGAAGAAAAATCATTGACCTGATCGTCAAATAAAATAAGTAGAGAGGGATAGGACCTACTCTATGTGTATATATTATCTATATATGTAAATAAATATTTTTGATAAAATAAAATATTCTTTCTACCTCCTTGGAGATATTCCTAGAAATAAAATAAAAATAAAAATTAGAAAAATAAAATCCTCTCTCACTTGCACAAAATACATGTATTATTCCTTATTTATTCTATACCGTTAAATAACTCATAAAAATAAAATAAAAATTATGTTGTACCTCTAAAAATATTTATAAAAAATAAAATAAAAAAGTGGGTATTTATGTAAAAACAACAAATAAAAGTACTTATACAAAATACATAGGTATATTATACCTACATATAATACTATATACGTTATATAGATTAATTTATTTTCATATAAATATTTAAAAATCACAGAAAATTAGTTAAAAAAGAATAAACATTTACCATTTTATACACTTTATATTTTGAAATCATTTGTTATTTTTTATTTATTTTGTAAATATTTTGTAAAAACCGTTTTTCTGATTGGCCAGGACCAGATGTTGACCACGGGTCAATGCCCTCTTCCATGCTTGACCCGACCCGACCCTGTTCGTCGGACCTTCTTCTTCTTCTCCCGCCCGACTTCGAGCTCCATTTGCCTTGAGATTTGGACCCGATGAACCTCGTATATCCGACATCTTCACGGGTTCCTTGGCTAATCAGGATCACAATAAGGTTTTGTGCTTCTCGTTGATCCTTCTAGACCCTCAAGATTCTATAAAGCATCTATTTTGCCTCCACAACACCTCAACTCGTGCCTCGTCCTTTCTTCCACCCCTATTGAACTCCAGTTGAGTGACAGCAAGAAGAGACCACCTTCGGATCGAAGTTTGGTGGTGTGATTCTAGCAGCTCACTCACGTGGCCGGACCTTCACCGCGTTCAGCCTCCATGGCCAGCCATAGCCCGATTGAGGCCACCACCTTGACAACCATCATCGCTTGGAGCTCAGGAGCTATCCAAGATCTTCAGGAATTCATCGTATCCTATCTAGTTTCTTATTCGCTTCGATCTTATATTCCACCTCTGTTGCACGTTCACTTGCTTTGACCAGCTGGTCGGAGCCCCATTATTCATACCCATCCTTATCGATCGAGCCTACTCGTCTCCCTACATTTTTCCCCGCAGCCTAATCATCCGTAGGCTCGACCTTCTGGTCGGTATTAGGGTCGCGACTCCCTTCCTTCAACTTCGTCGGGAGTCAAATTCCATCCACCCTCGCTTCTCTGTGTTTCTCCAAGCAATAACCTTCACCTGAACTACGCCTCTGAGTGTCGTCCCCATTACAGGTCTTGGATCGTACGATAGGTTCCCATTTGGCCCTCGACTGCTCAGGCGGAGCAATTCCAGATGCACCTTCCTCGAAACAGTTATTTGGTCGTTCTCCGTCACATCACAGCTCGCCATCAGACGTGGAGTACCTCCACAACGCTCCAGACCTTATTGGTGAGATCATCATCCCGGTGGATCTCCTCCGATCACCAATCTAAGTTCACCTGGAGGTTGTTCTTCCTACATCCTCATCTGTTGTTGGATCCCTCTGCCTCCTCCCCGATTGCATCAGAGCCGCCCGAAATAAAGTTGTTGCAGCTGTTAAATCAGAGCAGGAGCGCCAGATCGAGGTACATGTCTGCGACAGCTTCTGCACCGTCAAATCAACATGTGGCAGACAATCAGAGCCATACACCAACAAATCCTCCCGCATGCGCCACATGCCCTTGCAAGGTATATTGCATATTTTACCCGTACTTTTATTCTTCTTAGTTAGTCCAGAAAACAAAGTTGTCGCATAAACACTTTGGAGTTTGGACCCCATGTTTTCAGTATTTGCATTTTGCAAGTGTTGTAGAAGATTGAGATACAATTACAAGACTTTAAGCAAGTAAATTTCAATGACTTATATGTAGATTATTTTGATGCTCTATCCGAGTCCTTCTCTAAAGATTATAGACAGACTTGATAGTCATACTATCAACACATCAACTTATTGCAGTATTGGCATTCATCCAACTCTTCAGATGACATATGTAAGTCATAGATGTACAGTCAATTCTTTGACCATACTTCTTACTCAGGTCTAACCCATGCTTCCACTACGCTCCCTTTATCTATAAGCAACCATTGCTTAAGACTAAGGATCTCTTACGTTAAATTCGAAAAGAATTCAATGTAAGAGTATTTCAACATTTATACATGCTTCATTAAATTCATACAATATGAATACTATGAAGCTTCATGAATGACTAGAGTATGGACAGTAGAACATCCATCCAGACTCTTGAGACATTGGATTAGGTAGGTATTCAAACATTTTGAATACATCATCTCTTTTGGAGCCACCACTCTGCATGATGTAGTGAACCATCTCATTCATGATAAATGTCAAGAGCACATATGTATGCCAAATATCTTCATTGATTTTATAAGGATTATTTAACAATTACGATCATCATCGACATGCCACTTCCAAAGTACATCGAATGAGAGATCAAGATTATAAAGACATGCAAACCCTATGGTTGTAGTCCTATTATCTATTTAATCGTCATTCCTGATTATTATGAGGAGACTTGCACATTGCAACCACATACATTATGTGTCCAATGCAAGTACAATATCTGGATCATGAGTCTAATCCATGATATTTTATTGGTTATTATTGAGTATAACATTGAGTGGATTTAATGAAGGATTATCTGAAATAAGAAATTTGCATAAATATATATAAATATATATATACACACATTTTACTTTGATTTAGGAATTTTTATATCAAAGTTGTCTTGCCTTTTCAACACTGAAAGTTAGTTCCATTAATCACTTTCAATGTAAGAGATATACTTACCATTATATTTTAGCAAGATCTTGGATCTCCTTCCTTATCTTTGTTACATCCCAATAATATGAGAATCTGCAACTCCGATAAAAAGAAGCGGGAACACATTCCGCCTTGCAAGTCCAACTTGCATTTCCCTATTCGGTCTTTAACACTGGGGCCACCACCCCTAAGGCGATGTTGACCCGTCATTAATTGGACCAACCGCCAACAGGAATAGTACTCGCTATACGCAATCCAATATCGCTTCAATAATATGAGGATCCGATATTGGGGTCACTACATATACGGCCTTACTCTTTCGAGAAGCAAAGAGTCCGATCCAGATGCGCTTGCATGCAAGAGCTGTCACTTCAGACATGTGTCTCCTACATACTATCCAAGGCGACGGAACCCTTCGCCTTGACGGGAGACCATGGATGTCACTTATATGATCCTCCATATCATATTCAAATTTTAATTAATCATTATGAATCATATTCATTATGATTAATTCTTCCATGGGAAATAACATCTCTATTCATAATAGAGTGTTTTAATTCGACATAATCAATTTAATCATATTAAATTAATTATCAATCCAATTCAATCAACAAACTTGATTATTTTTACTTGAATATAAATATGGTAATATCTCAAAGTACGTGTTTATTCGAATCTTAATAATTAGAAAATACACCTTGATTTTCTCCGGCATTATACAGTCCCTACCCGTTGTCATGGCCAGTACCGACGAAAGTGGGACGGACCACATACGTTGCAACCCGCAACTCCAATGCTCTCCGACTAGTCACCATATCCACCTCGGGAAAGCATAATGCCAGATATATCAATTTGTACTTGAGATGATCATCAGTTTTTCAACCGAAATTATACCATATAATAATAATCAAAACGTTTTTTGATTATAAGGAAATTTGCTACACAAATTCCCAATCCTATTCAAGCATCAAGTTTGATGATTGTGTTTCCAATTAAGATTTAGGTTAAATCTAATCAATTAGTTGGTTGAGGACAAGTCAATTATGTAAATAATCATCTTCTAATATTTCACAAATATTTTCATGATTATTTCATTAAATCAACAATTAATTTCACTAATTGACAATCACTTGGTTCTAGATTAGGACTGCAATTTTAGTAGTGACCCCAACTCACTAAAATTAACATATCTCAATCAATTTAAATCCAAATTAGACAAACTCAATTTTCAAAGATTGCTAACTTGATTTAGGACAGAACCTAAGTGATGTTTCACGGATTTCGGGGCGGATCAAAACTGTAATTAACTCTTTAATCACGTTAAGATCCACAGTTCCAGCAACAGTGCATACATGTTCATTAAAACAACCATATCTCGAGCATATGAATTCCGATTTATGCAAACTCAGATCCTATGGTTTCCGTATTCAATGGGGAACCAAATCCATGTAAATAATACGTGCTTAAATATTTTAAACATGGCCGAAATTATTTACTAAACAGATCTGCGAAATCAAATGCGATAAAAACTTTCGCGACCATAATGAACCCAAGTCGTCCTCGATTTGCGAATCATATTCAAGTGCATCACGGAAGCGTGATCTTCGTATTGGATACGACGAAGAACGACTAGTCGTACTAGTTGTTCTATGCAGCGGAAATTAAAAATTTTTATGCGACGAAACCACATGATCCAAGAACACGTCTCGGATCGTTTCATCTAAACCACAAATAAGTATTAGGATTACCTCTTGAAGCGTGGTTGCGATCGAGTCTCTAAACAAAGAGACCTCTTGTCTCAAGTCCGATCCGACGGAGGAGACGTTTGCGAGCACGGGGATGAATTGTGTGCTTCTCGCAATCCATGTTGATGATCCAAGTGGTGTATCTCCTGATCTCGACACACGAGATCTGATGCCTTCTTCACAAACAAGGCACACCGAAGTTGACGGAGTTCCAGGAGCAAACCATCGGGCAGCATAACGACGACGCTACGGTGATGGAGAACCTCTCTAGGGCATCCATGGTGGACGGCCATGAGAGGGAGAGAGAGAGAGAGAGAAAAAGAGAGAAAAAGAGAGAGGGAGAGAGAGAGAGAGAGAGATGTGCTTCTCAAGCATTGCGTTAAAGAAGATCAATGGGGTGCCTCTCCTTTTATAATATTTTGGGATCCATGGATCTCAATCCATCGGACAACACAAATCCAATGGTTCACATTGATTGTTTTTCTTTTAATGGCTAAGATTTATGTTGGTAAAAACCAACAACAATTATTTGTTGTCTTTGAAATAAATTAAATATATTGAAAATCAATCAATATATTTCAATATAAATCAAAGCAACAAACATGGAATATCATCCATGTATAGAGTGGACGGCCACCAATTTGGAGAGCCCAAATTGGCAATCCACTCCATGTATGGAATGGATGCCTTTTTATTCCAATTATGCTTAGATCTTATATCTCACATAATATCCACATATGCAACAACTTTTGTTGCAAATCAATCTACAAAAATAATTCACAATTATTTTGTAGACATTGCAATCTTGCCATTAAAAAATGGGATATTTACATCCATAACCCTGAGTAGTTTCGTAATTACCCTAGGAACCTTCGGTAATTCATAATTACAAGAGTACCCTCGAATAATCCTTAACTCTTACATAACATAACCATGTGTTATGTTCCGTTTGATACAGCCGTTATATTTGACGGTTTTCGTGAGAAAAAGACCAAATTACCTCTAATGCTCAATTTTATTTACAAATCATGCCATCTCATTAACCAACATCCTGCCTCCGACCCCCGTGCCTCCGACCCGAGCTCCCCCGACCCCCTCCAGCATCCAGCACCGAGCTCCCCCCTCCCCTCCTCCCACCGACCTGAGATCCCCCGGCCCTCTGTCCACCCTCCCCCGGCCCTCCAGCCCAGGTCGGCCCCCGAGCTTGCACTCCCCCCCCAACCCGAGCCTCCCCTGCACCTCCGGCCGGAGCTCCCCACCATGCGCCTCCGACTCGAGCTCCCTACCCCGCGCCAGTACATATATACATGCATCCGGGTTTGAGGTACATATTAACATGTCCCTGAGTTCGACATTCAATATACTGACAAGCCGACCTGGAGCTCGCAGGACCTCGTGGAGGCGAGCGAGGCGGCGCGTGCGGTGAAGCACCCCTTCCGAAACCTGCTAAGGCGAAGAACAGGCCACAGCTGGTGATCGGAGCACTGGGGATCCCGGCGTTCCAGCAGTTGACGGGGATGAACTCGATCCTGTTCTACGTGCCAGTGATCTTCCAGAGACTGGGCTATGGGTCGGTGGCGGCGCTATACTCGTCCATCATAATGGGGACGATGCTGGTGATAGGAGCGCTGGTGTCCATGTACGTGGTGGACAAGAAGGGCAGGAGGTTCTTGTTCATGGAGGCTGTCATCCAGATGATCTTGTCCATGGTTGGTTCCGCTCCCATATCCTAATATTTAATAGAGACATTCGCACGTCTTTACCCCTGCTAAGATATGCATATATCTCATCTCCCTGCTCTCGCAGGTCGTCCTTGCGGTGACACTGGCGTTGAAATTCGGCCATGGCAGTGACAACTGTCGAAGGGCCTCGCCGTCGTCTTGGACATCTCCATATGCGCCTTCATGGTCGCGAACGGATGGTCGTGGGGCCCGCTGGGATGGCTAGTCCCCACGAGATATTCCCACTGGAGACGCGATCGGCAGGCCAGAGCATGGTGGTGTGCGAGCCCACCTGCGAGCCCGTCGCCCTCCTCCCACGTCGCCGCACCTGCGAGCCTGCCCGCCTCCCCCGCGCCCCTGCACCTGCGAGCCCGTCCCCTCCCCCTGCACCTGCGAGCTGCGAGCCCACCCACCTCTCCCATACCCCCGCACCAACAAGCCCACCCCCTCCCCCGCGCCTCTGCAACTACGAGCTCTCCCCTCCACCCGCAACCCGCACCTGCGAGCCCCCCGCCCTCCCCCCGTGTCCGCCGCACTTGCGAGCCCCCCGCCCTCCCCTTGTGTCCCCGCACCTGCGAGCCCGCCGCCTCCCCCCGCACCTACGAGCCGCCCGCTTCCCCCGCGCCCCTGCACCTACAAGCCCGGTCTCCTCCTACAACACATCCCCCACCGCATCCCCGCAACCCCACCTGCAGGTCCCAGAAGAGAGTCTCCTCATTCGTCACCCACATTCTCCTCTCACTCTTTTCTTTTTTTATTCTTGATTAATCCCGACCGTTAGATCGTAGGTTGGTTTATATTAACTTAGACCATCTGGTTGAGTTAATGAAACAAACTAACGGAAGGTCATGTGTGTAAGACGGAGCAATTATACAGGGCCTTCAGTGTAATACGTGATTATCGAAGGTTTCTGGGGTAATTATGAAACTACTCAGGGTTATGGGTGTAAATATCCCTTAAAAAATTGTGAACCATATTCACAACCCAAAATAAAATGTTAATTACATTTTCAATTAATTGTTCAATGTGAATCCAATTCACATTAACATTTAATTAACAAATGTAAATTACAAAATAGCTCTCTCTTATATATTATAAATCACTTTTATAATATATATGACTAAAATGGATATTTCTATCCACAATTATTCATATCCATGATAATTAAATCACATTTAATTATCTTGGATCTCTTTCTCATGTGGACCAAATAATATGAATCGCATTCACGTTATTTTCATCTTTGATAATTAAATCCACATTTAATTATCTTAGATAAACTCTCCTTATCATATGAATCATATTCATATTACTCATGATAATTAAATCACATTTAATTATCCATTTCTCAATGCTCGGATACATATTATCAACAATGAAATTTATCCTGAACCCATTCAAGGATAATGCGCTTTCTCCGCGGATACTTGGAGATAAGGACATGGCGATTGTATTGTTCCACGTATAATGACTTGGATATTGAGGACCATATCTCAAATCCAGATCGCGGGCCTCCCATAGATGCTTGATTAAATCAAGATCGCAAATCTAATCTTCTCATTGCATCTGATCATATTCAGATCAATGTCCAACATTTGGACAAAGATCAGAATTACTTCTCTACTGAGAGGAGTCGCTAAAATCCAGACTCGTTTCATCACTCCCTAGAAATGGAAGCGTTATAGTTATACAATCGTTTATGATCACATCACCCTCAGGTATTCCAAATACCTGTACATCCTGCTGAAGGATATGGTTAGATCCTCAAGCGCATCACGGAAGCGGTGATCGTCGTATCGGATACGACGAAGAATGACTAGTTGCACTAGTTGTTCTATGCATCAGAAATAAAAATTTTTTTAATGGTGACGAAACCACATGATCCAAGAACACTTCTCGGATCGTTTCGTCTAAACCACAAACAAGTATTAGGTTTACTCTTGAAGCGTGGTTGCGATCAAGTCTCTAAACGAAGAGACCTCCTGTCTCAAGTCCGATCCGTCGGAGGAGACGCTTGCGAGCACGGGGAACCGCGTGCTTCTCGCAATCCATGTGCTGATCCAAGCGGTGGATCTCCTGATCTCGACACACGAGATCCGACGTCTTCTTCACGAGCAAAGGCATGCCGAAGTAGACGAGTTCCACGAGCAAAACATCGGGCAACATAACGACAGTGCCGCGGTGATGGAGAGCCTCTCTAGGCATCCATGGTGGACGGCCATGAGAGGGAGAGAAAGAAAGAAAGAGAGAGAGAGAGACTTGTTGTCTCACTTATGTGCTAAGAAGAGCAATGGGGTGCCTCTCCTTTTATAGGGTATTGGGATCCATGGATCTCAATCCATGTGTCAACACAAATCGAATGGTCCACATTAATTTGTGTTTCTTTCAATGGTCATGATTTGTTGCTAAAAAACAACAACAATTAATTTAATTTAAATTAAATATATGTTGATAAATCAACACAATTTAGTTACAAAATTAAATCATCAATACATGGAGATAATGAAAGAGAGAAAGCCTCCTTCCATGTGGAGGGGGGGACGGCCTCCCTTTCCTAATGGGAGTGGTGGTCGTCCACCTTCCTCCATTAAGAAGGTGGCTATTTCACCATTTTAAGTAATCTCCATTATTTGCAACAACTTTTGTTGCAAATTATTCACAAAATAAATCCAATTTATTTTGTGAACATTGCAATCATGCTATTGAAAATCTGTGAATCACATTCACAACCCAAAACAAAATGTAAATTACATTTTCAATTTGATGTCCAATGTGAATCCAATTCACATTAACATTTAATTAACAAATGTAAATTACAAATAGCTCTCTCTTATATATTATAAATCACATTTATAATATATATGACTAATATGGATATTGCTATCCACATTATTCATATCCACGATAATTAAATCATATTGTCCAAATAATATGAATCACATTCACATTATTTACATCTTTGATAATTAAATCTCATTTAATTATCTAAGATAACTCTCTTTATAATATTAATCAGATTAATATTACTCATGATAATTAAATCACATTTAATTATCCATTTTCTCAATGCTCGGATACATATGTCAACAATAGAATTATCCATGAACTCCCTCAAGGATATTGCGCTTTCTCCGCAGATACTTGGAGATAAGGACAGGGTGATTGTATTGTTCCACGTATAGTGACATGGATATTGAGATCGTATCTCAAATCCAGATCGCGGGCCTCCATAGATGCTTGATTAAATCAAGACTGTAAATCTAATCTTCTCATTGTATCTGAATCACATTCAGATCACTGTCCAACACTTGGACCAAGATCAGATCACTTCTTTACTGAGAGGAGTCACTAAAATCCAGACCCGTTTCATCACTCCCTAGGAATGGAAGCGTCATGGTTATACAATCGTTTATGATCACATCACCCTCAGGTATTCCCAATACCTGTACATCCTGCATACTGGAAGACTCAGACTAAACCTGAAGTATTGGATCAACTTTTATACTGTCTACTTCATGGTTTTATCAATAAGTTTTCTCATTCGATCATTGGGAGTCGGTATCGATCATATACTTTCCAAAAGCATATATCATACCTAGGTCTTGATCATATACTTCCAAAAGTATATATCAAACCTACAAATTCAGTCAAGCTTCCAAAGCGAGACGACCGTGCGCACGGAATTTGATTCTTCCCAATATCTCATGAGTGAGCTCATGTCTTTCGGTTCAGTAATTGAACTTGTATGATCCCTTTGAGAGATCGTATTACTCATATGCCCTTATATGCACACCAGCGCGCCGGTGTATAGACCTTGATTAGGTCATCAACCTATTGGTCTGCCAATGTACATACTCAGACATATAGCAACACATCTGTCTCCGGTCAGAGGATGTGTGCCTATATCATGACAGCATACGATATATGACTTTGGTTATCTCGATCTCGTTAAGTCAACTCTTTGACCTAACTAATCTGACACCTCCGAATCTCTATTCCTATGCAGAGGACCTGCATCAAGAGGTCGGTCAGATATCAACCTTTAGAGATAAGGATTGCCATCTCCTACTCAGGCTGGAGATCATCTCTTAACAATCATCTGTCGGTGCTTGATGAGTCCTCATCTAACTCTTTAGATATTCATCCAAGCACCAGCCTCTATGATTCAATAGTTGAATCAACAATTGTATGATCATCAAGATGGCCATGGTACATAACCCTAATTGTACTAAGGGACCTATTATGCAAATTATGTATTCTTCATTTCAGATTAAGGAGTGAATTGCAATAAACATTTATTGCATAATGGCTCGCCGTGGGCTCGCATTTCCAACAATCTCCCCCTAGCCCAAAGAGCCATCGATGGGCTAATCATTTAAACCCACACTCATGTGACAATCATAGACTATTAAGAAAATAGCTAGTTAAGCTGATCAATCACTCTGTTCCCGCGAGACTACGCCAAGTCCTTTTACGGCACTTGCATATCTCCAGTAATAGTGCTCGCATCTAATGCGAATGTTGCATCTCATGCAACCAATACTCAATCTAGTTGGTTATAGTGTCCCTGACATCATAAACCAGTATACCCATAATCTTTATTAGAATACCTTCATTCCCGGAGATCTCTATCTCCTAAGGTATCTAAAGTTTAGACCTTTATAGATCACTATCTACGTGGTCTTAAACTTTTGAAGATAAGACTTTGAGATTACTATTTCAAAAATCTCCTCATCTATGAAGATTTTGTTATTACTGCAATCAAGTGTTTTATCTCTACAGTAGGATTAGTAACAATTTACTACTCCCACTGCATGACAAACATCTGGTATTTGTACACTCTAGCATACACTCAGCTTCTCGTAACTAATGCACAAGTGCAAGTAGTTGTAGCATTTACTTCCTCAACTCTTTGAGGTGCTATCCCTTAAGATAGGTCGGTACCATATCTTAAGGTTAGAAGCCTTTCTTGGAATTTCTATGAATAGAATATGTCCAAGGTATACTACAAATGTGACAGTCCAATTATCCTCTTCTCTTGGCTTCTGAACATCTTCAGAACTAAGATCTAAGAGGTATCTTTGAGATCATATCTCAAGTTATGGAACAACCAGATAATAAAGCACTTATTATTATCCTTATATCATTTTAAATGATCAGGATATCATCTACATTCAGCAAGATGAACACAAAGCACTCCCACTAAGCTTCACATGGCTCATCAAGATTCTATCTGAAATCATAACAATTATAATTCCATCAAATCTTATGGTCCAACTTCAAGAAGCTTATTTGAGTCCATAGATGGATTCTTAGTTTGCACACCTTGCTTTCCTCAATCATGAAGCCCTGGGGCTACTTCATGTGAATATCCCAAGAGGTATTCGTAGAGGAATGCAATATTGACTTACATCTTGAAGATGCAATAGTCAAGTTGTGTAGCTAAGGTTAGCAATATTCTGATGGTTTTAAGCATGGTCACCGAAGAGCAAGTCTTATTGCAAGCAATGTCTTCTCTTCCAGTGTGTAGCTCATGGCTACAAACCGTGCTTTGAAGGTCTCTACCTTCTCATCAGGTTCCCTTTCTCTTGAAGATCCATTTACACCTTTACAGGTCTTACCTATATAGGTGGATACTCTAGGGTCCATATACAACACTTGTATATGAAGTCTACTTTAGTCTTTTATTGCTAACATCCATCTATCCATTCTATGATCTTCAGAAGCTTCATCACATGAAGTTCGATCATTGTCAGATTTCTCTGACACATGGAATCCTTCCTCAAACTCTTTTGAAGAGGTTTTAGTGTTTCATCTTTAATTGTCCTTTTAGTTTCCAATTTCAGGAGCCTCATTATCTTTTCAAGATTAAATGAGTTCCTACACTTCATTTTCATCTTGATTCTTAAGAGTCTCAACCTCTAAGAATCACATTCTCAGAGATGAGATATTTTAAGAATCTCAAGGTCATAAAGTAGGTATCCAATACCATCCTCTATTTTCCTAATGAAGTAGCACTCTCAAGTGCTAGATTTCATCTTGCATGGAACCTTGTTAAGGAGATATATTGTAGTCTCTACTACACATATATATACCTGGAAACTAAGGGAAAATTATGCTAAAAATTCATCATTGATAAGATCATGTCACACATGATCCAATTGTATCTCCCTATAACTCTATTGAGTTAAGGTGTGTTAGGAGGATTGAGATAGAAATGATATTCATATCTCCATAAGGCATTCTTTGAATTCATCTAACAGGTACAGACTACCTTGATTAGATCAAATTCATTTTATCTTCCTTCAAACTTTGGTTGTAGACCAAAATTATGTGAAATCTTTGAAGATTTCAAAGGTTTCTAAGTGAAGAGAAGAAATCTCATATCACATATAATCATCAGTAGATATCATATATCCATAATGTTTACTATGATACAGATGATCCGCATACATCAATATGTATGAGATCCTGAATACCTTGACATCTTACACCATTCCCAAAGAAGGGTGTATTGGACATTCTACTTTGAATACAATATTCATAAGTATGTAAGTTTTGAAATTTTAGACATTCTAAAGTTTCATTTCTTACTATTCTATTGATTAAATCAATAGACAAATGTCCAAGGCATGATGCTAGATCATTGTAAAATGATCTTCATCCTCCTATTGATCTTGAGGTTTAATTTCAGTATTTAGAAATGTTAATGAACCATTCATTAATTTTCTAATTTAGTGGAGTCCACTAGATTTTAGATTACTATCTGAAATATCTCAATCATAACTCTTTATGATAGATTTATTACAGAATTCATGTTTATTTCCAACATTTAGAAATAAACAATGAATGTATTCTAATATCTAGGTCATAGAGACATTCTCTAAAACTAAGGGCTATCCCACTGAAATTAACAAGTCTATCAATCCAACAGAGATTATTGCAACAATTGCATCAATATCCATGTGGATAACTATAAACCTTTAAGATCAAATTTTCCAGTCTTCTAAAACATATGCAACCTATTGCAAATGTTATCAGAAGATTGAGATACAATTATTTGACTTTATCTTATCAATGATTTATGTAGATCAACTCGATGCTCCATCCGAGTCCTTCTCTAAGGATTCTAGATAGACTTGATAGTCATACTATCAACACATCAACTTATTGCAGTATTGGCATTCATCCAACTCTTCGGATGACATATAGAAGCCATAGATGTATAGTCAACTCTTTGACCATACTTCTTACTCGGGTCCAACCCATGCTTCCACTGCGCTCCCTTTATCTATAAGCAACCATTGCTTAAGACTAAGGATCTCTTATGTAAGAGCATTTCAACATTTATACATGCTTCATTAAATTCATACAATATGAATATTATGAAGCTTCATGAATGACCAGAGTATAGATAGTAGAATGATGACACTCATCATCTACATCCATATAAACTCTTAAAACATAGGTTCAGGTAGGTACTCAAACAATTTGAATACATCATCTCTCATAGATCCACCATTCTGCATGATGCAGTGAACCATCTCATTCATGTTAAATGTCAAGAGCACATATGTATGCCAGAATATCTTCATTAATTTTATAAGGATTATTTGACAATTGCGATCATCATCGACATGTCACTTCCAAAGTACATCCGATGAGAGATCAAGACTATACAGACATACAAACCCTAGGGTATTTGTCCTATTATCTATTTAATTGTCATTCCTCAATATTATGAGGAAACTTGCACATTGCAACCACATACATTATGTGTCCAATTGCAAGTACAATATTTGGATCATGAGTCCAATCCATGATATTTTACTGGTTATTATTGAGTATATCATTGAGTGGGTTTTAATGAAGGATTATCTGAAATAAGAAATTTGCATAAATATATAAATATATATTTTACTTTGATTTAGGATTTTTATATCAAAGTTGTCTTGTCTTGTCAACACTGAAAGTTCATTCCCTTAATCACTTTCAATGTAAGAGATATACTTACCATTATATCTCAACAAGATCTGGGATCTCCTTCCTTATCTTCGTTGCATCCCAATAATATGAGAACCTACAACTCGGATAAAAAGAAGCGGGAACACATTCCGCCTTGCAAGTCCAACTTGCATCTCCCAATTCGTTCTTTAACACCCGGGCCCACCACCCCTAAGGCAATGTTGACCCGTCATTAATTGAACCAACCGTCAACAGGAATACAACTCGCTATGCGCAATCCAATATCGCCCCAATAATATGAGGACCCGATATTGGGGTCACTACGCATACGTCCTTACTCTTTCGAGAAGCGAAGAGCCCGATCCAAATGGATCGTATGCAGGAGCTGTCACTTCGGACAGGCGTCTCCTACATACAATATCTGGCGACGGAACCCTTCGCCTTGACGGGAGACCATGGATGTCACTTATGTGATCCTCCATATCATATTCAAATTCTAATTAATCATTATGAATCATATTCATTATGATTAATTTTTCCAAGGGAAATAACACATCTATTTATAATAGAGTGTCTTAATTTTAATTGGATTCCAATTAATCTAATCATATTAAATTAATGATCCAATTAATATCCAACAAACATTTTAATAGTTACTTGAATTATGGTATTATCTCAAATACGTATTATTTCGAAATTTAATAATTAGAAATACATCATGATTTCTTAAGCATTATACTAACCCTACCCGCTGTCATGGCCAGTACCGACGAGACTGGGATGGACCACATACGTTGCAACCCGCAACCCCAATGCTCTCCGACTAGACACCATATCCACCTCGGGAAAGGATAATGCAAAATAGATCATTTTGTACTTGAGATGATCATCGGTTCTTCAACCGAAATTATACCATATATTAATAATCAAAACAATTTTTATTAACATTATAATGAGATTTGCTAAACAAATCCCAAGTCATATTCAAGCAACATGTTTGTTGGAATGTTGATCATGTAGATTATGTAACCAATCTTGATCTAGATCACATCTAATCATTTGTTGGTTAGGGCAAAGTCATTTAAGGACATAATTATCATCAAATATTTCATAAATATTTATACATAATTATTCCAGGAAATTAAACAATTTAATTTCACTAATTAATTAAATGACAATCACTAGGTTCTTGATTAGGAAAGTATTTTCAGCAGTGACCCTCACTTACTAAAAATACTATATCTCAATCAATTTAAATCCAAATTAAGCAAAGTAAATTTCTAAAGTTTGCTAACTTGATTTACAACAGAACTCAAGTGATTTGCACGCATTTCAAGGCGTTTCAGATCCGCAATTAACATCTTAATTACGTCATGATCCGCAGTCCCCGAAACAGTGGATACATGTTCACTAAAAAGAGCATATCTAGAGCAAACGGAATCGAAATCACGCAAACTCAGATCCTACGGTTTCCTTATTTAATGGGGAATAAAATCCAAATATTATTTTCGTGTTTAAACAATTTAAACAGTGCCGAAAATAATATCAAAACAGAGATGCGAAAATGAAATGCAAGAAAAACTTTCGCAAACCCTAATGAACCCAAGTCGTCCTCGGTTTATGGATCGTATCCAAAACCACCGACCTAAGGCTCTGATACCACTTGAAGGATATGGTTAGATCCTCAAGCGCATCACGGAAGCGTGATCGTCGTATCGGATACGACGAAGAACGACTAGTCGCACTAGTTGTTCTATGCAGCGGAAATAAAAAATTTTTTCATGTGACGAAACCACATGATCCAAAAACACTTCTCGGATCGTTTCGTCTAAACCACAAACAAGTATTAGGTTTACCTCTTGAAGCATGGTTGCGATCAAGTCTCTAAACGAAGAGACCTCCTGTCTCAAGTTCGATCCGTAGGAGGAGACGCTTGCGAGCGCGGGGACGAACCGCGTGCTTCTCGCAATCCATGTTGATGATCCAAGCGGTGGATCTCCTGATCTCGACACACAAGATCCGACGTCTTCTTCACGAGCAAGGCATGCCGAAGTAGACGGAGTTCCACGAGCAAAACATCGGGCAGCATAACGACGGTGCCGCGGTGATGGAGAGCCTCTCTAGGGCATCCATGGTGGACGGCCATGAGAGGGAGAGAAAGAGAAAGAAAGAGAGAGAGAGAGACTTGTTGTCTTACTTATGTGCTAAGAAGAGCAATGGGGTGCCTCTCCTTTTATAGGGTTTTGGGATACATGGATCTCAATCCATGTGTCAACACAAATCCAATGGTCGACATTAATTTGTGTTTCTTTCAATGGTCATGATTTGTTGATAAAAACACAACAACAATTAATTTAATTTAAATTAAATATATGTTGATAAATCAACACAATTTAATTACAAAATTAAATCATCAATACATGGAGATAATGAAAAGAGAGAAAGCCTCCTTCCATGTGGAGAGGGGGGACGGCCTCCCTTTCCTAATGGGAGTGGTGGCCGTCCACCTTCCTCCATTAGGAAGGTGGCTATTTCACCTTTTAAGTAATCTCCATTATTTGCAACGACTTTTGTTGCAAATTATTTCGCAAAAATAAATCCAATTTATTTTGTGAACATTGCAATCATGCCATTGAAAATCTGTGAATCACATTCACAACCCAAAATAAAATGTAAATTACATTTTCAATTTGATGTCCAATGTGAATCCAATTCACATTAACATTTAATTAACAAATGTAAATTACAAATATCTCTCTCTTATATATTATAAATCACATTTATAATATATATGACTAATATGGATATTGCTATCCACATTATTCATATCCGTGATAATTAAATCATATTTAATCATCTTGGATCTCTATTCTCTTGTGTCCAAATAATATAAATCACATTCACTTTATTTACATCTTTGATAATTAAATCTCATTTAATTATCTAAGATAACTCTCTTTATAATATGAATCAAATTCATATTACTCATGATAATTAAATCACATTTAATTATCCATTTTCTCAATGCTCGGATACATATATCAACAATAGAATTATCCATGAACTCCTTCAAGGATAATGCGCTTTCTCCGCAGATACTTGGAGATAAGGACAGGGTGATTGTATTGTTCCACGTATAGTGACATGGATATTGAGATCGTATCTCAAATCCAGATCGCGGGCCTCCCATATATGCTTGATTAAATCAAGACCGTAAATCTAATCTTCTCATTGTATCTGAATCACATTCAGATCAATGTCCAACACTTCGACCAATATCAGATCACTTCTCTACTGAGAGGAGTCACTAAAATCCAGACCCGTTTCATCACTCCCTATGAATGGAAGCGTCATGGTTATACAATCGTTTATGATCACATCACCCTCAGGTATTCCCAATACCTGTACATCCTGCATACTGGAAGACTCAGACTAAACCCGAAGTATTGGATCAACTTTATATTGTCTACTTCATGGTTTTATCAATAAGTTTCTCATTCGATCATTGGGAGTCAGTATCGATCATATACTTTCCAAAAGCATATATCATACCTAGGTCTTGATCATATACTTTCCAAAAGTATATATCAAACCTACAAATTCAGTCAAGCTTCCAAAGCGAGACGACCGTGCGCACGGAATTTGATTCTTCCCAATATCTCATGAGTAAGCTCATGTCTTCCGGTTCAGTAATTGAACCTGTATGATCCCTTTGAGAGATCGTATTACTCATATGCCCTTATATGCACACCAGCATGCCGGTGTATAGACCTTGATTAGGTCATCAACCTATTTGTCTGCCAAATGTACATACTCAGACATATAGTAACACATCTGTCTCCGGTCAGAGGATGTGTGCCTATATCATGACAGCATACGATATAGGACTTTGGTTATCTCGATCTCGTTAAGTCAACTCTTTGACCTAACTAATCTGACACCTCCGAATCTCTATTCCTATGCAGAGGACCTGCATCAAGAGGTCGGTCAGATATCAGCCTTCAGAGATAAGGATTGCCATCTCCTACTCAGGCTGGAGATCATATCTAAACAATCATCTGTCGGTGCTTGATGAGTCCTCAATCTAACTCTTTAGATATTCATCCAAGCACCAGCCTCTATGATTCAATAGTTGAATCAACAGCTGTATGATCATCAAGATGGCCATGGTACATAACCCTTATTGTACTAAGGGACCTATTATGCAAATTATGTATTCTTCATTTCAGATTAAGGAGTGAATTGCAATAACATTTATTGCATAATGGCTCGCCGTGGGCTCGCATTTCCAACACCTGCATACTGGAAGACTCAGAATAAACCCGAAGTATTGGATCAACTTTATACTGTCTACTTCATGGTTTTATCAGTAAGTTTCTCATTCGATCATTGGGAGTCGGTATTGATCATATACTTTCCAAAAGCATATATCATACCTAGTTCATGATCATATACTTTCCAAAAGTATATATCAAACCTACAAATTCAGTCAAGCTTCCAAAGCGAGATGACCGTGTACGGAATTTGATTCTTCCCAATATCTCATGAGTGAGCTCATACCTTCCGGTTTAGTAAATGAACCTGTATAATACCTTTGAGAAATTGTATTACTCATATGCCCTTATATGCACACCTGTGCGTTGGTGTATAGACCTTGGTTAGGTCATCAACCTATTGGTCTGCCAAATGTACATACTCAGACATATAGTAACACATCTGTCTCCGGTCAGAGGATGTGTGCCTATATCATGACAGCATATGATATAGGACTTTGGTTATCTCGATCTCATTAAGTCAACTCTTTGACCTAACTAATCTGACACCTCCGAATCTCTATTCCTATGCAGAGGACATGCATCAAGAGGTCGGTCAGATATCAACCTTTAGAGATACGGATTGCCATCTCCTACTCAGGCTGGAGATCATCTCTTAACAATCATTTGACGGTGCTTGATGAGATATTCATTCAAGCACCAGCCTCTATGATTCAATTAGTTGAATCAACAGCTGTATAATCATCAAGATGGCCATGGTACATAACCCTAATTGTACTAAGGGACCTATTATGTAATTTATTTATTATTTATTTCAGATCAGGGAATGATATTTGCAATAACATTTATTGCATAATGGCTCACCGTGGTCTCGCATGTCCAACAAATAGTTCGTAATTGGACCTTATTAAAAACTCATAATAAAAAGTTAACTTAATTAGTTGAGAGGTCACGCATTGTAGAGGTCGTATAATGCGCTGGCAAGATCCATTGTGGCGGACACTGATCGACATCCAAGACCGGGCTTCGACCTCTCTCTGAACAGTTACCTATTGTTCTTCACGATCATTAAAAGGTTCTTGTCTAAGGTCATTTTCTTCGTGCATCATATTGATTAGTTTTAATTCTGTCTTTAAATTTATGCGCAGATCACTCTGCATTATAGTGCTGGAGACAGGTACGCATCTCATACTTCGCATGCAACATAGTGTTTGATCGCGCATCGGCTTTTTCGACTTCCTCCCTTAGTTTTTGGACTTAAAATAACCCCAGGAAATCGGAAAATTTGTTAGACATTTCATTGAAAATTTCTAAAATAACAAATAAAAAATTCAAAAAATAAATAAATAAAAATTGGGACTGCTAATTGAACTAGACCATAAAATTAAATGTAACTGATTCATCATTGTTTTGGGAGAGAAACCCCACTATCTTCGCTTTTAATTACTCGTGTACACAATAAGGAGTAGTGTTCAAATGCCATCAAGCCTCCTAAGTGTTTGTACAACATTTTGTCTTCTCAACTAGCACTAAAACGGAAAAGATAAAAAGACTGCCATTTTCGATCCTCGCATTGCATTGAGTAGGTGAATTGGGGGTTTGCATTGTGTTTGTATGTGATTGGTGTGAGTTTGTTACAATCATCTTCTCTAGATCATTCGCAGTCACCTTGTCTCCTTTCTTGTCTTCATGTTGTCTCTCTTATCCCTTCCTCCCTTCATTATCATCCTTTCCTCACTTCATGATGGGCCCCCTCCTTTCTTGACAAATCTTGGGGCTTCTTCTTCTTCTTATTCCCATCATTCCAGCCCACTCTCTTGGGAAGTCAGAAATCCAACCGACCTTCCATCTTCTCCTTCCCCCGTCCCTTTTTCTACTAGGCATGTTGTGCTTGATGGTCGTGGAGATGAGACTGAGCATAAGAGAGACTCAGACGATTTCGTTGTTGAGATGAGAGTGCATTCCATGGGACATCACGTGGAGTAGTTGCAAGTTTTAGACGACTTCTATGCTGGGATGATGGATGAGCACACCGATCAGGAAGTGCATTCAGCTTCTACATTGAGTCCCTTATTTTTGGATTTGGAGTTCATTCAGCAACTATCGAAGTTTTCAGGGGAAGTGCACGAGGAACCATATCTTCATCTTTTTGAGTTTGAGGAGTTTTGTGGGATTCATGAATATTCAGATGTCACTTCTGAGGAGCTGATGTTGCGGACCTTCCCATTTACACTCCAGTGTAGCGCCATTAGATGGCACAGACGATTATGAAGGAAATTCGCTATGTGGGGAGGCTTGCTCCTAGAGTTCTTACAGAGATTTTACCCCCATCATAGAGCAGATATGATGTTGTCTTGCATTACACATTTTTCAGTTAATCCCAAAGAGCCATAGCATGATGCATGGCTGAGATTTCTGGACCTCTTGAGGGGATTTCTGGATCAAGGTTTTTCGAGGATTGACCTTATTCAGATCACCGTGAGGGGGGGTGACCGCGGAGCAGATAGCACTGGTAGTGACCTCGTGTGGAGGTTCACACCATAGTCCTGACATGGATATACTTTAGACCATCTTGAGAGACTTTCAGACATTCTATCTTCAAGAGAGGCTTCAGTAGGGTCAACGCACGAGGGTGATGTTGTATCAGTTGGGTGTGTTACACTTCAAGAGGACTTAGCTATGACACACCGTCTAGAGGACATGGATTCTGCTGCAGTTCAGAAGAGGGACGAGATGAGTGTCATCATGTGTTTCAGACCCATAGATTGATCGAGTTCCAATCGGTCTCCCAGTGAGTTCGAGTAAGTCTTGTACTTTTCATTTTAGGAGTCTTGGATATCATATTTTATGATGCTCTAAGGCAGTGAGGAGGAGCACATGCTTATTCAGTCGTCATTCCAGCCATTCCAATTTCCATTCCCAGCTCATTCAGCTTCTACTCTTCATAGGTACTTCTCTGATATAGATGGATATCTTGATCCAACCCAGCAGGCACAGCTCGAAGAGGGACACTACTTTGGGACGTCGGATACAGATAGTCCCATATTTGATCCTTGTATCGTCCAATTTGATGAGATTAATAACTTTTGGGAGAATTTGATGTCAACCAGCATTGCCACAACATAAGGATCAGTTTCAGACACTTCTATAGCTTCCGCATTGTTGACCAGTATCCTTTCCTATTTCCAAATTATTCAGAGGTCTTTTTCAGCCGATGAGACATTTGTGTGCGACAAGTGGGTACTTGACAGTAGTGCGTGTTCCCAGTTAGATTATGATTCCTCTCTATTCACTAATGATTTAGCATTACTCCATGAGGGTTATCTGTTGGAGGATGCCACGTACCCTGCGTACTCTGTTTCACTTTCTGGGATTGTATTCAATCTGCCATATCACAAGACTGAGTCTTCTAATACTTCTGATCTGGTGAGTCTGAGTTTTCTCATCTCGACGACCCTCGCAAGGATGAGCCAATCTTTGCGATCTTCGATGATTTTACTGATTTCTCTACATTATATGCATCGGATATCAGTTCTCTTAGTGCGTTACCATATCATGATCTTCCATACCTCGTTGAGACAATGATTAATGCAGAGGATTCCATGATTGATTCTTCTTTCTCAACATTCGATTTCTTCAGCTCTGACCTTCCACTTCATTCTGATCTTGAGCCGATGAGTTCTTTTGTGCTACTGGAGCCCGATTTCATCATCACATATCTTTACCCAGTAGCAGATACCCTCCTAATTGTTTATTTGGGTGTCATCTTCTACACTATTGACCTCGTTGTTGTTCTCCTACCGAGACTACGATGATAGTACGACATTCTCCTTACAAATGCCATCCTGAACCTTGATACTGCATTGTCCTAACCTTCACGTCCAGCTAGGGGCGTAAACCAAGCGCTTGTTGAGAGGCACCTCAACATTGTCCACCTTGTATATACATGTTTCGTCATGATTTGTTCCTTGCTTCTTCCATTTTTGTTTTACACCCCAGGTCTCATGTAGGATTATTTTTGCTATACTTAGAATATACATTATCCTAAGTATAGGGGGTGTGACCAAGCTATTCATTCTTCGTTCTGTTTCATTACTCCTACCATTGCCTATACTTGGGGATCCTTCACACTAAGTATAAAGGGAGTGATGTCGTTACTCATGTCATCCTTGTACATTCTGACCTTCGGTTGTCCATTTGTGTACAATCTTCTATAGTTAGGATTACATGATCCTAAGTATAGGGGGATCGTCGATCTCTATTCATTCTATTATTTTATTCATCGTTGTAGTATAGCGTTTCTTTTCACTTCCCAATACTAAGCATGAGTTATGTCTTCTTCATCGCTCTCTGATCACTCCGAGGACATCATTCAATCTAAGTATATGGGGTGTCGTATATATTACATATACACTTTAGCCATGACTCGTACTTCGTGTGAGTATGTTAATTAATAAAATGGCTAAAAATCACAAAAATTTTAAAATTTTTGTTGTACATAAAATTCTTTCTTGCACATACATAGCTATTTACAAAAAATATCTTTGTAAAAATGTTGTGAAAATTCTTTGATTATGAAATGTTTGTAATTTCTTTTGTATCAAAATTAGGTATATAGTAGAATTTTTTTGAAAAATATTTGAAAAATAAAAGTTTTCCGAAACCCTTGTGTAAATGTTTGTAAATAGTTTGCAAAACTTATCCATGCATGAATTCAAAAATTTTTAAAAAATTTGCACATTCTCAAAAAAATTATGTAAAAAGATTTTTGTATATATTTCTATATTCTATTGAATCGTAGTTGACATTTAAACTAGTCTATAATTAAAGTGGAAAATGGATCTTGGTTAATACCTTAATCCAACTAATTCTCAGAGGAACCTTGTAGGATATGGGGATAAGACTTTTCTGGTCCACTAGTGACTTAATTCTTGAAGTCCACTAGGCTATGTTCACATGTCATCTTGATGAGCCTAAGTAGAACACTTAACGATGCACGCATGACTCTAACAAACAATGGCTTTACTTGGACAAGCACTTTACACTCAGCTCCACACAGATGAGGTGGTGAGAGCAGTTTCCTTTTGCTTGGGGTAGCATACCAGGGTAGTACTTCTAGGCAGAACCTCTCCTCTTCCTTTAGGGAGGGAAGTGGGCCTCAACTTGGTATGGCGATGTTGAGGTCTAAAGACAGGAGTTGTAGGTTGCAATAATGCTTCAAAAGAGGGATAGTCTACATTCTCAAGAAGAAAAAGTCCTTATGTATATATGTTGCACCATGTAGATATGTTGTACATATGCATATTGAAAAAAAAATTGCAAAATCAAGAAAAATTCCAAAAAAGTGGCAAGCCTGATTGAATATAAAATGCCTACCGGAATGTATACAATCAAATAATGAAAAGCTTATGTTACACCTTCTCATCTCATGAAGCTTGCAACGGGAGATTTAGCTACATTGGTTGGGCTCCCAGGGATACATGGCTACACTGGCCACAATCCATTCTCTTGTTTTCCCCTCGTTGCGAGTCGGTTGAACTTGAACTTAGAAGGGAATACACCGCTCCTCGAGGAAAGTGCTACTAGTCTAGGTAATTAGAGTTACCTTGTTAAGGGAGGTTGTTGCCTTTTTAAGGAAAGATACATGGTCATTAGAGTTTGTGTATGTAGACTTGTTCTAATACGGATTAAGGAGGAGTCTTGACCATAGAAGGGTGGAACTTAGAGAATGTTAAGTCTTAAACTTATATCTCAAGTTCTGACAAACTAATTATCCAAAGGTCTGACTAAGATCCATACTTCAATTTAATGAAGACAAGTTTAATAATCAACCTTGATTCTTCTTCTTTTTATTTTCTTTCCTTTTTCACTTCTTATTCAAGTAAGTGTTTGCCAAAGGACTAGCAAAGATAAAGTGTAGGGGGTTGATGAATCCCTAATTCTCAGTCTTTATTCTTTTATTTTAGCTATGTACATTGGCAAAACATCATGTAAATAGGTGTAAATACAATAACATAGCATTTTGCATGCATCTGTTAATATTGCACAATTAGCATGTATTTGTGCAAAAATAACCCTTGACCTGATCGCCAAATAAAATTAGTAGAGAGAGATAGGGCCTACTCTATGTTGTACATATTACCTCTTTGTATATAAATTATTATTTTTGAAAAAATAAAGTTAAAACATTATTTTTACCTCCTTGTATATATTCTCGAAAATAAAACAAAAATAATTTGAAAATCAAAAAAATTAAATAAAAATAAAATTCCTCTCTTATTGTACAAAGCACATGTATATATACCACATCCCCTTATTATTTTAAATTTGTACCTAAAATTATATTGAAAATAATTAACATATAAATTGGTATGTTTGTGTAAAAATAACAAAATAAAAATATCTGTACACAATACATAGATATATTATACCTATATATAGCACTATATATTGTATATAGCCTAATTTATTTTTCATATAAATAATTAAAAATCACAGAAAAATAGTTTCGAAAATAAAAAATGTAATACATTTTATCCATTTTTTATTTTGAAGTCTTTTAATTATTGAATTTATAAATATTTTGTATATTTGATTTTTCTGATTGGTCCAAATTGGTTGTTGACCTCTAGTCAACGCCTTATTCTAGGGCTTACCCGACTTGAGTCCCTCCTTGGAGCCTTTTTTCCCATTTTTCCTGACGGGTTAGGCCTTCTCTCGATGATATCTTTTGCTCGAGCCTTCTCCTAGGATCCATGACCCTCGTGGATCCCTAAGAAGGCACGGATCTTCCTAGGATTGTACGCTCTCGATCGATCATACTAGCTTCTTGGGAAAGCTATAATGCATCGTCTCTGCCTCCACAGTCTGAGAACTCGTTCATCACTCCCATCTTGACCCTTAGACACTTGCAACTGAGTGACAACTGCTCGGAGCATCCTTAGTATCTTAGTTTGGTGTAGTGACAATGCAGCTCACCTACGTGGCCAGAGTCCTCCGTCGTGTCTAGCCTCCCTGCCTTCCATAACACGGTTGAGGCCATCACCTCGATGCTCGCCTTCACCTCAAGCTTAGCAGCTTATCTGACCCTTCAAGTACCTATCCTATACCCGTCATTCTCCCTTTCGATTCCATATATCCATTTCTCTCCACCGTCGCTCCTTCGCTCCGACTACCCTAGTCAGACCCGCTTAACCCCCATCTTGTACTTATTGTACGAACCCTCTAAGACCACTCCACCTTGCACCGCGACCTGATCATCCCTGGACTCGTCCCTGACGTCGAGGTTAAGACCGAGATATCCTCCCACCACCTTCGCCACAGATCAACTTCCATTTTCCCTCGTTTCTTTCACCTCTAGCTTCAATAACATAGATTGGAGCCATGCCCCGAGTCTTCTGTACCCGTTGCAGGTATTGGCCCGTGTAAAGACCCCTAATTGACCCCCCAACAGCTCAGGCAGAGAACAGATCTAGGTACACCACCATCGTGATGGACATCCATTCATTTCCAATTGAAGCATCCCTCCTGAAGCACGAAGCATCGTCAAGCATAATGAGACCTTCAGATCCTACATCGAGCCGACTGATTCATCTCCTCGCTCGATTGAAGGTCGCCTGGAGGCAGTTCTTAGAGCACCCTCTCCTACCAACCCGCTCTTCTAGATTTGATCATTGCCGCCCGACAACCTCATCTTTGTAGCCGTTGGATAAGTACCTGATGCATCTTCCTTGCACGTCCGTGACACCTGCTGCAACTGTCAGATCTGCGCTCAGACAAAATCGTCGTACGACCACGATGCCTTCCACGCATGCCACATGCCTCCTCAGGGTATTTTACATCTTTCACCCACTGATGAATCTCGAATTCATCACTCTAAATCTCATTTATTAAGTTCAAATCGCTTAAAATCAACAACATTCCTGCATTATTTCATAAGAATTGCATTTTAGCACAAATTTCTGCACAAAATAAGAAGCCAAAAATCCCAACCAAAATTGACTTGTAAGTAGACTAACTTCCCCGATTTTTAACTCATTCATGCTAACTCCGAATGACCCAAAATCACTTCCACTATGTACATATCACTAACAAGTATAAATTAAAAATACAAAACAATAACTAACCCAAACCCTAATTTCAGGATTTCCGGACTAAAAAACTCATATCTTCCTCATCCAGTGTCCGATTTAATCCTACTCACTTTTGAACTAATATACATTCAACTACCATCAAAACAAGACCAAGTTCAAGTGAATCGGAGCTCATATGTGAAAGTTGGGTTTTTGGGCCTCTTTTGTATATTCTATATTTTAGCGGTTTTTAACCTAATATTTTATGTACATATTTTATTGATTAATAAAAATCCAAAAAATTAGATTAATGTGTAGTTATTTATCTCTGATTTATCATATTTTTTCTAGATTTTTATCTGATATAAAAATGACATAAAAATTATAAAAACCCCAAAATCAAGGTGCTCTATATACATGGGATACCTCAAAATATCACTTTGTGCAAATGATCGATTTTGGTTTTTACGTCTTCATGAAAGTTAGAGATCTCATCGAGACGAGCAATTTTCATGAAGAAACATTTTTGATCCGAGGTCATTTACTATTTTTTTATCGATTTTACAAAGGCACCTGGTGCCGCCACGTGTCAACCATTTTTTGAATATTTATAATTCACTTTATAAAAAATATAAATAAATAAATAATAAAAAATAAATGGGTGCACGTGCGTTGCACGTGCCTTCCCAGGCACGAGCTCCGCACGTGCCTCCGCTTCTCCCCCTTGTGCCTGCCACGTGGCGCGACAGGCGCCATCCGATCACGCTCGATCGGACGGCGCCTGTGCGTCGTCCTCCTCGGCCTCCCTTCCCTATCGAGCGCTGCTTGCTACCCCGATTTCTCCGCCACGGATCTCGGCCGAAGCTACTCAACCTCCACCGCCCGCGAATCCCTCGCCCAATCGATCAGATCCCCTCTCCGTCTTCCCCAATCCGATCCTCCGTTCCCCGAAATCTCCGCCCGCGCGTATCTCGCACTGCTGCCATCATCAATCCCCAGTCAAATCTCCATCTCCGATTCACCTTCCTTCTCCGACGATCGCCTCCCCCTCTATAAAAGTGTCTCTTCCCCCAACGACACCGTCATCCGCCGTTCAATCCCCAAGAGACCCTTCCCGGTAGTGACAGTCCTGCGAGACTCCTCCATCGGCGTGATCCAATGTCGGCAGACCTTGCCACAGCACTGCCCCGAGCAGCTGCCGAGCTCCGATCTACAACGCCATCGAGCCACTCCTCCAGGTATCCCCTTTCTCTCTCTCTATCTATCTATCTATCGATCTATATATATATATATATATATATATATATATATATGTATCCGGTTACTTCACCTCAACACCAACCTCATCACCGGCCACGTCAACTATGCCTCCGCGTCTCCGCCATCTTCCCCAACGTCTGTCGGCCGTATGTCGGCCCTTGGACCACCGACTCCGACACGTCGTCCTCTCCAACGCCATCGCTCCAGCCACCAGGCCCAAGGCCCCCGCCTCCATCTCCATTTCTTCTTCTCCGCCAACTCCGCGCTTCCATCGACAACGCCAGCCACCACCGACTTCACGCCACCAACCACCGGAACACGCTCCTCCGCTAGGAGCATCCAGAAGCCAAAAGCTAGGCACCTGCCTGAGGCCCTCCTCACGTGCTATGCACGTGAGAGAGGGAACTTTGCAAGAAGGGCCCCGACATAATTCATATTACTCCAGAAGACTTAGAGGTTACGTGCAGAGCACGTGACCTTCTGGGTAAATTGCATCGCACCCCCTGCGGATCCTCAATACTACCATCCAGTCCAGACAGCCAGAGGGCATGTGCTGCGCACGTGCCCCTCTAGCAATTTTGCAGTTTCTCCCCCAAAACTTTTGGTAACTACATTATAGTCCACTGCATTAATTTTCATATTTATTTTATTTTTATTGCATCTGTACCCCTATGTTCTACCTTTGTTTTGAACCTCTTCTGAGTCTTATTTTATTAATTCAAAAATAGCAAGATGTTTGTTAATTAATTCTCTACACTTTGACATATTGTAGGCATTTTTGTGATTGATGGTTAATTAATAAATAATTGTTTTGTGGAAATTTACATATTTTGCCCAGTCTGTGCTCTAAAATTCATATTTGTTTAACGTTGTTCTAAAAATCCCCGAAAAATCACATTTTGTAGAGTTAATTGTGCTTGACATTGTGCCCAAAAAGAATTGCATTTGCATATATAGTTGGTCCTGTAAAAATTATTTTGCATGTTTCAGTATCTGATTTTTAATAGGTATTAGATCTCACATTTTTTAGGTTTTTTTTGAGATCAATCACCTAGTGATAGATCTTAGATAATGTTATCCCTTGAAAATAAGTAGGTTTAATATTTATTATAATTAAATATTGGAATTCATTTTATTACCATTTAAAAATTCATATTGCATCCAAACTTTTCAAAAAAAATTAAAGTGCATTCATTTCATCATCTTTTACATTGTGGCCAAATTTCGTATTTTTCGAGCATCGCTTGAACGTATTTGATATTTTAGTCCCTAAAATAGGCCGAAATTGCATGTAGCACCCTTTATTGCATTGAAAATTCCAAAAAAAAGACCGCCTCGAAAACCGTGCATGAATTTTGATAAACATCAATCTAGGTTGTTCCTTTGCCTCCTTGTGATCGACCTTGGGACTTGCCCAAGTAAAATAAACAAAAAACCGCATTAATCAAATTAACGAATATTTTGTGTGGTTATTTTCTTGATTGTTTCCGATTGCCGCCTACAACGCGTGACATATTAATTTTTATGCACGAAGATAAAAACATCTTTTTAAACTTGGTATTTTTGGATACATCAGATGGCGCCGTTGCCGAGGAGGCAAACGGCTTAGTTTTTTGTCTTGAAATTTTTTGTTCGGTTTCCGCATTAGGGTAGTCTGACCCCCGAATTTTTCATTATAAATTCCATTTTTTTCTCCTGCAATTTATTTTCAGCATTAATTTTTCATATATTTTTGAGTCACTCTCTTACACTATCTCTCTTGTTTTTCACGTGAGGTACCCGGTATGTGGAGCGGTTTTTCAAGAACCGACGCAACTTTTTTATATATATATTTTATAAGTTTTTTATTATAGTTTCATTTTTATATTTTTATATATTCTATTTATATTATTATATTCAGTTTATATTTCCTATATATAATTTTATAGAATTGGATTTGTAGTTTTATTTTTTTATTTTTATTAAAATAAAAATATAAAAAATAAAAGTGAGAAAGTTTTGTTTGTCTAAAAGCATAATATGTCTACACTATTATAATAGAATCGAAATGTAAGTAGAATTCTGTTGAATTCATTTTTAAGCATGTTCTACAGACGATTTCCGCAAAAACTGCAGATAAAATTAAGATCGAGTCGAGTCGTGAGAGAGCGTATAGTATAGGTTTATTTTTGCAAATTTTAATTCATGTAATTAATTTCTTATTTACAAAGGTGTCTGTTTGGACTCTCATGTGTGTAACAGACCTCTAAACTTTTTCTGTGGTGCGTCGTGGCCTGTTTCACTCTCCGGTGAGGGTGGGGCCTGACTTGAGTGGCGATTAGGTTAGACCTGCACATACGGCTCTTAGAGCATTTTTAATTCATGATTGTGCTCGTAGGATCTTAGGCCACACTGCACATTAATTGAGACGCACATAGATCATTCAATTTAGCCAAAATTTAACTCATTTCTTCCCCGCTAATAGAACTTTCTGCTTAGGTGCGGTTTTTCATCGACTTGCATCTCATTTAGAATAATTTTCAATTTCTATCTAGCATCCTACATGGAGATTCCGAGGATTCACTGTAAGTCTTCTAACTTAGCATACATCATTGTTTTCGCGTGCATCGGCTTTTCTCGAATCTCTCCCTCTTGTTTTATCACATAATTCTAAAATAAATTGGGAATGGATGGTAGACATATATTTTTGCTCACTTAAATTCTTCAGTGATCAGCAAATTAAAATTAGGACTGCGATGAACGTCAAATTCACCTCTATAATAAATATAAATTAGTCGTAGTACGTGAGGCAAATTTGGTTCAGCAAAAACCACAGACTTTGAATGCTGTGGAATATTTATACTTGGCAAGTGTACCAAGGTCGAACACAGGGATACGGCAGCCTAGTCTGAGTATTGAATTTTGATTCATGAAGTTCATTGTGATTTAATCTCAATTTCAGGTCCATATGCAATTTACAAGGCAATGCAAAGCGATGCTATGATATATGCATTTTTTATTTTGTTTTTATGCAAGTTAAAGTGATGCATGGGCAAATAATGCAAAGGAATATGCATGATGGATCAAATGCTACAATTATACCCTAAAATGAGAGCAACGTGATATAGAATGAGGTTAGGGCCCATTTGAACACATCATTAAAAATCGGTCATCAAATCCAGCAAGACAAGTAAAGCATGGTCCCATTTTTCACATAAAAAAATTACAAAATTAAAACAGTGCCAAATGGAACAAATAGATATGCTAGAATGTAGAGGACAAAATAAGGATCAAAACGACACTAAAATCATGCAATTTGGACCTACGATGCTCAAGTTATGCTAAAAACAGTGCAAGGGCATAATTGTAATAAAAATGCAATAAAATAAAGGGATAACTATTACATTTAGGTCCCTGGAAGGACCTAAATGTAAATACCAAAAACCGCCTGGGCCCTTGAGTAATTTTTCCATGCGCGTGAGGGCCTTTTTCTAATTTCTGAAACCATGAGGGCCTCCCTGTAATTTACCCCAGGCGCGCCCGTGACGCACGTGCCTGGAGGACCTATTTGCAATTTCCATTTCTGCCAGGGTCTTCGTTGCAAATAACCCAGGCCTCACGTGCATTGCACGTGAGGACCCAGGCTCGGGTGGCTGGCTGAGGCTCGGGCCACGTGGTCGCATCTGATGGTACGGCGTAAGGCTTGGAGGACCCGAGCATTTAGGTTGGGAGCGAGGCTCGGGCGTCCACGTGGCATCGTCACAACCGTTCGATTCAGTTGAATCGAACGGCACCTGTAGCTTCATCTTCATCGCAGGACACCGGTGGAGGCGGGGCTCCGGTGACCCTCCCTTGGCTCCGCCGTCGGTCAATGGGTCGTCTGAAGGTCGTTGGAGCTAGATGGGCCTCCGACGAAGATCTGGGAAGCTCCGCGAAGCTCCGAGGCGGATCGGAGGGGGAGATCGATGGAGCTTCGCCGGTAGGGAGGAGCTCGAAGGTGCTCCGGCCTGAACTCCGGCCAATGAACCTGCAACTGTTAGAGTAATAGCCGAAGCATGCTCTTGAGGGTTTTGTGAGTGGAATGGGGTCCCTGGAAGGTGGTTGGAATGGGGGACTAGAGCTCCTTCCCCGCCGGAGCAGAGGAGGAGATGGCGGCGGGTGAACGAGGCTGCGGAGAAGGGGAAGGTGGTGGTCGAGGGTGTCGCGAGGATGATGGTGAAGTTGCGAAACGATTAGGTGGACTAGATGAGGTCGGAGGTGACTTGAGGTGGCGAAATCATTCAGCGAAATTACAAGAAAAATTCTCCTCGCCGGAGCGAGGAGTTGGCGGAGGTTTTGGCTTGGGATGAGCACCCTGGGGCTACTCCGGTCGTCGCCCAGCTGGTCAGCCATCTCCAGCGAGCTCAATGGTGCGCAGAGACACCGCGAAACGGCCACATCGGCCGTGGGTCGACACCGAACTCCAGTCGTCGCTACCTCGATGCCCCGCCCTCTCCGCTGTCACCGGAGGGGCGGTGGAGACTGGGCTAGAGCTCAAAAATGGTGGACACGGCTTCCGGTGACGGGGGTGGGGGTATTATAGGTGAAGGAGGTCGGACGTTACAGAGGTCTGGGGCTACTTTGAACGGGGTGTTAATGGAGAGGGGGGTTACGGTGAGGGAATTTGATGAAGGCGCGAGGATGGCGGAGGTCATGGCTTCGTGTAGGTGGCGTTATGAGCAAGAGAGGCGGTCGGAGGTGTTGGCCAAAAAAGGAAGGGGGCGGAGGAGGCGCGATGAAACGGCTGCGGGCGAGGGGGGTTATGGAGGTAGAAGATGAAGGCGAGCTGTTGGATCTTGCGATCCAACAGTTAGGATAGGAGCGCAGGTAAAGGGCTCCGATTAGATCTAAGGTTTAGATCCAACAGCGGGGCGTTGGGCGCTGATGAGCTGCTTAGATAGAGGCTTCGGTGAGATCTAACGGTGAGGGTTGACTGGGTGACGTGGAGCAAGGAGAGGCGTTGGATGGTTTGAAGATCTGACGGCCGGTGTAGAGATGTGACGTGGCTGCACAGGAGGCGTAGGATGAGGGATTGATCGAGCGGCTAAGGAATAGGCGGGAGCGGATGGTATTGATTAGATCTGGGACTCAGATCAACGGCTGAGGAGTGGAGTGGGGCGGACGGTTGAGATGGGCGCGGGCTGAGAGGATCCAGCGGCACAGGCGGCGCCGGGTGGCAATATGGGAAGCGGGCCACGTGGGAGGGCTGTGGAGGCGTCACGTGGCCCAATCATAATAATTCAAACAAAAATACAAAGAAAAATATAAAAGAAATAGTTAGGGGTCGAATTAGGAAAAAGTCAAAACATGAAAGTTTCTCATCTCGACGAGATCTACAATTTTCATGTTGGGCAAAAAGCCAAAAGAGGTCATCTGTACAAAAGCTATTTTTGGGGGTATTTTTAATGGGATAAAAACACCAAGTTTGTGGTTTTGAGATATTTTGTATTTTTTATCTTATTAAGGGTCAGTGAATTATAGAAAACTTATCTACCTAGTTTTTAGGGGTTTTTGAGTGATAAAATAATTACAGAAAACCAAGGGCAATTAAATACAAATAATTATAGGTTAATTATACACAATATAGTACAAGATAAAATCAAAGAATTAAAGGTGATTTTATTGGATTAATTAAGATAGGAGTTTTAATAGAGAGTTTTTAGCATGATGAATATGAGATTCATCATACCCCTATACTTAAACCATGCTCGTCCTCGAGCATCTAAAGAATGAAGGAGTCGTATTAATTCCAGACAGTGCGCGTGAAATTTTCAAGGCTTGATCCTTGGAAGACCCTTGACCTAAGTGATCCTAAAATTATGGGCTTATCCAAGCCTTAGTCAGAAGGAATCCAACTTCTCTGATTATCAGACTCTCTTTTTGTACATATAATATAAGGATATAACATTTAGTGTACTGCATTTCATGAGAGCCGAGTCGATGCATCACTCAAAGTTCCAGTTCCAAAGACTCTCCTCTAGACCTAATCCTCCATACTAGGGAATAAGTCTATTCTTGATTCAGTCAACCGTCTCTATAGTTTGTCAGACTTGAAGGTGTAGATGGACGGCCAGATGATGGAAGGACATGGGATTGTGTCTATTTTTCTCACCCTCACATTGGAACAAGGGGCCTCTCGAGTGCCTTTTTACTCAACACATATAAATTTTTAGATTGTTGACCAATGTGTCCGTCAAAAGAGTTGGAGTCGTCTGCACTTGTTTTTCTGGGAATACACCGGGGTGTGTCTCTTTTGAGTATCTAAGATACCTTCGACACCTAGACTTGTAGCATTTACGATGCAGAACCCTTTTTCGGTGTCAGCCCGACTCCTGGTCCTAATTAGCGCTTGGTCCAAGTGGACACTTTGAAAATGTTTGGGAGCGCTCGCCATTGGTGGAAGCTCATTTCTAATTTGACCTTGATGATTGAGCTTTTTCTTTGACATTTCATTTCTTTTGCTGGCTAGCTCCACTGCTTTTACCAAGAGATTGGCGCACACTGATCAACAAATTCCTTTGTTTCATCACACCCTGGCACTTTTAGGTAAATATCGAAGAGATAGCATATGAATCTTGTTCACATACTGGATAGGGTTTTTGCTGACACTCAGGTTTTCTGAAGCCTTCATTAACTTTATCCCATCCTCGAATATCATCGGATCGGGTCTAAACTCAAATCTATGGTCCTAGTTCCTCAAGTGATATCTCAACTCAGCTCATCAATCATGCAGTTGTGGAAGTGACTATGCTGATCATATTTTCTCGAAGGTAGAGATGAAGAATGCAATATAGCACTCAAAGCTTTCAAACCAGAGGAGTGTGGATATTTAAGTCATGAAAAACCCTAATGACTAAGGCATGTTAACTCAGACTCTCAAGATACCAGAGATCCAGTGTCCTCAAAATCCTCAAGCCTTGAGTGAATGTGAATGTGTCAGGAATACACCAACTCCTTAGGTTAGTTATTTTTTGTGTGATTTTTATCTTTTGCAAATTTTTATGGGTTTTTAAATTTTTTATCAGGAATATTTACAAAAATCAATCCCTCAATTTTAATTTTTACAGGTTTTTACTCAGTTCCCAAGGTTACCAAAACCCAGCCCGAAAAATAAAATTTTTAAAAGTTTTAAAAACACGAGCTAAGGCTAAAGTAAATATACAATAATATACGGTATACCCCACCCTATACTTAAAATTTGCTATGTCCTCATAGCACAAGTGCCGTGAAGCCAAGGCTCGGTTCAAGTACAGGGTGATATTGCGGAACTAAGGAGGAGGGTCCCCCTATACTTAGGCCAAAATCGGCCTAAGCACAAAAAGACCGAACGAGGGAGGGATGAATAGGTAGGCCCCCCTATACTTAGGCTACAAATAGCCGAAGTAAGGTCTGTGTTTAGGGGGGATGTCTATGGTACAAGGGTGAGGGGGAGGGGGTTCGTAAAGAATAGATATACACAGAGAGAGAGAGATAGAGAGAGAGAGTGAGAGAGAGTGAAATATACATGGGGTTGGGGGTGAGTATGTGCATGTGCAGTGTAGGTGTGTGTGTGTGTGAGTGGGGGGGGATTTTTTTTTGAGTACAACATGCAAGACTGAAAATAAATATGCAGATGCAATGTTTTTTTTTACAACATGCAATGCAATTTGGCTGATAAAAATCCTAAAATTTCTTCACGGCTTCTTTTGCGGCCTCTTCAGCGGAAGCTCCCGACTTCGCGCCTCCATGACGATCAGGCGTCCCCGATTTTCATGGGCCCTACCACAAAAGAGAAAAGTTAGAATCTCAGAGAAATTAAATCAGCAAATAATATGCCAAGAAATGATGCATGAAATGAAGACCTGAAAATTTTTGAAATAAATAAAAAAATCAAATCCAAAAATTAAGCAAAGCTGTGTCCCCGACAACGGCGCCATTTGATGAACGTCAAATTCGCCTCTATAATAAATATAAATAAGTCGTAGTACAGGAGGCGAATTTGGTTCAGCAAAAACCACAGACTTTGAATGCTGTGGAATATTTATACTTGGCAAGTGTACCAAGGTCGAACACAGGGATACGGCAGCCTAGTCCGAGTATTGAATTTTGATTCATGAAGTTCACTGTGATTTAATCTCAATTTCAGGTCCATATGCAATTTACAAGGCAATGCAAAGCGATGCTATGATATATGCATTTTTTTATTTTGTTTTTATGCAAGTTAAAGTGATGCATGGGCAAATAATGCAAAGGAATATGCATGATGAATCAAATGCTACAATTATACCCTAAAATGAGAGCAACATGATATAGAATGAGGTTAGGGCCCATTTGAACACATCATTAAAAATCGGTCATCAAATCCAGCAAGACAAGTAAAGCATGGTCCCATTTTTCACATAAAAAATTACTTAAATTAAAACAGTGCCAAATGGAACAAATAGATATGCTAGAATGTAGAGGACAAAATAAGGATCAAAACGACACTAAAATCATGCAATTTGGACCTACGATGCTCAAGTTATGCTAAAAACAGTGCAAGGGCATAATTGTAATAAAAATGCAATAAAATAAAGGGATAACTATTATCTTTAGGTCCTTGGAAGGACCTAAATGTAAATACCAAAAACCGCCTGGGCCCTTGAGTAATTTTTCCATGCGCGCGAGGGCCTTTTTCTAATTTCTGAAACCATGAGGGCCTCCCTGTAATTTACCCCAGGCGCGCCCGTGACGCACGTGCCTGGAGGACCTATTTGCAATTTCCATTTCTGCCAGGGTCTTCGTTGCAAATAACCCAGGCCTCACGTGCATTGCACGTGAGGACCCAGGCTCGGGTGGCTGGCTGAGGCTCGGGCCACGTGGTCGCATCTGATGGTATGGCGTGAGGCTTGGAGGACCCGAGCCTTTAGGTTGGGAGCGAGGCTCGGGCGTCCACGTGGCATCGTCACAGCCGTTTGATTCAGTTGAATCGAACGGCACCTGTAGCTTCGTCTTCATCGCGGGCCACCGGAGGAGGCGGGGCTCCGGCGACCCTCCCTTGGCTCCGTCGTCGCTCAATGGGTCGTCTGAAGGTCGTTGGAGCTAGATGGGCCTCCGGCGATGATCTGGGAAGCTCCGCAAAGCTCCGAGGTGGATCAGAGGGGGATATCGATGGAGCTTCGCCAGCAGGGAGGAGCTCGAAGGTGCTCCGGCCTGAACTCCGGCCAATGAACCTGCAACTGTTAGAGTAATAGCCGAAGCGTGCTCTTGAGGGTTTTGTGAGTGGAATGGGGTCCCTGGAAGGTGGTTGGAATGGGGGATCAGGGCTCCTTCCCCGCCGGAGCAGAGGAGGAGATGGCGGCGGGTGAACGAGGCTGCGGAGAAGGGGAAGCTGGTGGTCGAGGGTGTCGCGAGGATGATGGTGAAGTTGCGAAACGATTAGGTGGATTAGATGAGGTCGGAGGTGACTTGAGGTGGCGAAATCATTCAGCGAAATTACAAGAAAAATTCTCCTCGCCGGAGCGAGGAGTTGGCGGAGGTTTTGGCTTGGGATGAGCACCCTGGGGATACTCCGGTCGTCGCCCAGCTGGTCAGCCATCTCCAGCGAGCACAATGGTGCGCAGAGACACCGTGACACGGCCACAACGGCCATGGGTCGACACCGAACTCCAGCCGTCGCTGCCTCGACGCCCCTCCCTCTCCGTTGTCACCGGAGGGGCGGGGGAGACTGGGCTAGAGCTCAAAAAAGGTGGACACGGATTCCAGTGATGGGGGTGGGGGTATTATAGGTGAAGGAGGTCGGACGTTACAGAGGTGCGGGGCTACTTTGAACGGGGTGTTAATGGAGAGGGGCGTTACGGCGAGGGAATTTGATGAAGGCGCGAGGATGGCGGAGGTCATGGCTTCGTGTAGGTGGCGTTATGAGCAAGAGAGGCGGTAGGAGGTGTTGGCCAAAAAAGGAAGGGGGCGGAGGATGCGCGATGTAGAGATGCGACGTGGCTGCACAGGAGGCG
Organism: Ottelia alismoides; assembly: GCA_037367405.1. Classification (NCBI taxonomy): domain Eukaryota; kingdom Viridiplantae; phylum Streptophyta; class Magnoliopsida; order Alismatales; family Hydrocharitaceae; genus Ottelia; species Ottelia alismoides. The sequence goes on along the minus strand of JAZKJV010004344.1, from coordinate 475,086 downwards.
TAGGATGAGGGATTGATCGAGCGGCTAAGGAATAGGCGGGAGCGGATGGTTTTGATTAGATCTGGGACTCAGATCAACGGCTGAGGAGTGGAGCGGGGCGGACGGTTGAGATGGGCGCGGGCTGAGAGGATCCAGCAGCACAGGCGGCGCCGGGTGGCAATAAGGGAAGCGGGCCACGTGGGAGGACTGAGGAAGCGCTACGTGGCCCAATCATAATAATTCAAACAAAAATACAAAGAAAAATATAAAAGATATAGTTAGGGGTCGAATTAGGAAAAAGTCAAAACATGAACGTTGCTCGTCTCGACGAGATCTACAACTTTCATGTTGGGCAAAAAGCCAAAAGAGGTCATCTGTACAAAAGCTATTTTTGGGGGTATTTTTAAGGGGATAAAAACACCAAGTTTGTGGTTTTGAGATTTTTTGTATTTTTTATCTTATTAAGGGTCAGTGAATTATAGAAAACTTATCTACCTAATTTTTCGGGGTTTTTGAGTGATAAAATAATTACAGAAAAAATAAGGGCAATTAAATACAAATAATTATAGGTTAATTATACACAATATAGTACAAGATAAAATCAAAGAATTAAAGGTGATTTTGTTGGATTAATTAAGAAAGGGGTTTTAATAGAGAGTTTTTAGCATGATGAATACGAGATTCATCAGACTGCTAAATATAGCTGATTCTAACTTAACCCATAAAATCAAGAATTCTTGCGGGAGAGCAACCCCGATATTGTTTGTCTTTATCTTGCAGCGAGAAGAGAGATGCACACTAGGATAGAGCCAAGCCAAGATTTTCATATAGACTACTGATTTTAAAAACGATTAGCTACTTCTTAGTGAGGAATACGGGTAGCCGGTAAACAGTCCGGACTTCCTTAGCAGAGTGGGTGGTTTAAAGGACACAGCGTAAGGCTCCATCCTTAAGTAACGCGGGTAGCCGTTTTACGGTCCGTACATACACCTATACTGGCTGAAAGTGGATGCAACTAGTCGTACGAACTCGGGACAGTCTTTAAGAAAATTTTGGCACCCAACAGCTCGTTAAACGGTTTACAAGATTTGACTTCTCACCAATTAAAATTGACAAGATAATTGGCCGAACTCCTACGGCCTTCACTGAGTGAGTTGGTGAAACAAAATTTTGTATTGTGTTTAATTTGTGCGTAAAACATAGTTGATCATCGAATACCGCACACTTGTACCTAGATCAGAATCCATACACCTCTTGATAATCTCTTAGATTCGAGGATGGAAGATTGTGGTAATTTCTGTTCGGACTCAGCGAACTCTTTTCTGACCGCCACAAACTTTCCAGTCTCAAATGTTCTGAGTTACTCTTACTCAGAGCCACCTTGGGTTCAGGGACACCTTCCCCTTGAATCCTCCTCTTATAATCTTTTCCAAAATATTGACTCCAATTTTTCACAATCTGAAGGTGAAAAGAAGTACTGACGAAAGATGCCTCCAAAGAAGAGTAATCAGGAAGATGAACTCAATGAAGATCCAATGCAGATGGTTCTAGCAAGACTAGCCGCCTCTGAGCAGCAACAAAATTTGATGAGGGAACAGCTAGAACGGTTGAATGCAGAGGAAGAACCACCAATGGAATCCGCATACAATCCCGGGCAATATAGAGTCAGAAATTACTTGCAGCCGCCACAGCCAGAGGTTCACCATGAACTAAAGCCACACTTCATGAGTCAATTACCACAATTCCATAGTAATTCAGATGAAGAACCTTATGAATTTTTACATGATTTGGAGCTAGTATGTTCGAATCAAAGGCACCCACAAGTCAGTCAGGACTACATTCGTCTCACTGCATTACCTTTCTCCTTGAAAGGTAAGGCAGATTACTGGGTTAAAATTTTGGGAGTGACAGTGACCACTTATGATAGGTTCAAGAACCTATTCTTGAAGAAATTCTACCCTTTGAGTCGAACCAATCAAATGAGGACTCGCATCACTAGCTTCTTTCATATGACGAATGAACCACTTTGTGATGCATGAGATAGATTTAAAGATCTGCTGCAGAAATGTCCCTGCCATGACCTAGATAATAACATCTTGGTTCAGTCACTCTATTCTGGCCTTAACTACGGGACTAAGGGTCTAGTCAGCGCTGCCTGTGGAGGAAATTACACATCTCGAGGAGCTGACACTGTCTGGAAAATACTGGAGCAAATGGCGGAGACTAGCCATTCACAAATCGCTAGTAGAGCTTACACCGATTCCCTGAGCAACTTCCAAGCCAAAGGAGGGAAGCAAACTGTCGCAGAAATAGCAGAGGATTTGATCCCCAACATGAACATTATCGCAGATAAATTAACAGTTGTGGATCACATCAATAAAAGGATGAACGACATCGACAACCGGATTTTCCAGTTTCCAAAGCAAATGGAGGAACTCACTGAGAAGGTATCCAAGATAGGGATATCTACTGCACCTAAGGTTCCGATCTTATGCCCAACCAGGGATATCATGTCCAGGAGCAGCCAGGATAAGGACAACCGCAACCATGGGTTCAGGACCAATCCTATGCCCAACCTCCCCAGCAATCAACTCCACCAGCTGAGACAGTCGAAGAAGCACCGCCTCTGACATTCGAGATAAACGGTATCTGGTACATACAGGATAATACCCGATAGGATAATACGAGGGACCGTCAGCAATATCAACGTCCACCCATCTTCTACAATGCCGCATTTCCCACAGCTCCACAGCACACTCAGCACTCACGGCAGTAGCATCCATACAACCGTCAGAACCAACCTCAGCAACATCATCAGCAATATCTAGCTCCAAATCAAGCATGCCAATCATCCAAAACTCCAGAAGAACAGGTGGATATCCAGAGACAAATGCTGGAGGAAATTCGCAGCTTCCGAAATGAACTGTACGATCTACGGGTAGATGTTAATCGTCTATCCCGTTGGAAGGATGAACAGACAGCCCCAGCCACAGCCATTCCTGCCCAAGTTCAAGCTAACCCCAATAGCTTGAACAAATCTCAGTCATCTCAATACAATTGTCAGGTATACTATTCAGATTTTTCCACATCTGAACACGAGATCCTTTCGTTTGACAAAATCAATGCCAAGTCACTCAGGAGCAGAAGGATCGTGGTCGTACCTGACCTGGCAATGGAAGCAGACCATCAAGACTCGGAAGATCAACTGGAGGATGCTTCCGAAGAAGAAAAAGAAGGACGCCCGAAGATTTCTGCTCGAGATAAAGGAAAAGCATCTATGGAGACCGTAGAGGACCTTGAACCGCTAGTTGCTGCAAAAATACCTTTGTCACCATTTCAGCAACATGATTATTACCAAAAACATTATGATTGTAATAAGAACTCCAAATCCAATAAAGATGCTCTTATTTACAATTCTGGCTCTCTTTCTCCAATCTCAAATGCTTCTATTCCTTTCCCCCATGCTTTTAAGAAATGAAAACAAAAGAAAAACATTCAGAATGACCCAGTGATGGAAAAGTTCTGCCAGCAGAATATCATAGTGAAAGTACCCTTTGATCAGTATGTGGCCAGTAACCCTGCATTTCAAAAATACCTGAAAATGAAATGTAGTCCCACCAGGACTCCTACAAAGAAAACAAATCAGTTTGTGGAGACTCATGTCCTGACAGTGGCCACTACAAAATGCGTCAGAAATCAGCATTAACCAAAAAAGAAAAGGGATCTGGGTGCTCATTATGTGGAAAGCCGCATTGACGGTATTGCATTCGCACGTACACTTCTCGACAATAGTTCTTCCATCAATCTTCTTCTCTTAGCCTCATATTACATATTGGAGTTAGGTCCTCTTCAAAAATCATTATCTTTACTCTAATTCGCTGACAAATCTACTAAAAGACCTAAGGGAGAAGTGTCAAATGTTATCATTATGGTCAAGGGTATGGAATACAAAGTGGACTTCACTGTACTTGACATGGAGACCCCGAACCATTGGAAAGAATCGCAAATCATTCTGGGAAGACCATTCTTAAGAACCGCCAAGGCTATATTCGATTACGGCACCAGAATGATGAAATTCCTCTCCCTAGATGGAGAAGTTGATCTGGAGATGAAACAAACAAAGTGGCAAAGACCAGATTCTGAATCCACCACTGAAGATGCTGAAACATCCGCGTGTAATCTCATCAGCACTACTGGACCATGGGACCAACTGCCAGATCTTCAGACTGATACCACCACAATAGAAGAATAAACAATGCACCATGCGGTATGCGAGCTATTACCAGATAAAATCTAAACACCCGGATGTTTATAATCTTGATGACTCAGAAATCCTTTCAGATTTGTCATTCCCATCTTCTTTGGGAAAATCAAGAAAAATCGAGGATGAGTCGGGCGCGGCTTTGGCCGAATTACCGCACTACTTTTGCGATCCGACTCACATTCCTTTAGGATTAGTGGCTAACATATCACAGAATGATCCACCAGCAACCAGCACAGAGCCAGACTTAAAAGACATTTAGCCAGATTTGATTGATGATTTAGATCTTCCAGAGCTAAAACCTCTCCCTCCCACACTGAAGTATGCATTTCTCAATGAACCCAGAGATAAATTCTCTGTGATTATTAGCTCATCATTAACCATGGACCAAGAATCTAGACTTATAGAAGTCCTTGAGCGAAATCGAAAAGCCATCAGTTGGACTGTGTCGGATCTCGTAGGAATCAACCCCGCTCTCTGCTCGCACCAAATTTATGTTGAGGACAATGCAAGACCTTCCCGTGAATACCAGAGAAGATTAAACCCCAATCTTCGGGAATGGTTAAGAAAGAGATAGAGAAATGGTGCAAATCAGGTTTTATATACACCATTTCTGACTCCAAGTGGGTGGCCCCCTTCATGTCGTCCCAAAGAAATCGGGAATCAAGATGGTCACCAACGAGGAGGGGGTAGAGATCGCAACCTGAGCACTCGTGGCGTGTTTGTGTCGATTACAGACGCTTGAATGCTGCGACCAAGAAAAATTACTTTCCACTGCCATTTATTGATCAAATCTTGGAGAGACTTATAGGGAAAGCATTCTTCTGTTTTCTTGATGGGTACTCTGGCTACAATCAAGTAGCTATCGCTCCCTAGGATCAGGAAAAAACCACATTTACATGTCCCTTCGGTACCTACGCATTCAAGCGCATGCCATTCAGGCTTTATAATGCCACAAGCACATTTCAGCGGTGCATGATTGTCGTATTTGCTGAAATGGTGGGTGATTTCTTAGATGTCTTCATGGATGACTTCTCGGTCCATGGTGATTCATTTGATACATGTTTAGCACATTTGGACCGAGTCCTCAAGAGATGAAGGAGGTTAATCTGGTACTCTCCTCGGAGAAGAGTCACTTTATGGTGACTGAGGGTATCGTGTTGGGGCATGTCATCTCCAAAAAGTGAATGGAGATCGACCCTGCCAAGGTGGATGCGATCAAGAAACTTGAGCCACCAACCAAAGTCAAGTCAGTGAGGTCTTTTCTAGGGCATGTTGGATTTTATAGAAGGTTTATCCCAGATTTTTCAAAGATCTCTCCCCCACTGACTGAGCTCTTAGGAAAAGACACTGAGTTTATTGTAAATCACAAGTGTCTTGAGGCCTTCGAGCTCCTAAAAAAAAAATGTGAATCGCCAATATTACAAGCTCCTGATTGGTCTCTTCCCTTAGTGATCATGACTGATGCATCGAATTTCGCTGTCGGAGCTGTGCTTGGATAAAGACGGGATGGAATCCCTTATGCGATTCACTATGCGAGCAAAGTATTGGATCCTGCACAGAAAAATTATACAGTGACTGAAAAGGAAATGCTCGCGGTTGTTTGGGCCCTTGAAAAATTCAGATCATACATATTGGGCTCAAACGTGACAATTTTCATTGATAGTACGGCAATTAGATAACTCATGGATAAGAAAGATGCCAAGGCATGGCTTTTGAGGTGGATCTTGTTAATCCAGGAATTTAATTTGGAGATCAAGGATAAACCTGGAATAAAGAATGTTGTTGTTGATCACCTTTCCCAAATTGAGAAAAATGATTATCCTGACACTAGACCAATTGAGGAGACTTTTCCAGACGAACATGTTTGCGTTATTGATTCAACCCCATGGTATTCCAATATCGTGAACTACCTTGTCTCCAAGAAGGTTCCCTTTGGCTGGACCAAGAGAATGATTAATAAACTGAAGTCGGATCAAGAAATACCATTGGAACGATCCTTTCCTTTTTTATGAAGGAGCGGATTGTGTCTGGAGAAGATGTATTCCTCAAGAAGAATACCAGAGTGTCCTCACACATTGTCATACTCTCGAGACTGGAGGACACCATTCGGGAAAGAGAACAGCACACAAGGTACTCCAATGTGGATTTTACTGCCAGACCTTATTTCGTGATGCTAATGAATTTGTACGGTCTTGCCCGATTTGTCAAAGAATGGGAGGGACTGTTGGTTATAGAGATGAAATGCTCATGCAACCAATGATTTTTTGTGATGTTTTCAATGCATGGGGGATTGATTTTATGGGTCCCTTTCCCAATATCAATGGATTTGAGTACATCTAATTGGCAGTTTATTATTTGTCTAGATGGGTAGAGGCTATTACAACCCGAACCGCAGACAGCAAAACCATCTGTAAGTTTATCAAGGATAATATCATTGCAAGGTTTGGGATACCAAAAGTTTTGATTTTTGATGGAGGTAGCCACTTTGTGAATAGGGAAATGAGATCTTTGGCTAAAGAATATAAATTTGAGCATAGGATAGCCAACACATATCATCCACAATCTAATGGCATGGCAGAGCTTTCTGATAAAGAGGTGAAGGGTATTCTTCAAAAATTGGTTCGTCCAGATAGGAAGGACTGGTCAAAACTATTGGATAAGGTTTTGTGGGCCTATAGGACAGCATATAAAACTCCACTCAGTACTTCACCTTTTAGGATGATCTATGGAAAGCCATGCCATCTACCTGCAGAGTTGATTCACAAATCTGAATGGGCGATCAAAAAATTGAATTGGAGTTGTCACCTTGGAAAATTATGTCGAGACTTAAATTTGGATGATCTAATTGAAATCCGAAACCGAGCATATGACAACAGTGTGATCTATAAGGACAAGGTCAAGAGATGGAATGATAGACACATTCGAAATAAAACCTTTGTCCCTGGACAGAAAGTATGGTTGTTTAATGCTCGGTTAAAGATTTTTCATGGGAAACTAAAATCAAAATGGATGGATCCCTATGTTGTCATCAATGTGCATACCAATAGAAGTGTGGATGTTGCAGAACTCAAAGATGATGCACAACCTTTCTCAGTGAATGGACAATTGCTGAAGCCATATATAGAATCATCCCAAGAGCAGACAGTTCAAGTTGTGGTCAGCTACTTTACACAGAGCAAAGACAGTAAAGATTTATCATATGAATCCCACCCCCCTCCCGACCACATCGATCTCTTTGTACAACTTCTTCCTCTACTTAGGCCAAGGCCTAAGTATAGGGGGGACCGATGCCATCTGTATATACCATTTTTCCGGATCATACTCCTTCTTCCGTTCACCTTTCTTTTATACTTAGTCTGACCAGAGCCTAAGTATAGGGGGAACCGCCACCCACCTGTATATACTCTCCTCATTTACATATCCCGACCGCCTCTTTTTGTTCTCTTCTTCTATATTTAGACTATTCTCAGTCTAAGTATAGGGGGTGGGCCATTGTATATCAAATTTTTACTCTCTTACGCTTAGCCCAAGCTATGTCTTCTTTACGCTTCTTGTGCTCTGAGGACACAGCACTCGCTAAGTATAGGGGGGTATGTATATATACTGTGTATATATTTTAGCCATGCCTCGTACTTGCGCATACGTCTATATGTATTTACGGGGTGGGTATTAAATAAAAAAACGTTTTGCTACTAACATTGACTATGCCCAAAATTTTTGAAAAGAAAAATGGCTTCTTATTCATTTTTGCATTAAAAAAAGAAGAAGAAAAAAAAGAAAGAATCAAAAGAAAAAAAATGTGTCTACATTGCACACCTGCACTTCATCCAGCATCGCATTCATTTGCATCTGTGAAAAGACATCGGGTTCTGAACCGAGTCATAAGTCGAAATCGAGAGTGGTCTGGACTGACCTTAATCCACCTAATTTTCAGAGGAACTTCACCGAGAAATAGGATTTTAGAAACTTCAAGTCTTTGACTTAATTCATTAAGTTCCACATGACAATGTGCAGAGTTTGACTCTTAGTGTCTAACCTGGTCTCTTCATTCTGGGTACAACTCTGGAATAAGGAATTAATTTGTACTCTCGCACTATACACTTAGCTCAACTCAAACAGGATGTTGGAAGACTATGTGAGTTTCTTTTCGGGTAGCTTGAAAATCTAAAGATCGGAGTACGGGTTGAAATAAAGCTTCGGAAAAGGGATGGACGGTTGGGCACAATTTTTTCCAAGACCCCAAAAAATGTACGGAAATAAAAAGATTCTATATCTGTAGGGGCACAACAAGATCCAAGCAGAACCACCAAAAATTCCAAATACAAAGAAGCATTCTACCAAATAAATATCTGACCAAACAGGTCCAAGCTTCAAAAACCTACAGATCTTGGTGGAGACTCGGCTATACTAGCCAGCTTCACAAGGAGAGGTGACTACACTGGCCATCCTCCAGTTCTTTTCTCCTTCTTCTAACTTCTCCCCCAATTCGATTGTGAACACAGCGCGACAGACCTTAGAAGGAAATACCTGACTCCCCGAGGACAAGTTACTTGAGAGGAGGTTTGCGTGGTAGTCCGGCATTCTAGGTGGGAAGAGCTAAAATTTTTCGCACACAAGAGTCGATTGTTCAATGTTCATAGGGAATGCTTTGGGAAGAGGATTAATCTAAGATGACTTATGAGCCGAAACTGTAGCAATGATGTGTAGAACTTGAGGGCAGTTTATTTTAAAATTATAATTCTCACAGAAGTTCCGCCACACTATTAATCCAAAGGTTAAGTCTAGTTTCAATTTCACCTTCATCTCATGGTTTTGGATGGAACCCAATCTCATTTCACTTCATGGCATTTCTTTTTGATGCTTAGGGACGAGCATGCTTTAAGTATAGGGGTATGATGAATCTCGAATTCATCACTCTAAATCACATTTATTAAGCTCAAATCCCTTAAAATCAACAGCATTCCTGCATTTATTCTGCATAATTAGCATTAGTGCTTGATTTCATAAGAATTGCATTTTAGAACAAATTTCTGCATAAAATCAGAAGCCAGAAATCCCAACCAAAATTGACCTGTAAATAGCCTAACTTCCCCGATTTTTAACTCATTCATGCTAACTCCGAATGACCCAAAATCACTTCCACTATGTACATATCACTAACAAGAATAAATGAAAAATACAAAAAAAATAACTAACACAAACCCTAATTTCAGGATTTTCGGACTAAAAACCTCATATCTTCCTCATCCAGTGTCCGATTTAATCCTACTTAGTTTTGAACTAATATATATTCAATTACCTTCAAAACAAGACCACGTTCAAGTGAATTGGAGCTCATATGTGAAAGTTGGTTTTTGGGCCTCTTCTGTATATTGTATATTTTAGCAGTTTTTGACCTAATATTTTATGTACAAATTTTATTGATTAATAAAAATCCAAAAAATTAGATTAATGTGTAGTTATTTATCTCTGATTTATCATATTTTTTCCGGATTTTTATCTGATCTAAAAATGACATAAAAATTACAAAACCCAAAAATCAAGGTGCTCTATAAACATGGGATACCCCAAAAATATCACTATATGCAAATGATCGATTTTGGTTTTGATGTCTTCATGAAATTTATAGATCTCATCGAGACGAGAAATTTTTGTGAAGAAATTTTTTTGATCAAAGGTCATTTACTATTTTTTATCGATTTTACAAAGGTTTTATTCACGGAATTTTCTGGTGCTGACACGTGGCATCACCTGGTGTCGCCACGTGTCAGCCATTTTCCGAATATTTATAATTCGTTTTATAAAAAAATAAAAAAAGAAATAAATAAATAAATAATAAAAAAATAAATGGGCACACGTGCGTCGCACGTGCCTTCCTAGGCACGTGCTCCGTACGTACCTCCGCCTCTCCCCCTTGCGCCTGCCACATTGCACGACAGGCGCCATCCGATCACGCTCGATCGGACGGCGCCTGTGCATCGTCCTCCTCGGCCTCCCTTCCCAATCAAGCACCGCCCCCTGCCCCGATTTCTCCGCCACGGATCTCGGCCGAAGCTACTCGACCTCCGCCGCCCGCAAATCCCTCGCCCAATCGATCAAATCCCCTCGCCGTCTTCCCCAATCCGATCCTCCGTTCCCCAAAATCTCCGCCCGCACGTATCTTGCACCGCCGCCGTCGTCAATCCCCAGTCAAATCTCCATCTCCGATTCACCTTCCTTCTCCGGCGATCGCCTCCCCCTCTATAAAAGTGTTGCCACCCCCAACGACACTGTCATTCGACGTTCAATGCCCAAGAGACCCTTCCCGGTAGTGACAGTCCGGTGAGACTCCTCCATCGGCATGATCCAAGGTCTGCAGACCTTGCTGCAGCACCGCCCCGAGCAGCTGCCGAGCTTTGGTCTACACCGCCGTCGAGCCACTCCTCCTGGTATCCCCTTACTCTCTCTCTCTCTCTCTCTCTATATATATATATATATATCTCCGATTACTCTGTCTCGACACTAATCTCATCACTGGCCACGTCAACTACGCCTCCGCGTCTCCGCCATCTTCCCCGACGTCCGTTGGCCGTGTGTCGGCCCTTGGACCACCGAGTCCGACACGTCGTCTTCTCCAACGCCATCGCTCCAGCTGTCGGGCCCAAGGCCCCCACCTCCGTCTCCATCTTCTTCATCTCCGCCAACTCCGTGCTTCCATTGACAACGCTAGTCACCACCGACTTCGCATCACCAATCGCCGGAGCATGCTCCTCCGCTAGGAGCATCCAGAAGCCAAAGGCCAAGCACCTACCTGAGGCCCTCCTCACGTGCTATGCACGTGAGAGAGGGAACTTTGCAAGAAGGGCCCCGACATAATTCATATTACTCGAGAAGACTTAGAGGTCACGTGCAGAGCACGTGACCTTCTGGGTAAATTACATCGCACCCCCTGCGAATCCTCCATACTACCATCCAGTCCAGACAGACAGAGGGCACTTGCTGCGCACGTGCCCCTCTGGTAATTTTATAGTTTCTCCCCCAAAACTTTTGGTAACTACATTATAGTCCACTGCATTAATTTTCATATTTATTTTATTTATATTGCATCTGTACCCTTGTGTTCTCCCTCTGTTTTTAACCTCTTCTGAGTCTTATTTTATTAATTCAAAAATAGCATGATGTTTGTTAATTAATTCTCTACACTTTGACATATTGTGGGCATTTTTTGATTGATGGTTAATTAATAAATCATTGTTTGTGGAAATTTACATATTTTGCCCACTATGTGCTCTAAAATTCATATTTGATTAACCGTTGTTCTAAAAATCCCCAAAAAATCACATTTTGTAGAGTTAATTATGCTTGACATTGTTCCCAAAAGGAATTGCATTTGCATATATAGTTTGTCCTGTAAAAATCATTTTGTGCGTTTCAGTATTTGATTTTTAATAGGTATTAGATCTCACATTTTTTAGGTTTAGGATTTTTCTGAGATCAATCACCTAGTGATAGATCTTAGATAAATATAACCCTTGAAAATAAGTAGGTTTAATATTTATTATAATTAAATATTGGAATTCATTTTGTTGGCATTTAAAAATTCATATTGCATCCAAAAACTCCAAAAAAATTAAAGTGCATTCATTTCATCATCTTTTACATTTTGGCCAAATTTCGTATTTTTTGAACATCGTTTGAATGTATTTGATATTTTAGTCCCTAAAATAGGCCGAAATTGCATGTAACACCCTTTATTGCATTGAAAATTCCAAAAAAAAAGACCGCCTCGAAAACTGTGCACGAATTCTGATAAACATCAATCTAGGTTATTCCTTTGTCTCCTTGTGATCGACCTTGGGACTTGCTCAAGTAAAATAAAAATAAAACCGCATTAATCAAATTAACGAATATTTTATGTGGTTATTTTCTAGATCGTTTCTGATTGCCGCCTACAACGCACAACATATTAATTTTTATGCACAAAGATAAAAACATCTTTTTAAAATCGACATTTTCAGATACGTCTCCCATGGAATTTTATGTTTTTTCATTTATTCTAGTAGAATAAAGTTGTAGTTTAGATAATTTACAACTTGGACCTCATATGTTCAGTATTTGCATTTTACTCCTTCCGAACCTGAGACATGTGCATGTTTACGTGATTGTGTGGGTTATTTGCATGCTTTCTCCTGAATTTGATCAATGTTATCATTAGAGTAGAAGTTTTCTAATAATTGCATGTATACACCTCTGCGTGAATTTTTTAGCTTGTGCATGAAAACCGAGCTTTTTACGTTATTATCCCTATACTTTTTATATGAGTTAATATTTGGCTTGTATACTTTCTCTTAATTGCAATTAGGTTCCTACTTGCTGTGTGTTTAATTTTGGATCAAATAAATACCTGATAACTCCAAAAATTCCATAAAAATTAGTCAGGTTTGCTTTTTCAATTAGTCCTGCTAACATGTAATATTTATGGTAATTTTTGTGAATTAATTAGTTTTATTTGATATTTTCTAAAAATCAAAAACACGTGAAAATTATTATTTTCTATTTTATGAAATACCAAAAAAATAAAAATTGCCTAAAAAATTATAAAAAATTTATGCGTGTTCGTTTTTGTGTGTTTTATCTATAGTACCTATTTTGTTGCAAAAACCCTTCCAAAAACCCCGTCTAAAACTTTTAAAAATATATAAAAATCATAAAAAAATTTAAAAAATAGGATTATAGTTTCTATTGTTAGATATTTTTATTTACTTTCTCATAAATATCACAACCAAGACGTTAGGGCATTTTAAGTATTTTAAATTTTCCTTTTAGTCCAGATTGTACACTGTTTCCCCTTCTTGCCTTTGTTTGATTTTTATCAAATCATATACAAAATTAGAAAAATCCCAGAAAATTACCAAAAACATCTGAATATTTGAAAAAGATTAAAGTCTTTTTACTTTTGATTTTTGAATATTTTTGACCTCAATAAAAATTGTGAAGGTTTACTTGTGTGCATGATTGCCATATTCTCTTGTTTGCTTTTTCCTTAATGTAAAATTATAAAAACTTGCAAAATTAAGAATAGATAAAAATATGCTTTTGTTTATATGATCACGACTGCTGCGTAGGTTTCACTCGTGCTCCTTGAGTTTGACCCTGTTCACTATACTATGTTAAAATAAAATAGTGGAGACCGCTTACATGGATTTTGATTGATTTATTTGCATGAACGAGTGATTTCGAAGTTTCTTGTTGACTTAGCTTTGTGATTTGGGTTATAATGACATTTCATTTATCGGATTCCTTAACCCGAGTTGCAAAGCGTGTCATCAAAGCACGATGAACTCACTACCATAAAATCCATCATTCCTGCGCAGGTTCAGATGAATCCTAATAATTTCAAATGTAAAAAGTAGGTAGTTTGTGATGTGTTCTCCTACCACACAATCAAGCGAAAATAATGAATTTATGTTATCTATTGTAGTGACTATCGGGAGCGGTAGGATCGTGCAGTCGTCTACCCCTATGGGAAATAATCAAGCTTTATATGGTGAATTATCACCTCCGCCTCGTAGCTCGACTCCTTTTGCCCTCACCATCGCCACTCGACATAGGCCATCCCAACACCTGGAGAAATCGCCCACTATGAGATCCGTCAACCCTCACCTCCAGACGACCTCTACCATCGACTTCGCCCAAGGTGTGTCTCCAATCGCCCGTATCTCTACCTCGGGCATGTGTCGCCATAGGTCGACCTCACTCAATCCTCTCTGCTCTACCACCGCCCATAGTGCTCCGCAGCTCTGAAAAGCCAAAAGTTCTATCAGTCGTGTGTTCCATACAAGGCAGGAGTACAGTCATCAACGTGACCGACAAGAACCTCGGACTAATTCAACAATTAACCTACAAATGAATCACGCAATAAAATAAAAGTGTGGAGTTAAAAATTAAATTATTTAACTCTACAAAAGATGTGTATAGTGCAAGTAGTGTAGAGTGTTGAATACAAGGAGCAAAACTGGATGATCGGGCATTGAGTGCAAAAGTGATGTGTGCTTCTTTTCTATTTGTTTTATGTGGGTTTTTTATGTTTTAAATTTTTATTTTATTTTTTTATCTTTGATTTTATATTTTTATATTTTCTTTTATATTTTTTAGATTTTTTATTTCATTTTCTTTCTAATATATCGTATAGGACATTTAAGACTGTATATATAATGTAAGATAATATAATTATAAATACTAATAAAAATAGTTAAAATATTGAAATTAAAAAATCTATTGGGTTTAAATATTTTTTACTATTTTTGTGATTTTTAAAGACTTTGTTATTTTTTATGGATTTTTAAAGTAAAAAATATCTCATCGAGGATTTAATAAATACCCACAATTAAATTGAAGATTAAAAATAGCAAAATAGGTCCAAAATTCTTTAAATAAATTTAATATGTAAATAATAATATAAATAAAATTATAGAATGATAAAATATATTTTTGACTTTTAGGAATTTTTAAAATCTTTTAACTATATTTTGGAGCATTTTGATTTTTATGAATTTTCTTTTTCTATTTTAGGGTTTTTTAGAAAATAAATATATAAGCTTAAAATATATTTTTTTGAATTTTTAAAAATTATTTCTATTTTTTGGTATTTTATAAGCTAAATAGAAATAATTGTGCTTTAAATGATTTTTATAAAATAAAAAAAGTGCCTAAAATTAAAATATAAAATTATAAATGAATCTACAACATGGTAGGAACTTATCCCTATTTTATGAGAATTTTTGAGCACAATGATATTTTTGGTACATAGCGAAAACCCACAAAAATTCAAGTGATGTCATATGTAGAAATGTAATTAAAATAAAAGTCAAGGGCTACGCTATACCTTTTACAGAAATATATAACAGGAATAAAGAGTTTCAAGGTCAAATCGATATACAACAAACTTTAAGAGCATGCTTGCAAAATGCCCACCTCACATGGGACGACACGTGAGGTGAGCTGGCACAGACTATATTGCAAATACAGATAATGTGAGGGTCTTTACAAAATACACAAAAATAATATAATTGTAGAGGAATTTTTAAGTTCCAAATATTAAATACAAAAATGTGTTGGTCAAGAGTGCAAAAATACCTAGAACTGAGGGGCGATCATGCAGAGATCAACGATCCACTTATGCCATGTGTCACCACAGGAGCATGTGATGAAGCTTCGACGGTGATGGCCCAGATTAGATCACCCATGATGATCTGACAGTGATGGCTCCAAAGATTGGACGGTCAACGATCGAACTGGATGGCGGAGGCAATCACATGGTAATGACAAAGCCTCAAAGAACAAGGAAGAACTCCCTGGTCCCCGAGCTTCGATCTGGCAGGGCGCAAGATTCCGACCTCCTAGAATGCTCACTAGAGAAGCAAAATGTTACCCGTGCCTCTCCGTACGTGCTGGTAGCGATAGAAAGGATCTTGGAGCCTAGTGACAACCAAGGATCTTGAAAGAGGAGAGACGCTCCATTTACCTCCGTGTTGCACAAGAATCGACCCCTGAAGGGTCGTTTCATCTATCAGTACCTGCAAGTAAAATTCACACAAGAAAACGAGGGTATTGGGGGGTTTTAATCATTGGAATGGATGTAAGTGATGTGGGCGCAGTTGAAGCACCTAACCCTATTCTAGGGAGGAGCAATTGAGTGGGTGGTGGTTGAGCAAAGAAGAAGTGATGAGTAGGAGATGTGAGGTGGTTGGCATTTCGAAAACGAGCAAGGGTACGATGATAAGTTCGCCGAAGCGGATCTACGATCAACTACAAAAAGGTTTTACACAGTTAGATCAAGCGATTAAAAGATAAAACTATCGAGAGAATGAAATCTAGGTATTAAATTAAGCTAAAAAAGATAGGGAAAGTGTTACCTCAAGTGATCATTCAGACATGAGATGGCCTCATGGCTATGCTCCGCAGGAGGTGGGTGGAACGCACCCAATCCTTGCTCAACTCCACCGCGAAAAAGCTGGAGAGGAGGTTGTAGCCCTCCTCGAACCAAAGCTCCAAAGAGGGGTCTAAGCTCGATCCAAAGCGATTTAAAAATGAAAGGAGGAAGTGGGGGAACTTATGTATAGGATAGTGATGGGCAACCTTCAAGGCAGGGTCACATGCGTAGCGGTGGTGGTCTGCCCAAGGAGTAGGTTCAGTGTGGATGACGGAGGTACAAGGAAGATTTCATGTGAAGAGTTGAAATCTCCTCGAGCAATGTATCAGTGGATAGAAAATCAAAACATAGGGTCGATGTTGTTCTGACAAGGGCTATGGAGGTAGGTCAGAGAGTTGACCAGAGTCAACTCTCATAGCCACATGGTTGGTCCATTTGGACCAACTAAGAAAAACCTACCTGAAAAGGATTTGTAACATCTATAATAATAATTAAATGATTTTATTTAATTTTATTTTATAAAATAAAAAATATACATTATTTTCTATATTATTTTATTATAAATTTTATTTATTTTTTAGCAGTTATTGTTTGCATTATTTTTTAGGGTTTTATTTATAGGTATATTTACATATGTTTTAAGTTTTTATTTTATTTTTATTTTGTATTTTTTTATTTAATTATTTTATTTTCTTATTTATATATTTATTACTTATTTTTATATACCTAAATATTTTTTATTATGTTTTTCTGTTATAATATATATGTAAATAAATAGGTAAATTGAATATATATGTATATGTATATGTATTTCATCTATGTATTTTATTTACATATTTTATTTTAATGTTTTCGTTATGTTTCTATTCTAGTTTTAGCATGTACATATATTAAAATAATTTTTACAAAATTATAAAAATATGAAATTAGAAAATAATAGAGAATAAGTAAAATGAATATTTTATTCGCGTATATTTAACAATGGGGGTCCAAAACCTAACTTTCACACCTTAACTCCAAAAAATTTGAAACCACTTCATTAAATAGCTTATTAAATGTTATACACAATTAAAGATGATTTTGGTACATTTTGAGTTTTATTTGGAAGATATGAGTCTGGGAACTTGGGATTTTGGAATCTTATTTTGTATTTAAAAAGTACATTGTATATTATTTTTATATGAAATCAATTTTGTATTTTTTATATATTATTATCTACTACTTTCATGTATGAAAAGTATTTATTTGATGTATAAATAATAAATAATAAAATAAGTCCCAAAATGGACTTATTGAAGAATAAATAAATGGAAATTTTATTTTATTATTGGTCCTTATCCCCTCTACTTTATTCCTTGCTGACCTAGTCATCAAGATGCCTAGGTCTCCGGGTTTAGGGTCATAAAATATCTTTTACATTTTAATCCTTTTCTCTTCTTTATTCTATAATTTTGGCATTAAAAATAATAATTTATACAATTTTTATACAACGAAGAATGAATGTTAATCTGTACAAATTAAGCTATTTACATGCATTATCTAGGGTTTTTATGGCCAAAATGATAGAATAAAAGTGATGAAATGGAGATTAATCAAGCTCCACAACTAGTGCCCTCCATTGGATTGGGGGATCCAACGGCTGCATTGCAGCCACGTCCCCTTCTGAGCCTAGCCCCAAGTCGCAAGGCTTGGGTTAACAAATGTAAATTACAAATTTCTCTCTCTTATATATTATAAATCATATTTATAATATATTATTAATATGGATAGTGATATCCAAATTATTCATATCCATGATAAGTAAATCACATTTAATCATCTTGGATCTCTATTCTCATGTGCCCAAATAAGGTGAATCACATTCACATTATTTACATCTTTGATAATTAAATCACATTCAATTATCTAAGATAACTCTCATTATAATATGAATCAAATTCATATTGTTCATGATAAATAAATCACATATACTTATCCATCTTCTTAATGCTCGGATACTTATATCAACAATGAAATTATCCTAAACTCTTTCAAGGATAATGCACTTTCTCTATGAGTACTTGGAGATAAGGACGGGGCGATTGTATTGCTCCACGTATAGTGACTTGGATTTTGAGATCACATCTCAAATCCTGATCTCGGGCCTCCCATAGATGTTTGATTAAATCAAAACCACAATCTAGTCTTCTCATTGCATTCATATTCATATCAATGTCCAACATTTGTACTAAGATCAGACTACTTCTCTACTGAGAGGAGCCACTAAAATCCAGCCCCTTTTCATCACTCCCTAGGAATGGAAGCGTCATGGTTATACAACCATTTATGATCACATCACCCTCAGGTATTCTCAATACATGTACATCATGCATACTGGAAGACCCAGAATAAACCTGAAGTATAAGATCAATTTTACACTATCTACTTAAAGGTTTTATCATTTAGTTTCTCATTCGATCATTTAGAGTTGGTATCGATCATATACTTTCCAAAAGCGTATATCATACCTAGATCTTGATCATATACTTTTCCAAAAGAATATATCAAACCTACAAATTCAGTCAAGCTTCCAAAGCGAGATGACCGTGCACAAAATTTGATTCTTCCCAATATCTCATGAGTGAGCTCATGTCTTCCGGTCCAGTAATGAACCTGTATGATCCCTTTGAGTGGTCGTATTACTCATATGTCCTTGTATGCACACCAGCGCACCTGTGTATATACCTTGATTAGGTCATTGGCCTAATGGTCTGCCAAATGTACATACTCAGACATATAGTAACACATCTGTCTCCAGTCAGAGGATGTATCCCTATATCATGACAATATATGACATAGGACTTTGGTTATCTCGATCTCGTTAAATCAACTCTTTGACCTAAGTAATCTAACACCTATGAATCTCTATTCCTCTGTAGTGGACCTGCATCAAGAGGTCGGTTAGATGTCAGCCCAAATGAGAAAGGATTGCCAACTCCTACTTAGGCTGGAGATCATCTCTTAACAATAATTTGACAGTGCTTGATGAGTCCTCAATCTAACTCTCTCATTGCGAATGCCCACGCATTCGTAAGGAGATGTATTGACTGTCAGAAAATGGGCACTTATGGACAAAGAGATATGATGCTGATGTAGTCGATTCATTTTTGTGAGGTTTTCGATGCATGAGTCATCGAATTTATGGGACAGTTTCCTTAGAGTCAGGGATTCGAGTATATCCTTATGGATATAGATTACGCGAGTCATTGGGTAGAGACTATTACTGCTCGAAATGTGGATGCAAACACGATTTGCAAGTTTATAAGGAAACACATCATTACGCAGTTCGGGGTTCCTCGAGTTCTGATCTCAGACGGGGTAAGCCATTTCATCGACGACATGGTAAGAGCTCTTGCTAACGAGTTTGGTATAGACCATCGGGTTGCTACTCCGTATCATACTCAGACGAATGGTCTAGCCAAAGTTTCGAATAGCGAGATTAAGACAATCTTGCAGAAGGTTGTTCACCCAGACCGAAAGGATTGTTCGCAACTTTTGGACCCAATTCTTTGAGCCTATAGAACATCCTTGAAAACTCCATTGGGAACATCTCCCTTTCTACTCGTTTATGGCAAGCCATGCCACTTATCTGTGGAAATCAAGCATCGATCCTTTTGGGCAATGAAAGAAGGCAAACTGAATTATCTACCCTGCAAGAACTGAGAGATGAAACCTTCATGAGTAGCCTTCACTACAAAGAGAGGATGAAAGAGTGACATGATTCTCACATCAGCTACAAGCAGTTTGAGCCTGATCAGAAAGTATGTCTATTCGATACGAGATTAAATTACTTCTAGGAAAACTTCAGAATAAATGGAAAGGCCCTTATATTGTCAGAAAGGTGTACGACAACGGTAGCGTCGACATATATGAGTTGTCTCTTGAGTTCACTTTTCGAGTCAATTGTCAGCGATTGAAACCCTTTCTTGATCATGATGCGCCCATCGTTGAAGTTGCCCTGATACATTTTGTATGGGAAGTGCTATTCATTCTTACATTATGCATCTCATACCCGATTTTCCTGATCTATTTTGTACATATGTGTTCCCGATTTATTCATTCATTCTATCATTTGTCTCACACCCTTAGGTTCACCTAGATATTTTCTATACTTATGATGTGCTTTGTCCTATATATAGGGGGTGTAGACACCGTGTTGTTCATTCGTTCTATTTATTACCTCTATCGTTGCTTATACTTCGGGTGTGCTTAACCCTAAGCATGGGGGGGGGGAATATCGCTCATTTTCCATTTTGATCATTTTAGTTTTTTTATTGTCTGCTCCCTCTCTTCTCCCTCACCTTTTGATCTTCGTTTCTATACTTAGGGATATTTTACCCTATGTATAGGGGGAGAAGTTGAGCCGTTGAGTATGTGCATTCATTTGACCTTGATCAACTTCGATTTTTGAGTCTGTTATTCTTAGGATTACTTGATCCTAAGTATAGAGGAGATGATCAACTTCTATTATTTTATTCGGTATTCTTTTGAATCATTATAGTATAGGATTCTTTTCACCGATCTATACTTAACCCGAGTTATGCCTTCCTTTGTCGCTTATTTGGTCACTATGAGGACACAGTTCACATTATGTATAAGGGGTGTCATATATATATATATATATATATATATATGCTATATATACTTTAGAAGTCATAAGTCGTAATTTATTGTATTTTTAATAATATGGCTCTCTAAAAGTATGGGTGTATATTTTGGATTTTTAAAAGCCGTAAGAAAACTGTAAATATGACTTATTAAAAATGGCTTAAAATTTGTATATAAAAAATGTTGTAAAATTATTTGATAAAATCCTTAAAAAACTTTAAAATAAAATCTTTATAAAATCTTGTATAAAAGCCATAAAATCTTGTATATAAAAGCCATATACAATCCTTTGTAAAATGTACAAAATCCATGTAAAATTTGTGTAAATCGAATTAATCCACTAACTTTTTTCAAAAAGAACCCTAAAAATTAAAAAGTTTTAAAATTCATTAAAAATTTGAAGATTCTTTAAAAAACCACTTAAAACATTTAATCCGAAAAATTTATCTCATAAAAATATTATTGCATTCATTTGCATTTTTCAGAATAAGTTTGAATCTTGAACCAAATGGATCTAAGTCCGAGAGATGGAGCTTGGTTTAGGCCTTAATCCACTTAATTCTAAAGAGACTTTATTAGGAACTGGAATTGAGACTCTTTACGTCTTTTAGACTTAATTCTTTGGGTTCCATGAAATCATCTTTGGAATTCAACTTGAAAGTGCCTAAGTAGGACACCTGGTTTTATCCGTTTAACTCTTCTCCATTTGAACCAATTTTGAACTCAAGTACTCTGCACTTAGCCCGACTTGCATGGGGTTGCGAAGGGCAATCCATTTCGGTGTTGTGTTTCCATCCTTGTCTGGCGGCGATGATGTCTTAAGACGGGAGAGATTGGGGTTGAAATAAAGCTTCGGATGATGGAAGGATCTGCTGGCATATTTTTTCCAAGATCTCAAAAAATGGACGGAATGAAAAGATGTTATATTTGTCAGGGCATAAAAGACCTATGCAATACAACAATCATCTTTACAAAAAAGAAGTCGAATATACCAAATATAAAAAATGAGAACAATGGTCCGAGCTTCAGAAAAGACTGCATGTCTTAGTGGAGACTTGGATAAACTAGCCAGTCTTCACATGAGATATGATTACATCGATCACACTCCAGTTCTCTTCCCATTCTTCTTACTTCTTTCTATATTCGATTGTGGACACAGCATGACCTGACCTTAGAAAGAAATACCCCCCCTCCTCAAGGATTGAGCTATTGGATGAGGGCCCAGTGGGAGTGTGTTACTGGGATGAGGGTTTCTTCGCTTCTCTATAGTGGGAAGAGCTAAAACCTTTCACACACAGTACAAATTGCTTTCAAAGATGAAAAGTTGGGTGATGATAATGTGGGTCTGAACTGGCTATTTAGGTGAAGCTGGATAAGGATTTGTGGAACTTAAAGGCTGTCGAGGCTTAAATCCTAATTGTAATAGAATCCCGACACACTATTAATCCAAAGGTCTGAATCCAAGCTCCAAAATTTGGGTGAAGTGAGATTGGGTTTAAAGGAACAAATATGTTCTAAGTTCTTTTATTTTCCTTTTTCTTTTTCTTTTTGTTTGCAATTATTTATAGAATAAGTGTTCGCTAAGGGACTAGCAAAGGTAAAGTATAGGGTAATGATGACTCCGTGATTCATCGCCTCTTTCTTTCATTTTGGCTAAAATTCTTGTTAAAATGCATGTAAATATCCCCTAATCCAACTAATTATCATTCTAACCACAAATATTAATATTATATGTTTAACACTTATTTTATATCCAAAATAAAAGAATAAAGAGAAAAAGAAAAATAAAAGAAAAGAAGATTGTAAATATGAAATATATACAGACTGATCCTAATCCCGAGACCATGTCAATATTGACCGTGACGAAAAAATAAATAAGTAGGGAGAGATAAGGATCTTAATCAATAAAAATATCGAGAAAATAAAGACCAAAAATATATTTTATCCATTTATATCATTGTTAATATTTCTCCTATTTTATTCATCAGTTATATCACCTCAAATCCAAACACTTCTTTTACAAAATTTGTTCACAAAAATATATATTATTTTATAAAAATATCATAAAAAAATTCATCACAAAAATAATTAACCGTAATGAATCGTAAAAAGCCACAAAAGCCGAATTCCAAGGTTCATAATTATAAAAAATATTTGAATAATACCGATGAGATTTGGCATTTTGGACCAGTTGTATATTTGTATTATATGTAGAAACTTCTCAGATTTTTAATTAAATAACTGTAAATTCGATTAAATTAATTTCTTTTCATAAAATCTTCCAAAAATTTATAGAAAAATATAAAATTATAACTAAGTTAAATTACCAATAAAATAAGAATCCTTGGAGCTGCTACCTAAATTTTTCAGACCTCATAACTCGACTGTATGAACTCCGAATTAGGAAAACTCATTTTTAAAATTCATATTAATAAATTATCTAGAAAATGACACTAGTTTTGCTAAAATCGGAGTTAGTACGAAGAATACGATTTTCGGGACCATATTAGTATATTGCACAATGTACGGTAATTTTTATTATTTATAAATTTAAATAAATAATAATTTATTTATTTTTTCAAATATATAATTTATCTATTTAATTAATTAGTTTATTTATTTAATTTATTAATCATTTACTTATTAGTTTAAGTTATTACTTAATTATATACTTAATTATTTAATTAATTACTTAAATAATTTATTAACCGTGAAAAAATAATTAATTAATTATGAAATTATTATATAAATAATTAATTTAATTTCATTATAAATTAATTAATTATATTAATTTTTATGTTTTTATTTGTCTCTCTCTCTCTACCTTCCTCCCTCCTCCTCCCCGACTTTCCTTATTCCTCACATTTCTTGCCCCTTCGTCGCTTCTTCCTCCTCCTGCTTCTATCCGCCAACCGCCAACTTCCTCAACGGCCGACCATTGGCCGGCCGTTCACCAACTACTTACGCTTCCAGTCACCACCTCCGGTAACCCGACCCTCCTCGTCTGTAAAAGCCCTCATCCCCTCCGAGCTCCAACGATCCGCCATTTGCAATTCCACCTCCGTGAGCTCTGTTCGAGAAGAGTGACAATTCCTCAACCTTGTCAAGCGAGAGACGAGGAAAAGCGACGTGATCGCAGGCCGGTGCCAGCTTCTGCTCGGTCGTGTAGCGCCTCCGGAAGTGCCGTCGCATTGAGGCTGCAATCTTCTCCGAGGAACTCAATCAGTTCCTGGTTAGCCTTCTCGCATTTCCCTTCCTTCTTCCCTTTCTTCTCTTCTCCGCACTTCTCCTCTCAACCCATCCATTATACCTCCATTCCCTGTGCCGATCTCCGTTTTCTTCTCGACTTCTACCTCCGCACATCGGCTTCGCCGTACCGCCTTGATCCCCACGACCTCAGCCACTTCTCTACCTACCACGATGCACTCCCACACCACTATTTCTCCCTACATTCTCTCCTCATCCAAATAAGCTTCTTCGCTCTTCAATTCGTCTTCTATTCCATCGCTGGACCAATTCCATTCGTTTCATCCTCTGCATAGTTCCACGCTAACGCTTCGACCTTGAGCCGTTGCGTTATCTACATGTATGAAACAAGACTTCGATCGAGCGACCCGAGCATCAGCAACGCTCCCGTACATAACTAATGCAGTCTCTCATGGAGCTAATCACAATCACCGCATATGCTTCGTGTTCGGAGATCCACCATGGAACATTTGTAGGTTTATCGTCATCATCTGAACGTGAGCCTTCGAAATTGAGCAAACGTGCAATTTCTCTTCGATAGGGAACCATCATGATCAGTTGACCAATACCTACGGTATCATCATAGAAGAACATCGACGTGCCATTGTTGCTTGAAAAAAATCAAGGACGATCACTGCGATCCGCTGCATCGCGAAGGAAGAGCATCCGATCGAACACCACCGCCTTCTCGTCATCTTCGCGAGAAGCAAATCATCAACAAAGCTCCGCCGCTCCGACCGATTTGCAATCCCACTAGCGGGAGTCAAAAACTCGGATAAGAAATCACCGCCCGCTCATTGAAATCCCTCCCTGGAGGATTACTCAATTTGGGGCTAATTTTAGCCACCATATACTATTCGATGCAACGCTCTTAAATCCTTACATGTGTCGCACTTTGGGCAAGTGCACCGCCCACCGCCCTGCCGACGATCCGCCTGAGTGGTGCATGTGCTTCACACATGTGTCATTGAAATCTTTATATGCTTTTTGCAGGCCTCACCCCTGATGTTTTTGATACTTGCATACATATCCAGCACCTGATGAAATCACGAGAGCACCATGTGTTTTACTAGGACTTTAGACCCCCAGATTTCTGAATAATTAGGAGCTGATCCTCTACAACCTGAGATCACATGTCTGAGCACGTGTTACTTGGTTCTTTTGCGAATAAAATCCTTCACTTTATAATGTTTTATTACGCACACCCCTATCTTTTTGTATAATTACAAATATATCCTTGTAACTGTATATACCTCACTATACATACCCTATACATAATACATTCATATAAAATCAAAGAAAAATATAAAATACAATAAAAATACAAATTAAATACTAGTATTACACTATACAACATTAAATAAAGTTTTGAAAAAAAATATTTTCTATTATTAAATAAACCGTTTAAACACTAAAAAAATACAACAAACTTTAAAAATTCATAAAAATATAAAAAAAAACAACTTTGAAAATATAACAAAAAATATAGGGATTTTTACCCGATAGACCAGAAACTTCTTAAATTACCTCTACGACCTTTTGCACAACGTAATTACCCCGTCGACCCTATAAATTACCCCAAGAACCTCCACGGGCTTCAAACAAATTACACGAACGGTTCATGAGGTAAGAGTTGGCCAATTTACAGGGTCAAGGGGGGAATTAGGTTGTTTCAAAGGTTGTGAAGGCAATTGGCATAGTTTCTAGGGTCTGTCGGGTAAAATTCCCAAAATTATATACAGTACATTTTACTATATTTTACATAATAAACCAAAAGCAAAATAAAAATCAAATAATAAAACCAATAAAAATTATAAAAGTTATAAAACATGTAAAATTCATAATCAATTATAGAAAAATCGTCCAAAAACGCACAATATATCATTTTAAAGATAACTTCATCTACGATCTACTAAAAATAAAACAAAAATACTTTTTCACTGGTTTTGATCTTAAAAACTCAAAATACAAATCTATTTTCAAGAAAATTTCATTTTTTGATATTATAAATATCTTAAATTAAAAAACTAAAAACCCCTTAAAAATTCATAAAAACATAAAAACAAATAAAAACTAAATAAAAAATTAAAAATAAATAAAAATATACAAAACATTTTATTAAATAATAAAAATTACAAAAAAACGTAAAATTAAAAAAATAATATAAAATTCATAAAAATTAATTAAAAATCCAGAAAAATTCTTAAAAATAAAACAAAAATCCGGAAACCTTTTACCTTAAGTATTCTATAGTTTAACCCTAGTTTTCAACAATTTGCCTCCTTGAGTTCGACACTCATGTGCTTATCCGCTATACACTTAAGTTTAGGAGTATAAATAAGAAGAAGATTAACTAAAAAATAATCTTTTTCTGGTAAAATTCACATGGTCGGTACAAGGACAAAGACTTTCTTTGTTTCCTGCTTCGCAGGAATATGAAGAATTAAGACTAGGGATTTCCGACTTTTTCAGATGGCACAGTTGTCGGGGAGGCAACACTCGGATAGCTGTAGACCGAGGTTTAGGGTTTCTCTTTTCGCCATTTTATTTCCTAACCCCGTGGCTTTTTGTTTCTGAGTTGTGCAGTGCAGTTTGAATCGCGCGACACAAAACCGCAAAGCTGATTTTTTTTGTAATTTCTTGTAATAAAAAAATATTTCGTAAAAAGGGGCAATAAAAAGGCATCCCGATTTGTATCTCTTTCTCGGGGTCTGTTTCACCAGTGTTGTACTTCTGGGGGAGCAGGGCACCCACCGCGGTTTCCTCTCTCGCGATTTTTCTCAACGGTTTACTGCAGCTTTTCGAGATAGGAGCTTGTTAGGATTTCTATATTTTTACCTTTCTCTGTGCAACAGTAGCTACATGCTTGTTTAGGTCAAAACATCTAGTTGCTTGTATCATAGACCATTCCCAAAAGATAAAAAATACGTTAGACAATTTTTCTGAAAATGCCCAAAAAAGTGATAATCAAAAAAATAAAATGAGGACTGCTAATTATATCGGACTTAAAAATAACGTAAGGACTCCACTTGCTTTGGGAGAACAACACCCGAAATTGCATTGCATGTACATTCTCCATATCAGTGAGTGAGGGACGACCCATAAGGTAGAACTAGAGCTCGAGCTTTTTCAACAGACTACTGCGACCATATAGTTAATCACTATACTCATCAATGAGGACTATCGAGTAGTCGGAAACAATCCAAGTTTCCTTAGTAGAGTGGAAGGTTTAGAGGACGCTACCTAAGGCGTGGTCCTTAAGTAACACGGGTAGCCGGCAATGCTCCGTACTTACTTCCATACTAGCTAAGAGGTGGTAATTCTATATAAGGACTCGGGGCAGTTTTGAGGGAAAGCTTAGGCACCTATCAGTCCACGCTAATCCGTGAAATCCTGCTTGCCAAATAACCTTAAAACTGAAAAGATAAATGACCAAACTCTTACGGTCATCACCAGGCTTGAGTTGGTGAACTGGGGATTTGCTTTGTGTTTGATTTGTGGTATGAGTACTTTATATTCAAAATCATATTCTCATCGATCAACTGTCATCTTACTCTTAAGATGATGGGTAGACGATCACTTCGGCCGACTCTTATAGCACTGCTTGCACGCACATCTACCCGTTCATCTAAGTTGGTTCAAGAGAACCCTCTCTTCGAACATGAGAACTATCAATCTACCTCTGTAATCTCGTCTCCTAGATTGGTTCACGAGAACCTCCTATTTGAGCAAGAATTAGGACAACTTTCTTCTTCCAGGTGTAACTCTGACCCTGGAAAAACTTTTCAGATTCCTTCTCCTACTCATTCTTTATCATCATCACCTTTGATTTCCAAGAACTTTAATCATGAACCTAAGTTCTTTCAGTAGTTGAATATTGATCCAAACTTCTCTAACCCAAAATCTTTTTCCTTTTGAGAGACTATGGCTGGAAAAGGACCATAGACAACTTCGGTCATGAGTAATCAGCTGCAATCAACACTAGTCTACTTGCTTCCTTAGAGACAATGCAGAATCAAATTTGAAAGGAAGGTAGATTAATGAACTACGTTAGAGCCAAGCTGACTTAGCTGAGAGCGCAACGAGATCATCCTAATGTTGAGAATCTAGGATCTGAGGATCAAGACAACCTGATGGAGTAGACAGACTGCCACTAGGTCTGAACCACACAATGCAGCAGCTCTACAACCCTGGAGCTACTACGACTCATCGGTGGATACATCTCCCTGTTATTCACCGAAACTTCAAGTTCGGTTCTCAGACCATCCAGCTGTTGCCCAAGTTTCACGGGCTTTCTTCCGAGGAGCTGCAACTACACCTTCAGGAGTTTGAGCTTACATGCAGTACAGTGCACGATGCACATGTGAACGAGGATACGATCAAGTTGATCACTTTTCCTTTCTCCCTTGTAGTTCGAGCAGCCTACTGGTTGAAACATTGAGGGAGATATGTTTCGATGAGGGAGGAGCTATGCATTGCATACCTGAACAAGTATTACCCCCTCGGTCACACGAATGGTGCTGGAGCTATGATCGATAACTTCACCATGATCGGGAACGAGCAGTTCCACGAGGCATGGGGCCATTTTAGAGATCTCATTAATCGGTGTCCCCATCGTAAACTTTCCGACCCAACTCTTGTACAGAGTTTCTTTAGCATGCTGACACCAGAGTTACAGGGACTGCTGAATGCTTCCTATGGTGGATCGTATTTTTCAATGCATGAGGATCAAGTCTGAGCCATTTATGAAAAAATGGCTAAGAATTACACAACAATGTCCCAAACTCGGGTCTTCAACCAAACAAATCTACCTGCTTATCACCAACATTCCCGAGAGCCGCAAATTGAAGCGAATACAATTTCTGTTGTTTCGGTACCTATCGAATGCTCATCAGCTTATATGGGGATCATTTGTCAGAAATTGGATCGCATGAAGATAATTGAGATAAAAAATAAGCTCGATAAGATCGACGAGCTTGAGAGATGTATAAGTAATCTGAAGACACAATCACGTGCCTTCAAGAGATTCAGACCGAAGCTATGAAGTCTTCGAGATCACTGGTTGACTCAAACAACCGAGACCAAGGCATACCTCTGCAGCCACCAGTTCAACACATATACCAAATGCATGTTGAGCTGACTTATCAGTTTCCAGTTTATATGCAGACACCATCATCTGACGCATAGATGGTGGTGTATCAAAGTGATCAGCCATTGATATCTATGCCCCCGACTTACGCTGAGATGCCTGAGCCATTGACAGAGGTCTATGGTATTTGGTATAACCAACTACGACAATCAAGAATCCATCGGATAATCCTGGTTCCTGCTGGACTACCGGAGGAACCTCTTACCAACAGCCACAACAACCTCCTATGGGGCAGAATAGAGACCAACAACAAAATTTCAATCCTTGTAAATTTCAAATGACTCAGTGGAGGTAGAACTCCTACCCGTCTCAGTATCAACAACCTCCTCAACAACAATCATCTCCACAACAGGATCAATATCATCGAGGCAACTCATCCGGGTCTCATGGTCCGTTCTATGATAACCCAACAGTCGCTAACCTAATTACTGAACAACGGGTCTCCTTTAGGCGAGAAATGAATGAGGAGGATGTACCAAAGATCTCCACTCCTGATGATGATGCAGATGATGATAGTGATGATGGTGGGCAGGATGAAGAGGGCTCTTCTTCTTCTGAGGCTCTCCCACCACAGAGACCCGTGAGCACGAGACGACCATCTGCTAGATATTCTGCACATGAGTTCATTTTGTTGATAGACAATGGTGAGACTGAATACTATGAAGAAGCCTTGTAATATACAAACAAGGAGAAATGGGTAGATGCTATGAAAGAGGAAATGGAGTCAATTCATGACAATCATACCTTTGATCTTTTGATGTTGCTCAAAGGAAAGTGAGTATTGAGAAACAAGTGGGTTTATAGAGTAAAACATGATGAATACTCTACAAATCCAAGGTACAAAACTAGGTTGGTTGTGAAAGGTTTTAACCAACGGAAGGGAGTTGACTTTGAGGAGATCTTTTCTCTTGTGGTGAAGGTGTCTTCTATCAGGGTCGTTCTCAGCTTGGAGGCTAGTCTTGATCTGGATGTTGAACAGATTTATGTGAAGACAACTTTTCTTCATGGTAACCTTGAGGAGGAAATTTACATATTGCAACCAGAGGGCTTTATGTTCAAAGGCAAGGAAGACTATGTTTGCAAACTGAAGAAGAGTGTATATGGCTTAAAGCAAGCACCCATGTAGTGGTACAAGAAGTTCGACTCATTCATGGGGGCACATGGTTACTCCAAGACTACTTCAGACCATTGTGTGTTCTTGAAGAAATTCTCAAGTGATGATTTCATCATATTGTTGCTTTATGTTAACGACATACTAATTGTAGGCAACAATGTAGAGAGAATTTTTATCTTGAAGAAAGAGTTGATCAAGTCCTTTGCTATGAAGGACATAGGGCATGCAAGTCAGATACTGGGAATGAAGATAACTCGAGACAGGGAAATAAAGAAACTTCAACTTTCACAAGATAAGTACATTGAGAAAGTACTTCAAAGATTTCGAAGGCAAAGCTAGCTAGCCCCCCTCTTGGAGCGCATTTCAAGTTAAGTTCCAAAGATAGCCCACAGAACAATGCAGAGAAGAAAGATATGGAAAGGGTTCCCTATGCATCAACCACAGGTAGTCTCATATATGCCATCAGATATTGCTAATGCATTTGGGGTTTTTATAGGCTTATCACAAATCCATGAAAACAACATTGGGAAGCAGTTAAATGGATCTTGAGATATCTTCGAAGTACTAGCAGTTACTCTCTTTGCTTTGGAGCAGAGAAGACTATTCTTCTTTGATACACAGATTCAGATATGACGAGTGACATTGGCTGGAGAAGATCCATATGTAGCAACATGAAGTCCTTTGCAGGTGGCTCAGTTTCTCAGCAGTCTCATCTCCAAAAGTGTGTTTCTTTATCCACTATAGAGGCTGAGTTTATTGCCGCTACAGAGTCATGCAAGGAGTTGCTATGGATGAAGAAATTCATACAGGAACTTGATTTTCATCAGGACAAGTATGTGCTTTACTGTGACAGTCAGAGTGCTATTCACCATGGCAATAACTCTACATTCCATGCAAGATCGAAGCATATCGATTTCATATATCATTGGATACATGATGTGTTAGAATCGAAGCAACTTGTACTTGATAAGATCCACATAGACGACAACAGTGCGGATATGATGACAAATACTTTGTCGCTTGGAAAGTTTGAGAGATGTCGCTCGCTCGCCGGTTTGGAGAAGTTCCCACATCGTTGGTGAGGGGAAGATTTGTTGGATGGGTTCTCCTCTTGTGGGACCCTATTCCATATACATAGGACATTGGTAGTCCTATTTGGAAAAGAAAAA
Organism: Ottelia alismoides; assembly: GCA_037367405.1. Lineage (NCBI taxonomy): Eukaryota > Viridiplantae > Streptophyta > Magnoliopsida > Alismatales > Hydrocharitaceae > Ottelia > Ottelia alismoides. The sequence goes on along the minus strand of JAZKJV010004344.1, from coordinate 443,607 downwards.
GTCAATTATTGATTGGATAAGGAGATCAATTACCTTTTAGGATTAGGAGTTATCTTTTCCTACTCCTATTGGAAGTAGGAGTCCATGTTTCCCGATAAGCAGCCAATAAATCATGGTTAAGTATCAAGTGAAATCCAAGGTCGTTGCGACCCCAATCAATCAGTCGGGCTCAAGGAATATCAAGCAATCAACACATGTAAGCAGTTCACTATTTTATTTACCTGGTATAGCCGCCAAGGTCGAACACAAAGAGCACAAAAGAGATACGAAGTAGATAAATTTCTCAAAATAAAACAATTTTTAGTGGGTTTTAGTTTTGCAAATTTTTATTTTTTTAATAAGAAAACAAAATCAACAAAAACAAGAGAAAACAACAGAACAATATTTTTGGATTTTTCTTTAAGGCTAAAAATACTCGGAAAATTAAGATAAAAATATTTTTGGGTTCTCTAGTTTTTAAAATATTTTTGGTCTTTTTTTGGGATTTTTCAGTTGTTTTTATAATTTATGCAAATCAAATAAATCTCAAAAAGGCAAGCAGTGCACAATGAGGGCTAAATTGCAAATTAAAATTATTTAAAATGCCCTAAAATCTTAGATAACAATTTGACCTTAACTAAGAATAAAACCCACAAACAGGAACTGCAATTGGAATTTTTGGATATTTTCTTTGATTTTATATGATTTTTAAAAGTTTTTGAATGTTTTTTGATTTTTTGGGTTTTTATAAGGGTTTTTTCAAAGAAAATTTATACTGGAAATAAAAAAGGCATCCACCGGAATTTTCGTAGAATTTTTAAGACATTTTTTCGAATTTTTATGATTTTTCTAAGACAAATAGGGATGTTTTTGAAGGTTCTTGAATTTTTAAAAATATAAAATGCACGGAAACTAGTACAATAAAATCAAAATAAATATTTCACACCAACAAGAGTTTATGGTAATTTTTTTGGTGATTTTTGGAGTTAATTTACTATTTATTAAGTCTATAATACAATGTGGAATTAAGCATAGTTCACATGGACCAATTTGCAAATATAATAAGTTTCTGGACCGAAGAATAACACTCTAGAAAAGCTCTGGGTTCAATATGCAAATAGCCCAACCAAATCACGCGCATGCTCAATTCTGAAGGCACAAGGGTATGAATGCAATTATCAAAAGTTAACATCCATGCATTAACAATATAAAAGTCTGTGGCAAAACATGCAAATAACCCAAAACTCATGTGAGTACGCACGTGCTTTAGACTCAGAGGGACAAAAATGCAAATATCTAAAACCACGAGGTCCAAAATGGACATGTTCTTAACTACAACATTTATTTACTTGACTAAACATGAAAACATAAACATGTAGATGTAAAGAGGCAATATACCCAGAGGCACGTGAGGTGCGTGTGGTCGCTCTGAGGGCTCTGGCCGCCCTCTACATATTGATCTGACGGTCCGGGGAATGTTGGGGACTTACGGTCGGATCTGACGTGTCGGCTCTGATCTAACGGTCTGGAAAGTTGCTTTGATGGTCGGCTCTGATATGGACCGGCACTCCGCTCCTCATCCAACAGCGGAGGGTGATGGTACAAGAACAGGTGGCTGGGGACATTGATCTAGAACTAGCACTGCTTCGTTGGGCTGATCGAGCCTCAAGAAGGTCCATCACCTCCATAAGGTTGCTCCACGTCGAATGCAGGAGGCTGATGTGAGGGATGATGGTCGGATGGCCGAAGCGAAGGTGCTCCACCTGGAGTTGCTTCTTCAAGCAACTGGAGGTCCAAATTAGCCTCTTCTCGTCGAGGGTACCTATAAATGTAAGGGAGACTCAGGGGATACGCTCAGGGTCATTTTATTACATGCAAAAAGGAAATAAGCAATAGAAGGATGGGGATCGCGTCTTCGATGAGTGCGGGGGAAGGCGACCCTTCCTAATCTCGACCCGATGGTCGAGCCTTAGGGGGGATAGGTTGGGTGAGAAGGTATAGGATGAGTCGTAGCATCGATTAAAATGGAGGGGAGTGGCTATCGGGGCTCTAACCGAATGGTCGGTGCAAAGGTGACTATGGCAGCTTGAGAGGGAAAGATACAATCGATCAGGGAAAATGCGAGGATAAGAGTGATACCTGAAGGTCGAAACGTGCTCCTGAGCTTCTGGCAAAGGTGGGAGGATGGGTTATGGCGTCGATCTGCTGCGACTGGCAAGACAGACTTTACGCGACGGAGAAGTTCGGCCATGTATGATCTACAAGCCTTCAAGATCCTCCAGACGACCCTATATGGCTCCTCGAGTAGATGTCACTCCACTGAAGCTGTCTAGGGAAGAAAGGGGACGCGAGGGACAAGCTGGAGGACTAGCAGAGTTGAAGAGATGATTTATAGGTGTGGCCGAGGGTCTAGAAAGATAGTGAGATGGAGTGCAACCCTAGGGGGATCCGGGTGATTCTAGGGATCCGTATGAATCTCGGGTGTATGAAGAATCTCGGGCCCGAATATCAAGGCAAGAGGTGATCGGGTGTGGGTGCGAGAACTTAGAGAACTGACTTCGGCGAGAGGGGTGAGACTCGACCCGACCCGGGGGTGATGTTGACCAGGGTCAACGAACGCACGTGGACTAAGAGCAAATCAAGATTTACAAAATAAAGAAAAATTAAATAAAAAAGAAAATGAATTAAAAATAAAAAGTGTATAAAATAAAAAATGATTATTATTTTCCAAAGTATTTTTATGTGATTTTTAATTATTAATATGAAAATTAAATTAATGTATATATAGTATATAGTAGCATATACAAGTATGTTATACATATGTATTAAGTACATGTATTTTTATTTTATTATTTTTACATAAATACCTTTATTTTGTATTTTATTAATTTACAACATAATTTCAGGAGTATAAAATAATGTTTGTCTTTTTTTATAGATTACTTAAGGTATATAATAAATAGTGGATGTCATATGTGGATGTGTATTTTGTACAAAGTTTTGATGATTTTAGTTCTATTTTTCTTTTTATTTTACTGATTTTTTTATTTTTATAATATAATTAGAATTATATACAAAGATGTAATAAAATACTTTTGGTTTTGTTGAAAATAAAGAAATAAATAATATGTATAAGTGATGACGGGCAAGGCAACTCGAGTTAAGTAAACAAATAATCAAGGGTCATTGCGACCTGAATCACCGAGCTAAGTAAATCAAGAAAAATAAAACCACCCAAAAAGATCAAAGACAATGAAGCACAAATGTAAGTGGTTTTGCTATTTATTTTTACTTGTTATGGCAACCACGACCGAACACAAGAAGCACGAGAAAACTTACGAAGTAGTCAAATCACAGAAATGCAACAACATATTTTTAGTGGTTTTAATTTTGCAAAAATTTTTAATTTTAATAAGAAAACAAAATCAACAAATAAGTACAACAAGGCAACACACAAGGCTTTTTGGATTTTTCTTTAAGGTTAAAAATTCTTAGAAAATCAAACTAAAAATATTTTTGTGTTTTTAAGGTTTTAAAGTGTTTTTAGTAATTTTCTAGGGTTTTGAAAATGTTTTTGTAGTTTTATAAATATTAAATAGTAACTAAAAATACAAACAGTGCATAAGCGGGATCAAATTTTAAGTTAAAAATACGTAAAATGCTTAAAATTCTGGATAGAAATTTTATGAAAAACTATGAATAAAATCTACAATTAGGAACTGAAATGAGAATTTTTGGACTTTTCTAGAATTTTATACAATTTTCTTAAGATTTTAGGTGTTCTGCAATTTTTAGAGTTTTTATAGATAATTTTCAAATAAAATTGCTACAATGAGTAAAACATACTAAAACACACTATCAAGTATTTTTGTAAATTTTTTAGGGCAATTTTCAAAATTTTATGGCTTTTAAAAAATAGGCAGGACACTTTTTATAGGTTTTTGTTTTTTTTCGAAAATAAAAAATGCAAAAAAATTACCCCATAGAAATTACACTAAATACTACATGACAACAACAGTTGAGAGTAATTTTTAGATAATTTTTAGGGTTAATTTACTAATTATTAAGCTAAATAAAAGGCAAGCAGTTTGCAAGGACCTGTATGTAATTATAATAAAGTTATGGGCCAAACAGTAACATAAGTGGAAAGTACATGGCCAAAGTTGCAAAAAGTTCAAGCAAGCATGCGCGCAACACATGAATCGGGCTCACAGCGGTATAAATGCAAATCTTAAAAACTTGCCATTCAATTCATAACATCCATAAAGTGTAGGGCATATAATGCAAATAACCGAGCAAGGCATGTGGGACTGCATGTGAGTTCAAACAGACTGGACTAAAAATGCAAATATCAAAAACTACAAGGGCCTAACTGTAAATTATCCAAAATAATTGAAACTACGATAAATATTTACAGGACTAAATAGGAAATACAATCCCTTATTCAGATGATATCCAACGGTTGAGGGATCTCTACTGATGGATGAACAGTATGGATTGGAGGGTACCCCTTCGGCGATGGACGGCTCTAGCGAGATCCTCATACAGATCTAACGATCCCGGCTCCCACGATAGAAGGCGGCGACAATTAGATCTAACAAGCAGCCGGATCCAACGGCTGGTATGGTATCTGGATGAAATGGCGAGGAACTTGCCTCTGGTGAGTTTCGATTGATGATTACGTGTTTGTCTGGCATCCTAGCGAGCTGCTCTGATGGGAAAAATGTTCCCGAAGGTGATCTGTAACTGCTGGAATGCTCAGAAGGGTCCAAGACCAAGGAGAAGGTCCTAGAGAGGCATGATGTCCTAAAGTTGTTGAGCCTTGATGCTTCGAACTCTAGGTGAGATCCTCTGGTGCTCTACCCTGCAGGAGAACATGCGTGCTCGGAGGGGATGCTCTGGCAAAGGATTAGAGCACAAATGTCATCAGAATCAGGGGAGGGGTGGTTGAGTAAGGTCTCCGATGAGTGGGGTATTCGACCTGATTCTCAACTCAAACTCAATGGTTGGAACTGAGGCAAAGGTTGAGGATCATAACGCAGAATTGGGTGAGGGTTGTCTAGGGGTGTGCGAGCGTTGGAGCGATGACGCGAATGAGGTTGTGATGTGATCGTTGGAGTGAGATGAACACTAGCTGATGGATAAAAGTAACGAGAAATAGAGCTAAGTGGTTTACCTAGGGATGAATGCTTGCACCTGGGGCTGCGGACGGAGTCCACGCCGGTGATGATGGCCTCGATGGTTGGCACAACCAAAGGCTGAAAACTCCTCACAGCGAAGCTAGACGGGGACATCGCCAAACTTGGGTGTTGTGTGACAATCGCTAACCTTACCTTCTCCCTCTCTGTTTGTCACTATGAAAAGGAAAGGTTGGTGCACCAGAGGTGGTGGAGCAACCGAAGGTGTTCGAAAAGTAGAGGAGGTGCAGAGGTTTTATTGGCGTATCAGGTCCAAAATATGAGAGGGCAACCCATGAACCGAGGCGCATATCAGGAGGATGAAGGTTGGGCGTGTATTAGGGATCCATAATCATTAATAGGTTCTCTTAATCAGAGGCAAAATCAGCCGGATACGGTCGAGGAAATTCGATAAGGTGGAGCGAAACCGATCCAGCGAGGAAGAAAGGAAGGGGGGACAAGTTGACCGAGGTCAATAAAGGTGGCATGGACCGATCAGAAGCGGGCGACAATGCAGACAAAATTGGCTAGAGGACAAAAAAGGGAGAAAAATAAAGATAATTAAACATAAAATAATAAATGAATTTAAATTAAAAATTATATAAAATAAAAAATGTTCATTATTTTTCAAGGTATTTTTCTATAATTTTTAATAATTTTTATAAAAATAAATTAATGTATTTACACTATATAGTATTATATACATGTATAATATACCTATGTATTATGTAAAAATATTTTTATTATTTTATTTTTACATAAATAACCTTATTTTATATTTTCTTTATTTACAAAATATCTTTAGGAATGTGAAGGATATTTTATTTTATTCTTTAAAAATTATTTATTTATACATAATAAATAGGAAATGTGATATATACACATCTATTTTACACAATGCATGAATGATTTTATTTTTATTTTTATTTAATTTTTCTTATTTTTTATTTGATTTTAATGTTATTTCTAGAAATATATACAAGGGAGTAATAATAATAATTTTATTTTATTTTGTCAGAATAATTACACAAATAATATATACAAGTATAGGTAATATATACACCACATAGTGAGCCCTATCTCTCTCTACCTATTTTATTTTGCGATCAGGTCAAGGCTTGACCTTCTCTTGGGGTTTGGGTCACTCTGTATTTATTCTAAATACATCATTCCATTTTCTTTTCCTATATTCTTTTATAACATGCTAATTATGCCCTATTAACACAAGCATGCAATTTGCTAAGTTATTGTATTTATGGAGATTTACATGATGTTTTGCCAAGGAAAAGGGTTAAAATAAAATAATAAAGAGTGAGAATATGGGATTCATTACCCTCCTATACTTTACCTTTGCTAGTCCCTTAGCAAACACTTATTTAAAAAAGAAGTGAAAAGAAATAGAAAAGAAAAAGAAAGAGAATAGAGGTTGATTATTAAACTTATCTTCATTAAATTGATGTATGGCTATGCATCATTCCTTGTACGGTGTAAGTGATATGTAGATCCCCACCTTAGAAATGACAAAGAAACAACCTCCCTCAATAAGGTAACTCTAATTCCCTAGTCTAGCAGCTCTTTCCTCAAGGAGCGAGGTATTCCCTCCTAAGTTCAAGTTCAACCAGCTCAAGAAGAGGGGAAAGAAGAGAATGGATCGTGACCAGTGTAGTCACGTATCCCTGGGAGCCTGACCAGTGTAGCTAAGTCTCCCGCTACAATCTTCATGAGATGAGAAGGTGTGATACATAAGCTTTGCTTCATTGACTATATACACTCCGACAGTAATTTTATTTTCAATCAGGCCTATCCACTTTTTTGGAGTTTATTTTTATTTTTGCATTTTTTATCATGTGCATATGTACAATATATCTACATGGTGCAGCATATACAATAGGAGTTTTTCTTCTTGAGCTAGTAGACTATCCCTCTTTTGAAGCATTATTGCAACCCACGACTCCTAACATTCAATGCTAGTAGACCAAGTTGAGATGCACATCCCACCCTAAAGGAAGACAAGAGGTTCCGCCTAGAAGTACAACTTTCGTATGCTACCCCAAGCCCAAGGATTCGACCTCCTTGTCACCTCATCCGTGTGGAGCTACATGTATGGTATTGGTCCAAGTAAATCCATTATCTCTGAGAGTCATGCGTGCGTTCTTAAGTGTTCTACTTAGGTTCATCGAGATGACATGTGAACATCGCCTAGTGGACTCAAAGATATACGTCACTAATGGACCTAAGAATTCTTAACCCCAATTCTTATAAGGTACCTCTGAAGTTAGGTGCATTAAGGTCTTACCAATCTCCATTTTCCAATTTAATTCCATACTAGTTTAAATGTCATCTACGGTTCAAAAGAATATACAAACAAACATGTGAAAATTTCAAAATATGCAAAAGTTTATGAAAATTTTTTGAGTGTGAGGAAGGAATGCAAGTTTTTGCAGAATATTTAAACATATTTTTGCAAAGTTTTTATTTTCAAACATTTTTCCAAAATTTTGTACTATATACATATTTTTTATGTAAAATTATTTACAAAAGTTTTACACACAAAACATTTTTACAATCATTTATACAAAAATAGTTTTTACAAAAAGAACTATCTACAAATAAGAAAGAATTTTATATTCAAGAAAAAAATGAAACAAATTTTGTATTTTTTTGGTTTGTGATTTTAAGAATTTTATTTATTAACACACTCACACAAAAGTACGAGTTATGGCTAAAATATATATACAATATATATGACATCCCCCTAAGCTTAGCTCGAATGATGTCCTCAGATTGATCACAGAGCGATGAAAAGAAGACATAACTTGTGTTGAGTGTTGGGAAGTGAAAAGAAGGCTATACTACAATGACAAATATAATAATGCAATGAATAGAAGTCGGTGATCCCCCTATACTTAGGATCAAGTAATCATATGTATAGAAATCCGTATACAAGGGGAAAATCGAGGGTTAGAATGTACAGGGGTCTACCTCTCCTATACTTAGGGTAAAATATCCTTAAGTATAGGCATCAAAATAGAGGTAAAACGAATCAAACATATAATCACAAGTCTAACACACCCCTATACCTAGGGTAAGGTACACCCTAAGTATAGCATATTGAACACATGAAGATGGGGTGTTAGACAAAAGAATCAGACAGATATATACAACTATGGGAGATTGGTGATAATCAGGCATGAGATGCAAACGATGTGTGTCAAAGACCACGTCTCATGCAAAATGAATAGGGGCAACATCAACGATCAATAGATCAAGATCTAGATAAGGCTTCAGGCACTGACCGTTAACTCGAAAAGGTAGATTCAGAAGACAACTTAGATATATCAATCCTTCCTTTGTCATGTGACTTTCTGACCAAGTATGGTCCCTTCAATTTGCTTTGCAACTTACCTAGAAATAGTCTCAACCTGGCATCGAATAGCCATACTCTATGGTTTGGCTCAAACTATTTATTGCTGATGTGAGAATCATGCCATATCTTCACACTCTCATCATACTGCAGGCTACTCGAAAAGGTTGTGTCTATAAGCTCCTCCAAGGCTACCAACTCTGCTTTCCTCTGAACTCCTATGCTCTTGGAATCCAATAAAAACCCAATGACTGCCCATAGTGACTTTTGCTTGATCTCCATAGGTAAATGGCATGGCTTACCATAAACGAGATGAAAGGGAGATGTACCCAAAGGTGTCTTGAAGGAAGTCTGATAGGCCCACAAAAATAGTTTATATGGGCAAATGCAAGGGCTCTGTTAGAAATGGAATGGGAGCCATGATCACAAACATTCAACTTGTTAATGATAGTTTGATCTTTATTGAATTTTACACTAAAGCCCTGAAAAATGTTCCATTGGTGATCAACATCTTCTCCAAACTTTTGTGGCTAGAGATAATCCAAACTAAATCGGAATGTTTTATACTCAACCTCAATGACGTAGAGATCAATCAAGTAGATAAATTTTGAGATGGAAACATAGTGTCCTTCTAATGACTAGGGATACCCACTATCTCCTCTTAGACCCTCCAACATGGACTGGTCTTCACTTCTTGATAAATTTTCTTTGAAACTACAAGGTTGGAAAGCAAAGGTTCTCACTCTTCCAGCTATGATGTGTCTTGTTAACTCCTCTCTTACATCCCTATCAACCCATCTGTTATCATATTGCAAGATGACTTTTGACATCATTATGAAACGTTGATAAAATATGTCGTAAGTTTATCCGGAATGGAATTTTAAAAGGAAATGCACTAGCCAAAGTGGATCGAAAGAATATAAATTTTCCTAAAGAAAATGCTGGATGAATATTTTGGGTCTAAAATTCTATTAATAACACCCTATTTTTAGAATACTATCTAGAACTGGTGGAACAACTGCATTCTCCACATCTCCAAAATTTTTATTGCATTCTCTTTTCATAGGGGACCCGTCTAACTCAATAAAAAAATAAGAGGATCTTACTTACCCACCCTCATGAAAGGCACACTAGAAGAGGTTTAAACAAATTCACCCCTCCCTCTATCCAAAATTCTGACATAAGCAAGAACATAAAACTTGGGTAAGAATAACTGGTTCAAACAACTAAGTAACAAAATGCCTTTGAGGCACTTGGACACGTGGAATAGACTAAAAATCACATTACAATCTCTATTTCATTCGTAAAACATTGAGTCTGTAGATTACTGCACCTTCCCGACTAAGGATCAACAAAGCTAGAAAACACTCAACGAAAACATCTATAGCTTGTTAGAATATTGGGGAGTTAGAACTACTTTTAATAAGAAATTTTGGTCGAATATGTTGAATACTAGGGTATCGTCTCTGGTTATTGCACGCAAGACATTACACACGATCTACTAGCTAAATTTAAAAATGACTTAAACAGAATGATTATATTTGTTGGGAATAGATTCCCCATATAAATTGAATCGCGGAAAAATAACCAAAGTCGATAGTTGGATCCAACATAATATATCAATTACGAGAAAGTATCTCAACCAAAGGAAAAAATCAACCACAGATGCACGGAGAATTTTTAACGTGGAAAATCCTTAACGTGTGGGAAAAAACCACTAGGTTGATCGCAACCCAAAACCAAGCACTATAATCGAAGTAATCTCTGTTGAGGGACTTACAAAAGGTCGGCCCTCAATATGGTGCTACAATCACCAAATAATGGAGAAGATAGAGAGGAGAAATATCAACCAATGGTAAATCCATTAGTAAATTGTAGGGAAGAATGTTGGAGAAGAACTTCTCCAAAGGTAACTCCCTCCAAACTCCACGATAAACACGAACTTTCTTTCTTCTTCCTCTCTCTTATTTCTTTCTTGTGCTAGGAGAGCTTGTGATGGGATGTGATGAATACATGATTCTCACTCTTTATTCTTCTATCTTAGCTATTTATCTTAGCAAAGCATCATGTAAATATGTGTAAATACAATAACATAGCATTCAACATGCATTTGTTAATAGTGCATAATTAGCATGTTTTTGTGCAAAAAAAAGAATAAAAGAAAAGAAAAATGAAGGAGGTATTTAGAATAAATAGAGTGACACGAGTCCCAAGAGAAGGACAAGCCTTGACCTGATCGCAAAATAAAATAAGTAGAGAGAGGTAAGGTCTACTTTGTGTAGTACATATTACCTATATGTGCAAAATTTTTTTTGATAAAATAAAACTAAATTATTATTTTTACCTCCTTGTATATATTTCTATAAATAAAATAAAAATCAGAAAAATTAAATAAAACCCTTTCATTGCACTAAACACATGCATGTACATTACATTCACTATTTATTCTATACCTGTAAATAACTCATAAAAACAAAATAAAATTATTTTGTACTCCTAAAATTTTGTTGAAAATATATAAAATACAAAATTAGGGTATTTGTATAAAAATAACAAAATAAAAATACTTGTATATAACACATAGGTATGTTATACCTGTATATAATACTATATATTGTATATACACTACTTTTTTTTTCAGAAAAAATTGAAAATCACAGAAAAAATCTTTGAAAAATAATAAACATTTTTTTTATTTTATACACTTTTTATTTTAAAAGCATTTATTATTTTTTATTTATTTTATAAATATTTTGTATATCTAAATTTTCTGATTGGTCCAGACCATTCATTGACCTCGGTCAACGCCTCCTCCTTCCTAGGTCAGACCTGGATATCGCTCGCTGGAGCTCCTTCTCAAATTTCTCCAACTCAACTCCGAGATCCTTTTTCCTCAAAATGTGGACTCAATAATACTCGTAGACCCAACATCCTCATGGGTCCCACGACCGATCCGGATTGCTCCCAGGTTCTGTGCTTTTCACCGATTTTTCTGGACCCTCAAGCGACCTATAAATTCTCCTCTTCCCCCTCCTGGAACCGTAGCTTGTGGCTCGCTTCTTCCTTCACCTCTAGAGGCCTTCAGCTGAGTGACAGCAACCAGAGAGTGTCTTTGGATCAAAGTTTAGTGGCTTGTAGCCACAGCTTAGCTACGTGGCCAGAGCTCTCCACCGCGTTCACCCTTATTGCCTGTCGCAACACGGTTGAGGCCACAACACCGACCATCTTCTTTGCAAGAAGTAGAGGAATACTTCCAAACATTCAGGTACCTATCATTTTACTCCATTTATCATTTCGTTCGAATCTTTTATTCCATCTCTGTCGCCGAGTCCCTTGCTCTGACCAGCTAGTCGGAGCCCCGCTACGAGCACCTATTCTCTCGGATCGATTCGCCACTCCATTAGACATCTTCTCATGCGTCCTTCCACCCCTGAGCCTCGATTATCGAGTTGAGATTAGGACCCGAATCTCCTTCCTCAACCCTCACCAGAGATCGACTCCCATTCGCCTCGCTTCTTTCATCTTCAGCTACAATAATCTGGACCGGAGTGTTGCTCCGAGTCATCTCTTTCATTAGCAGGTACCCTCACGCGGTAGGAGCCCCTTTTGGACTTCCAGTTGCTTGGAGGAGAAACTCGAGGTAGAACATCTTTACTCCAACCATCCGACTGTCATTCATCTTATCCGCCTCCGGCATACGATGCAGAGCACCCTTTTAGAGGTGTTGGACCATTTGGAGGCTTGATCATACAATGGAGCAGAACCAGTTCTCGATCGAAGCTCGCCACACATCAGTTCTTCCACCATCTTCCTCCCCCGTTGGATGAGGAGCAGAGTGCCGGTTCTCATCTAAGCCAACCGTCAGAGCAGCTTTTTAGACTGTTGGATCAAGGCTGACACGTCAGATCTGGCCGTAAGTCCCCGGCATTCCCTGGACTGTAAGGTATTTTTTCAAGGGGGCGATCAGAACCGTTAGAGCCACCACACATTCCTCACTTGCCTCATGGTATTTTGCATCTTTTTATCCCTTACATTTATGCTTTGCTATTTAGTCCAGTAAATAAAAGTTATAGTTGAAACATTTTGTAGTTCGGCCCTTATAATTTCTTATATTTGCATTTAGGTCCTATTTGTGTCAACTCACACGCTGTTTCACGTGCTTGTATGGTGTATTTGTAAATTCTATCCTTGATTTTATATATGTTATGTTTTGAATAGAAACTTTCTGATATTTGCATTCATACCCATGTGCGTGGTTTAATGAGCTTGTACGTTAATTCCCTGGACTTTTTGAAATTCTTTCCCTAGGTTATATGTGTGCATTATTATTTCCCCCCCAAACTTTACTTTAATTATAACAAGGTCCCTACAATATGTGTGTCTTGTTTTTAATTAAATAATTACCAAATTAATTCCAAAAATTATATAAATATTACTGATAGCTCCTATAAAAACGTAATATTTATTATAATTTTTGGGATTAATTTTGTGCCGTTTTTATTTTCTAAAAATAAAAAACCCATAAAAATTATTCTTTTTATTTTAGAAAATACATAAAAATTAGAAAATGTCATTAAAAATTCTAAAAATATTCGTTAGTATGTGTTTCGGTTTGCTTTACTTTCATTAGCATTTTTGTTTGAAAAAACCTAATAAAAACTTTAAAAATTACAAAAGGGTCAAAAATTTATAAAAATCATAGAAATTCGAAAAAAATCACAAAAATATAATTTCAGTCTCTTTTTGTAGCTCTTTGTATCTAATTTTTCATAAAATTGCTCCCCAGGACATTAGGACACTTCGTTATTTTTAATTTGGAGTCATATCCTGATACTACAATGTTTGCAATTTTAGCTTTTGTTTGATTTTTATAAAATCCCAAAAGCATCATAAAAATATCAAAATGTCATCAAAAACATTAATAATTGAAAAACCCCAAGAATATTTTTATTCCTAATTTTTGAGCATTTTAGTTCTGAATAAAAATAAAAAAGGCTTGCTTATGTGCATAAATTCCTTATTAGTTTGTTTTTCTCCCTTCATTATAAAATCCTAAAAATTTTGCAAAATGAAATCAATAAAAATATGCATTTTATTTCCTAAAAATAGACTACTTCGTACATTTCTTTGCATCTTGTGTTCAACCCAAGTTGCTATACCATGTTAAAATAAATAGCGGAGACCGCTAATAAGTTTTCGTGTTTAATTGATTTATCTGTTTGATTGAGTGGTTTCTATCTTTTTCTTTATTGAGCATTGACCTTGCGATTCCGATTGCAACGACCCTTTGATTATTTGAATTCCTTACCCGTGTCACTCGGGCTGCTCATCAGGATGATCGTGGTATGCACCCCATACCCAACTAATTATACTCCATGGATATGAGCAAATAAGGATATGATTAATCTATGATTCACACTCTTTACTCTTTTATTTTAGCTTTTATTATTGGCAAAATGCCATGTAAATACTTGTAAATATAATAATTTAGCTTTCTGCAGGCTCCAGTTATTATTGCATATTTAGCATGTATTTTTGGCAAAATAAATGAATGAAGGAAAAGAAAAAGAATGATATATTTAGAAATACAGAGTGACCAAACCCTAAGAGAAGGTCAAGACTTGGTCAGATTGCAAAACAAAATAAGTAAAGAGAGATAGGGTTCACTGTGTATTGTATATATCACCTATACTTATTGATGAATCCATGATTCTTACTCTTATTCTTTTATTTTAATCCTTTTTTCTTGGCAAAACATCATGTAAATCTCCGTAAATACAATAACATAGCAAATTGCATGTTTGTGATAATATTGCATAATTAGCATGTTAATGTGCAAAAATAAAAGAATAAAGGAAAGAAATGTATTTAGAATAAGTACAGAGTAACCCGAACCCTAAGAGAAGGTCAAGCCTTGTCCTGATTGCAAAATAAAATAGGTAGAGAGAGATAGGGATCACTATGTTGTGTATATATTACATATACTTGTATATATTATTTATGAAATTATTTTGACAAAATAAAATTAAATTATTATTTTTACACCATTGTATATGTTCCTAGAAATAAAATTAAAATAAAATTAAAATAGAAAAATTAAATAAAAATAAAATCATTCATGCATTGTGTAAAATACATGTGTATATATCACATTTCCTATTTATTACGTATATATAAATTATCTATAAAAAAATTAGATATTCTTTAACACTCCTAAAAATATTTTACAAATAAAGAAAATATAAAATAAGGGTATCTGTGTAAAAATAAAATAATAAAAATATTTGTATATAATACATATGCTTATTATACTTGTATATAATACTATATAGTGTATATACATTAATTTATTTTTCATAAAAATAATAAAAAATCACAAAAATGCCTTGAAAATATCAAACTTTTTTTATTTTATACACTCTTTAAATTAAATTCATTTATTATTTTTAATTTAATTATCTTTATTTTTCTCCATATTTGTCCGCATTCTCGCCCGCTTCTGATTGGTCCACGCCTGCTTCGTTGACCTCGATCAACTGATCCCCCTTTCCTTTATTCCTCATCGGATTGGTTTTGCTCCACTTCATCGAATTTCCCCGACCCAATCTGACTGAGTTTGCCTCCGATTAAGAGCACCTATTAACGGGTGTGGATCCCTAATACACTCCTGACCTTTGTCCTCTTGATCCACACCTCATTTTGCGGGTTTCCCTCTCATCTTTTCGGACCTGGCACACCTATAAACCCTTCGCACCCCCTTTCCTTTTCGACTACCTTCGGCTGCTCCACCACCTCCATTGCATCAACCTTTCCTTTTCAGAGTGTCAGAAGGAGATGTAGAGGGTAAGGGTAGTGATTGGCGTGCAACACCCCAGGTCCGGCGACGTCCCCGTATAGCTCCACCGTGAGGAGTTTCCATCCTCTGGTTGCACCAACCTTCGAGGCCATCATCACTAGCGTGGACTCCGTCCATCACCAGAGGCGCCAGCATTCATCCCTAGGTAAACCATTCAGCTCTATTCCCTGTTCTTTTGATCCATCAGCTCACGTTCATCTCACTCTGATGATCACATCACAACCCCATTTGCGACATCGTTCCGATGCTCGCACACCCCCAGACGTTCCTCATCCACTTCTGCCTACGCTCCGCAACCTTTCCGTCAGTTCCAACCATCGGGTTGGAGTTGAGAATCTGGTCGTATTCCCAACTCATCGGAGACCTGACCCATCCACCCCTCCCATTTTTTTCTATGACATCTGTGCTCTAATCCTTTACCGGAGCATCCCCTCCGAGAACGTACGTTCTCCTGCATGGTAGAGCACTAGAGGACCATACCCGGAGGTCGAAGCATCAAGGCTCAACAACTCCAAGATGTCATGCCTCTCCAAAACCTTCTCCTTGGTTTTGGATCCTTTTGAGCATTCCAGTAGTTGGGGACCACCTTCGGGAATGTTTCCCCCATCAGAGCAACTCGCTAGGATGCCAGACCAGCACGTTATCAGCGATCGAAACTCGTCGGAGGCAAGTTCCTCGTCAGTTCGTCGAGATACCGTCCCAACCATAGGATCCGGTTGCCTCCCAGATCTAATTGTCGTCGTCTGCTATCATGGGAGATGGGACCGTCTGGTCCATCTGAGGATCTCTCCAGAGTCGTCCATCGCCGAAGGGGTACCCTCCAATCCGAACCGTTCATCCATCAGTGGAGATTCCTCAACAGTTGGATAGCACCAGAATAAGGGGTAAATTTCACTTAGGCCCCTCTCTATTTTGTGTTTGCTATTTAGTCCTATAAATATTTATTACAGTTTAAAATACTTTGGATAATTTGCAGTTAGACCCTTGTAGTTTCTGAAATTTGAATTTAAGTCCAGTCTATTTGAACTCGTGTGCAGTCCCTCCTACTTTGCTGGGTTATTTGGACTATATGCCCTGCACTTTATGGATGTTATGAATTTAGTGGCATGTTTTTAAGATTTGCATTTATACCCCTGTGAGCCTGATTCACGTGTTGTGCGCATGCTTGCTTGAACTTTTTGCAACTTTGGCCTTTACTGTCAACGTGTGTTACTGTTTGGCCCAGAGCTCTATTTTAATTACATATAGTTCCCTACGAACTTCTTTTCTTTTATTTAGCTTAATAATTAGCAAATTAATTCTAAAAATTACCCTCAACTCTTATTGTCATGTAGTATTTTGTTTAATTTTTATGGGGTAATTTATTTGCATTTTATTTTTGAAAAATAAAAAACATATAAAAAGTGTCTTGTTTATTTTCAAAATGTCGTAAAAATTCTAAAATTGCCCTAAAAATTTTCCAAAAATTCTTATTAGTGTGTTTTTTTATGTTTTACCCACTATAGCATTTTTATTTGAAAAATCCTTGTAAAAACCCTAAAAAGAGAAAAACACCCAAAATCTTATAAAAATTGTATAAAGTTCAAGAATAATCCAAAAAAATCACAATTTAGTTTGTATTTGTAGGTTTTTATTCATAGTTTTTTTATAAATTTACTATCCAGGAATTAGGGCATTTTAAGTATTTTGAACTTGCAATTTGATATTGGTTGTGTACTCTTTGTATTTTAATCACCGTTTGATTTTTATAAATTTACAAAAACATTTGCAAAACCCCAGAAAATTTCTAAAAACACATTTAGACCTTGAAAACCCAAAAATATTTTTAATTTGGTTTTCTGAGCATTTTTAGCCTTAAAGGAAAATCCAAAAAGCCTTGTATGTTGCCTTGTTTTACTTATTTATTGATTTTTTTCTTTTAAAAATTAAAAAATTTCAAAATTAAAAACCACTAAAAATATGTTTTGCATTTATGATATTTGACTACTTCGTAGGTATTCTCATGCTCCTTGTGTCAAACCCTGGTTGTTATACCAGGTAAAAATAAATAGCAAAACCACTTTCATTTGTGCTTGATTGTATTTGATCTTTTTGAGTGGTTTTTATTTTTATTGATTTAGCTAGCTCGGTGATTCGGGTCGCAACGACCGTTGATTATTTGTTTACTTAATAGTCATTTTATCTTTTATTTTCTCTGTTCTTATTTCTTTGTATCTATTTGATATCACTACTTTTCTGACACATTTTTACTTTGCTTTTTGTGCAAGGAACTGCCCGAGGATGCTTTGACTTTCAATTGGAGTACCTGCACATGAGGTGGAGCAGGAGAGCGGGAGAAGACTGTTATAGGAGATAGAGTAGTTTTATTTTTCTATAGACCTATTATTGTAATAATTTTTGGACTTGGACACTCTCTATGAACAATTAGACTTATTGGGGTTTGTTTCACTGAGCACGGGTGTGCTCGAGGGACGTCACCGTATTTTCTCGATTTTCGTTTTGATCGCCTTTCATTTTTTTATTCACGAGGATTTAGCCCCTAGATTTAGGACTTTTGTTGATTGTGATGTAATTAGCTAAGGCCCCATCCAATTTCTCATTCTATTCCTATAGAACATAGTTGGACCGCACTAATAACTAATAAGAAAAAGTTAACTTAATCGTTTGAGAGGCCACGCGCATCTAGAGGTCGTATATAATGCATGCAAGATCCGTTGTGGCGGACACCGATCGACCTCCGAGACCGGAATCAAGCCTCTCTGTCTGATTAATTAGCTACAATACTTCTTGATCAATAGAAGTTGCTCATCTAAGGCCGATTCCTTCAATGTATCATTTAGAGTACTATATTTTTCTGTATTTAATTTATGCATGGATCGCCCTACATGTAGAGTGTTGGAGTCAAGTATGCATTTTTATCTTTGCATGCAACATAGTGTTTGATCATGCATCAACTTTTTGAACTTCCTCCCCCTATTTTATTGAACTCAAAATAACCCAGGAAATCGATAAATTTGTTAGGCATTGTTTTTATCAGAAAAATACAAAAAAGTGATAATAAATAAAATCGGGACTGCTAATGAAAACTGGACCCTAAAATACACCTCATATAAAATCTTTGTTTTATCTGCAACGAGAGAGTGACGCACACATTAAGTAGAGCCATGCCTGAACTCCTTTAAGACTACTAGTTTTGTGATTGGTTGTTCGCCAGTGAGGATTTCATCGGGTAGCCGGTAATCGGTCTGGGACTTCCTTAGCAGATTGGGCAGATCGAGTAGCCGGTAAACGGTCCGCACCTATACTAGATGGAAAAAACTAACTGTTGGATTAGGGCCAGTCTCCTAGTATCATCGGGTTCCCAACAACTCGCTTAATCGCTATGGTAGATTGATTGATCACCTAAATAAAATTGATAAGATTAACAACCAAGCTTTTATGGTCATCACTCCAGTGTTGAGTACGTGAATTGGGAGTTTTATATCTTATCCTATTTGCATTCTAGATCTCATCGTCATAAATCCCTACATCATGATGATGGGAAGGAGGTCCCTTAGGCCACCTTTGATAGCAACGCTCTCAAGCACTCCTTTCCATTCATATAGGGCAGTTTCTGAGAGCCCTGAACAACTCTCTGAACCTGAGTTCGCTACCACCCTATTCCCCCTCGACCACCCTCCATCTCCCAGTCTTGAGGTGCCAGAGCAGAGGCCAACATAGATTTATGTACATTTGACGGCACCCGATGTCGCGACCCCAATTCCCGGGCCGTCGGATCCTCCCATATCCGGATCTGGTTACTCAGCAATAATTTATTCAGCAATCACAACTAACATTCAGAAATATACTGCAAATAAAAATACTCGGAAGAAAGTATTTCAACACTTTTCCATTCACAAAATAAAGTTTAGAGGATACATTGTCCCACTATAACCATTACATGTACATCAGCTTGAAAGGAAAATATACAAAAGATTACTAACTACCTTAAAGAGTAAAGCTACTGTGGCTGGTTGGATGTCTAGTCTGTAAGCCGGATGAATTTTTAAAGTCCTTGCTATGGCTCACCGATACCTGTTGGGTTTTCCATAAATCATAGGATAAAAATTAGCGAATGCTAAGTAACAAAGAAGAGAAAAGCAAATAAATTGTGTAATTTTTTTCAAAACTTGATATCACAAAATTTCATTCCTTTTCATTAATTTAAGTCCTATTCTTTTCTATTCCACATCAGGGATTAGTCCAGGGGAACCCCACCATTCTTGGACTCCGAAGCTGTGGATGCTTCGGGATTGGAGATTGTGTTGATCTTGGTAAGCTTATGCCGCCGCACGTCGCCTCAACCAATCCTCCAATACTACCCTGACAATTTCCTTTTCTTTTATTAAACAGGATCTCAACCCTCAGCCTGGAAAATCAAATAAGCACACCGTCCTCGAGGACTCGGTTGCTTAAAACCTCAGGCTAACATTTAATCATATAACCTAGCGGCTTTAAATACATGTTATCGTGACCCAGCCGCTATTGAACCACTCGTGCCTCCACATGACACGACCACATCTTCCGTCGTTCCAACCCGAATATATTGGCTCCCAGTACCACGCGTTGAAAAACATTCAATTTGTGCGCACTTATCATAACAGGGCAACCGTGTACCACCTAGGTAGGGAAATGCCAATACGGGTTCCTTCCGACAACCTACAGGTTGCATGCCCGACCTGTAGTGCTACTCCCAGTCATCCTTATCGTGACACATGATCCTTTTCAGGATCCAACTCAAATCACACCAATTCACATGATGTAATTCTTTCGTTAAGTCTTTGATTTGCATAAACTGCAATACTTGGTATCGACTCACATATCTTTTATTCATAACCATATGTATACTCCTATTTATGCCTATTTTAACTCACAAACCCTAACTTTCAGAGCCAACGCATCAATTTGATGTCTAAATCTTATTTTAGTGGGAATTACAAAGCAATTCTTCAGACTTTTTCAAAAATAGCCAAAATTAGGGTTCTTCGTAGCAAAGAACACTAAATCAAGAATTTCAAAAATTTCGTATGAAAACCCAACAGCAAAAAGAAGGATTTCGTTACCTAATCGAGCTCTCTCTCGTGTATGCAAGGCTTTATCGAGTTTCGTTTTTAGAAAGGCTAATTTAAGGCTCCTGAAAAAATCGAATTTCATTTTTCGTATCAAAACGCTAAGAACATATTAAGAACGCGAAGAACGAACGAAGAACACGAAGAACGCGAAGAACACGAAGAACGTCAAGAACATATTTTCTCTTAGAAATTCGGCAGAGTTTCCCCTTATATCGGGATATATTTCTCGGAAAATTTCGGCAGAGTTTCCCCTTATATCAGGATATATTTCTCGGAAAATTTCGCCAGAGTTTCCCCTTATATCGGGATATATTTCTCGGAAAATTTCAGCAGAGTTTCCCCTTATATCGGGACATATTTCTCGGAAAATTTCGGCAGAGTTTCCCCTTATATCGGGACATATTTCAAAATAAAACGAAAAGAGTTTCCTCTATAAAATCAATCGAGAGGAAAATAACCATGAAACTGAAAGAATATACTCAACAACAAGAGATGAAGAACCGGTAGACACCACACATCTTAGGTGAGTGAACGTGTGACGAATCACAGGGTCACTGACGTGCACAGCCGCCCGCACCTAAGTAGGGTATTACACAGATTTCTCCATCGAAATAACTATAAAAGCATAATACGAAGAATAGAAACATAAACGATGGAGAATCGGTAGACACCACGCGTCTTAGATGAGTGAACGTGTGACGAATCACAGGGTCACTGACGTGCATAGCCGCCCGCACCTAAGTAGGGTGTTACACAGATTTCTCCTCGAACCACAACAGGAAAACGAATCGGAAAGAAATATGAATCAAAAACAAAACTTGGAAAAACAAGAGTATGAATTGAAAGCCTAGCTTACGAAGCAACTAAGAGAGGATCATACCTTTCTTCTCCTCGTTCTCCCGGCAGCGCTTCGCTAGCGCTCCTCCCTCGCCTCCCACTCCTCCTCCCAACCTCTCGATCCTAGCCCTTGGGGTGGTGGTAGTGTAAGTTGTAGAGAATGAATGGGTAGGGGGGTCTATTTATAGGCCCCAGAAAACCATTAACCATGGTAGAAAACCATGGTTTAGACCTTAACCATGGTTTAGCGGCCCATGGTTTTGGCCCATGGTTTTGGCCCATGGTTTTAGCCAAAACTTATCCCAAACTTGGAGCTTAAGTTAGAACATTCTAGATGATTCTAGATTCGCTAATGATGCTTAATTAACACTAATCGTGATTAACTTTCACTAATTGCAATTTAACTTTCGCGGCTTACGCATATCTTTTGTTAACTATTGATTAGTGTTTACTAATGATCATTAGCGGCTTTCAATCGTCATTAATTTCTTTAATCATGTTTAATTAGTCTTAATGACAGTCATTATGGATTAATGACATCTTAGCCTTCCTTACTTCTCTTTCTTCCGAAATTCATAACAAATCGAAACGAAGTCCGATTCACACGAAACAAATTCTGCCGGTTTCCTCTTTACGAGCCGGATCTTATTATATAGGATCCGAGATATGCCAAGTTCAAGGCTTTACAATTATAACAACCTTAAAGGAAGTCTCGTCCTCGAGACTAGAAATGCAGGCATAACATCCTTAAAGAGGATGGAAACCATAACAACCTTAAAGAGAATGAACGTCATGTCATTTAAAATGAACATATACATAATACATAATTTTATCATTCAAACAAGTACGGGTATTTCTCTCTCATTTCTGCCTCAGGTTCCCATGTGGCTTCTTCAAACTCTTGGTTCCGCCATAATATTTTAACTAGAGGCACCTCTTTGTTTCTCAACTTCTTGATATCCCTTTCAAGTATTTGCACAGGTATCTCTTGGTATGTCAAATCTGGCTCAACATGTAAATCATCATAACTTATCTTATGCTCTAGATCCCTAACATACTTTCTCAGATTTGATACATGAAATACATCATGTATTGTCGAAAGATGTGGAGGAAGTACAAGTCTATAGGCAACTTTTCCAATCCGTTGAATAATTTCAAAGGGACCCACGAACCTGGGTGCTAACTTCCCACGCAAGCCAAACCTCTGAACACCCTTCATAGGTGATATTTTGAGAAATACAAAGTTGCCTACCTCAAATTCAAGGTCTCTTCTCCTGGTATCACTATAACTTTTCTGGCGACTCTGAGCAGTTAATAGTCTTTTTCTAGCAAGTTCTACAGCTTCCCGTGTCTCCTGAAGTCTATCTGAATCATAAAGGTTCTTTATTCTGACCTCTTGCCAACACAAAGGAGTTGACACTTTCGTCCATATAGTGCTTCAAATGGTGCCATGCCAATACTTGTTTGGTAACTATTATTGTAGGTGAATTCTACAAGAGGCAAATGTTTAATCCACGATCCCTTCCATTCTAAGGCACATGCTCGTAGCATATCCTCTAGTGTTTGAATCGTACGTTCTGACTGCCCATCTGTTTGTGGATGATATGCTGTACTCAAGCATAGTTGTGTACCTAAAGCTTTCATGAAGTTCTCCCAATAGTGTGAGGTGAATCGTGAATCTCGATCAGAAACTACTTCCTTCGGGATACCATGGAGGCGAATCACATGTGTAATATATAACTCAGCCAGCTGGTCTGGAGTGAAAGATAAGCTTATCGGAATGAAGTGTGCTACCTTTGTCAGACGATCTATTATAACCCAGATACTATCTTTACTACCAGTCGTCTGAGGTAAGCCAGTAACGAAATCCATGGAAATGCTTTCCCATTTCCATTCAGGTATAGGGAGGGGTTGCAATAATCCCGGTGGCTTTTGGTGTGAAGCCTTTACCTGCTGGCAAGTGAAACAAGAATTCACAAACTCAACAACATCTTTCTTCATTCCTGGCCACCAAAAGTATGAATGAAGATCCTTATACATCTTCGTAATTCCTGGATGAATAGATAATCTAGAACAATGATCTTCTCGTAAGATGTCTTTCCTTAGTTCAAGTGTATTTGGTACACAAACTCTGTGATGATTATACAGTAAACCATCTTGTATCTGGAATCCCTCTATCTCATTCTTCTCAAGTTGTTGTTTTAAGTCTTTGAGGACTGGATCATCCTCCTGTCCTTTCTTTATTTTATCCCATGTTTCTGGTTTGTATCGATGAGGAATAGTTATAGTATCAACACTACTATCAAATGGTTTCCATTCACTTAACGTTGATAGTAAACCCCAGAAGTGGATAGCACTCACTAACCCGAGTGAATAAGTTCTTCTGCTAAGGGCATCTGCTACGACGTTCCCCTTACCAGGGTGGTAGGAGATAGTGCAATCATAGTCTTTCAGCAACTCTAGCCACCGTCTCTGTCTCATATTGAGTTCCTTCTGATCAAATAGATATTTCAAGCTTTTATGATCGGTGAAGATTTCAAAAGTAATACCATACAGGTAGTGTCTCCAAATCTTTAAAGCGAACACTACGGCAGCTAATTCAAGGTCATGTGTTGGGTAGTTCTTCTCATGTGTCATGAGCTGTCGTGATGCATACGCAACTACCTTACCATGTTGCATAAGAACCGCCCCGAGTCCTTCTTTTGACGCGTCAGTGTACACTGTAAACCCTTCACTCCTGGAGGGTAGAGTAAGGATTGGTGCAGATGTTAGGCATTCTTTCAGTGTCTGAAAACTAGCTTCACATGTATCAGACCATAAGAATGGGACCTCCTTTTGAGTTAGTCTAGTCATTGGCAATGCTATTCGTGAAAAGTCCTTCACAAATCTTCTATAATATCTAGCTAATCCCAGAAAAGATCGTATTTCTGTGACAGTCTTCGGACGTTCCCAACTCATCACCGCACTAACCTTTGTAGGATCAACTGATATACCGTCCCCAGAAATAACATGGCCTAAGAAAGATAATTCAGATAGCTAGAAGTCACATTTGCTATATTTAGCATACAGTTTGTTCTTCCTTAGAGTTTCAAGTGCCCGCTTGAGGTGGTGTTCATGCAGATACTTATCCTTGGAGTAAATAAGCACATCATCAATAAAGACTACTACAAAGTGATCTAAGAACTCCTTGAATACTCTATTCATGAGATCCATGAAGGCTGTTGGGGAATTTGTTAGTCCAAAGGCATGACTAAGAATTCATAATGCCCGTATCTAGTTCGAAAAGCTGTCTTGGGAATATCTGTATCTTTAATTTTCAACTGATGGTATCCAGATCTTAAATCAATCTTGGAATACACAGTTGAACCTTGTAACTGATCAAAGAGATCATCTATTCTTGGCAAAGGATACTTGTTCTTTATTGTCCTCTTGTTTAGTTGTCTATAGTCAATGCACAACCGCATTGAGCCATCCTTTTTCCTAACAAATAAGACAGGTGCACCCCATGGTGAAGTACTAGGACGAATGAATCCTTTATCTAACAGTTCTTGCAATTGTACCTTTAACTCTCGTAACTCAGCTGGTGCCATCCTATACGGAGGGATAGAGATAGGCTGAGTATCAGGTATGAGAGAGATTTCAAATTCAATCTCTCGCTCAGGTGGTAATCCAGGTAGTTCCTCTGGAAATACATCAGTAAACTCGCACACTATAGGCACATCTTCTATCATTCTTTCTAACCCTGATGTTGTGGATACATAAGCTAAATAACCTTGGCACCCTTGCTCTAACAACTGTTGTGCCTTCAATGTAGAGATATATTTGATATTATCATTGGATGTCTTTCCAATGAACTGGAACTCTATCGAGTTTGGAAGGTGAAATGTTACTATCTTCTGAAAACAGTCAAGACATGCATGATGCCTTTCTAGCCAATCCATCCCTAGGATAAGATCAAAATAATTCAATTCGATAAGTAGCCGATAAGCATGTGACTGATGTCCTGCAATTTGTCACACAGTTTTCTAAGATCTTCTTGAATTATAATTGACCTCTTGGTTTCTTACAATAGGAATCAAACATTCTTCTTCTTCTTGTTGTTTGTTTTGGCGTGCCTACGAAGTGACTCATCCATTACTCCTCCAAATGGAATAGGAGCAACCAAATTCTATGGACCGATGGTATCTAGAGTCTTTCTTATGAGGATGAATAGAACCCTTAACTCAATCATCCGCGGGTCTGGAAGACTTTGATCTCTCATAGTGGCATTGAGTCCTCACTCTAATGCTTATTACCTTTGCCCCATGTCTTGGAGCATTGCCATCATAGCTGCTAATTGTCTAGACATGTCTTGGTCTGCCATGACCCTGGGATGAGTTAAGGTTAAAAGTCAGATCCTATATGTCTTAGCATGATTACATCAGGGACAATGACTTGTGAATGGTACTGCAGTCATTTATTAAGATCAAAGGATCTTAATACAACCTTAGTTTCTGAATACCGCTCATAGTTATTAATTACTAAATAAATTAATGGAGTAACCGAGCTCTGATACCAATCTGTCGCGACCCCGATTCCCGGGCCGTCGGATCCTCCCATATCCGGATCTGGTTACTCAGCAATAATTTATTCAGCAATCACAACTAACATTCAGAAATATACTGCAAATAAAAATACTCGGAAGAAAGTATTTCAACACTTTTCCATTCACAAAATAAAGTTTAGAGGATACATTGTCCCACTATAACCATTACATGTACATTAGCTTGAAAGGAAAATATACAAAAGATTACTAACTACCTTAAAGAGTAAAGCTACTGTGGCTGGCTGGATGTCTAGTATGTAAGCCGGATGAATTTTTAAAGTCCTTGCTATGGCTCACCGATACCTGTTGGGTTTTCCATAAATCATAGGATAAAAATTAGCGAATGCTAAGTAACGAAGAAGAGAAAAGCAAATAAATTGTGTAATTTTTTTCAAAACTTGATATCACAAAATTTCATTCCTTTTCATTAATTTAAGTCCTATTCTTTTCTATTCCACATCAGGGATTAGTCCAGGGGAACCCCACCATTCTTGGACTCCGAAGTTGTGGATGCTTCGGGATTGGAGATTGTGTTGATCTTGGTAAGCTTATGCCGCCGCATGTCGCCTCAACCAATCCTCCAATACTACACTGACAATTTCCTTTTCTTTTATTAAACAGGGTCTCAACCCTCAGCCTGGAAAATCAAATGAGCACACCGTCCTCAAGGACTCGGTTGCTTAAAACCTTAGGCTAACATTTAATCATATAACCTAGCGGCTTTAAATACATGTTATCGTGACCCAGCCGCTATTGAACCACTCGTGCCTCCACATGACACGACCACATCTTCCGTCGTTCCAACCCGGATATATTGGCTCCCGGTACCACGCGTTGCAAAACATTCAATTTGTGCGCACTTATCATAACAGGGCAACCGTGTACCACCTAGGTAGGGAAATGCCAATACGGGTTCCTTCCGACAACCTACAAGTTGCATGCCCAACCTGTAGTGCTACTCCCAGTCATCCTTATCGTGACACATGATCCTTTTCAGGATCCAACTCAAATCACACCAATTCACATGATGTAATTCTTTCGTTAAGTCTTTGATTTGCATAAACCGCAATACTTGGTATCGACTCACATATATTTTATTCATAACCATATGTATACTCCTATTTATGCCTATTTTAACTCCCAAACCCTAACTTTCAGAGCCAACACATCAATTTGATGTGTAAATCTTATTTTAGTGGGAATTACAAAGCAATTCTTCAGACTTTTTCAAAAATAGCCAAAATTAGGGTTCTTCGTAGCAAAGAACACTAAATCAAGAATTTCAATAATTTCGTATGAAAACCCAACAGCAAAAAGAAGGATTTCGTTACCTAATCGAGCTCTCTCTCGTGTATGCAAGGCTTTATCGAGTTTCGTTTTTAGAAAGGCTAATTTAAGGCTCCTGAAAAGATCGAATTTCATTTTTTGTATCAAAACGCTAAGAACCTGTTAAGAACGCAAAGAACGAACGAAGAACGCGAAGAACGCGAAGAACACGAAGAACGTCAAGAACATATTTTCTCTTAGAAATTCGGCAGAGTTTCCCCTTATATCGGGATATATTTCTCGGAAAATTTCGGCAGAGTTTCCCCTTATATCGGGAATTATTTCTCGGAAAATTTCGGCAGAGTTTCCCCTTATATCGGGATATATTTCTCGGAAAATTTCAGCAGAGTTTCCCCTTATATCGGGACATATTTCTCAGAAAATTTCGGCAGAGTTTCCCCTTATATCGGTACATATTTCAAAATAAAACGAAAAGAGTTTCCTCTATAAAATCAATCGAGAGGAAAATAACCATGAAACTGAAAGAATATACTCAACAACAAGAGATGAAGAACCGGTAGACACCACACATCTAAGGTGAGTGAACGTGTAACGAATCACAGGGTCACTGACGTACACAGCCGCCCGCACCTAAGTAGGGTATTACACAGATTTCTCCATCGAAATAACTATAAAAGCATAATACAAAGAATAGAAACATAAACGATGGAGAATCGGTAGACACCACGCGTCTTAGATGAGTGAACGTGTGACGAATCACAGGGTCACTGACGTGCATAGCCGCCCGTACCTAAGTAGGGTGTTATACAGATTTCTCCTCGAACCACAACACGAAACGAATCGGAAAGAAATATGAATCAAAAACAAAACTTGGAAGAACAATAGTATGAATTGAAAGCCTAGCTTACGAAGCAACTAAGAGAGAATCATACCTTTCTTCTCCTCGTTCTCCCAGCAGCGCTTCGCTAGCGCTCCTCCCTCGCCTCCCACTCCTCCTCCCAACCTCTCGATCCTAGCCCTTGGGGTGGTGGTAGTGTAAGTTGTAGAGAATGAATGGGTAGGGGGTCTATTTATAGGCCCCAGAAAACCACTAACCATGGTAGAAAACCATGGTTTAGACCTTAACCATGGTTTAGCGGCCCATGGTTTTGGCCCATGGTTTTAGCCAAAACTTATCCCAAACTTGGAGCTTAAGTTAGAACATTCTAGAGGATTCTAGATTCGCTAATGACGCTTAATTAACACTAATCGTGATTAACTTTCACTAATCGCGATTTAACTTTCGCGGCTTACGCATATCTTTTGTTAACTATTGATTAGTGTTTACTAATGATCATTAGCGGCTTTCAATCATCATTAATTTCTTTAATCATGTTTAATTAGTCTTAATACAGTCATTATGGATTAATGACATCTTAGCCTTCCTTACTTCTCTTTCTTCCGAAATTCATAACAAATCGAAACGAAGTCCGATTCACACGAAACAAATTCTGCCAGTTTCCTCTTTACGAGCCAGATCTTATTATATAGGATCCGAGATATGCCAAGTTCAAGGCTTTACACCCGAGTTGGGGTCTTTTGCCTTTGTAGAGACCTGAGAGATGGACATCAGTGTAGGATGACCGATGAGCAGCCCCGGGGGTCGACGCATGTACTTGATCAGGGCGCTATCAACAACACACTTCTAGCCTCCCTGGAGACCATGTAGAGATAGATCAGAGACCAGGGAGCATTCATGGCTGAGGTACGACGAGAGCTTGCAGAGATGAGAGCCGGCAGAGGAGAGCCACAAGAGACCAACTAGTGGAGAGATACCTACAGATAGAGGAGGAGACAGATGACTAAATGATCAGGCAGAGCCCACGCCACCGCACACGATGAGGCAGTTGCACAACCCTGGCGCAACTCTCACCCATCGTTAGATTCAGCTCTCGTAGATCCTCTATGATTTCGAGCTTTGCCCCGAGACTATTCAGCTTTTGCCCAAGTTCCATGGGCTTGCCACCGAGGAGCTGCACCTCCATCTTCAGAAGTTTGAGATGATATGCAGTACTACCCATGATAGATTCGTGGACGAGGACACGATCAAGATGATCGCCTTCCCTTTCTCATTGGTTGATAGAGTAGCCTATTGGCTGAAGCATTTGGGGAGGTATGTCACCCTCTAGGGGCAGCTCTGGATCGAGTACTTGAACAAGTACTATCTACCAAGCTAGACCAATGCAGCTAGAGTAATGGTCAGCAATTTAACCATGATCCTGAATGAGCAGTTCCATGAGGCTTGGTATCATTTCAGAGAGCTCATCGATCGGTGTCTACATCATGAGATATTAAAGCCCAATCTAGTTCAGAGCTTCTTTTGTGGGATGACACCGGAGCTACAGGGGCTTGTTAATGCTTCATGTGGAGGGTCATATTTCGCCAAGGATGTGGACTAAGTCTGGGCCATCTACAAGGAGATGGTAGAAAATTACATGGTGATGTCCGAAACTAGGGTCTATACTTAAGGGAAGCCCCTCCCACAGGCCTTATCCTACCAAAGGATAGCACGGGTCGGTGTAGGTCCATCTACTTCATCAGCAGCAGCAGCACAGACAGACTCATTAGCGTCTGACAAGGGAATTATCAGCGAGAAGCTAGACCACACCACGATCATTGAGAAGAAGTAGTGCTAGGGCCTCATACAGATTGATCAATTGGCACAAACGCTCAGTGACCTGAAGACCCAGTTCACGTGTCTCTAGGAGGCACAAACGGCTCCATAGCCCAGTCTCAGGTCACAAGCTCATTTCAGCAGCAGCAGCCCCAACCAACCATCTACCCAGTACCACCATATCCACCATATGCAGGAAGAGCCGGTACAACCACAACAGCACTACTCCCAGCCACCAGCCTCTCAAGACACTCAGATGGTGGTTTATTAGCGGGCTCGGCCCCTGGCAGTTCTACCCCCTTCACCTTACGAGCAGGAGTGGTTGATGGAAGTCAACAGGATTTGGTACGACTGGTACCAGCAGCAGCCTAGGATCCATCGTGATCATCCCAGATTCAGATGGCCTACCGGAGGCACCACATCCCACCAGTAGCCTCCAGCTCTGGGAGAACAGATCAGCCAACAGTAGCAACAACCCCATTACTTACATCCATCCCAATAGTATTAGCTGGGTCCTCGTCCCTACTATCAGGGACAATAGTGAAGGCAGCAACAACAACCTCAATAGTTCTCTTTGCCCCCTCCCCCTCCTCACGGCCAGCATCCTCATTTCTAGCGAGGCAACCCGTCCAGTTCTCATGGACCCATATATAAGAACCCCGCCCTTGATGACCTCGCCTGCCTCCTTTCAGATCAGCATGCATCTTTCCGACGAGAGATGGACAAGTTTCGACAGGAGATGAGGGAAATCATCAAGGGCAAGGTCGTCATACCAGCTCAGATCAAACCAAACCCGAACAACCTCAAGAGGAAGTCTGAGCAGGTACAATTCACAAAGACTACTACTCCTAGTGATTCCTTGGGCGATATTTCTTCCTACATATTTTATGCTAATTTTGTGACACTTAAGAGCGGTAGGATGCGAGTCAGGGGCGCCTCGTTTGAGGGATGACTACATGGAGATTCAAGAGCACCAGATAAGGAGGACAACTGTGCTGATTCCACTTGTGATGATTATGATGGTGGTGCTGAAACCACCAAGGATGTAGATCCAACCGATGGTACAGAGGCCGTCGCCATTCTAGATACAGTCGGTGGTATTGAGGCCACCATTTCTATTCCAGATGCTGAGATAGAGCGTGGTGCTGATGCCGCGAAGACAGAAGTCGCAGATGGTGATGATGTAACCATTTCTACTTCAGTTGTATTACCTTCTGATGTATTTCTGAACAGTTCTAGAAAAACCCAAAAAATGGAAAAATAGAAAAGACCAAATATATGAATAAAGGAAAGTCTTTTGCATCTTCTTCGAGTCCATATGTGTTCAATGATGGTGATTGTATGGATTTATTATTCCACACACATAGGAGCCCATTCCTGACCCTCTTTCTAAAGAGGGTCCAGCTATCCCTTCCCTCAGACACTCTGCTTAGCGAAGGGAAATAAAATCGAATATCAAAAAGAGAGAAACCTGTTAGAGTTCAACCAACAGAAGATCGATAGATTCTAGATTCAGCTGACTCTACAGGAGGCACTAGAGCACATCTCTCTCTTCAGAAGAATTTGAGAAAGAAGACCACCATCCACAGGAAGAGAAGGAACCAAAATGCTGAGATCCATATGCTCACTCATGCCACCTGCTTTGCTATCCAGAACCCAAGAGGCCAGATGCAGGAACTCCATATGTCAGATGTCACATCCATGAGAAGCAGTTCGATCGGACTCTATTAGACAACTACTCTTCCATCAACCTTCTTTTGGTAGCCTTACTCGACCAATTCGAGTTTGGCCCTCTTCGACATAGCAAGACAATCCTTCAGTTTGCTCATAAATCTATCAATAGGATGAAGGGGTTGTTGAAGGATGTGGTCCTCACAATTTAGGGTGTGAAATTCCCCATGGACTTTATTGTATTGGACAGGTAGATCCCTGAGTCTATGACAAATACCCCATCATAATAGGATGCCCATTCTTGGCCACAATCAAGGTAGTGTCCGATCATGATAGTAGGAAGGCATACTTTCGCGTTGAGGGTGAGAGTGTACAAATAGAGACGATCAAGGAGACCAGAGCTGGAGATTCGTCCTGCTCTGAACAATCGAGAGAGACACCGAGCAGATGACAGATGCAGAGCGAGACGTCCACCAAGATTGTGACTTTGTGATTACATATGATTAAGCAGTTTGGTCCGATCCGATATCACGATCTCTTGTTGCACCTTCATACATTGTAGATGTACAAATTCCAACAGATGAGAGTTCGGATAACACACTCTTGGCAGAGTACACATTTGAGGCTGACAATCACGGGCAGGATAAGGAGGCGGAGTTTATTTCTTATTCTTCTGATCTGGATCTCTCATATTCAGACATTGATTGGGATAAGTTTGATGACTATTTTCAATGTTTGATTCCCACAGAGTCGATGCAGATTACAGAGATATCAGTAGGGCCGCATTTGCCAGCTTTTCATGCACAATGAGAGTTCTCCCATGCAGATTTGGTTGCTTTCACTCAGACTTTTCAGAAGCCAGGTTTTCCAGCTCCCAGTTGTCCTAAGAGGAAGACCTTGTTGCAGTCATTGAAGTACATATTCCTTACGGATGATCCAGAGATGTATTTAGTCCTTATCTCAGATGATTTGACTGGAGAACAAGAATCTCGCTTGATGGAGGTTCTTGAAAGAAACCGCAAGGCAATTGAATGGAGCGTAGATGATCTTCAGGGGATAAGTTCGTCCCTATCCTCCCACCATATTTATCTCGAATAGGACACTAAGATACCGTGCGAGTTCCAACGATGGCAGAACCCGAACCTTTGAGATGTGGTCATGAAGGAAATGTCAAAATGGTGGAGCGTCGATTTTATCTACCCCATCTCCGACTTGAAGTGGGTTAATCTATTACATGTGGTACCCAAGAATACTGGCATCACTGCAGTTGTGAGTAAGTCTGGAGAGGAGATAGCAACCCACGTACCCACTTTTTGGAGGGTTTGTGTGGACTACAGATGATTAAATCAAGCCACCAAGAAGGATCATTTCCCACTCCCATTTATTGACCATGTTATCAAGAGGCAAGCAGGGAAGAGTCTATTGTTTTCTTTATGGATACTCCGATTACAACCTGGTGGCCATAGCGCCCGAAGATCAGGACAAAATGACATTCACCTGTATGTTTTGGACATATACTTCCATACGGATGCCCTTTGGTTTATGTAATACCCCAGCTACATTCTAAAGGTGCATGTTGTCCATCTTTTCGGACATGGTGGGTGACTATTTAGAGGTCTTCATGGATGATTTCTCAATCTACGACGTTGGGTTTGATGCTTGTCTTGACTGCCTAGACCTTGTACTTCAACGTTGTATCGAGGTCCATCTTGTATTATCTGGGGAGAATAGTTACTTCATGGTGACTCAGGGGATGGTGCTTGGACATATCATCTCCAACAGGGGCATGGAGGCCAAGGTGGATATCATTAGGAAACTCAATCCACTGTCCAACTTGCGGCAGTTGCGATCTTTTCTGGGGCATGTCAGTTTCTACTGACAATTCATTCAGGATTTCAGCTGTATTGCCCATCCACTTACTGATCTGCTGACGAAAGACACTGAGTTCATTGTATATTATAAGTGTCTAGCGTCATTCGAGACTTTAAAGGGATTAGTTTTTGAAGCTCCTGTCCTTCAGTCACCCGATTGGTCTCTCCCATTCGAGATCAAGATAGATGCTTCTGATTTTGCCACAGAGGTTGTACTAGGACAGAGGAGAGATGGATTAACTTATGCAATGCACTATGTTAGCCAGACATTCGATGCCGTTCAGCAGAACTATACTATTACAGAGAAGGAGATGCTAGCAGTAGTCTTTGCTTTGAACAAATTTAGAACTTATATTCTTGGATCTAGAGTGACTATTTTTATAGATCACGCCGCCATCAGGCACCTCATTGCAAAGAATGATGCCTATGACAGATTGACCATATGGAATTTTCTACTCCTGGAGTTTGACATTAAGATTAAGGATAAGTCTGGAGTCAAGAATGTGGTGGCGGATCACCTCTCTTGATTAGAGAATCTTGAGGAATTAAAGTAGATGGCACTTATTACAGAGACCTTCCCAGATGAGGCTATCCTTGCCATCGCCTCTCTTCCATGGTACTCCGATATTGTAAACTATCTTGTTGCCTAGAAAGTTCCACAAGGATGTCCCAGACAGCGACTTGAGATCTTCCTTGCAAAGGCCAAGTCGTACCATTGGGAGGATACCATCCTTTATCATGAAGGAGGGGATATCGTCTAGCGTCGGTGCATTCCTCGGGAGGAGCACCACAGCATCCTCACATATTGCCACAAGCTTGAGATAGGAGGACATGATTCTGGGAGGAGGACATCGTAGAAAGTGCTCCAATCCGGCCTATGGTGGCCTACCCTCTTCAAGTATTCTGATGAATTTGTAAAAAGGTGTAATGACTGTCAAAGGATGGGTACCTGTGGACAATGTGATATGATGCTGATGCATCCCATTCACTTCTATGAGGTTTTTAACTCATGGGGCATTGATTTAATGGGTCCATTCCCTAAGAATTAGGGATTTAAGTACATTCTGCTTGTTGTGGATTATGTGAGTCGTTGGGTTGAGGTCATCCCCACCCGAACCGAAGATGCTAAGTTTGCAATTTTTTGAGGAAGAATATCATTTCACAGTTCAGGGTTCCTAGAGTGTTGATATCAAACGGGGAGACTCACTTTATCAATGACAAGGTAAAGGCCCTTGCTAATGTGTTCAACATAGACCATTGGGTTGCCACTCCGTATCATCCACAGACCAATGGTCTTGCTAAAGTATCGAACAGGGAAATCAAGACTATTTTGCAGTAGGTTGTCCACCCAGACTGAAAGGATTGGTCATAGCTTTTCGACTCGGTACCAAGCTTCATGAAGCTGCTCGTTTGTGATCATGGTGAAATTGTTTATCATGGCTCGCACTACATTACTCCGTTCGAGTGAATAGTACTTGTTCAAGTACTCGGTCCGGAGCTGCTCCCAAGTGGTGGCGTACTTCCCCTAATGTTTCAACCAATAGGATGCTCTGTCAACTAGGGGAAAACGGGAAGGTGATCATCTTAATCGTGTGCTCGTCCACGAATCTATCGTGGACAGTGTTATAGATTATCTCATTTACTGTAGATGAAGGTGTGGCTCCTGGTGGCTAGCCCATGGATCTTGGACAAAAGATGGATGGTCTGGGGGTGATGCTCGAAGTCGCCAAGAATCTCTGGTAGTTGGATCCAATGGTGGGTGAGAGTTGCATCGAGATTGTGCAATTGCCTCATCGTGCATGGTGGTCTGGCTGGATCCTGCGGCTCCTCCTGATATCCGTCTCCTCCTCCAGCTGTTTGTATCTCTCCACCGGTTGGTCTCTGCGGCTCTGCTCTACCGGCTGGCATCTGCGATAGTTCCCTCCTTACCTCGACCATGAAAGCTCCCTGGTCCCTTATCTATCGCTGCATGGTCTCCAGGGAAGCAAGCAGTGTGTTGTTTATGGTTGCCTGGTTCAAAACATAGGAAGAAGTCTGCAACTGCTCATCAGTGCGGTTTTTGCTGCTGGCCATCTCTTGGGTCTCTACAAGGAAAAATACCCCAACTCAGGTGCCGCCAAGTGAACAAATAACCATGCTGGCCTGGTGGTCAAGGGGGAACAAGGTGGTAGCAAACTCAGGTTCAAAGAGCAGGTCTGGGCTCTCTGAAGCTGCCCTAGATGAAAGGAGAGGAGAGATCGAAAGCAGTGCTGCCTAAAGGCAGCCTAAGGGACCTCCTTCCCATCATCGTGATAAGGGAATTAATGAGGATTGGATCTGTAATGCAAAAAAGATGAGAAGTCAAACCCCCTTTTCACCTACTCAACACTCGAGATTATGACCATGTAAGTTCGATCGTTAATCTCATCCTATTTTATTAAGGTGACACATCAATCTATCAAAGAGATTAAGCGAGTTGTTGGGAACCCAATGCTCCCAAGAGTCTGGCATGAATCACGCAGCTAATCTTTCCTAGCAAGTATGGGTGCGGACCACTTACCGGCAACACGATCTGTCCAATCTGCTAAGGTAGTGATGGACCGATTACTGGGTACCTGGTGAAATCCACACTAGAGAACAACTAGCTATGAGACTAGTATTCTGACGAGAGTTCGGGAATGGGCTCCACCTACTTTGCGGGTCACTCTCTCGCTACAAATAAATAAACCAATGAGGGGGTGGCTCTCCCCAAAACAAAGATTTTTAGGTCAAGTGTATTTTAGTGTCAAGTTTGCATCAACATTTTCTATTTTATTTTTTATCACTTTTAATGTGTTTTTCTGAAATAAAGACAACACCTAATGAATTTTCGGATTTCCTTGATTGTTTTGATTATAATAAAATAGGGGGAGGAAGTCAGAAAAGTCGATGCACAATCAAACACAATGATGGATGCAGAGATAAAAATACATACCATACTCGAGCTCTCTATATGCAGGGTGATCCGCGCATAAAATATAAATACATGAAATAAACTACGTATAAGATGCATGAGGAAATCAACATTAGACAAGCAACTTCTATTAATCGTGAAGAAGAAATAGCTAACTATCACGAATTGAGATCGGAGTTCAGTCTTTGATGCCAATTTGTTCCCACTGCAATGGGTCCTCCCACCGTTGTATATGGCCGCTCTCGGCACGTCGTCTCTAATCCCAATGAGAAAATTCTTTCAAATATATTTTAGCTAAGTCCAATTATGATTTATTGGAACAGATATGCAATTAGGTGTGGGGACCTTAGCTAATTACATCACAATCAATAGAAACTCATAAGTCTATGGGTTAAAACCTCTAGAATAAAAAAGAAAGAAAATCGAGAAAAACAAAATAACAAAAGACCGCAGTCAGGTCCCCCAAGTACACCGTTGCTCGGTGAAATAGAACCTGAAGTCTAAGTGTCCAAAGAGAGTGTCTTAAAGTCCAATTATTACAATAATAAAATGTTTCTGCTTAAATAAATTTCTATCTAGTATAACTAAATCCCATGCTCCTCTACTCCTCCTCGGGTGCAGATTCCTCCAACAGAAAGCCAAAGCATCCCTAGGGTGGTTCCTCGCGCAAAAAGTGAAACAGAAAAGATGCCAGAAACAATTATAATAAATAGATATGAAAAATGAGCAAAATGAAATAAGAATACAAAGACATGCTCCTCGGCAACGACACCCATTCAAGTGATGTGATTTTTCATATTGGTTAAGGTGGATTATTTATGTAATTGTCGTTGTCCCTAATAAACCAAATCGATCACGAGACAAATAACCACTATGATAGATTAATCAAGCAATCAAAGCATGTAAGCGATTCACTATTTTTATTTACCCAGTATAGCCACTTGGGTCAAACAAAAGGAGCACGCGAAAAATACGAAGAAGTCAAATTTCAAATAAAAAATATTTTTAGGGGGTTTTAATATTTTTTATATTTTTAATATTTTTTAATAAAACAACAAGCACAAAAATGAAAGAAAACAAACACAACAATTTTTTGGATTTTTTAGAAAGGAAAAAATACTCAAAAAATAAAACTAAAAATATTTTTAGGTTTTCAGGTATTTAAAGTATTTTTGGTAATTTTTCTAGGTTTTACTAATGCTTTTTGTGATTTTATAAAATAAAACAATTCTCAAAACTCAAAGCAGTGCACAACAAGGAAACAATTGCAAATTAAAGTGTCTAAGGTGCCCTAAGGTCCTGATTATTAATATTATGATAAAATGGAGATAACAAGCTACAAACAGGGACTGAAAATGGAATTTTTGGAATTTACATTTATTTTATATGCTTTTTATATTATTTTGGTTGTTTTGTAATTTTTAAGGTTTTATAGTGAATTTTCAAACAAAATTAATACAGAAATTAAAACACAATGAAAAGCATACGAAGGAATTTTTATGCAATTTTAAAAGTATTTTTCAAATTTTTAGAATTTTTATACGGAAAAAAGGACTTTTTTAAGGGTTTTTGAATTTTTTAAAAATAAATGTAATCAAATGAATTCATGAAAATCACAATAAAAACTTCACACTAGTAGGTGCTAATAGTTATTTTTAGGTAATTTTTAGAATTAATTTAATATTTATTATGTCCAATAAAAAGCATGCAATTAATCACAATTCACAGTGATGAAAATGCAAATAATTTAAGTTTGTGGACCCACTAGATAATAAAATATAAAAGTTTGGTATCGAGACTGCAAAAAGTCCAATAAAATCAAGCACATGCTCAAAATTCAATACACATGGGTATAAATGCAATTTCCGAAAACATAACCTTCATTCACTAGCAACATAATAATTATGAACGTAAACTGAAAATAACCCAAAGAAACCATGTGGGGACACCCGTTACATCAACTTGATAGGACAAAAACGCAAATACTAAAAATATGAGGTCCAAACTATAAAAGTTTTTAACTACAAAAAGTAAAATATAGAAACATGCAGGATAAAATGTGAAATATACCTTGAGGACACGTGGCGCTCGCACGAGAGGGTGGAGATGGATGACTCTGATATTCCCTGGAAAGGGATTTGATGACTCATGATGAATCCACGATTTATCGCCTTTATTCTTTTATTTTAGCATCATTTCCTTAGTCAAACACCTGTAAATACCCCTTAATTGCATAAAATTACCAGTTTGCATGCATTTGTTAAATATACAATTTTAACACTTTTTGTACATAAATAAAAGAATAAAGAAGAAAAGAAAATGAAAAGAAAATAAACGATGTATTTATGCAATAAATGCAGACTGACCCAAACCCCGAGAGAAGGTCAATACTTGACCTGATCGACAGGGAATAAAGTAGGGGGAGATAGGGTCTGCAATTCAAAAAATACAAAAATATTTTGTAAATATTTTTGTTATATATTTGTATAAAACTTACATTATTTTTAGTTGTACATAAATTGACCTCAAATTAATGTAGACATAATATTTGTATACAACTAATTTCCTTATATAAAAATCACCAAAAAATAAAATATATCACATTAATTAATTAATTAATTTAATTAAAAAAATTTTATTTACATTTAGTTATTTGATTCATTATTTGATTTTATAACTTACCATGTATATTAGATTTGATTCTATTCCTTTAATGGCCACCTTAAGGTGGCTAATTGATTTCCATAAGTTATTTAATCTATTTAATTTATTTAATTTCGAATTTCATAATTAATTAATCAATTTAATTATTTTATTAGTTTCACCAATAAAAACCTTCCCCATTTGTAGATATTTTCCTTTTTATTTTCTTCCTCTTTTTTCTACATATGAACCTCGTCTTATGGACTTAAAGAATTAAGTCGATAGGACTTGAAATGTATCAATTCCATTTCTTATAATGTTCCTCTTAAGCTATGTAGATTAAGGTCCAACTAAGCTCTATTCTTCAATTTTATTCCTGACATAGTTTAGATGTCAATA
The DNA here is from genome assembly GCA_037367405.1 of Ottelia alismoides. NCBI lineage: Eukaryota > Viridiplantae > Streptophyta > Magnoliopsida > Alismatales > Hydrocharitaceae > Ottelia > Ottelia alismoides. The sequence continues at coordinate 404,242 of JAZKJV010004344.1, read as the reverse complement.
TTGTCCTAAAAAATGTACATGCAAATGCAAAAACTATATACAATGCAAAGAAAAGAAAGCAAAAATCTTTTTGTGAAACAATTTTCTAATTTTGAGCTTTTTGTGGATTTTTGAAAAAAAGACGCAGATGCATTTTTTTGAAATTTTACTATGCAACATTTTATAGACTTTTGTTTTTTTAACTTTTTAGGGATTTTTTAATAAGGGTTAGGGTTTGTAGATGAGATACACATATTTACAAGAGAGTGAGTCAATTGTTTAAAAGATTTACAGCTTGAGTGTTAATACTTTTATACAAGTATGTATATATATATATACACTTGGTAAAGAATTTTACGGGTGATGCATATGTTCTTCAAACTTATTTGAGAATAATTTTACAAATACTTTTGAAAACTATAGTCCAAAATAATTTTTTTCGAATAATTTTACAAACATTTACAAAATTTGAAAATTAATTTAAAATATTTTTTAAACAGTATATATAGATTTTTTTAAAAATATTTTTTCAACCATTTTCAAAACATCTGCAAATAGTTTTACAAAATAATTTTATTTGACAAAGAAAAAGAAAATTTTACAAACCAAAATATTTTTACAAAGGTTGAAAACATTTCTCAAAACATTTTTTCGAATAGTTTTCAAGAGATTCTTCAAATAGATTTTCAAATTACTTTCATAATATTTTTCAAAATATTTTAACCTGACTTATTAATGAACATATACAAAAAGAAATTTGAGGAAATATTTACATCTTTTTATTTGTTTATTTTACTGAATTTTACATGTATTTATATAGTATCTTGGCCATATTAAAAATAGGAAAGTATGAGTTATGACTAAAGTATATATACAATATATATGACGCCCCCTATGCTTAGCTCGAACTATGTCCTCATAGTGATCAAAGAGCTACAAAAGAAGACATAACTCGTGCTAAGTATAGACAACTGAAAAGAACACTATACAATAATGACTCAAAGAATGAATAGAAGTCGATGATCCCTCCTATACTTAGGATTAATTAATCCTACGTACAGAAGATTGTACAAGAGGGCAAAATCGAGGAAAATAATTGACAGACTCAACGACTTGTCTTGCCCCCCTATACCTAGGGTAGAGTAGCCCTAAGTATAAAATATTAATAAATTGGGGGACAAGAGAGAGATCAGAAAAATAAAAACAAAAGAGATGATATGAACATCACTCCCCCTATACTTAGGGTAGAGTATCCCTAAGTGTAAGAAACAGAGGAGTGATGAACATGATGAATATGAACAACACAAATCATTCACCCCCTTATACTTAGGGTATAATACATCCTAAGTATAATACACAGTTAATAGACAAGAGGTAAACGATGACACGGAAGATAGAAGGAGAAAATCAAGACAAAACACATATATACGAGGTAGAAATTGTTGAGGTGTCTCTCAACAAGCGATAGAGTTTAAGCCCCAAGCTGGGTGCAAAGGCTTGGACAACGAAGAATCAAGGTTCAGGACGACTTCTGTAATGTGAATATTTTACTATCGTTGTTGTCTTGGTTAGAGAACAACAACATAGTCAACAGTTAAAATGATGATGAAACCCAGATAAGCAATCAGGCAGGTGTCTACAACCAGGTAAATAGACGTGTAGATAAAATTGGGCACCGATTGAACAAAATAAATCTTCGTCTCTTGGTCAGAGTGGAGTGAATAGTTGGACCCAAACAAATGGAACGTTGAGAAAGAAGGATTTGTCATGGAATCATCCACGTCAATCACCATCTCAATATTGTAGGGAAGATCAAGATTAGGAGACTCAGTGAAAAATAGGATATCCGATGCTTGTAATGAAGAGAGATCAGGTACATAATTGAATAACTCAAGGGTTGGCTCATCTGTGTGAGGGTCATCAAGGAGAGAAAAAATATCAAACACAGAAAGATCAAAAGTATCAGAAGAACCAAAAACTCAGACTAATCAGAAGACTTGGTCTCGTGATCTGACATATCGGTTGCATAACCAGGCAGTGAAACCAAGTATAAAGAACACATTGCCCTCAGATAAACCGTAGGGTGATGTGAGAAATTAGGATGATTCGAGGGAGAGAACGTATGACCACATTCAAGTAGCGAGTTCTCTCTCGATGTAACCTAACTCTAAAATTGACAAGATAATTGATCGAACCTTCATGGTGTTCATATTGCGTTGAGTTGGTGAATTGGGGGTTTGCGTTGTGTTTGTTTGTGCCCGGTGTTGAGTTAGTTATGATCTTTTGTCTCTTGATCATTAGTTGTCACATTCACCTTTATCCCTCCCTCCCACCCTATTCTGATTTAATTCCTCATCATGGTGAGAACTATAAGATCTATTCCTTCAGAGTCCATCAGTGCTTTGGATGCGGCTTAGATCTCTTCCTTTTGGCAAAACAACGGTCTCTTTGATATGAACCAAGATTTCTATGAGCTTACACAACACAAAGTTGTACAAACACGTAGGAAGGCCTTGGATTGCGGCACTAATCCTTAGTGTGTACATGACAAATAAGATGCGAATATAATAAGGGGATTGCTCTGCAAAGATAATGATATGAATTAATTACGTTTACTTTTAAGGGTTCAAGTTATATTAATAGTCCCAAATTTTTATTTTTCCTTTTTTGAATATTTTCTGTAAATTGCCCACCGAGTATCCAATTTTCTTTGATGAATTATGTGAGTGAAAACCTAGGAGGAATATTAAATACAATGATGCATGCAATGGTTAGAGATGCGTACCTTGTCACAAGCACTCTACACGTAGGGTGATCTGCGCAGAATTTAAATATAGAAAGTAAACTATCGTAAATGATGCACGTGAACTGTCCTAGCAATATCTTCTATTAGCAGACAAGAACATATTAATTTCACTATGTTCAATACGCTCTACTCTATAGGTACATAAATTCTTGTTAAGGGGTTTGGACCTAAATAATTACGTGGCTCAACAAGTAAATAAAGAAATCAATTGGTGGGTCACGAAATCCACGTGAAACAAATAAAAAGAAAGCGATGAAAACAAAATCGGTGAGGTCCCCCATGTGCACCGACACTTGGCAAAGCAGACACCACAAACAATGTATATAGTGTCCTTTTACAAGATTTAAAATGCTAGAATAAATAAATGAAAGTATATGCAATTTTTTTTCAATTGCTTGGTCTCCTTCAAATCTTCTTCTCCTCCTCTTACGCTCTCATGCGACTCGATGAAGAATCAAACCGCCTCTGCTTCCCTTGGATGCCACGACTCTCCTAAGAAAGTCGTCGCCGCTCGTTGTACCCTAGCAAGAAAAAGAAGATAAATAACATGTAAGAAACACTATTGTAAAAATATGAGAAAAAATGGAATAAATAGAATGGTTATGAACAAGTAAACACACAAATGGATATAAGGCAACAAGTCAAGAGCAAGTGAAAATTGAATACTCACTCGTCAATAATTTGCAATCCACAATATGTTCACAAAAATAGTGGCAAACAATAATAAAGTATGAATAAAAATGTACAACCAAGGATAACATGTCTAAGGGAAAAACCTAACTACCCTCGTCGTGCCTCCCTTGCAATGGTGCCATTTTGTTGTGCTTGGATCTTCAAGGGTTTTTTATTATTTAAATAAAATGTGCTATGTCGTTGCAACCCTAGGAATCCCACAACACAAAAAATTATTCTCAAGCTTAAATAATTACAAAAATATGTTGTAAGAGAATTTTGCTATTTATTTTACTTGTATAACAAACATGATTAAACTCAGGGAGGCCAAAAATCCCAAGGGCTATTCTAATAATCGAAAATATCGATTAAAAGAAAAGGGAATTCAAATGCAAACTATCTTGGTTTTTGTAAGATTTTTAGTTTTTTATTTTTTTCTGCTTTTTTTATTTTATAAATTTTATCTTTTATAATTTTATCTTTTTATGGTTTTTAATTTGCAAATTTTTAGTTTAAAAATAATTAATTTTTAAAAATAAACTTATGCACGAAAGAAATGCAACTTCTTGATTTTTTAATATTACTAAAATGTTTAGAAATGTCAAATAAAAATATTTTTGTGTTTCTTGATTTTTTCTATTTTTGTAATTTTTCAAAGAGTTTTTTATTTTTCTAGGATTTTCAAAATGAATAAAAATAGGGAATAAAAGAAACAATGAACATACATGACTATTTTGCAATTTATAAAAATAAAATAAAGTTAAAAGTTACTGGATTCATTTTTCCTAAAAACTATAATAAATTATCTACTAACACAAAGTAGAATCACTATTTTTGTTTTTTCTACAAATTTCTGTGATTTTTTTAAATTTTTAGTATTTTTCAATTTTTTGAGTTTTAAAAATATTTAATGCACAAAATTTATATAGGAAATAAAATATTACAAAAGCAATCTATTCTATTTTTTTGGAATTTTTGACATAATATTCAAATTTATTATGAATTTTCTAATTCAAACAATGAAAAAATGCGATGTTTTTATTTTTTAATAATAGCAAACTATGATAAAATGCAATGAGAAAATTAATGCAGATAGAACAACTAAACATGAGATAATACTAATTTTTGCACATTTTTTTGAGCAAGAATGATATTTATTTTATAAAAATCAAGATAGAGTATTAAATATGGAAATCTAGGACTATATTGTAATTTCTGTAAAAGTTCAAATCTATGTATATCACATAAATAAAGAAAGGGAAATATGCAATTTCCACACAATAGAGATCACGTGAGCCTGTAGTTTAGGATTGTTTTGTAAATACAAATAACTTCAGGGGAGTTTAGGAAATTTAATGTGTTGCGGATTCTGACAGGGGTCTATGCACAGATTCTAGAACTTCTGGAGGCTTTGACATAATATTCCCAAGAAAATTATTTTAAATATGGGGACTATTTCTTTATGCCCTAGCGTTCCCCACTAAAAAGCAAAGGGGGGTCGCTGCGATCTGGAAGGTGGCGGTGACTGTGGTGAAGCCGATAGGGAGTGGTGGATCTACAGCGGTTGGGTGAAGGGGCGGCGGCGTGCTGCGTAGGTAGAGTAGGTTGAAGGGCACAGCAGCCGGCACGCAGGATGGACGAGTTTGTGGTGAAGGGTGGAGGGGCTTGGCGGCTTGGGCGTGGGCGGTGGTCGCGTGCGGCTCCAAGAGATGACGAGGCGACAACAACCTAGTGCTGGGTATGGGCGTGGGCGTGGGTGTGGGTGGTGGCGGCCCTTCGAGCGGAGGTGAGCGGAGGTTGTGGCTATGATCTAGAAAGAGGAGATGGGGGTCGCACGATCTCCAAGCTGAGTGGGTGGCTACGATGCACCTCGGTGTTCATCCTCTGCTCCTCGATGGTCGGTGGACGTATAGGCGGTTGAGAAGGTTTGCTCCAAGAGGTTAACCTCGATGTGCAGTGCGGTGTGGGCGGCCATAGACGGAGGTTGGCATCAAGTTGTTGGGCGACACACGCCCAGATCGATGAGGGCGTGCTCCAGGCGGCTGCTGGGCGTGGGCAATGGCGGCCCTGCATCCAGCTTATTTTTTTTGTAAAGCAATAATTGATTTTTTTGTAATTTTTTCCTTTTTGTTTCAAATTCCCCTACCTGCAATAAAATAAAAAAATATAATGACTCGTGCATGATGTCTCGATAAAAAAATCAAATGGGGATTAGGTGAATGGAGACGGTTTCGACGATGTTGATGGGAGAGAGCTGGGTCTCCGGCCACCGAACGTAGCCGGAGGTGAGAGATCGTGTGTGATAGAATGCGAATGTATATAGATATAGATTTGACGGTGATAAATGAAAATCGGAAATGTATTGGATCGGATGTGATAGAACAATGATTGGTAATGAAAAACTATGATCTGAGTTTAACAACAAAAATTAAAACTACAAATTATACGTAAAATTAAACTAAATGAAAGACATTAAAATAATGATTTTGATCTCACCAATTGGGAACTGATAACACCGTAATTGCCTAGATGAAGATCACCCCACTGTCATCGGATGGCTCGGAGACTAGGCACCTGATGAATCCCTAATTCTCACTCTTTATTCTTTTATTTTGGCTATTTTTCTTAGCAAAACATAATGTAAACATTTGTAAATTGAATAACTTAGCAAATTGCATGCTTGTGTTAATAATGTATAATTAGCATGTTTTTATGCAAAAATAAAAGAATTAAGGAAAAGAAAAATAATTATATATTTAGAATAATTACAGAGTGATCGAAACCCAAAGAGAAGGTCAAACCTTGACCTGATCGCAAAATAAAATAAGTAGAGAGAGATATGGCTCATTATGTATTAAAAATACTACATATACTCGTCTATTTAGTTTTAAAAAAAATAAAATAAAATTATAATTTACTCCATTGTTTATAATTCTAAAAGAACAGAAAAATGGAAAAAAATAAAAATAAAATCCTCCATTCATTGTATAAAATACATGTATTTATAGCACATTCCATATTTACTATATATATGTAAATAATTTGTAAAAAATAAATAAAAATTAATTTACTATCTCAAAAATATTTTGTAAATGAGTAAAATATTAAATAAGGGTAATCATATAAACATAATAAAATAAAAATACTTGTACATAGTACATAGGTATACAATACCTTTATATAATACTATATATTGTATATACACTATTTTATTTTTGGTAAAATAATTAAAAATCACAAAAAATACTTTGAAAAATAATAAACATTTTTTATTTCATTCACTTTTTATTTTAAATTTAGTCATTATTTTTTTATTGAATTTGTAAGTATTTATGTATATTCGAATTTTCTGATTGGTCTGGGCATTTCGTTGACTTCCGGTCAACACCTCCTTCTAGCCCAGTCAGATTAGGATCCTTCTCGATGGGCCTCCTTCTCCTCATTTCCCATCCTGACTCCAGCCGCAAGTTGCCCCGATTTCTCTCCCAAGCCTCCTCCTTGGATCTGTGATCCTTGCGGATCCTAGGATGGCGCGGACCTTCCAAGGGTTGGGTGCTCCCGCTCGATCTTTCCAGGCTCCTAGAGTTGACTATAAAAGTTCCCATCTGCCTTCTAGCATCGCAGCTTGTGCCTTGCCCCTTTCTTCATCCCTAGACACCCAAAGCCGAGTAACAACAGCTTGGAGGCGCCTTCGGATTGGAGTTTAGTGGCCTGAAGCTGCAGCTCAACCACGTGGCCGAAGAGCTCCACCGCATTTAGCCTCCCCGCCCACCGCAGCGAGGTTGAGGCCAAAACTCGACTTCCCACCTCCGCCTGACCTTGTTGAGTCCGTCAGTAGCCTCAGGTACCGTCTCCATCCACTAAACTTCTCGTTTCAAATCATCCTTGCATTTCTCCTTCATCGACGTCAATCGACTCCAACCAACTAGTCAGGGCATTGTTCCCTACATCTTCCTGTTTCGATTTCTGCTACATCTCGCCCTGCACCTAGTTTCGCAACCTGATCATCCTTTGAACTTCCTTCTCGGGTAGGATTAAGGCTGAGACTTCCCTCCTTCACTGTCACCGGAAGTCAAACCCCATTCCCCTACGCTTCCCTTACTCCCCTATGCAATAAACCTTTGCCGGAGCTACGCCTCCGAGCGACGTATCTTTTGCACGTGCTGGTTCGTGCAAACACCCCCAGTTGACCCCTCGACTGCTCAAGCGGAGTAGCTTTAGGCGAACCACCCTTGCGACAGCCATCCAGCCGTTCTCTTTACCATCGGAGCAGCCCATCTGACGCGGAGAGCTTCCCGGAGTGTACCAATCCCTTCAAGTCTCTCATCGGGTCGAAGGATTCCCTCCATCGCTCGATCGAAAGTCGCCTGGGGGTTTTTCTTCCAGCAACCTTCTCCATCATCAGATGGGGCCCGCTCTACCAGACACGATCTAAGCTGCCCGACACTCCCAACTTTTCGATTGTTAGATTAGGATCTGACATACATACCCGCACATCCGCGACATCCGTAGAAACCATCAGATCTGTCCTCAGTAGAAGATCAGAGTTGTACCTCATCATAGGGTCCAGCATGTGCCACGTACCCAAGGGGTATATTTCCTTTCGCACTCATTCATTTCAGTATTTTGCTTTAGTCTCGTAAATAAAAGTTGTAGTTCAGATATTTTACTGTCTGGACCTCAGGTTTTTAAGATTTGCATTTTAGTCTTGTTTGTTTAAACTCACGTGCAGCCCCACGTGCTTTCTTTGGATATTTGCAATACTCAGTCTGAACTTTTATGCTATTGTGAATTGAATGAAAAGTTTCTAGTATTTGCACTTATACCCCTGCGAGCCAGGTTCACGTGATGCGCACGTGTTTGCTTGGATTATTTGCAACTTAGGCTCTAAGCTTTCCATGTGTGTTATTGTTTGGCCCGAAACTTTATTTTAATTATGCGTAGGTCCCTATGAGCTGCATGTCTCTTGTTTAATTTCATAAATATCAAATTAATTCCAAAAATATCTTTAAAAATTACTGTTGGCTCCTTTTGACATGTAACATTTATGACAATTTTTGTGGATTAATTTCATTGCATTTCCTATTTTTGAAAAATTTAAAACACATGAAAGTGTCCTGCCTATTTTTGAAAACCCATAAAAATTCAAAAAATTGTCCTAAAAAACCAGCAAAAAATCTTCTTGTTGTGTTTTGATATGTTTTAACTTCAATATCATTATTGTTTGCAGACCCATATAAAAACCCTAAAAATTGTAAAAGACTCAAAAACTTATAAAAATTCTATAAAATTCAAGAAAAATCCAAAAGTATTCATTAGTCCGTGTTTGTAGCATATTATTTCTATTTTATCATAAAATTGCTTCCCAGGATTAAGTAATTTTAAATTTTAGTTTAATCCTGGCTGTGCACTATTTGTGGTTTTAGTCACTATTAGATTTTTATAAAATTATAAAAACATTTGCAAAAACCCAAAAAATACCCAAAAAACTTTGAAAGTTTAAAAACCAAAAAAATATTTTAATTAGTTTTCTGAGCATTTTTTGTTATGATGAAAAATATAAATATATTTATTTGTGTGTTTTTTATTGCTTGATTTTTCCCCTTATCAAAATCATAAAAAATGCAAAATTAAAACCACCAAAATATATTTTGTTTCAGAAATTTGGCTACTTCGTATATTTCCGTGCTCCTTGTATTCGACGATGGTTGTTATACCGGGTAAAACTAATAGCGAGACCGCTTATATTTTGCTTTACTATTACATCTTCTTGAGTGGTTTTTATTCTTCTTGTTGAGTCTGCCTACTGATTGGGGTCGCAACAACCATTGATTTATCTTGATACTTAACCCTAATATTTAGGGTAGCTCATCAAATAGTGTCATTGCCGGGGATAAGTACAGATTATCGAAATACCAGCAAGGCCATCTTCACTATATTTTCATGCACATCGAGGGTTCTCCCATGCAAATTTGGTTGCTTTTACTCAAACTTTTCAGAAGCAAGATTTGCCAGCTCCCAGTTGCCCAAAGTTGAAGATTTTTCCTTAGTTGATGAAGTATAGATTCCTTGCCGGTGAGCCAGAGATGTACCAAGTCATTTTCTCAACGGATTTGAATGAAGAGCAAGAAGCTCGTTTGATGGAGGTTCTTGAAAGAAAATGCAAGGCGATTGGATGGAGCGTAGCGGAACTATAGGGGATAATTCCAGCCCTGTGCTCCCACCATATTTATCTCGAAGAGGACACTAAGCCCTCGCATGAGTTCCAACGACGGCTGAACCCGATCCTTCGAGATGTAGTTATGAAGGAGATATCAAAATGGTGGAGCGCCGATTTTATCCACCCCATCTCCGACTCCAAGTGGGTTAGTCCATTACATGTGGTGCCCAAGAAGACAGGCATCACTATAGTTGTGAGTAAGTCTGGAGACAAGATAGCTACCCGAGTACCCACTTCTTGGAGGGTATGTATGGACTACAAATGATTGAATCAGGCCACCAAGAAGGATCATTTCACGCTATCATTTATTGATCAGATTATCGAGAGGCTAGTTGGTAAGAGTCACTACTGCTTTCTTGACAGGTACTCCGGCTATAATCAAGTGACCATAGCACCCGAAGACCAGGACAAAACGACATCCACTTGTCCGTTTAGGACATATGATTTCAGATGGATGCCCTTTGGTCTTTGTAACGCCCCGACAACATTCCAAAGGTGCATACTGTCCATCGTTTCAGACATGGTGGGTGATTACTTGGAGGTTTTTATGGATGATTTCTCTATCTACGGTGATGGGTTTGATGCTTGCCTTGACTTCCTAGATCGTGTACTTCAGCGCTCTATCGAGGTCCATATTGTCTTATATTGGGTGAAGAGTCACTTCATGGTGACTCAGGGGATGGTGCTTAGCCATATCATCTCCAACAGGGGCATGGAGGTTGATCCGGCGAAGATGAATATCATCACGAAAATCAATCCACCGTCCAACCTGTGACAGTTGCGGTCTTTTCTGGGACATATCGGTTTCTTTTGACGATTTATTTAGGATTTCAGTTGTATTGCCCGACCGCTTACTGATATGCTAACGAAAGACATTGAGTTCATTGTAGATGATAAGTCTCTTGCATCATTCGACACTCTCTAAGGGTTAGTTGTTGAGGCCCCTATCCTTCAGCAACTTGATTGGTCTCTACCATTTGAGATCGAGACATATGCTTCTGATTTTGCAATAGGGGCTGTGAAAGGATAGATGAGGGATGGATAGCCATATGCCATTCACTACGCTAGACGTATTTTGGATTCCGCCCAACAGAACTATATTGTCACAGAGAAGGAGATGCTAGCCGTCGTTTTTGCTTTAGATAAGTTCAGATCTTATATTCTTGGATCCAAAGTGATGATTTTTACAGATCGCTCCACCATCAAGTACCTTATGGCAAAGAAGGATGCCAAAGCTAGACTGACCAGATAGATCCTTCTACTCTAGGAGTTTGACATTAAGATTAAGGATAAGCTCGGAGTCAAGAATGTGGTGGTGGATCACCTCTCCCGATTAGAGAATCTTGAGGAATCGAAGCAGATGGCACCTATTATAGAGTCCTTCTCAGACGAGGTGATCCTTGCTATCACCTCACTCCCATTGTACACCGACATTGTGAACTATATTGTCTCCTATAAAGTTCCACAAGGTTGGAACAGGTAGAGACTTGAGACTTTCCTTGCGAAGTCCAAGTCTTACCATTGGGAGGATCCCATCCTTTATTACGAGGGAGGGGATAGTGTCTGGCGTCAATGCATTCCTTACGGAGAGCACCATAGTGTGCTCACATACTGCCACAAGCTTGAGGCAGGAGGACAACATTCTAGGAGGAGGACAACACAGAAAGTGCTCCAATCTGACCTATGGTGGCCTACCCTCTTTAAGGATTCTGATGAATTCGTGAAGAGGTGTACTGACTTTCAGAGGATGGGCACTTGTGGACAACGTGATATGATGCCTATGCAGCCCAATCACTTCTATGAGGTTTTTGACGCATGCGCCATCGATTTCATGGGTCCATTCCCTAAGAGTAAGGGATTTGAGTACATTCTATTGGTTGTTGATTATGTGAGTCATTGGGTTGAGGCCATTGCCGCCCGAACCACAGATACTAGACTATTTGTAATTTTTTAAAGAAAAATATCATTTCACGGTTTGGGATGCCTAGAGTATTGATATCTGATGGGGGGTCTTACTTTATCAACGACAAGATAAAGGCCCTTGCTAACAAGTTTAACATAGACCATCGAATTGCCACTCCATATCACTTTCAGACCAATGGTCTTGCTGCAATATCGAACAGGGAGATCAAGACTATTCTACAGAAGGTCTTTCATCTAGACCGAAAGGATCAATCACAACTTTTGTACTTGGTCTAGTGGGCATATCAGACTTCCTCCAAGACACCTTTGTGTACGTCTGCCTTTTTGTCACGTTTATGGAAAGCCATGCCATTTACCTAAGGAAATCAAGCATACGTTACTATGGGCAGTCACTGAGTTATTATTGCATCCAACAAGTATAGGACACCAAAGGAAAGCAGAGTTGGTAGCTCTGGAGGAGCTTAGAGATACAATCTTTTCGAGTAGCCTACAGTATAAGGAGAGAGTGAAGATATGCCATGATTCTCACATCAGCCATAAGCAGTTTGAGCTGAACCAGCGAGTATGGTTATTCGATGCCAGGTTGAGATTATTTCCAAGGATGTTTCAAATCAAATGTAAGGGACCATACTTGGTCCGAAAGGTGCACGACAATGGTTGCATTGATATATCTGAGATGTCTCCGGATTCCACCTTTCGAGTTAACAGTCAACGCCTAAAATCTTATCTAGATCATGATCCCTTGATCGTTGATGTTACTCCTATTTTGTCTTTCATGAGATGTGGTCTTTGACACACATCATTTGCATCTCATGCCTGATTATCACTTCTCTCCCACAACTGTATAAGATCCGGTTGTCCATATCATTCATTCTTTTGTCTAACATCCCATTTTCATCTTCTGATTATGCTATACATAGGGTGTACTTTATCCTAAGTATAGGAGGGATGTCAGATTTTTGATTATTCTGTTGATTCTTTCTGCCTCTGTTTTATTGCCTATACTTACGGATATTTTCCCTAAGTATAGGCGAGCTAGACCCTCTACACTCTAATCCTCGGTCTTCCCTTTGCGTACAGAATCCTATACTTAGGATTACTTGATCCTAAGTATAGGTGGATCGTCGATTTCTAGTCATAGCATTCTTTTATTTTTCATTGCAGTATAATCTTCTTTTCACTTCCCAATACTAAGCACGAGTTATGTCTTCCTTTCATCGCTTTTTGATCATTCTGAGGGCATCGTTCGAGCAAAGTATAGGGGGGTGTCGTATAGTATATATATATGCTTCAGCCATTACTCGTACTTTGTGTGAGTGTGTTTATAAATAATATGGCTAAAAACGTTATACATAAAAATCACAACAATTTTAAATTTTTCTTGCATTCTTCCTTGCACATGTTTGTAAATAGTTGTTTATAAAAATTATTTTTGTAAAAATGTTTTGTATAGAAAATGTATGAAAAAAGAAAAATTTGCAAAAATCTTTTTGTAAATATTTTGGAGAAACTGGCATTTCTTCTTTGAATTCATATTGTTTTCATAAAAAATTGCATATTTTGAAAATTGCATCAAAAAGATTCTTGTACATATTTGTATATTCTTCTCAATCATAGTTGACATTAAATTAGTCCGGAATTAAATTAGAAAATGGAGCTTGGTTAAGACCTTAATCCACCTAACTTTCATAGGAACCTTATAGGATTTGGGGTTAAGACTTTTCAGGTCCATTGGTGACTTAATCCTTTGAGTCCACTAGGATATGTTCACATGTCATCTCGATAAGCCTACGTAGAAACTTAACAACACACGCATGACTCTTATAGAAAATGGCTTTACTTGGACCAACACCATACACATAGCTCCACACTGATGACGTGATAAGTTGGTAGAATTCTTTGGCTTGTAGTAGCATACGAGGGTAGTACTTCTAGGCGAAACTTCTCGTCTTCTTTTAGGGAGGGATGTGCATCTCAACTTGGTCTAGTAGCATTGAGGTCTAAATATAAGAGTTGTGAGTTGCAATAATGCTTCAAAAGACGGATAGTCTTCTCGTTCAAGAAGAAAAACTCCTTATCTATATGCTGCACACGGTAGATATGTTGTACATATTCACATAAAAAAGTGCAAAATAAAAAAAACCCCAAACAATGGACATGCCTGATTGAAAATAAAATGCCCATCGGAGTGTATATAGTCAAATAAAGCGAAGCTTATGTATTACACCTTCTCATCTCATGAAGCTTGCAGTGGGAGACTTAGCTACACTGGTTGAGTTCCCATGGATACATTACTACATTGGTCATGGTCCATTCTCTTCTTTCCCATCTTCTTGAGCCTGTTGAACTTGAACTTAGAAGGGAATACCCCGTTCTCGAGGGAAGAGCTGTTGGCCTAGGGAATTAGAGTTACCTTGTTAAGGGAGGCTGTGGCCTTGTCATTTCTTTGGTGGGGAGCTACATATCACTTTCACAGTATAAGGAAAGATGCATAGTCATTAGAGTTTACGTATGTAGACTTGTTATGATCTGGTTTATTAAGGAGTCTTAACCATAGAATGGTGGAACTTAGAGATTGTTGAGTCTTAAACCTATCTCCCAATAAGGTTCCGACAAACTAATATTCTAAAAATCTGACTAAGCTCCATACTACAATTTAATGAAAATAAGTTTAATAATCAACCTTCATTCTTTTTCTTTTCATTCTCTTGTTTTCACTACTTTTTCAAATAAGTGTTTGCTAAGGACTATCAAAGGTAAAGTATACGGGGCGATGAATCCATGATTCCCACTCTTTTTTTTATTTTATCTATTTTCTTAGCAGAACATCATGTAAACATCAGTAAATTGAATAACCTAGCAAATTGTGTGCTTGTGTTAATACTGCATAATTAGCATGTTTTTGTGCAAAATAAAAGAATAAAGGAAAAGAAAACGAATGAAGTATTTAGAATAAGTACAGAGTGATCCAAACCCCAAGAAAAGTTCAAACCTTGACCTGATCGCAAAATAAAATAAGTAGAGAGAGATATGGCTCACTATATATTGTAAATACTACCTATAGTTGCCTCCTTATTTTTTAAAAAATAAAATTGACTTTTTATTTTTACTCACTTTTTTATATTTCTAAAAATAATATAAAAATAAAAAAATAGAAAAATATAATAAAAATAAAACCATCCATTCATTGTATAAAATACAAGCATATATAACACATTCCATATTTATTATATATGTAAATAATTTGTAAAAAAATAATATTTTATTCTCTTAAAACTATTTTGTAAATAAGTAAAATATATGATAAGGATATTTCTGTAAAAATAATAAAATAAAAATATTTGTATATAACTATACCTTTATATACTACTATATATTATATATGGGTAAAATGTGTATGCCCCCTAGGGGGAGCTAACTTAGCTCCCCCCGCCCTTTTTTCACAAAATTTTTTTATTTTTTTGAAATCTAAAACCGTGTAAATTCAGTATTAAATCCCTATATTATGTCATTCAAATTTCATGCGAAACAGAGACTCGTACGACCTCCATCCAAACGGGGTCGATTTAAAAAATCCTGTTACCGTTAAAAAAATGACTGTCTGGATGGAGGTTGTAGGAGTCTCTGTTTCACACGAAATTTTTATGACATAATATAGGGATATAGTGATGAATATTCACGGAAAAAAATTTCAAAAAAAAATAAAATTTTTTGAAGAAAATAGGGCGGGGGGAGCTAAGTTAGCTCCCCCTAGGGGGCATCCCCATTTTCCTCATTATATATACACTAATTATTTTTTCGTATAAATAATTAAAAATCACAAAATATACTTTGAAAAAGAATAAACATTTTTTATTTGAAACTAATTTTATTTTATATTCAATTAATATTTTTATTTAATTTGTAAGTATTTTTGTAAATTCGAATTGTTTGATTGGTCTGGGCATTTCGTTGAGCTCTGGTCAACGCCTCCTTCTAGCAGGTCAGACCCAGATCCCTCTCACCGGACCTCCTTCTCCCCATTTCCTAGCCCGACTGCAGTCGCCTCTTGCCTCGATTTCTTGCTCGAGCCTCCTCTTAGGATTCGTGATCCTCGCGGATCCCTAGGAAGGTGCGTATCTTCCTAGGGCTGCATGCTCCCACTCTATCTTTACAAGCTCCTAGAGTTGGATATAAATCTCTGATTCGCCTTCTAGCGCCACATCTCATGCCTCGCCCCTTTCTTCAACCCTAGACACCCTAATCCAAGTGACAGCAACTTGGAGGCACCTTCATATTAGAGTATGGTGGCCTGAAGCCGCAGCTCAACCACGTGGCTGGAGAGCTCCACCGCGTTTAGCCTCCCCGCCAGACGTAACGTGGTTGAGGCCAAAACCCGACTTCCCACCTCCGCTTAACCTTGTTGAGTCCGACAATAGCCTCAGTTACCACCTCCATCCACGTACTTCTCGTTTCAATTCATCTTTGCATTTCGCCTCCGCCGATGTCCACTTGCTCTGACCAACTGGTCGGGGCACTGTTCCCTACATCTACCCATTTCGATTTCTATCACGTCTTGCCCCGTACCTCATTCCGCAACCTCATCATCCTTAGACGTTCCCGTTTGGGTAGGATTAAGGATGAGACTTCCCCCCTTCACTGTTATCGAAAGTTGAACACCACTCACCTACGATTCCCTTACTCTCGTATGCAATAAACCTTTGTCAGAGATACGCCTTCGAGCGACCTACCTTTTGCAGTTACTGGTTCGCGTAGACGTCGCCAATTGATACCCCTACTTCTCAGGCAGAGCAGCTCCAGGCGACCCACCATTGCAACGATCGTCCGTCCATTCTCTTTCCTATCGGAGCGGCCCACTTGACGCGTAGAGCTTCCTCGTGTGTACCAAGCCCTTCAGGTCTCTTAATGGTTCGAAGGATTCCCTCCATTGCTCGATCAGAAGTAGCCTAGAGGTTGTTCTTCTAGTAGCCTTCTCCACCGTCGGATGGGGCCAGCTCTGCCAAACACGATCCGAGTTGCCCGACACTCCAAGCTTTTCGGCCGTTAGATCATGATCTAATGTACCTGCCCTGCATGTCCGTGACATCCACATCAGCCGTCATATATGTCCTCAGCAGAAGATCAGAGCCATACCTCAACGTAGGTTCCAGCATATGCCATGTGCCCCAAGGGGTATATTTCCCATTCACCCTCATTTATTTCAGTATTTTGCTTTATTTCCGTAAACAAAATTTGTAGTTTTGGTATATTATAGTTTGGACCTTGTTGGACATGCGAGCCAACGACGAGCCATTATGCAATAAATGTTATTGCAAATATCATTCCCTAATCTGAAATAAAGAATAACTAATTTACATAATAGGTCCCTTAGTATGATTAGGGTTACGCACCATGTCCATCGTAATAATCATACAGTTGTTGATTCAATAATTGAATCATAGAGGCCGGTGCGTGGATGAATATCTAAAGAGTTAGATTGAGGACTCATAAAGCACCGTCAAATGATTATTAAGAGATGATCTCCAACCTGAGTAGGAGATGGTAATCCTTTCTCACATGGGCTGATATCTGACCGACCTCTTGATGCAGGTC
The DNA here is from genome assembly GCA_037367405.1 of Ottelia alismoides. Lineage (NCBI taxonomy): Eukaryota > Viridiplantae > Streptophyta > Magnoliopsida > Alismatales > Hydrocharitaceae > Ottelia > Ottelia alismoides. Next base: position 387,050 of record JAZKJV010004344.1, on the reverse strand, counting down.
CTCTGCGTTGGAATAGACATTCGGACGTGTTAGATTAGTTAGGTCAACGAGTTGACTTAACGAGATCGAGATAACCAACGTCCATATCGTTTGTTGTCACGATACATACACGCATCCTTTGACCGGAGACAGATGCGTTACTATATGTCTGAGTATGTACATTTGGCATACCAATAGGTTGATGACCTAACCAAGGTCTATACACCGGCGCGTTGGTGTGCATATAAGGGCATATGCGTAATACCATCTCTCAAAGGGATCATACAGGTTCACTACTAAACCGGAAGACATGAGCTCACTCACGAGATATTGGGAAGAATCAAATTCCGTGCACGGTCATCTCACTTTGGAAGCTTGACTGAATTTGTAAGGTTTGATATATATATACTTTTAGAAAGTATATGATCAAGACCTAGGTATGATATATGCTTTTGGAAAGGGTATGATCAATACCGACTCCCAATGATAAAATGAGAAACTTACTGATAAAACCCTGAAATAGACAGTATAAAGTTGATCTAATACTTCGGGTATATTATGAGTCTTCCAGTATGCAGGATGTACAGGTATTTGGAACACCTGAGGGTGATGTGATCGTAAACGATTGTATAACCATGATGCTTTCATTCCTAGGGAGTGATGAAATAGGTCTGGATTTTAGTGACTCCTCTCAGTAGAGAAGTAATATGATCTTGGTCCAAATGTTGGACATTGATCTGAATGTCATTCGGATGCAATGAGAAGATTAAATTTACGGTCTTGATTTAATCAAGCATCTATGGAAGGCCCGAGATCTAGATTTGAGATGTGATCTCAATATCCAAGTCACTATACGTGGAACAATACAATCGCCCCGTCCTTATCTCCAAGTACCTACAAAGAATACACATTATTCTTGAAAGAGTTCAAGAATGATTCCAAAGTTGAATTATATCCAAGCATCGAGAAAATTGATAATTAAATGTGATTTAATTATCATGGATAATATGAATTTGATTCATACAATAAGGAGAGATATGTAAGTAATTAAATGTGATTTAATTATCAAAAATATGAATAATGTGAATGTGATTCATATTATTTGGGCACATGAGAAAAGAAATCCAAGATCATTAAATGTGATTTAATTATCATGGATATGAATAATATGGATAACACTATCCATATTAATCATATATATTATAAATGTGATTTATAATTTATAAGAGAGAGCCATATTTTTTTATATTTATTGATTAATTGTTAATGTGAATGAGATTCACATTGAATGATTAATTAAAAATATAATTAAATTTAGTTATGGGTTGTGAATAAGATTCACATTTTCTCAATAGCTTGATTGATATTTTCCAAAAGATAATTTGGAATTGTTTTTTTGTGAAAATTATTTCGACAAGAGTTATAGGATATATCATGAGATAATGAGATCTCATGATACATAAATGAGATTGACCAAGTCCCTTCTAATAAGAGAGGACAGCTACAACTCCTCTAGAGGAGTATAGTAGTCGTCCCCCCTTTAGGAGAGGACCATGGTCTTCTCATTATCCTATCTCTAGTCAAAAGAGAATTAATTTAAGATTAATTATATTGATTTATTAATGATAATTAATTTGAATTAAATCAATTATTGTTGTGTTTTACCAACAATAATCCTAGCCGTTGAAAGGGACACAATCAATCTCATCTGTTGATTGTGTGTTGTCCATGGATTGGGATCCATGGACTCCCAAAATCCTATATAAGAAGAGGCATGCCTTGCTCTTTGACTTACACCAACTCAACATAGTCTCTCTGCTCTCTCTCTCTCATTCTCACATGCCCTCTTCTCCTTCTCTCTTGGGTGGCCGTCCACCCTCCTCCAGAAGGAAGAAGGCTCCATCGCCGGCTTGCGTTGCTTCGACGACTCTTGGCGCTCCATCTTCTTCGGTGCTACTCGCTCGTTAAGAAGAAACACAATCTCGTGCGACGAGATCAGGAGTTCCCTTGCTTGGACAACTACTTGGATTTCGAGATCACCGCGACTCATCCCCGCGCTCGCAAGCGTCTCCTCCGGAGGTCGGACTTGAGACAGGAGGCTTCCTCTCTTAAAATCTCGATCACAACCACGCTATAACATGTATTCCTATATCTATTATGTGGTTAGACAAAATGATTCATAAATGGTTTATGGATCATATGTTTTCGTCGTTTAAATTTTTTAAATTCCGCTGCACCGAGCAACTAGTATGACTAGTCGCTCTTGATCGTATACGATATGATCGTCAAGCTTCCCTGATGCGATTGAGGATTTTTCTTACATCCTTCAAGTAGTATCAGAGCCAGGTTGACAAAGGTTTTGGATTAGATCTATGAAGCTACGAAGATTTGGGCTCGTTTGGGTTCGTGAAGTTAGCATTTGAATTTTCGCACCCCTGTCTTGTGATAATTTTTCGGACCTATTTAGAATGTATAAACATGAATTTAATGCTTAGATAATGTTCCCCATTAAATAAAAAAATGTAGAATTTGAGTTTGCGTAATTCGGAATCCGTTTGCTCAAGATATGGTCATTTTATTAACCATATATCCACCGTTTCAGGGATGGCGATTAGAGACGTAATTATGATGTTAATTACGGTTTTAAAAATCCTGGAAATGCATGTCTATTACATTGTCGTTTGTAAATCAAGTTATCAATCTCTGGAAATTGATTTTTCTTAATTTGGATTTAAAATGAATGATATATGCTATTTTTAGTTAGTGAGGGTCACTGTTGGAAATTGCATGATTATCCAAAATCTTGTGATTGTCATTTAAGAAAATTGCGAAATTAATAGTTAATTTTCTAGAATAATTGTAGATAATATTTGGGAAATATTAGAACAATAATTATTCCCTTAAATGGCATGGCCTCAACCAGTAAATTAATTAGATTTTATCTAGATCGTAATTGGAGACACAATCAAGCTTCTTGCTTGAATAGGATTGGGAATTTGTCTAGCAAATTTCCTTATAAATAAAAATGTTTTGATTATTACTATATGGTGTAATTTCGGTTGAAGAACCGATGACCATCTCAAGTACATATTGATCTATTTGCTATTATCCTTACCTGAGGTGGATATGGTGTCTAGTCGGGGAGCATTGGGGTAGCGGGTCGCACCGGTTGCGTTCCATCCCGCTTCCATCGGTACTGGCCATGATAGCGGGTAGGGACTCGATAATGCTGAAGAAATCAAGATGTATTTTTCTAATTATTAAAATTCAAATTAATACATACTTTGAGATAATACCATATATGTATTCAAGTAAAACCAATCAAGTTTGTTGATTGAATTGGATAGATAATTGTTTTAATAAGATTGAATTAATTATATCTAATTAAAAATACTCTATTATGAATAAATGTGTATTTCTCTAGGAGGAATTAATCATAAATATTATGATTCATAATGAATAATTGAAATTTGAATATGAGGTGGAGGATCACATAAGTGACATCCATGGTCTCCCATCAAGGCGAAGGGTTCCATCGCCAGATATTGTATGGAGGAGACGCTTGTCCGAAGTGACAACTCCTGCATACAATCCATTCGGATCGATCTCTTTGCTTCTTGAAAGAGTAAGTCCGTATACGTAGTGACCCCAATATCGAGTCCTCACATTATTGGGGCGATATTGGATTGTGTATAGCGAGTATTAAGCCTGTTGATGGTTGGTTCAATTAACGACAGGTCAACATCACCTTAGGGGTGGTGGGCCCAGGTGTTAAAGATCGAATTTGGAGATGCAAGTTGGACTTGCAAGGAGGAATGTGTTCCTGCTTCTTTTATCGGAGTCACGAGTTCTCATATTATTGGGATGTGACAAACATAAGGAAGGAGATCCAAGATCTTGCTTGAGATATAATGGTAAGTATATCTCTTACATTGAAAGTGATTAAGGGAATGAACTTTCAGTGTTGACAAGGAAGCATAACTTTGATATTAAAATTCCTAAATCAAAGTAAAATATGTATATATATACAATTATGCAAATTTCTTATTTCAGATAACCCTTCATTAAACCTACTCAATGTTATACTCAATAATAACTAGTAAAATATCATGGATTGGACTCATGATCTAGATATTGTACTTGCAGTTGGACACATATTGTATGTGGTTGCAATGTGCAAGTTTCCTCATAATAATCAGGAGTTACAAGTAAATAGACAATAGATCTACAACCCTAGGGTTTGTATGTCTCCTTAGTCTTGATCTCATCGAATGTACTTTGGAAGTGACATGTTGATAATGATCTCAATTGTCAAATTAATCTTTATAAAAATCTAGGAAGATATTCTTGCATACATATGTGCCCTCGACATTTTAATCATGAATGACATGGTTCACTGCATCATGCAGAATGGTAGCTCTATAAGAGATGATGTATTTAATTGTTTGAATACCTACCAGAAGCAATGTTTTAAGAGTCTAGATGGAGGTAGACATGATGAGTGTCATCATTATACTGTCTATACTCTAGTCATTCATGAAGCTTCATAATATTCATATTGTATGAATTTAATGAAGCACGTATAAGTGTTGAAATGCTCTTACATTGAATTCTTGTGAATAATAAGAGATCCTTAGTCTTAAGCAATGGTTGTTTATGGATGAAGAGAGCACAATGGAAGCATGGGTCGGGCCCATGTGGGATGGAAAGTAAAAAAGAGTTGACTTTATTTCTATGACTTCCATATGACATCCAAAGAGTTGGATGAATGCCTAACTGCAATAAATTGATGTGTTGATAGTATGACTATCAAGTCTGTCTAGAATCCTTAGAGAAGGACTCAGATAGTGCATTATAATAATCTATATCTACATTTGATCATTAAAATTGACTGGATTATTTGATAAGATAAAGTCTAATAATTGTATCTCAATCTTCTAACAACACTTGCAATGTGTTGCACATGTTTTAGAAGACTGGAGAATTTGATCTTCAGGTTTAATAGTCATCTATATGGATTTTGATGCAATTGTTGCCACAGTCTCTATTGTATAGATCGACTTCATATTTTCAGTGGGAGAGAACTTTGTCTTCGAGAATGTCTCTATGACCTAGATACTAGAATACACTCATAGTTTATTTCTAAATATTAGGAATAAACATGAATTTTGGAATAAACTTATCATAAAGAGTTATGATGGATATATTTCATATAGTAATCTGACATCTAGTGGACTCTACTAAATTAGAAATTTCATGAATGATTCATTATGATTTTTAATACTGAAAGTCAAACCTTATAAGATCAGTAGGAGGATAAAGATCATTTGACAATGATTTAGAATCAAGATTTGGACATATGCTTGTTGATTTGATCAATAAAAAAGTACGAGATGAAACTTTAGAATGTGTAAAATTTCAAATCTTACATACTTATGAATATTGTATTCAAAGTAAAATATCCAATACACCATTTTTTTGAGAAAGGTGTAAGATATCAAGGTATTCAGGATCTCATACATATTGATGTATGTGAATCATCTATATCATAGTAAACATTATGGATATGTGATATCTATTGATGAGTATGTATGATATGAGATTTCTACTCTTCACCAAAGAAAACTTTGAAATGTTGAAAGATTTCATAATTTTGGTTTGGAACCAAAGTCTGAAGGAAGGTGGAAATGAATTTGATTTAATCTAGGTAATCAATACCTATTAGATGAATTCATGGTATACCTTATGGAGAAAGGAATGCCAGTCCTATCTCACTCCTCCTAGTAAACCTAAACTCAATAGAGTTATAGGGAGATACAATTGGATCATGTGTGACATAATTTGATAAATGATGAATTTTAGCATAATTATACCTTAGATTCGAGGTATATATGTGTAGTAGAGACTACAATATATATATCCTTAATAAGGTTCCATGCATGTAAGCTGGAATTGAGCACTAAAGAGTGCTACTTCAATAGGAAAATAAAGGATGGTATTAGATACCTACTTTATGACCTCGAGATTCTTAAAAGATCTCATCTCTGAGAATGTGGTTCTTAGAGATTGAGACCCTCGAGAATCAAGATGAAAAATAAGTAAGGGAACTGATTGAATCTTGAGATGATAATGAGGGTCCTGAAATCGGAAACTAAAAGGATAATTAAAGATGAAACATTAATACCTCTTCAAATGAGTTTGAGGATGTATTCCATGAGTCGGTTAAGTCTTGCAATGATCGGACATCATGTGATGAAGCTCCTGAGGATCATGACATGGAAAGATGGATGTTAGCAATAAAAGTCTAAGGTAGACTTCATATACAAGTGTTTCATATGGACCCTCGAGGGTACACTGACATGGGTAAGACCCATAAAGGTGTAAATGGATCTTCAATAGAAAGAGGAAAGCAGATCAGAAGGTAGAGACCTTCAAAGAACGGTTCGTAGCCATGAGCTGCATACAGAAGAGAAGACATCGCTTGCGATGAGACTTACTCTTCAGTGACCATGCTTGAACCCATCACAATATTGATGACTATAGCTACACAACTTGACTATGACATCTTCATGATGTAAGTCAAGAATGCATTCCTCCATGAATACCTCTTTGAGGATATTCACATGAAGTAGCTCCAGGGCTTCATGGTTGAGGAAAGCAAGGTGTGCAAGCTAAAGAAACTCCATCTATGGACTCAAATAAGCTTCTTGTAGTTGGAACATTGTATCTGATGAATTCATAAATGCTATGATTTCAAATAAAACTTGATAAACCATGTTAAGCTTAGTGGGAGTACCAATGTGTTCATCATCTAAATGTAGATAATATCCTAATCATTTGGAATGGTATAAGGATTATAATAAGTGTTTTATATACTGGCTATTCCATATCTTGAAATATACTTTCAAGGATACCTCTTAGATATTAGTTCTGAAGTTGTTAAGAATCAAAGAGAAGAGGGTATTGGGACTGTCACATTTGTAGTACACCTTGGACAATTTCATTATTGGAAATTCCAAGAAAGGCTTACATCCCTTAAGATATGGTACTGACCTATCTAAAGGGATGGCACCTCAAAGAGTTGAGGAAGTGGATGCTAGAACTGCTTGCACTTGTGCATCGGTTACAAGAAGCTAAGTATATGCTAGATGTCTACAAAAGCCAGATATCTGCCAGACAGTGGGAGTAGTAAAGTGTTGCTAATCCTACTATGGAGAGAAAACACTTGAGTACAGTAATAACAAAATATTCATAAATGACACGACTTTCGAGATAGTGATCTTTAAGTCTCATCTTAGAGAAATTAAGACCTTGTATATAGTGATCTATAAGGGTCTTAAATGTAGATGCCTTAGGAGATAGAGATCTCCAGGAATAAAGGTATTCTAATAAGGATTATGGAAATACTGGTTATAATAGTTATTGAGAAATAGTATCAAGGATACTATAACTGCTTTGACTAGGATGAGTATTGGTTGCATAAGATGCAACGTTCGCATTAGATGCGAGCACTGTTACTGGGGATATGCAAGTGTCGTAAAAGGACTTGTCATAGTCTCGCAGGAACATAGTGATTGATCATCTTATCTAGCTATTTTCTAAATAGCCTATGATTGCCACATGAGTATGGGATTAAATGATTAGCCCATTAATGGCTCTTTGGGCTAGTGGGAGATTGTTGGACATGCTAGCCCACAACGAGCCATTATGCAATAAATGTTATTGCAAATATCATTCCCTGATCTGAAATGAAGAATAACTAATTTGCATAATAGGTCCCTTAGTACAATTAGGGTTATGTACCATGGCCATCTTAATAATCATAGAGCTGTTGATTCAATCATTGAATCATAGAGGCTGGTGCTTGGATGGATATCTAAATAGTTATATTGAGAACTCATCAAGCATCGTCAAATGATTATTAAGAAATGATCTCTAGCCTGAGTAGGATATGGCAATTCTTTCTCACATAGGCTGATATCTGATCGACCTCTTGATGCAGGTCCTTTGCATAGGAAAAGAGATTCGGAGGTGTTAGATTAGTTAGGTCAATGAGTTTAATTAACGAGATCGAGATAACCAAAGTCCTATATCATATGCTGTCATGATACAGCCACGCATCCTCTGACCAGAGACAAATGTGTTACTATATGTCTGAGTATGTACATTTGGCAGACCAATAGGTTGATGACCTAACCAAGGTCTATACACCAGCGCACTGGTGTGCATGTAAGGGCATATGAGTAATACGTTCTCTCAAAGGGATCATACAGGTTCACTATTGGACCGGAAGACGTGAGCTCACGCATGAGATATTGGGAAGAATCAAATTCCGTGCACGATCGTCTCGCTTTGGAAGCTTGACTGAATTTGTAAGGTTTGATATATATACTTTTGGAAAGCATATGATTAAGACCTAGGTATGATATATGCTTTTGGAAAGTGTATGATCGATACAAACTCCAAATGATCAAATGAGAAACTTATTGATAAAACCCTGGGGTAGATAGTATAAAGTTGATCTAATACTTAGGGTTTATTATTAGTCTTCCAGTATGTAGGATGTACGAGTATTGGGACTACCTGATGGTGATGTGATCATAAACGATTGTATAATCATGACGCTTCCATTCCTAGGGAGTGATGAAACGGGTCTGGATTTTAGGGACTCCACTCGATAGAGAAGTAATCTGATCTTAGTCCAAATGTTGGACATTGATCTGAATGTGATTCAGATGCAATGAGAAGTTTAAATTTGTGGTCTTGATTTAATAAAGCATCTATGGGAGCCCCGAGATCCGGATTTGAGATGTGATGTCAATATCCAAGTCACTATATGTGGAACAATACAATCACCCTGTCCTTATCTCCAAGTACCTACGGTTATACCCATTATTCTCGAAAGAGTTCAAGAATGATTTCAAATTTGAATTATATCAAAGCATCGAGAAAATTGATAATTAAATGTGATTTAATTATCATGGATAATATGAATTTGATTCATATTATAAGGAGAGATATGTAAGATAATTAAATGTCATTTAATTATCAAAGATATGAATAATGTGTTAGACATGTGAGCCCTGAGCGAACCATTCTTACAATAAATGTTATTGTAATATTTAAGTTTATCAATAAAAGTTATTGATGTTTCACTCCCTTTCTGAAATTATATGAATGAATGCACTATAAGGTCCCTCTGTACAATTAGGGTTATGTACCGTGGCCAGCTTGATGATAATACAGCTGTTGATTCATTATATGAATCATAGAGGCTGGTGTTTGGATGAATATCTAAAGAGTTAGATAGAGGACTCATCAAGCACTGTCAAATGATTGTCAAGTGGAGATCTCCAGCCTGAGTAGGAGATGGCAATCCTTTCTCACATAGGATGATATCTGACCGACCTCTTGATGCAGGTCCTCTGCATGGGAATTGTGATTCGGAGGTGTCAGATTAGTTAGGTCAATGGGTTGACCTGACGAGATCGAGATAACTTAAGTCCTATGTTGAATGCTGTCACAGCATAGGCATGCATCCTCTGACCAGAGACAGATGTATTGCTATATATCTAAGTATGTACATTTGGCAGACCAATAGGTTGATGACCTAACCAAGGTCTATACACCGGCGAGCTGGTGTGCATATAAGGGTATATGAGCAATATGATCTCTCAAAGGGATCATACAGGTTCACTTGTGAACCGAAAGACATGAGCTCACTCATGAGGTATTGGGACCGATCAAATTCCATGCATGGTCGTCGTGCTTTGGAAGCATGACATGAATTTGAAGGTATGATATATGCTTTGGGAAACCATATGATCGATACCAAATCCCAATGACCAAGATTGAGAAACTTAATGATTAAACCCTGAAGAAGACAGTATAAAATGATCTTGATCTTCGGGTTGATCATGGGTCTTCCAGTATGCAGGATGTACAAGTATTGGGAATACCTGAAGGGTGATGTGATCATAAACGTTTGTATATCCATGACGCTTCCATTCCGAGGGAGTGATGAAACAGGTCTGGATTTTAGTGACTCCTTCCAGTAGAGAAGCAATCTGATATTAGTCCAAGTGTTGGACATTGGTCTGAATGAGATTCGGATTCAACGAAGATTAGATTTGCGGTCTTGTTTTAATCAAGCATCTATGGGAGGTTCGTTCGATCTGGATTTGAGATAATATCTCAATATCCAAGTCACTATACATGGAATAATACAATCGCCCTGTCCTTATCTCCAAGTATCTGCGGAGAAAGCACATTGTTCTTGAAAGGATTCAAGAATAATTCTTTTGATGAAATATCCAAGAAAGGACTTGATGATTAAATGAGATTTAATTATCAAGCTTAAATATGAATATGATTCATATTATGACAATGAATATCTAAGATAATTAAATTGGATTTAATTATCAAGGATTAAGAGAATGTGGATAACACTACCCATGATATATGTATGTTATAAATGTGATTTATAATATACATATATAAGAGAGAGAATTTATGTAAATAGCATTTGTTAATTAATAATGTGGATTGGATTCACATTCATTAATTAATTGGAAATGCAATTTACTAATTAGTTTGGGTTGTGAATATGATTCACATAATATTCAATGGCATGATTGAAATATTCACAAATTAATTTGGAATTAATTTGGTGAATATTTTTGTGATTAATTAAGAAATAATAAGATAAATAAAAGGGAGCCAAATAACCACCATGCATGGGTGGCGTCACCCATGATTGTTCATGGGTGACGCCCCCTATTTTTGAGGATGGTTGGTTGACTCCAATTTTATTTATCACATTATCTCTTAATTAGTTAATGTTAAATTAAATTATGTTGATAATGTTGCAACATTTTTTGATTTAAATTAATGCTGTTGGTTTTAACCAACAACAATCATAGCCATTGATTTAGCATGGACCAAGCATAGCCCTTGGATCCATGTGTCCCATGGATTGAGATCCATTGGATCCTAAACTAGTATAAAAGGAGGGCTAGGGTAGCCTTTCCAAGTTACAATATTCTTGAGTTGAAGAACTCTACTCTCTCTCTCTCTCATTCTCGTGGGGTCTCCCTAATATTCAAGTGGCCGCCCACTTTGTGTATTAGGAAGTAGATCATTTTTGCTACGCCTCGACGCTTGGATCTTCGTCAAAGGATTGCGGGAAGGACGCGACTCATCATCATGCCCGCAAGCGCATTCTCTGTGGGTCGGACTTAAGATAGGAGGATCTCTACTTTGGGATCTCTCGATCACAACCACGCTTCAAGAGGTATTCCTTGTACTTTGTGGTTTGATGAAACGATCCTAGAAGTGTTCTCGTGATCATGTGGTTTCATCTTTAAAGTTAAAATTTTAATTTCCGCTGCGTCTAGCATCTAGTACGACTAGTTGCTCCGATTGCATACAATGCGATCGACACGCTTCCGTGATGCGCTTAAGGATTCACAATATCCTTCAAGTGGTATCAGATCCATAGGTCGAATAAGGTTTTGGATATGATCCATACTCCTTAGGCGATTTGGTTCTTGAAAGGGTTGCGAAATTTTTACTGCATTTCAATTTTCGCACCTCTGTCTAATTGAATTTTTCTGCACTGTTTAAAACGTTTAAACACTAAATTTTCAATTGCTTTTTGTTACCCATTAAACAAGGAAACCATAGAACTTGAGTTTACTAAATTTGGACTTTATTTGCTCAAGATATGGCTTTTTGAATATGACTATATTCACTGTTGCGGGAACTGTGGATTTGAACGTAATTGATCAGATAATTACGGTTTTAATCCGCCTTGAAATGCGCGAATTATCACTTGGATTATTTAATAAATCAATTAGGCAATCTTTGGAAACTGAGTTTGCATTTTTTGGATTTAAATTGATCAAGATAAGTTAATTTTAGTGATTGGGGGTCACTGCTGGAAATTAACAATTTTGATCTTGAACCTTGTGATATGTCATTCAATTATCATGATGAAAATTAATTGTTAATTTTCTGGAATAATTAGTGATAAATATTTGTGAAATATTTAAAGAAATAATTATTTCATTGAATGACACTTTCCTAAACCACAATGATCAGATATTAGATCTTGATCATTGTTTCATCAACAAACATTGCTTTCATGAAAACTATAGTTTATCCTACAATAGTTGTAGGACAACTTTTACATGAAAAACCCTTTTGCTGGAATAGGATTGGGGATTTGTCTAGCAAATCTCCTTATAATAAAAAATGTTTTGATTTATATTATATGGTATAATTTCGGTTGAAAAACCGATGAACATCTCAAAGTACATGATGGTCTATCTGGTATTATCCTTTCCCGAGGCGGATGTGGTGCCTAGTCGGAGAGCATTGGGGTCGCGGGTTGCAACGTATGTGGTCCGTCCCACTCTCGTCGGTACTGGCCATGACAGCGGGTAGGGACTGTATAATACCAGAGACAGACAATATGTATTTTTCTAATTATTAAAATTCGAATAATACGTATTTTGAGAATATACCTACTATTCAAGTAAAAGACATGTTTGTTGATGATTTGATTAATGATCAATTTAATATGATTAAATTAATCGTATCCAATAAACACTCTATTTTGAATAGATGTGTATTTCCCTTGGAAGGATTAATTATGTGAATGTGATTCACGATAATTAATTATAAAATTTGAATATGAGGTGGAGGATCACATAAGTGACATCCATGGTCTCCCATCAAGGCAAAGGATTTCGTCGCCAGTTGTTGTGTATAGGAGACGCCTGTCCGAAGTGACAGATCCTGTGCATGATTTAATTGGATCGGGTTCTTTGCTTCTCGAAAGAGTAAGGCCGTATACGTAGTGACCCCAATATCGGGTCCTCATATTATTGGGGCGATATTGGATTGCGTATAGCGAGTATTAAGCCTGTTGACAGTTGGTTCAATTAACAACGGGTCAACATCATCTTAGGGGTGGTGGGCCCGGGTGTTAAAGACCGAATTGGGAAATGCAAGTTGGACTTGCAAGGCGGAATGTGTTCCCGCTTCTCTTATTCGAGTCACAGGTTCTCATATTATTGGGATGTGATAATGATAGAGAGGAGATCCCAGATCTTGCTTGAGATATAGCGGTAAGTATATCTCTTACTTTGAAAGAAAACTAAGGGAATAATCTTTCAAAGTCGACATGACAGGACAAATTTGATTTAAAATGCCTTAATCAAATTATTCTTAAAATGAATATATAAGTATTCTAATATAGTACATTCTTAATTTCAGAAAATGAAGTCCATGAACCCACTTAGCAGGCTTCTAGAGGTCAACCAGTTGACCGGACCAAACTATTCGGATTGGATCCGAAATTTGGATCTTGTTCTCTCTGCAGAGCGTATCTCCTACGTGCTTAGCAAGGACAAGATAGCAAACCCTATGACTGATGAAGATAAATCATATAATGATAAATATGATGAAGACCATAATCTGGCAAGGTGTTACATCCTTGGGTCATTATCCAATGTGCTTCAGATGCAACATGTGGAAATGAACAATTGCCAAGAGATTATGCTGAATCTGAAAGAAATGTTCGGTGACATAAACCGCACACAACGTTATAATGTGATGAAAGAGCTTATTCACTGCAAGATGCAGGAAGGGACCTCTGTCAGAGAACATGTACTCAAAATGTTTGGGTACCTCTCTGAGCTGGAAACCCTGGGAGCCTACTTGGATTCTGAAATGCAAGCTGATTTCATTCTCCTGTCGCTCCCTAAGTCTTTCAACAACTTTGTTGTGTCTTACCACATGAACAATGGTGACTTCACAAACGCTGGGCTGTTAGCTGCATTGAGGTCTGCAGAAGACGTCATGAAAAAGGACGACCCCTCTGCTAGTGCAATGGTTGCACAGGTGAGAGGAAAGCGCGGGCGGAAGCAAGGTTCTCAGAAGGGCCCAGCCTCGAAGAGAAAGAAGAAGAATCAAGGAGTTGGTTCATCTTCTAGTGCTTCCACACTGATGACATCGAAAAAGACTGATGTCTGTCACCACTGCAAGAAGCCGGGGCACTGGCGGCGTAACTGCCCAGATTACCTGAAGTCCACTGACAAAGGTAAAGCCCCAGCAGGTATGAAATCTACTTTCATCATTGAAACTAGCTTTCGCGTTGGACGAGAAGGAAGTTGGGTTATAGATTCTGGTGCTTCTGTTCACGTATGAAATTCGTTGCATTTGTTTCAGGAAACTAGGAATCTGGAGCATGGGGAGTTAGTTATCCAGATGGGATCTGATGCAAGTGTTGCAGCAGTCGCCATCGGGACATGCAGACTGTCGTTATCTAGTGGTCGAGTCCTAGTACTTAAAGAGTGTCTTTATGTACCTGAGGTCAGGAGGAATCTGATATCTGTGTCTAAGCTTGTTAGATATGGGTACTCCTTTCTGTTCTGTAATAAATTAGTCATTAATCAATATGATAAATTTGTTGCGGAAGGTGTTCTGACTTCTGGTGGACTCTATGAATTGTGCATTAATGAATGTATCATAAATGTCACTACCACTGATAATAAAAACCCCAAGAGATCTAGGGAGAATGGAAATCATTCGAATATGATTTGGCATCAAAGGCTCTGTCATTTATCTGTTGATAGGATCAATAGATTGATAAAGGATGTACCTTTAGATTTTCTACAGGTTCAAACTTTACCTACCTGTGAACATTGTATTTGAGGTAAAATGACCAAGATGCCTTTCCGTAACAAGGTTACGAGATGCGAGGGTATTCTCGACCTAATACATACTGATGTATGTGGTCCCTTCAATACCGCGACTAGAAATGGATATCGATATTATTTGACATTTATCGATGACCATTCACGATACGGTTTTATCTTCCTGCTACGTCATAAATCTGAAACCTTTGAAAAGTTCAAAGAGTTTAAGGCTTTGGTTGAGAACCAAGCCGACAGGAAGATTAAACGGATTCGATCTGACCGAGGTGGTGAGTACCTCTCAGACGAATTCAAGGAATACCTTAAAGAGAGTGGAATTGTCTCCAATCTCACTCCTCCTGGAACTCCCCAACTTAATGGTGTTGCTGAAAGACGCAACCGGACCATCATGGACATGGTCCGTTCAATGATGAGTAAAGCACATTTACCTCTTAGTTTCTGGGGATATGCAGTAGAGACTGCAATATATATCCTAAACAAGATTCCTAGCAAGTCTATACCAAAGACTCCTCACGAGCTCTGGTATGGAACCAAACCTAGTGTCAATCACTTGATGGTTTAGGGATGCTTGGTTCATGCGAAGAACGTGGACGCAAGTAAGCTAGAATCTCGCACTCGTGAGTGCTACTTCATTGGGTATGTTAAAGATAGTATTGGATACCAGCTTTATGACCCTGAGACCCAAAAGGTTTTTGTCTCTAGGGATGTGAAATTTCTGGAGGATGATTTCCTTAAAGGTCAAGACAAGAATGAAGTAGAGAAACTCACTGAATCCCCTGAGGATTCTGAGATTCCTGAACCAGAAACTGAAGAAATAAATGAAGATGAAACACCCATACCTCTTCGAAGGAGTTCGAGGGTGGTTGCACCACCTGAAAGGTATGGATTCCATGTGTCAGGTGAGACTGACAATGATCCTTCTTCATATGATGAAGCACTTGCGGATCATGACATGGATAGATGGATGCTAGCGATGAAGTCAGAGATTGACTCCATGCATAAGAATGGTGTATGGACCCTAGAGGATCCACCTAGAGGGGTAAAACCCATTGGGTGTAAATGGATCTTCAAGAGAAAGAGGGGACCTGATGGGAAAATAGAGACTTTCAAGGCACGGCTCGTGGCCAAGGGCTGTACACAGAGAGAAGGCATCGACTACGATGAGACATTCTCTCCTGTGGCCATGCTTAAGTCCATCAGGACATTGCTAGCAATAGCTGCATATCTTGACTACGACATCTGGCAGATGGACGTCAAGACGGCTTTCCTCAATGGATACCTCGAGGAGGATATCTATATGGAGCAGCCCCAGGGCTTCATAGCTGAGGACGGTAAAGTATGCAAGCTGAAGAAATCCATCTATGGGCTCAAACAAGCTTCTCGTAGCTGGAACATCAGATTTGACGAAACCATAAAGAGTTATGATTTTGTGCAAAACCCTGATGAACCTTGTGTGTACAAGAAGCTTAGTGGGAGCGCCATTGTTTTCATCGTGCTTTACGTAGATGATATCCTTATCATTGGAAATGATACAGGAATGATGACCAGTGTGAAGATTTAGCTATCCCATACCTTCGAGATGAAAGATCTTGGAGAAGCCTCTTACATCTTTGGCCTGAAGTTGTTTAGAAACTGAGAAAAGAGAATATTGGGATTATCACAACATGGATACATCAAGAAGATTCTTGAACGATTCCGTATGGATAGTTCGAAGAAAGGATTCCTCCCCTTAGTACATGGTATCCATCTGTCCAAAGGGATGGCTCCTCAAAGTGTTGAGGAAAGGAAGGCCATGGCTGGATGCCCCTATGCATCAGCCGTAGGAAGCTTGATGTTTGCCATGATGTGTACTAGGCCAGACATCTGCCATGCAGTGGGAGTGGTAAGTCGTTACCAATCCTGCTATGGAGAAAAACACTGGAATACAATAAAGAACATATTCAAATATCTAAGACGGACGAAAGATTACATTTTGGTCTATGGGGATGGTGATCTCCAAGTCTTGGGATATACAGATTCAGAATTCCAGTCAGATATTGATGATCGAAAGTCGACATCAGGGTTTGTATTCCTGTTGAACGGTGGTGCTATGAGCTGGAGAAGCAAGAAGCAGGACACTATGGAGGATTCAACAACAGAAGCTGAATACATTACCGCATCGGATGTTGCAAAGGAGGCGGTGTGGTTGCGCATGTTCATCTTGGAGCTTGGCGTAGTTTCCTCTGATACTCCCGTCCCGTTACTCTGCGATAATACTGGAGCCATTGCCCAAGCAAAGGAACCCAGGTGCCATCAGAAGAGCAAGCACGTGGAAAGGAAATACCACATCATTCAGGAGATTCAAAAGCGTGGTGATATCATCATCACCAAGGTGGCCTCTGCCGACAACATTGCTGATCCTCTTACCAAACCTCTGACACAGAAGGTTTTTGACCAGCATGTAATGAGTATGGGTTTACGGATTGTACCTGAATGGTTCTGAGGGCTAGTGGGAGATTGTTAGACATGTGAGCCCTGAGCGAACCATTCTTACAATAAATGTTATTGTAATATTTAAGTTTATCAATAAAAGTTATTGATGTTTCACTCCCTTTCTGAAATTATATGAATAAATGCACTATAAGGTCCCTCTGTACAATTAGGGTTATGTACCGTGGCCAGCTTGATGATCATACATCTGTTGATTCATTAAATGAATCATAGAGGCTGGTGTTTGGATAGATATCTAAAGAGTTAGATAGAGGACTCATCAAGCACCGTCAAATGATTGTCAAGTGGAGATCTCCAGCCTGAGTAGGAGATGGCAATCCTTTCTCACATAGGCTGATATCTGACCGACCCCTTGATGCAGGTCCTCTGCATGGGAATTGTGATTCGGAGGTGTCAGATTAGTTAGGTCAATGGGTTGACCTGACGAGATCGAGATAACTTAAGTCCTATGTTGAATGCTGTCACAGCATAGGCATGCATCCTCTGACCGGAGACAGATGTATTGCTATATATCTAAGTATGTACATTTGGCAGACCAATAGGTTGATGACCTAACCAAGGTCTATACACCGGCGAGCTGGTGTGCATATAAGGGTATATGAGCAATTGATCTCTCAAATGGATCATACAAGATCACTTGTGAACCGGAAGACATGAGCTCACTCATGAGGTATTGGGACCGATCAAATTCCATGCATGGTCGTCGTGCTTTGGAAGCATGACATGAATTTGAGGTATGATATATGCTTTGGGAAAGCATATGATCGATACCAAATCCCAATGACCAAGATTGAGAAACTTAATGATTAAACCCTGAAGAAGACAGTATAAAATGATCTTGATCTTCGGGTTGATCATGGGTCTTCCAGTATGCAGGATGTACAGGTATTGGGAATACCTGAAGGGTGATGTGATCATAAACGATTGTATATCCATGACGCTTCCATTCCGAGGGAGTGATGAAACAGGTCTGGATTTTAGTGACTCCTTCCAGTAGAGAAGAAATCTGATCTTAGTCCAAGTGTTGGACATTGGTCTGAATGAGATTCAGATTCAATGAAGATTAGATTTGCTGTCTTGATTTAATCAAGCATCTATGGGAGGTTCGTTCGATCTGGATTTGAGATAATATCTCAATATCCAAGTCACTATACATGGAATAATACAATCGCCCAGTCCTTATCTCCAAGTATCTGCGGAGAAAGCACATTGTTCTTGAAAGGGTTCAAGAATAATTCTTTTGATGAAATATCCAAGCAAGGACTTGATGATTAAATGAGATTTAATTATCAAGCTTAAATATGAATATGATTCATATTATGAAAATGATTATCTAAGATAATTAAATTGGATTTAATTATCAAGGATTAAGAGAATGTGGATAACACTATCCATGATATATGTATGTTATAAATGTGATTTATAATATACATATATAAGAGAGAGAATTTATGTAAATAGCATTTGTTAATTAATAATGTGGATTGGATTCACATTCATTAATTAATTGGAAATGCAATTTACTAATTAGTTTGGGTTGTGAATATGATTCACATAATATTCAATGGCATGATTGAAATATTCACAAATTAATTTGGAATTAATTTGGTGAATATTTTTGTGATTAATTAAGAAATAATAAGATAAATAAAAGGGAGCCAAATAACCACCATGCATGGGTGGCGTCACCCATGAATTGTTCATGGGTGATGCCCCCTATTTTTGAGGATGGTTGGTTGACTCCAATTTTATTTATCACATTATCTCTTAATTAGTTAATGATAAATTAAATTATGTTGATAATGTTGCAACATTTTTTAATTTAAATTAATGTTGTCGGTTTTAACCAACAACAATCATAGCCATTGATTTAGCATGGACCAAGCATAGCCCTTGGATCCATGTGTCCCATGGATTGAGATCCATTGGATCCTAAACTAGTATAAAAGGAGGGCTAGGGTAGCCTCTCCAAGTTACAACATTCTTGAGTTGAAGAACTCTACTCTCTCTCTCTCATTCTCGTGGGGTCTCCCTAATATTCAAGTGGCCGTCCACTTTGTGTATTAGGAAGGAGATCATTTTTGCTACGCCTCGACGCTTGGATCTTCGTCAAAGGATTGCGGGAAGGACGCGACTCATCATCGTGCCCGCAAGCGCATTCTTCGTGGGTTGGACTTAAGATAGGAGGATCTCTACTTTGGGATCTCGCGATCACAACCACGCTTCAAGAGGTATTCCTTGTACTTTGTAATTTGATGAAACGATCCGAGAAGTGTTCTCGTGATCATGTGGTTTCATCTTTAAAGTTAAAATTTTAATTTCCGCTGCATCTAGCATCTAGTACGACTAGTTGCTCCGATTGCGTACGATGCGATCGACACTCTTCCGTGATGCACTTAAGGATTCACAATATCCTTCATAATGTGAATGTGGTTCATATTATTTGGGCACATGAGAAAAGAGATCCAAGATGATTAAATGTGATTTAATGATCATGGATATGAATAATATGGATAGCACTATCCATATTAATCATATATATTATAAATGTGATTTATAATATATAATAGAGAGCCATATTGTGTTTTATATTTGTTGATTAATTATTAATGTGAATGTGATTCACATTGAATGATTAATTGAAAATATAATTACATTTAGTTTTGGGTTGTGAATAAGATTCACATTTTTTCAATGGCTTGATTGATATTTTCCAAAAGATAATTTAGAATTGTTTTTTGCGAAATTATTTCGACAAAAGTTATAGGAGATATCATGAGATAATGAAATCTCATGATATATCAATGAGATTGACCAAGTCCCATCTAATAAGAGAGGACAGCTACAACTCCTCTTGAGGAGTAGAGTAGCCGTCCCTCCTTTTTAGGAGAGGACCATGGTCTTCTCATTATCCTATCTCTTGTCAAAAGCGTTTTAATTTGAGATTAATTATATTGATTTATCCATGATAATTACTTTGAATTAAATCACTTATTGTTGTGTTTTACCAACAACAATCCTAGACGTTGAAAGGGACACAATCAATCTCATCCGTTGATTGTGTGTTGTCCGTGGATTGGGATCTATGGACACTCAAAACCCTATATAAGAAGAGGCATGGCTTTCTCTTTGACTTATACCGACTCGATATAGTCTCTCTACTCTCTCTCTCTCTCTCTCTTATTCTCACGTGCCCTCTTCTCCTTCTCTCTTGGGTGGCCATCCACCCACCTCCAGAATGAAGAAGGCTCTATCGTCGGCTTGCGTTGCTTCGACGACTCTTGGCGCTCCATCTTCTTCGGTGCTACTCGCTCGTGAAGAAGATACAAAATCTCGTGCGATGAGATTAGTATTTCCCTTGCTTGGACAACTACTTGGATTGCGAGATCACTGCGACTCATCCCCGCACTCGCAAGCGTCTCCTCCGAAGGTCGGACTTGAGACAAGAGGCTTCTTCTCTTATAATCTCAATCGCAACCACGTACAATAGGTATTCCTATATCTACTATGTGGTTAGACGAAATGATTCATAAACGATTTATGGATCATGTGTTTTCATTGTTTAATTTTTTTAAATTCTGCTACACCGAGCAACTAGTATGTCTAGTTACTCTTGATCGTATACGATATGATCGTCATGCTTCTGTTATGCGATTGAGGATTTTACCCATATCCTCCAGACCTCAGGTTTTTATGATTTGCATTTTAGTCCTATTTGTTTGAAATCACGTGAAGCCCCACATGCTTTCTTGGGTTATTTGCAGCACTTAGTCTGAACTTTTATGTTATTGTGAATTGAATGAAATGTTTCTAGTATATGCAATTATGCCCATGTGAGCCTGGTTCACAAGATGCACGCATGTTTGCCTGGTATTTGTAACTTAGGCCCTACGCTTTCTGCATGTGTTATTGTTTGGCCCGAAACTTTATTTTAATTAGGCATAGGTACCTTTGAGCTTCCTGTCTCTTGTTTAATTTCATAAATATCAAATTAATTCCAAAATTTCTCTAAAAATTATTGTTGGGTCATGTTGACATTTAGTGTTTATGACAATTTTTATGGATTAATTTCATTGCATTTCCTATTTTTGAAAAATAAAAACCCTTGAAAAGTTCCTGCCTATTTTTGAAATCCCATAAAAATTCGAAAAAAATGTCTTAAAAATTATGCAAAAATTCCTACTATTGTGTTTAGATATGTTTTAGCTTTGGTATCATTTTTTTGCAAACCCTATATAAAAACCCTAAAAATTGTAAAAGACCTAAAAACTTCTAAAACTTCTATAAAATAGAAGAAAAATTCAAAAATCCACATTTCAGTTCCGATTTGTAGCATTTTATTTCTAGTTTATCATAAAATTGCTTGCTAGGATTTTTAGGGCATTTTAAGTAATTTTAAATTATAATTTAATCCTAGTTGTGCAATGTTAGTGGTTTTAGTCACTGTTTGATTTTATAAAATTATAACAACATCTGCAAAACCCAGAAACTAAACCAAAACACTTTAAAAGTTTAAAAACATAAAAGATATTATTTTTTCTAAGCATTTTGCTTATAAAGAAAAATACGAAAAGATTTGTTTGTGCATTATTTTTTTGATTGCTTGCTTTTTTCTTGTTATTTAAAAACATAAAAAAATTGCAAAATTAAAACCACAAAAAATATATTTTATTTCAGAAATTTGGCTACTTCGTACAATTCTGTGCTCCTTATGTTCGGCCCTGGTTGTTGTACAAGGTAAAAATAAGAACGAGACCTCTTACATTTTGCTTGATTGTTTAATCTTCTTGAGTGATTTTTATTCTTCTTGTTGGGTCTACCTACTGATTGGGGTCGCAACGACTTTATCTTTATAATTAACCTTAATTATTAGGGTAGCTCATCAACACCCTTCTACCACAAGATGACTCTTGGAGAATAGGCTCCTCTCACCAAAAGATTGATCAAGTTGGATGGAGAGAAAAAAGGAAGGAGGTTAGTGGTGGAAGGAAAAAATAATTTTCAAAATTATTAAAATAAAAATAAAAATTATCAACAACTTAATGAGCCACCTTAATGGTGGGTTAATTAAAGAATTAATTAAATTATAAAACCATGATATATTATTTATTAAATTAGTTAAATAAATAATTATTTTCGTCATGTTATTAATTTAAAAAATAAATGTTAATTATTTAATTTTTTAGTATGGTTATTTATTAGTTATATACGTATAATATATACATATGGTAAATTATATACATAGTTAAATATGGAAATTATGTTATTTTATGTTTTAAAATTTTTAATTTTTTTAAATAATTATTAAAAATATTTACAAATATTTAAGGTACATTCTATATAAAAAATGGATAAATATATAATAACCACCCCGAAAATCATCTTTCAAACTGTAACTCCAAAAATTATGAAACCATACCATTTTAAAGATAATTTAATTTAGAATACAATGAAAATGACTTTGATTCAATTTGAGTTCATATGGATCCAGAATTGATCTTTTAATTATCACTTTAGGGCTTTTTCCAAGTGTGGTTTATGGTGTCCATGAATTTATTTTACAAGTATTTTTATTATTTAGGAAACATTTTTATTTAAAGTTTTATTTAGAAAATTATTTAATTTGAGATCAATTTATGGACAAATAAAATAGTCTAAGTTTTACATTAATATATATGGAATAAATGAAAAATGAAAAGCACTTACAAAACAATTTTTTTGGATTTTCTGGTAAAAGACTCTATCTCCCCCTACTTTATTCCTGGTCGATCATGTAAAGTCTTGACCTTCTCTCGGGGTTCTGGTCAACATGTATCTATTACATATATACAATCTTTTATTTTATTTATTTTCCCTTTATTTCTTTCTTTATTTTTTTTTAAAAATAGTATTATATTTACAATATTTACACACAGATGCAGGTTAGTAAGAATATGGATTTAGCAATATATATATATGTATTTTATAAGGAATTTTAAGCTAAAATAAATGAATAAAAAAGATGAAATGTAGATTCAACACAAACTCTCCTTTATTGTTCATAAAATGAAATTATCTATTTAATGGAGGTGATTTCCTTCAATTTGAAATTAAGATGCAAAAGTTGACTCTTTGGGCCCTCAATGTGCAATATACGTGTATAGAATAATCAACAAATTTATTATTTATATATTCACTATCTTATGTATTTATATATTTCAAAATATTATTCGAAGCACATGTAAATAATAAAATTAGAATAGAACTATTAAAAATTAATGAAAATAAATAAAGTATTAACCTAAATAGATGAAATATGCATATATAATATGCATACTTAATTACTTAAGTAAATGAATAAGTTCAAAAAAATAAAATTTTGTAAATATATATTTAAATAGATTATAATTAAATAAATAAAAAACACAACAATAAAATATAAAATACAAAATAAAAATAAATTACCTTATACATAAGTAAAAATACGCATAATTATACATGCAAAACATAACACATAATAAAACACCTTTTAAAAATAAACAAAAATTTTAATAAAATATTATGTAAAATAATAAACATCTTTTATGTTTTGAGTTTTATTTAATTAAATCAATTTATATTTAATTTTGATTTATGTACTCTTTTCTAACCTATTTTTTCCATTATTGATTGACGTGGGCTACTCGGAGACGAGTCATAGTTGTCCTCAGTCATCCCCTCGCCCCCTAAGGGTCTACAACTATCAGGAGAGGGACACCTCAATTCTCGCCAATATCATGCCTAAGGCTTTATCTATTTTATCCCTATCCCTTCATGACTTCTGCTCATCATTCTATGATCTTTAGTGCATTATAGATTCCTCGAACGATGGATCATTGAATCAGGTGGTCACCAAGGTCAAACCTCATCCCAATTTTGAATTTGATTCCGGTCTACCCTATTAAAACCCCTCTCTTTTGTGTGCTTGAGATTGCTGGTGACAAATGCAACTTCGTCGAAGTGTTGGCATGGTAAAGGAGTATTCGGAGGAAGTGATCGTAGGTCGCCATAGTTTCTTTAAGTGCAGCTCCTCCTCGACTTCCACTTCTCCAGGTACACGCCATCATTTTGGTCTATTTTGATGCATTTCAATTTTCATAGCATATATCTAGGTGAACTTTAACAAGATCCTTCTCTAATTAGCTTAATTTTCTAATATTCAGTTGTTCTAGTGCATGAGCTCAATGTCAAAATCATCATCATCTATGCTCCATTCGCACCCACTCACAACACCATAACCTTCCCGTTGACATTCTCCGCTCGCTCAGCCATTCCATTCATCTCGATATCTCCTGGATCGAGCCATGAAGGTTTCCTCATCTACCTTTGTCGGAACCTCTCTACCCCACATCATTTCTCCTCAAAAGCATCAAATAAAGTCTCAGGAGACTTCGTTTTGTCGTTCTCGAGCTAATAGTACATGTTTCTAAAGCTTAGGCCTTATTGGAGGTGATTTTGCATCATTGGAGGAACCTCCATGTCACTAGAGCTTCATGAGATGCCAGGACCCCTTTGATGGGTCTTGGATCATTCTTAAGGCCTTGGTAGGTGTGGAGGAGACTTCGCTCCTTTTTTCCCCTCCTGCAAGCCTCCCTAGGGGCATGAGCATCGGGATTCAATGAGAAGAAGCTCGCCTAAGCAGAGCTTCCTCCCAGTTCTTCTAGAGCCCTTCCATGTCGTCAGATAAGATGTAGTATCTTGGTGCTACAGTTGTTGTTGGATGAAGCATCACTGGAAGGATCTAATCAACATCGCTCATCCACAAAGCTTCGTCAACCGTTTAGTAGGCGATGCGTGCCAAATAAATTGGATCTAGCCATCTGCGAGAACCTCTGTAAGGGTATTTTGCAACCTTAGACCCATCATTTGCAATTTATTTTTAGCCTACAAACTTGGTTGAAGTTCAAATATATTTGTGATTTTTAAATTAAGGAACCTGCAGTTTCCTTTAATTACAAATAAATACATGCCATGTCACCTCACGTGCGCATACACGTAAGGTGGTGGGGAATTTTGTAGAGGACCTACCAGGTTATTATTATTTTATTTTTAGTCATGTAAATATCATAATATGTCTAATATTTTGCAGATAAATTACATCCATGACTTAAAACTGGTTGATAGTAGCTGAAATAACCTAACTAGTACATATATTAGCTAAACATATAGTATTTTGCATATTTAGCCATAGATTTTTGTAGGGTGTTCTGTAATTCATGTAAACTTTATTTAAATTACATTTAAGTACCTGATAGTGTTGATTTCATTTTTGTAAATTTTATTTTTATTAAATGTTATGCTCTAAAAATTCTAGAAATATTAGGGTAGATGCATAAAATAGTATTATATCATATGTATTTTTATTTGGGAATTTTATTCTAATTTTGTCTTTATTAAAATTTAAAAACAAAGAATTTTGTTACTATGTAAATATAAAATACCAAAAAAATACAAAAATAACTCAGAAAATAAAAAAATAGATTATCTTTGTTACTCTATTTTATAACTCCGACCAAAAATCACTAAAAAGTGCAGATGAAAACCATAACAATTGAAAAACCCCTCTCAATCTACAAAAAATAAGAAAAATTCTTAAAAATTTTTTAAAAAATAGTTTTCCATTTTATCTTTTTTTATCTAGTATGTTTAAAAATAGTTTTGGGGAATTTTGAACAATTTACCTTTCTTTAAAACCATAGAACATTCATCCTATTATTCTATTTCTTGTTTGATATGTTTAACTAATTAAAAATACCTAAAAATTAGCAAAATGATAGGATCACCAAAATATAGAAAAAATAATAAATAGAAGACGTTTTTTTTATGTATTTCATTGATATTTTTAGTTATATTTATAAATATAAAACAATATATAGCTTATGTATTCAGATTAGTTATTTACAAATTTATATTACTGATATTATTATAAATACATATAATATATTTTAAAACCTTTAAAAAATGAAGAGGAATGTACTTAATAATATTTTATGAATTTTTATGTATTTCTTATATATAACATATAGTACTTATATTATACTTTTTTTATATATATACATATTATATCTTTACAAATTAAAAAGAAAACTTAAAATTAGAAAACTATAACAAGAAAATAAAAACAATAAAATATAAAATATAAAATATAAAATACTAAAAATATAAAAATTCTATAAAAATCAGTTATAATTTAAAAGCAATAAAAATAGAAAAACCATCTAAAAACACACAAAACACTTATTGATAGTTTGCATGATTATAAATTTTGCTTTTTGTTGTTCGTCACCTACACTTGCTTGATATACACACTTATTTATATGTTATAATAAATTTCATCTCACTTATATTCATTGTTCACTTATTGTTGAATCGCTAAATGCATGTATTTAAATGTATCCATTGTAGCGCAGGCTCTTAGAGTGTCAAAAAGAATCGAATGAATGATCTCCTCGAGGATGATTAGGCTTGAATTTATATCATGGGAAGTCCAGGGATGAACATAAGGATGCGAGCAATTTAGTGATGAAATTTAAATGTCAAATATTTTTTGTAAGGTAATTATGTTGAGTAAATGCACAATTCACAAAAGTGATGAGTTTTAACACATTTTTATGCACTTAAATTAAATGAAAACAATAATGCACAATATATGAGGTAAAATCACTCATAAGATAATTAGAAACACAATGAAGAATTGGGGTTAATCACAAGAATTCCCTGAATTAATTAAATATCAATTATGGCATGAAAACAGATCCAATGAAAGCTTTAAGCGGCCATTGATCTTGAATGCAATTTCAACACAACTCTAATTTACAATTTCACTTTGATGTTAAAATAATTTCACCAAATAATAAAATCATTTAACAACTTAACGACAATGATTAAATAAAATAAATAATAAGTAGTCATCAAAGATTAGTGTAAATAACAAGTTAAGTTGCTCACGAAGGTAACATTTTCAACTTTATTTATTGACCTAAATAAGTCTTAGAAGATGAAATGATTTGTGCTTGATTTTAAATCAAAACCAACAACAAAGCACACCAATAGATAGACAACAAATTAGCCTTCAAACGTGACCGAAATTACTTCATTTGGATAATAGATGCTCAAGATATTAGCAATTAAGTCCATGTGCACAAATGTAGTAAACACATAACAAAACATAGCACAAGTATAACCAACAAGTCCCTAGAGGGATTAAAATGCAAACAATAAAAACTTTCCTTGAAATCTATTGAATAGCCCCACGTGGGGGTATTTTAGTAATAAGTGAAATAGGCTGAGGTAGCTCTACTAGTAACCCAAGATAACATTTAGAGACGTACATGATTCTAGGTTAGGCTAGGAGGCGCGGCTCGAAGGACTCTTGGATGGGCAGGCCATGTGTCATCTCGTTGTGCTTCAGTAATGGCTTGGTTGGCTGCAAAATTGCAAGTGCAGAGTCGTCAACATGGCACCTTCACAATCGTCTGATCAAGCCCAATTGAAGCCAATCTGACGGTATGTACAGATTTGAGGATCTTCTCCTCCGCCTTGAGTGGAGACGATGAGGCGGGGATCAAACGAGTATTGCTTTGCTCCACCACTCTTCTTCTGACCACATGAAGATCAGGAACCGTTCACGAAGTCCTCGTGAAGGTGCTCGTAGACAGAAGTCGTACATGAGCGATCTCTAATGGAGATTTGGTGACGAGTGATCGAAGTGGAAGATTGAGACCGACAAACATCTTCTATCTCTGATCATTGAAGATTCTTGCATCTCCTGCAGTTGTTAGTAGATAGTTGAAGCAATATTGATGTGCTTGAGTGCAATATTGATTGGGTTGACATGCTTAGGCGGCTGAAGAAGGGGAGGCCCAAGTGATATTCCTCCATCATGAATGAAGGAAGATGGGTCGAAGGCGAAGTAGCGATGGAGTCACAGTGAAAGTCAAATACATAGTTGATTTAAACGATGATGTAAGGACAAGGCAGTGAAATCAAATAAGTTCAATGAAAAACTAATTACCTAAATCTCAAAGATGGAGAATGGAGCCTATGGCTTGGGGTCGAGTTTCTTCAATACTGCAGGTCAGCAGAACCTCGGGTTCGAACAACCGCCTAACGACGTTGTAGCTTGGTCATTCTGGCCAAAGGTTTCACCAAGACTATGAGTTGTCTTTTCATCATCAACTAACCCTACTTCTGTCAAAAAGAGGGCAAGAGACACTAGGTTGAAGTCTATTCAAGGGTGAACAATAGTTACTCATAGTGGAGGAGGTGTATTTCAAGGCAGAGATGGTGGCAGTTTGGGATCTCAGGCGGTGGTCTCAACCACCACCAATTATGGAAGAATTTAGGTTAAGGTGATGTTTGGTGGTTTGCAAAGATTAGGGAGGTTAGATGGGTGGAATGACAGTTGAAGTTGGGGAGAATGACAACCAGAGAAGTTCAGGAAATTAGGTGAAGTTGGGTTTGTTGGTGAAGGGCGGCTAGAGGTTGAAGGTGAGTTCCAAGCCATTAGATCTGATGATCCAATGGTCAGAATTTGGGCGGAAGTATGCGGTTGGATTTGCATTAGATGGAAGCAGATCGTGCAACAAATAAGGAGACGGGTAGCAAGACTACAACGGGCCACATGGGCGTCCTCAAATGAGCCATGTGACCCAATCAAAATTAAGTGAATTAAATGAAATAAAGATTATTAAAAATAAAATACTTAGGAATTGAATCAAGAAAAAAAAACTAACATGAATGTTGCAGATCTCGATGAGATCTACAACATTTATGCAGAAGTGAAAGAGATCAAAGGTCATTTGTACATAGATAAAAATTAAATACAAATTAAAACAATATAAATCAATTCCTTTACTTTTCTTTTTATTGTTTTTATGGGATTTTATTCTATTTCATGGTATTTTATTTATATACAATATTATTCTAATTTTTATTTGTATTTTTAATAAATAAATACATAAGATAATAACACAATAATAGGGTCACATAATATATATTAAATAGTGTCAATTATCTACAACATAAAAATTGGTAATTAATGTTAATTAGTCAATGAATCTTGTCGATTACTTAAGCAAGAGAGATAATATAGGTAATTAATAATGATAAATACGAGATTTATCACCTCCCTATATTTAAGCTAAGCTCTTCCTTGAGCTAATAAAGAATAAATTAGAGAGTTAGTTTAATCAGTGAGATCCCTGACATGTGCAAGTGAATATAAAAAGCTTGATTTAACCTAAAACACTTGGTTTTAAGAGTTTTAAAACTCTAAGTTTATCCAAGTATAAATCAAAAGGAATTCAACTCCTCTAATTGTTAGACTCTCAATGTATACATATATTTATAAGAAGTATGACTTAGTGTTAACTGCATTCATGAGAGTAGATTCTCAATATCACAAAATATTCTAATATCAGAAGCTCTACTAAGGACAACCCTTAACACTAGGAAATATATATAATCTTGCTTCAATCTGTCATCTATTTAGTTTGTCAGACTTCAAAGGGACATATGGAAGCCAGATCATGGAGGATATAAGATTGTGTACTTATTTTCACTTCCAATCATTGGAATAGGATTCTCTCCGGAGCCAATACTCAACATTTTTTTTATTTTGCCAATGAGTGTGTCCATCAAGGAGAAATTTGAGTCGTCTGTAATTGTTTTCATGTGAATATATCTTGGTGTGTCTTCCTTAAGCATCTAATATACTTGTACCCAGACTTGTAGCGCTAACAATGCAGAGCTTTTTTTATGGTAGTGGCCCGACACATAAAAGCCTAATGATTTGGTCCAAATGGACACTTAAAGGTTGGGAGAGCCTTCCTTGAATGTAATAGCTCATAAGATGTAAATTTGTAATTTAATGAGCATTTTCTTTCATTTCACTTTTCATTTTTTTTTCATTTGAGGGAACTTCCTTTCTTTTTGGATAGCTCTACTACTTTTAATAAGGATTGGCGCACACTAATCAACTTTTTAATTTAGTATCACACCCTAGAACTTTAGGTTACAGTTAATAGATAGCATGAGATCATGTTCCATGCTGGCTAAGGTGCTGGCACTTAAGTTTCATGAAACCTTCGTTATTTTATCCCATCCTTGAGTATCATATAGATCAAGTCCAAACATAAGCTTCATATCCCAGTCTCCTTAGTGATACTTTGACTCATCTCAATCATCAATGCAATTCTGCATGTGAGTGATAGTAAAATTCTTTCAAGAGATATTAAGCGTGCAATATAGCATGCATATCTTTTAACTTGGGAAGTACTAATTTTTTAAGTCAAGGACCCTAATGATAAAGACAACTCTAAGTCTAGGGACTCCTTAAACCCAGTGTTAGAGTCATCTCAAGCCTTGAATGCAATGTGAAAATGTCAGGAAAAGAAACCAATTAATAAGTTAGAAAGTTAATTATTTACAAAAGAATTAATGAATTATTAATTCTATTAAAGTAAAAATAACATAACCGATATCCTTGTCAATACAATATAGAGATAACACACATACACACTAGGATACCCAACATAACGCTACAAATTTCAGATCCTTAAAAGTAAAGATTTACTCTTCGAGGTTTAAAATCACAAGCTGCCTTATGTTTTAACTTCTTCCTTCTAACATAGAACACTTTGTAATATGAATAGGATGATCTTCATCGACTTGGATTTTCAAGCTTCTAGCATGATGCCATTCTTCCTCAAAATTAATACCATATCGACATGGGAAGCCTCAAAATTCTTTATAATCATGGGAAGACGAATCAAATATTGAAATCCTGTAATAGACTTTTGGCTTTTCCTTAGAAAAGAAAAACTAGATACAGAAGGATGACCCAACTCACAAGAAAGATAAAAGTTCAAGAACTGAATATCCTCAATAAAAGGTAAGGGTACCTCCATATCGAATTCCTCTATCAATAAGTCATCCTCCTCAATTGGCGTCACTCTTTTCAATGAACTCTTTATCAACTTGATATTCCAAAATATAGAGTTGGAATCTAGACTTTCCTCCATGTTGAACTTTGTAAGACTCAAAGGCAAGACAACCTTATAAAGAATGGAGAGAAAGTTCAATGAATCGTCACAACCACTTAGAACCATAAAACACCAAAGGATATAAAATACAAACAACATAATTAATGATTTTTTCCATTTCTGTTAAACTTCTTTAGATAAATAGTGACTAGCCCAATCTCATATGATTAGGTGCGTCTACTTTCACCTAGTATGGGTGTAAGCACAAACCGTTAAACGACTACCCCTATTACTTAAAGACGGTGATATACATGTTGTCTTTTAAGCACCCACTCTGCTAAGGCAGTAATTCCCTTACATAAAAGTATCTAATCATTTTTAAGCATAGTAGTCGGGTTTTAAACTAAAGAATCTGTTTAAATTTTCATATTTTTATTGAATTTTGAATAAAGTTAACTTATTATACTCTTTTACAACCTTAGATTTGAAAATATTTTTGAAAACTTTTTTTTCAAACAAAGCCACATAAATATACATAGGATTTCAAAACATCTTACAAATGATTTCCAAACATGTCAAGCAGTATTTTCGCAAACCATATAAAACATTATTTGAAAATCATGTAATATATATAAATAATTTTCAAACATTTTGTACAATCATCAGTTCCAAAAATGTAATAGGGTACCCATAGCCCTAGTAGTTTGAAAATTTAAAAATCTAAGTTATAGCTAAAGTATATATGTAATATATATGGTAAAACCCCCTATAAAAAGCTTTTGCAATGTCCTCATATCAAAGTGATATGAAGCCATAGTTCAACTAACCATAAAAGAATGTAGAAGAACCAAGTCGAGAATAAAACAAGTGCAAGAATGAGAAAGAATGTGTCATAAGGAATATATTGGGATGAACACCCTATACTTGGGTTTTGAACAACCTATGTCGAAAGATAGATATAAATACATAGTAGAGACCTAAGTAAGTGGAGGTATGTACAAATACCCACTATACTTAGGCTGAGAATATCCTAAGTGTGGGTAGGAAAAAGCAAAATGAATCTACCGAAGAAATAGAGTCAGAATGAAGATGAGTCTTTTATATTGAATCTTGTGATTTGAATCTAGCATGATAATAACGCCTTCTCTAAGAAATCTAGAACTGAATCAAAAGGCATGAAGTCGATTATCTCGATGTGAGTTAACCTTTCCTTGGATTCTAAAAAATATATAGGTAACTGCTCGTTCACCAGAAAGGAAGATGCATTCTTTAAAAGCTCTGAAATCTCTACATTACCATTCTTATGCACTTCCTTAACAATGAAAGGACCAGTCCACTTTGACTTGAGTTTCCTGTGGAAAATCTTTAACTCCGCATTAAACAACCATACCTTTTGTCCCGGGACAAAGTTCTTGCATCTAATATGCTTATCATGCCACTTCTTAAATTTGCCTTATAGATCATCATATGCTCGGTTGCTGATTTCCACTAATTCATGTAGGTCAAGTTCTCTACACAATTTCCATAAGTGACAACTCCAGTTTATCTTCTTTATTGCCCATTCAGATTTTTGCACTAACTCAACGGGAAAATGACATGGCTTTCCATAAATCATCATGAAATGTGAAGTTCCAAGAGTGTCTTGTAGGTCGTTCTGTAAGCACACATAACTTGGTCCAACAACTAAGACCAATTATTCCTATCTGGATGGACTAACTTTTGAAGAATGCTCACCTCCCTATTTGAAACCTCTTCCATGTCGTTTGATTGTGGGTGGTATGTACTAGTAATTATATACTCGAATCCATAGTCCTTTGATAAAGATTTCATGATTCCATTCGCGAAGTGGCTACCCCCATCACTTATCAAAACTCTAGGTACCCTGAACCGTGAAATGATATGATCCTTTATGAACTTGCAAATAGTCCTACTATCCGCAGCTCGGGTTTGAATATCCTCCACTCATCGTCTTGACAAGTAATCTACCGCTAACAAGATGTACTCAAAACCTTGTCTATTAGGGAAGGGACCCATGAAATCTATGCCCAATCATCAAAAACATCACAAAAATCACAGGCTACATGGGCATATGATCTCTAGAACCAATTGTGCCTCCCACATTTTGGCAAATAGGGCACGACAGAACAAAATCAATGGCATCTCTAAACAAGGTCAGTCAAAAGAAACCACATAGTAAAAACTTGTGAGCGGTCCTCTTTCCTGAATGGTGTCCCCAAGCCTCAAGTGAATGACAATACGTGGGGACACTCTGGTATTCCTCCTAAGGAATATACCTTCGCTAAACACAATTTGGTCCTTCAAAGAAAAGGAATGGATCCTCTCAATGGTATTTCGTCGAATCCTACTTGAGTCGGTCTGTACTGCTCCAAGTCCAACCATGGGGAACATGCTTGGAGACAAGGTAGTTCATATTTTGGCATACCAAGGGAGTGAGTCAATAAGACAAATAGACTCTTTTTGAAATGTATCTCAAATAGGCTCAATATCAAGAGGATCCTTTAATTGAATCCTTGAAAGATTATCAATCATAACATTTTTGACTCCAGGTTAATCCTTAATCCCCAAATCAAACTCTTAGAGTAACAATATCCACCTAAGAAGATGTGCCTTTGCATCCTTCTTTTCCATGAGATATGTAATGTGTGAATGATCGGTATATAGATGAAAATGAAGTGTAGGAACTCATTTAATCTTGAGAATCAAAATGAAAATGAAGTGTAGGAACTCATTTAATCTTGAGAAGATTATGAGGCTCCTGAAATCGGGAACTAAAAAGACAATTAAAGATGAAACACTAATACAACTTCAAATGAGTTTGAGGATGGATTCCATGTGTCAGAAAAATATGACAATGATCAAACTTCATGTGATGAAGCTTCTGAAGATCATAGCATGGATAGATGGATGTTAGGAATAAATTCTAATGTAGACTTCATATACAAGTGTTCTATATGGACCCTCGAGGATCCACCTATATGGACAAGACCTGTAAAGGTGCAAATGGATCTTCAAGAGAAAGGTAACCTGATGATAAGGTAGAGACCTTCAAAGCACAGTTCGTAGCCATGAGCTACACATTTAGGAAGAAGACATCGCTTGCGATGAGACTTGCTTTTCAGTAACCGTGCTTAAAATCATCAGAATATTGCTAACCTTAGCTACACAACTTGACTATTGTATCTTCAAAATGTAAGTCAAGATTGTATTCCTCTATGAATACCTCTCCGAGGATATTCACATGAAGTAGCCCCAAGTCTTCATGGTTGAGGAAAGCAAGGTGTGAAAGTTAAGGAATCCATCTATGGACTCAAATAAGCTTCTTGAAGTTGGACCATATGATTTGATGAGATTATAAATGTTATGATTTCAAATAGAATCTTGATGAGCCATGTGAAGCTTAGTGGGTGTGCCTTTGTATTCATCGTGCTAAATGTAGATGACATTTTAATCATTTAAAATGATATAAGGATAATAATAAGTGAGTTCTAATCTGGTTGTTCCATAACTTGATATATGATCTCAAGGATACCTCTTGGATCTTAGTTCTGAAGGTGTTCATAAGCATAGAGAAGATGGTATTGGGACTATCACATTAATGGTACACCTTGGACATATTCCATTATTCTGAAAAAAACCCAAGAAAGGCTTCCATCCCTTAAGATATGGTACTGGCCTATCTAAAGGGATAACACCTCAAAGAGTTGAGGAAGTGAATGCTAGAGCTGCTTGCACTTGTGCATTAGTTACAAGAAGTTGAGTGTATGCTAGATGTGTACAAAAGCCAGATATCTGCCATGTAGTGGGAGTAGTAAAGTGTTTTTAATCCTATTATGGAGAGAAAACACTTGATTGCAATAATAACAAAATCTTCAAAGATGATAAGACTTTCAAGATAGTGATTTATAAGTCTTATCTTCAAGAAATTAGGACTCTATAGACAGTGATCTAAAAAGTCTTAACTGTGGATACCTTAAGAGATAGTGATCTCCATGAATAAGGGTATTCTGATAAGGATTATGGAGATACTAGTTATGATAATTGATAAGTTGTAGTGTCAAGGACATTGTAACTAACAAGATTGAGTATTGCTTGCATTAGATGAAACATTCACATTAGATGCGAGTGATGTTACTAGGGATATGTAAGTGGCATAAAAGGACTTGGCGTAGTCTCGTAGGAACAAAGTGACTGATCAACTTACCTAGATATTTTCTTAATAGCCAATGATTATCACATGAGTGTGGGTTTAAATTATTAGCCCATTAATTGCTCTTTGGGCTAGTTAGAAATTGTTGGACATGCGAGCCCACGGTGAGCCATTATGCAATAAATGTTATTGCGAATATCATTCCCTTATCTGAAATGAAGAATGAATAATTTGCATATTAGGTCCCTTAGTACAATTAGGGTTATGTACTAGGGCCATCTTAATAATCATACAGTTGTTGATTCAACTATTGAATCCTAGAGGCCGTCGCTTGGATGAATATTTAAAGGGTTAGATTGAGGACTCATCAAGCACCGTCAAATGATTGTTAAGAGATGATCTCCAACCTGAGTAGGATATGGCAATCCTTATCTCAAAGGCTGATATCTGACCGACCACTTGATGCAGGTCCTCTACATAGGAATAGAGATTCGGAGGAGTCACATTAGTTAGGTCAAAGAGTTGACTTAACGAGATCGAGATAACCAAAGTCCTATATCGTATGCTGTCACGATACAGGCACGCATCCTCTGACCGGAGACAAATGTGTTAGTATATGTCTGAGTATGTACATTTGGCAGACCAATAGGTTGATGACCTAACCAAGGTCTATATAATGACGTGCTTCTGTGCATATAAGGGCATATGAGTAATACGATCTCTCAAAGGGATCATACAGGTTCATTACTGAACAAGAAAACATGAGCTCACTCATGAGATATTGGGAAGAATCGAATTCCGTGCACGGTCGTCTCGCTTTGGAAGTTCGTCTGAATTTGTAGGTTTGATATAAACTTTTGGAAAGTATATGATCAAAAACCTAGGTATGATATATGCTTTTGGAAAGTATATGACCGATACCAACTCCCAATGATCGAATGAGAAACTTACTGATAAAAACCATGAAGTAGACAGTGTAAAGTTGATCTAATACTTCAGTTTTATTCTGGGTCTTCCAGTATGCAGGATGTACATGTATTGGGAATACCTGAGGGTTTGATCATAAACGATTGTATAACCATGACGCTTCCATTCCTAGGAAGTGATGAAATGGGTCTGGATTTTAGTGACTCCTCTCAGTAGAGAAGTAATTTGATCTTGGTCCAAATGTTGGATATTGATCTGAATGTGATTCAGATGCAATGAGAATATTAGATTTGCGGTCTTGATTTAATCAAGAATCTATGGCAGGCCTGCGATCTAGATTTGAGATATAATCTCAATATCCAAGTCACTATACGTGGAACAATACAATCGTCCTATCCTTATCTCCGGATATTCGCGGAGAAAGCGCATTATCCTTGAAAGAGTTCAGAATAATTTAATTGTTGATATGAGTATCTGAGCATTGAGAAAATAGATAATTAAATGTGATTTAATTATCATGAATAATATGAATTGGATTCGTATTATAAGAAGAGTTATCTAAGATAATTAAATATAATTTAATTATCAAAGATGTGAAT
This sequence comes from Ottelia alismoides, assembly GCA_037367405.1. Classification (NCBI taxonomy): domain Eukaryota; kingdom Viridiplantae; phylum Streptophyta; class Magnoliopsida; order Alismatales; family Hydrocharitaceae; genus Ottelia; species Ottelia alismoides. Next base: position 350,161 of record JAZKJV010004344.1, on the reverse strand, counting down.
AATGTGAATGTGATTCATATTATTTAGGCACAAGAGAATAGAGATCCAAGATGATTAAATGTGATTTAATTATTATGGATATGAATAATGTGGATAACAATATGCATATTAGTCATATATATTATAAATATGATTTATAATATATAAGAGAGAGCTATTTGTAATTTACATTTGTTAATTAAATGTTGATGTGAATTGGATTCACATTGGACAATTAATTAAAAATGTAATTCACATTTTATTTTGGATTGTGAATGTGATTCACAATTTTCTAATGGCAAGATTGCAATATTCACAAAATAATTATGAATTATTTTTGTAGAATAATTTCCAACAAGTGTTATTGTAAATCATAGAGATTTTCATGGAATAATGAAATCCCATGAGATCTCAAGAGATGGCATGAGATTTCCACCAAATCCAATATTATGGAAGGAGGCAATTTTCATTCCAAAATGTCCATGCTTGATTGATTTAATTTGAGATTGATTTATATTGATTTATCAATATAGATTTGATTTTAATTAAATTAATTGTTGTTGGTTTTTATGAATACAAATCTTAGCCATTAAAAGAAACACAAATCAATGAGAGCCATTGGATTTATGTTGCCCATGGATTGAGATCCATGGATCCCAAAATAATATAAAAGGAGAGGCACCCCATTGCTCTTCTTTAAACACAAGATAACACAAGTCTCTCTCTCTCTCTCTCTCTCTCTCTCTCTCTCTTTCTCTCTACACGTCAGCCCTCTCTCTTCCTCTCTCATGCTCGTCCACCATGGATGCCCTAGAGGAAGTCTCCATCACTGCAGCGTCGTCGTTATGTTGCCTGACCCTTTGCTTGTGGATCTCTGTCTCCTTCGGTACGCCTTGCTCCTGAAGAAGATGTCGGATCTCGTGTGTCGAGATCAGGAGATCCGCCGCTTGGATCATCAATATGGATTGCGAGAAGCATGCGATTCATACACGCGCTCGCAAGCGTCTCCTCTGTTGGATCAGACTTGAGACAGGAGGTCTCTTAGTTTAGAGACTCGATCGCAACCACGCTTCAAGAGGTAATCCTACTACTTGTTTATGGTTTAGACGAAATGATCCGAGAAGTGTTCTCGGATCATGTGGTTTCGTCGCAAGAAAAATTTTTAATTTCCGCTGCATAGAACAACTAGTGCGACTAGTCGTTCTTCGTCGTATTCAATACGATGCTCACACTTCCGTGGTGCGCTTGAGGATCTAACCATATCCTTCAGTGCTCCTATGTAAAAGTCGTACAAGAGCGATCTCTAGAGATTTGATGACGAGTGATCGAAGTGGAAGATTGAGATCGGTGGACATATGCTACCTCCGATCATTGAAACTTCTTGCATCACCTACATTTGCTTGTAGATAGCTGAAGAAACGTTGAAGTGCTTGCATGCGATATTGAGTGAGATGATGGGCTTAGGCGAATTTAGAAGGTGAATCCTAATTGAGATTCCTCCATCATGAACAGAGTAAGATGGGTCAAAGGGAAAGCAATGAAGGAACATAGGAAATAGAGTACATGACCTTCCATGTGAGCGATGGAGTGAAAGTGAAGGTCGAACACAAAGTTGATTTGAATGATGATGAAAGGATAATGTAGTGAAAATGAAATAAGTTCAAAGAGAATCTAATTACATGACTCTCAAAGATGGAGAATGGAATGTATGTCTTGGGGTCGAGGTTCTTCACTCCAGCAAGTCAGCTGGACCTTGGGCCTAATGGCATTGTAGCTTGGTCATTATGGCCAAGGGTTTCACCAAGACTATCGATCATCTTTGCATCATCTATTGACCCTACTTTTGTCACAAGGAGGGCAAGAGACACTAGGCCGAAGTCTTTTCAAGGGTGAACAACCGTTACTCATAGTGGAGAAGGTGTATTTCAAGGCATAGATGGCAACAGTTCAGGGTCTTATGCAGTGGTTTCAACCACAGCCAGCTAGGGAAGAAGTTAGGTTTCGGAGACACTAGGTGGTTTGGAAAGATTAGGGAGGTTAGGCAGATGGAATGATAGTGGAAATGGGGGAGAATGACTATCTGAGAAGGTAGGGAAATTAGGTGAAGTTGGGTTGGTTGATGAAGTACGCAACCGCCGGAGGTTGAAGGCGAGTTCCAAGCCATTGGATCTGATGATCAAACAATCACAATTTGAGAGAAATAATGTTGTTGGATTTGCATCTAATGGAAGAAGATCGGGCAGCATATAAGGAGGTGAGTGCCAAGACCACAGCGGGACATGTGGGCGTCTTCAGAGTCGCCATGTGGCCCAATAAAAATTAATTGAGTACATGACCTTCCATGTGAGCGATGGAGTGAAAGTGAAGGTCGAACACAAAGTTGATTTGAATGATGATGAAAGGATAATGTAGTGAAAATGAAATAAGTTCAAAGAGAATCTAATTACATGACTCTCAAAGATGGAGAATGGAATGTATGTCTTGGGGTCGAGGTTCTTCACTCCTGCAAGTCAGCTGGACCTTGGGCCTAATGGCATTGTAGCTTGGTCATTATGTCCAAGGGTTTCACCAAGACTATCGATCATCTTTGCATCATCGATTGACCCTACTTTTGTCACAAGGAGGGCAAGAGACACTAGGCCGAAGTCTTTTCAAGGGTGAACAACCGTTACTCATAGTGGAGAAGGTGTATTTCAAGGCATAGATGGCAACAGTTCAGGGTCTTATGCAGTGGTTTCAACCACAGCCAGCTAGGGAAGAAGTTAGGTTTCGGAGACACTAGGTGGTTTGGAAAGATTAGGGAGGTTAGGCAGATGGAATGATAGTGGAAATGGGGGAGAATGACTATCTGAGAAGGTAGGGAAATTAGGTGAAGCTGGGTTGGTTGATGAAGTACGCAACCGCCGGAGGTTGAAGGCGAGTTCCAAGCCATTGGATCTGATGATCGAACAATCACAATTTGAGAGAAATAATGTTGTTGGATTTGCATCTAATGGAAGAAGATCGGGCAGCATATAAGGAGGTGAGTGCCAAGACCACAACGGGATATGTGGGCGTCTTCAGAGTCGCCATGTGACCCAATAAAAATTAATTGAATTAGATAAATCAATGATTATTAAAAATAAAAACGTTAAGAATTGAATCAAGAAAAATATTAACACGAAATTTGTAGATGTCGATGAGATCTACAACTTTCATGTAGAAGTCAAAGACATCATAGGTCATTTGTACATTGATAAAAATTAAATACAAATTCAAACAATATAAAACAATTCTTTTATTTTTATTTTTATTATTTTATGAGTTTTTATTTTATTTCATGGTATTTTTTATATACACCATTATTCTAATTTTTATTTTGTTTTTAATAAGAAATAAATACATAAAATAATAACACAATAAAAGTGTCACCAAATATATATTAAATATTGTCAATTATCTACAACACAAATTAGTAATTAGTGATCAATACTTAATGAATCTTGTTGATTAACATAAGCATGGGAGATAACATTGGTAATTAGTTATGATAAGAACATGATTTATCACAAATTCTGTTTGTTGATTGTTGATTGACACACTTTGATCGGGTGTTAAGAGCCGTGAGAGCGACTGATACAACGATTGTTAGATACAATTTGTCAAACACCATAGGCCCTCAATGACCAGATGTTAGACACCTAAATTTTAGTGGTTCATTAAATGGCGTTGTTGCCGAGGAACAACGCGTAGGATAGATTTTGTGTGCATTATTATTCCTATCATTTTCTGCTTTTAATTTTTCTTAGATAATTATTTATATGTGCTAATAAATCTTTCTATTGACTTTGTTGCGAGGGACAATGGAGCTAGGGCATTCTTCCTAGGAGGATTTGTGCACCCAAGTCACATGGATATTCGCTCATTCTTCATGAGCCTGTTGGAGAGGCATCTTTAGCCAGTTTTAAAGACCTAAATTTGCAAAGCATTAGATTTGATTTTCTTTTCTTTTGTGAGAGAGACTCCATTTATTATTTTAATAACAAGGTAGACACTTGAACTCTCAAGCCTATTCTACCAAGTGTAAGTTTACTTGGAGGCTCACTGGTTTTTATCGAGTATTCATCAACTTCTACAATTTTGTCCTCCATATTTTTTCTTTTATTTTCCGTTATTTCTCGATGTTTTGTGCTTTCTGCCTTTATTTTCTTTTATTTCATGTTGAGCCCATAGATTTTTAGGATTTCAAGATCGAGAAAGTTAGGTCTAAATCCCTAATATTTGCATGCTCCTATTATATGTGATACATTTGGATCAAGATCGAACTCAACTTGTGATTCACGAAAACAGAAATTCCTAATTATGGTGATTTCATTGTCTTGCATACCTCATACAGATTATGTTTAAAATTCTATCTTGCATCCAGCATGGAGAGAGTTGGGACATACTGTAAGTCCTCTATCTGAGCATTCAACATTTTGATACAAGGGTGGATTTCCATCCTAGTGTCACATTGGATTGCTTTATCGCTATCTCCATCTATTTTTGATCAATTATGATTTAATGAAAATGCAAAAATTGTTAGGCTACTATTTCTCAAAAATACTAAAAAAATGAAAACTCAAAAAAATACGGGGACTTCTTAATAAACCTTGACCACAATTAAAATTCATAACGAACATCACTCTTTGGGGTTCATAAAGTCCACATTGTATTCAGGTACACTCCAGACAGAGTGAGGCATGATCCTTTAGGAATAGAGCCAAAAACCCAATTTTCAGCTACCTCGAATATAACTAAAGGACTGACGAAGTACCGACTCTTCTATCATACATGAACGAGTAGGTCCTTATCGATGACGGTTATCGCCTTGTATAAAACATCCAACTTGGTTTGAAGTACTGAGCATAGGCCACGCCTTCACGAGGTGTCTGCCTTATCATTTCTTATACAAGTAGGTCCTTGTCCACGTGTGGGCTTGGTCTAAAGTATTGGATTAGCTACTATTGGATTCCTCTCTTATTCTCTAGCGCAGTAGCCCCTTAGGATTGATATTGAGGAGTTAAAAAGTGCATATCACAGGATACAATGGATGTGGAAAGTATGGGATACTTTTCTGGCAGTACTCATTCTCTTATAGGGCTAGTTGTTAAGGACGTCTTACAAGATTGCCTGAAATAATAATAAAAATGAAAATATAAAAATATGCGATCCTTTTCAGCTTCACTTGTATCGAGTTTGTGTTTTTTGGATCTAGTTAAGATTCAAAGATCAATCCCACGAACTTGCGCCTCTCTTCTTTGCTTCTATTTGTATTTCATTTTGGATCACTCACTTTGAGCATTCTTTCATCTCTTCACTCATCCTCTCTTCCCCCATGATCATTTCTCCTAATCAATGTTCCTTTTGTTTCCAAGATGTCGACTCGTGGACGGCTTAGTCGGGACTCTGTCGACACCCACATTAATTCCACAGGTTTGACATCTACAATAATTTGTGGCATTTCCCATGGGTTTGGTTTTGACTTTGCTATCATCCTCAGGACTCCCCATCACATGTATCTCATAACAGGTCGAGAAAACGCTCTTCCCGAGCTCTGCCATTTTTGGATGGAGATTGATTTCACTCCGTATAAATCTCCATCATTGATAAAATTCAGAATTGACAATAATTCTGAAATTTTCTCTTCATCGGGTGCTTGCATGCAGACTGATAGGGGTGTATTTCTCTATTGTAGATCTGGACCCCAGTCTGGAGCCAAATTCATAGTTATATTCCAAGATAGCTCTCACAGGATGTGGAAAGGGATCGCAACATCTGAATACCGAGCATGGTACAGAATAAGGCACCAATTAGAATGATGTGAATAATTCACTCCTAGACTCTACTCAATCCATAAAAAAGAAGTTGACTGATCAAGATATGACCTAGGTCACCTTGCAGGAAATGTTTAATGATATGAGGTGGAGATCAGAAGAAAGATAGACACGAGGAGGTAGTGAGGATGATTTACATAGCAATAATGATGATTACCACTCTATAGATGGACCTTACACATGCGAGGAAGAGTAAAGGACAAGTCGTCCCAAGCTCACACACAATCTGACTTAGAACTATTGGGCGGGATGGATTATAGAGTTGATCCAGATTCCTCCAATCTACGGACACTTCGAGTTGAAACCACATCTCCTTTCTCTTCTTCCCACCTTCCAAGGGAATTCAAATGAAGAATCATACATCCATTTACAGTAATTTGGATACATCTACATCACCACTCACTACCCAAACATCCCGTTGGGCATAGTCAAGATGATTGTTTTCCCTTTTAGCCTTTAGGGCAAGGATCTTCACTAGATAAATCATTTTCGCAAAGTGGTGAAGACATGGGAAGAATTGATGTCCGCTTCTCTACAGAAGTATTAGCCACTAGGTCCTTTTAGTCTGATGCATTCCAAGATTTACAACATCTCCCAAGGTCCCCAAAATTCCATTAACGAGACTTTAGAGTGATTCAGGGACTTAATCGAGAAGTGCCCCCATCATGATATCCTGAAGACTAGTTTGGTCTAGCAATTCTTTGTGAGACTCACTGAAAATACTCGGTGTTTGGTTGATGCTGCCTGTGGAGGTTCACATTTCAACAAAAACAAGGACGTGGTGTGGCAGATCTTTGAGCAAATGGCCAAGGGAAAGGCCATAATCTTCTCTTCTAGTTCTATTCAAGTGCAGCCCCATATCCTCCACAAATCTATCACTATGGCGGGCACTCGTGATGTGGAGAGGTGCAAGAATTTAGATCTCAACATTATTGGCAACCACCTGTCCAATGTTGACAGTATTAAGAAGCGATCACAAGTTTTAAAAAAGCTAGCCATGATCAAACAAAGGACAAAAAGCCTAGAAAAGTTGGACATGAGCACCAAGCACTAGAAGTTGTTGGTGAGCACCATTAGTACTTGCAACTCTGTGGCAGACACCCTAAAAATCCTGCTGCGCAGAAGGAGCCTACAATGCAACACCATCCTCAGTAAAGTCCCAATCATCCTTTGGTTCATCACGTATATTGTGTGCAAGATCTTAAGCCATTGTTATCGCAACCGCAATCACAGATGGTGGTTTACCAATTGGGCAACAACCCCAGTACATTAATCAATGCCTCCCACCTCCACAACACATTTTGGAGGTGAATGGCATGTAGAACAATGATCAGCAGCTAACAATCCTTAGGGAAAACCAGTGGGCCAGAATACAACCATCAGTCCATTTCACCATCAGTAAGGAGGGAGGAATTTCCAGCCCATCTAACATCATCACCAGTAGCCTGCCTAGCAGGGGTACACTTGGAGTCAAAACTATCAGCAACCTGGGTATCGAAAACAATATCATTATCATTCGATTGCTCAATTCCAAGACCAGTACACCTCTACTCAGCACTAAAAGTAGTTTTCTCCTCCTCCTCCTCATTTTTCGTAGGGTTATTTGCAACTGCCTCCACCATACTAGCAGAGCCAATGACCACATCAGGTCGAACCATTCGAGGTCATGTCGATGGATCCGACCCTTGATTGCTTGGCTTAACTCATTAGAAATAGGGTCAAGATTAGTTAAAAGATTGAAAACCAGATAGACACCAAGACTATCATTCCATCTCAAATTGAAGCAAACCCGAACAACTTCCATCATAAGGAGCAGGTATCCTACAATGTCCCACCAAATCCAGGTGAAAATAATATTGTTATATTTGATTCCTTTACTATTATGAGAGGTAGGACACTCTGGCCATCTACAACAACGAAAGGGAAGAATAAAGCATCTAATGGTGAGTGGTCTGCCAAGTCAGTAGACAGGGCCAAAGAACATTTTGATGAGGCAACATCAGACAAAAAAATACAAAAAATGAACGAAACTAGAGATGACATGAAGAAAGCAGTAGCTAAGGCAAAGTTATGGAACAATGGAGTAGCGGTCTCCCACGATAGAACTACTAAGGAGTAGCAGGGATATGAACAAAAATTAATAATAAAAAAGTAAACCAACAAATTTGTTTTTTTGTTTTTGTAGGGAATTTCCAATTTTTACGAGTTTTTAATATTTTACATTTTTATGGACTTCAATATTTTTCATATTTATTTTTAATTTTAAAATTTTTACTTTATTTTTATTTTTTTGAATTTAAATTCTTTTTCTTTTAATAAGTATATATAAGTATATATATAATATGCATAATATATTTACAATATATTATATAACTATAAAATATATAATCAGAAAAATACAATTAACTACACTCCTTTTTATTTTTTACAGGTTTTTAAAATATATTTAAGATATTTATAATAGTTAATAATAATTATAAGTAATATGTAGTAGTAATATGAATATAAGCTATATAAATATTTATATTTAAAAATATAAGTATATAGAGTCAAATATTATAAAATATTTATTTTGGGGTTTTTAATGTTTTTTCTCTTTTTTTATTTATTTTCTTTTGATTTTTTGCTAATTTTTTATGGACTTTTAGTCAATCAAAAATGTCAAAAACAAGGTCTTTTAATACAAGGCAAGATGGTTTTAGAATTTAAAAAAGATAAATATCTTAAATATTTTCAAACTATTATTAATATATACTTTATAATTCAAAAAATCAAAAGTAGGAATAACTATTTTTGGAATTTTTATATAATGTTTGCTGATTTTTATAAGGTTTTTTGGGTTCTTAATTTTTAATATTCCTTCGTAATATTATGAAAAATAAATTGTTAGAAACTCAAATATGCATAAATAAAGACACATGATTTTTTTGGATTTTTTATATATTTTTTATGTCTTTTTAAATGCAAACACGAGAAAATGCATTGTTTTTATATTTTTATAAATAGAAAGATACTTTTAATTGCCTTTGGAAAATATATGTAATTTAAAAGTATATATGATTTTCCTACGAGTGTTAGATGCAAATGTTATTTTTATAATGTAAATACATGAAATAAAATTAATTATGTTGGCGGTTGCATTTAAAATAAAATTGCAATGTATTTCCGAACACCTTACAAAACTCCAGGGGCACACATGCAAAAATCTTAGATATTTCTATATTAAATGCATTAGTGGGGCTATATTTGCAATATCCAAAAAGTTCTAGGTCCTAATTGCAATTTAACTAGAAATATTACACCAAATATAAAAGTTTTTGAACTAAACATAAATACCACAATCTACAAGCATTTGGGAGCAAAATGTCCCTCCCCCTCTTGTATGTGTAGGTGAGGTGACATGGACTCAACCAAAATGCAAAATATTACAAAAAGTTTTGAACAGTAGAGGAATGTTTAATGAATAAAAAGTAAATAAAAAGGTGGGTATACAAGCAAAATTACCCCACGTGCATTGATCAATGGTTTTTGTGCGACACTTAACCATGTGGTGCGCTTTAGATGCATGATGATGCTTCGATGATGGAGGGAGGAAATTATATCTCACCCTCCAATCTGACGATCCTTGGCATGACAATCGGAAAGTACCTGTACACCTGGAGCATTGACTTTCATCGGATGGTAACAGATGTATCTAGAACATGCTAAGAACAACTTCACTACAAGCTTGTATATCGGTTCCTAGGCAACTTCAGGCACCTGTAAGGCTCGTCAACAATGCAAAATGTTGATGATGCTCCCTCATGTCAGTTGGACTACTCAAAAAGGTCCGAGCCCGATGAATCTGTGATTCATCACTCTAAAAGTTGAAAATAGAAGCTTGTTCCCGAGTAAATAGATGCATATTTCCCTATTTAATGCATAATTAGCATTCATGCATGCATTCATAACACAGGCATTTTAGCACTCATGCATTAAATAAGAAGCCAAGATCACTTGTAAAATATTCACCTATAAAAATAACATCTCCCTTATAATATGTACACCTTAGTTAATAATGTGAGGAAGAAAGTCAGAAATCTCCTGTGTAAAAATATCCAATAAAGATCTAGAAGCCCTGATTCATAAAAAGCCCATAATTCCCTCATACAACCTCCAAAATAGGTCTACTCACTTTCAGAATAATACACATTAAGCGACCTTTAAAATGAGACTGATTTCATCTAATTTGGAGCTCATATGAAAAAGTTGGGTTTTTGGGCCTCTTTGTATACTATATATGTGTATATTTGCATATTTGTATTTTTTGTATCATATTTGACCTCATCTCTGTCTTTGGTCAACATGAAACTTGTAGATCGCATCAAGATCTACAACTTTTATGTTTTGAGTTTTTCTAAATTCGGCCTCCTTCTCTTTATACACTCATTTCTCTTCTCAGCCAATCACAGCTGGCCACATGGCGCCCTCTGGTTGCGCCACGTGGCCTGCTCCCCTTGCCCTAGCCGCCCCTGCTCTCAGCCGTTGGATATTCTTCTGGATCCAACGGCCAGCTGATCTCCACGTGTGCCTTTTACCTCCACCTTCTGATCATTTCCCACTTTTTATCTGATCCGCCTATTAGCACCTTCACCACTGTCCTCCACGTGGCGCACGTTGCGCCATTCGATCACGCACTCAACCCTTCCATCGCAGCCGCTTATCCGCCTCGCACCACAGCCCTTTGATCAAAGCCCTAATCTCATCTCCACCGTTCGCCAGCGCCGCTTCCATAACACGACGCGTGGCGCACTCGCACCCATCAGATTTCCTCGCCCCAGATCTAATCCTACCCGCTCCTTGACGCTTCGACCTGGGCCGTTGGATCACAAGATCCAATGGCCACGACCTCGTCTTCCACCTCCGGAGCCCCTCTCTCCCACGATCTCAGCCTTGCGCGAGGGGCTGCCCCTTTCTATTCTTGGCTGCACTCCAGCCACCCTCGTCGACCGCCAACACCGCCACGACCAGCACCACTCTCCCCACATCTTCGCCAGCTCCCTCATTCACCACTACTTCCACCAGAGACGCTCCACGATGACCACTAAGCTTGCCTCGTCACCAGCCCTGCCGACACCTCCATCCTATAAATCACTCGCCTCCGGCCACTTTCTTCCCCATCTGCCACTCCAGAGAGTTCCTCGAGCTCAACTAGACCGATTGGTGATAGCAACCGTGCGTATTTTCGAGCGAAGACCAGTTTCTTCTCCGGCGAGATCCACAACACCACCGCCGTGTCGCAGCCTCCCTCCGCGAAGCTGCTTGAGCTCAGGGCCCTACCGCCCCTTCGAGCGACGACCTGGAACTCGAGACCGAGCTCCAATCCCCAGGTAACCCCCTCCAGCCCTCTTCAATCTTCTTCTTAATTTTTCTTGATTTTTTCCGACTTAATTCGTTCGCCACCATCGTCTTCTCGTTCCACTTTCATCTCGCCGAGCTCCGCGACGGAGCTCTGATCTTCGCGCCATACTTCACACCCTCCGACGACGCACTCCACCTTTCATCGACTCCAGCTTTGCCACCTGGGCGGAGCACCATCGCCGGTCACCCCCATTCCCTCGCAGGCCTCACCGTTCGCTCCCCACATCTCCACGAACACACCTGCATGCTTCGGCTATCCCTAACACCTGCAGGTACTCACTTCCTTCATCGGCCGGAAGCTCATCGGAGCTACTTTCAAGCTTCATCACCGGCGAGCTCCAGCACATCTCCACCGCTCCTAAAATCACCAGAGGCTTTGCCACTTCGCCCCGCATCTTCCGAGACATCTCAGAGCCTCCGGAGAGCTTCACCGACGACATGAGGGATAGGTGGAGCAGAGCCACCATCGCTGGAGCCCCGCCAACTCCTCCGCAGGTGGCGGAGGACCGTTGAAGACAAAGCTCCAGCCACCGCTTGATCGAACTGTCAGCTTCATGCCACGTCGCCCCATCACCGAAGCAGCCCAATACCGTTGGATCCACTCACGATCTAACGGTTGTTGATCATGCCACATCGCCACCTCAGGAGAGAGACCACCGCTGTTGGATCGATCAAGGATCCAACGGTCTCTGATCACGCCACGCGCCAGCCACGACAGCCGTTGGATCGACCTAGATGCAAGGGTCCCCATCGTGCCACGTCGACGGGTCTGAGCCTCTTCCCCGACCTCTAGGCTCGGACCACCCGAAGCTACTCCGAGCCTCCAGCCAAACCTCCAGAAGCCCCCAAGCCTCGTCTCGAGCCGCCGACATGGGTAAATTGCATCGAGGCCCCTGGAACTTTTAGAAATTACAAATCAGTCCCTGTGAAGCACCCCCACGTAAGGAGCACGTGCGTCAGTGGAGAATTTTCATTCCACCCCCTGCATTCTAGGTAATTGCATGTAAGTCCCTGTCAGCATATTTATCCTTAAGTAATTTTAAATTTCCTGTTACACCCCTGTCTTTGCACGCATATTTAGGTGTCCATATTTCATCATTTTTGAATTCCAAAAAGTGCATGTTGTAGCTTAACTTGTCCTTGATCTTATGTGACACTTGGCGTAATTTTTTGATAGCAGTGGAATTTTTAATTAATTAATTGGTACATTTGTGTGATATTTTGCCCATTTTCACCTTTTAATTAATAGTTAATTCTCTGTAACTTCAAAATTTCCAAAAAATCACAGTAGCTCTAGGATAATTAACTTAACATTGCATAAAAATTTCATCTCATTTGCACACATTTCGAGGCCTAAATAAATTAATTGATTATTTCCTTAGTTTATTTTTAATAGGTTCATTTCACATTAAAATTAAGGTCTGATAATTTTCCTGGATTCTTCATCATTAGATCTATCTAGGATAATTTTAGTTCCTCAAAATTTTGTGATATTTATTAAAATTAAATTAGTCAAAATCACCCTGCATTCATGTTTATTTCACAGTAAATTCATTTAGTGTTAGAAAATTCCAAAAAAAATAGGGTAGCTTAATTTCAACATATCTGGCCAATTTTCATTATTTTTGGACTTCATTTGAATACTTAACGGATTTAAGTTCTAAATTGGCCTGATTTTTGCATGTGTCTTGCATAAAAATCGAAAAAGACCAAAAATATTGTTCCTCGAGAATTGAACATTGGAAATTTGCTAAAAATCTACCTAAGGAGACAGATGCCTCCCTGAGTTCGACCTTGGACTTCCCAAGTAAAAAAAGTTGCCACTTGAAATTAACTTGCTTAAATTAAAAGTGTTTTTTGATATTCCCTCTCATTATCCGACTGCAACGAACGTCATCAATTAATTTGGACATTAATTTGCTCGAATTAACAAGGGTAGCGGGAGCGGTTATCAGAGCCCATCGATTGGGTCCTGGATGGCTTGAGAAGGAGGAGCTCTTGGGTAGCCTTCGACCAAGCAAAAATCAACACAGGTCGGGTCCTCTAGGACCATAACGTGTAAGGTTAGTGTCGCACAAGAAAATTGAGGAATCAAGGCTTGATTTGGTATAAAAATGAAGCAGGATGAGGTGCGGCATAGGAGGGATGTGACCCATGCCAGGTCAAGGCGATTCGAGGGGTGCGAGGTGTTCAGAAGCGAAGGGGGGGGGGATGTGAGGTGGTTGGCGGGTTGAGACGAAGGGAGGAACTCCGGGAAATTGTGGCTGGAGCAGTGGATCTAATGAACTATTTTTATATTTTATGGAATTAGAGACAAAATAGAACGAAATAAAAATCTAAACTACATTATTTCTAACTCTATGAATCTATAACCTCTCTCGCGGAGCTCCTGCATGGTGTGGATCTCTTCAAGAATCACACATTCGCGTGCTACGAAATCACAAGGAGCAAGCTGTCACCTTGCTCTACTTGTACTTGAGGAATTTAATGGTTTAGGTGGCCAAGAAGGATTAAATTTGAAATGGGGAAAGATGTGTAGATTCATACATGCCGGCCTTTGACTAGGGTTTACAACAAATCCAAGGCTCCTTCGATCGAGGTATGCCAAGAGCGTAATAGAGCATTGATGAAGGAACAATTTTCGTGAAGGAACCATCCCAAAAAAATGCAAGGATCAAGCGGGGAAAATCGAGGAAGAAGGTCAGACAACCAATCTGAGAGGGCTACAAGCATAGGGGGGTTGGTTGCCCGGCAGGTCAACCAAGGCCTGCGTCTCATTGGTCCATGTCACTCATTAAAGTACACAACATGGACTAAATCCTTTATTAAATAGAATTAAAACAATAAATAATTTTATTGTTTTTTGTCTAAAATAATAAATATTTATTATTTTATTTAGTATTTTATTAAGGTTTTATATTTTACAAATTAATTTGTTCAATGTTAAATTTAACATGTATAATTATATGTATATTTACATATATATGTCGTATTTTATTTTTATTTTGTATCTTATAATTAATTATTTTATATTCATAATTTTTTATCTATAACTTATTTAAATACATATGACACATTTTTATTTTATTTTTATGAAGTTGATAATTTACTTAGATAAATAGGTATATGTAATACATATTTCCATTGTATTGTTTAGCAATATATTAAAGTATATCATTTACATTATTGTATTTTTATGGTTTTATTTTATTTTATATTATGTCCATGCCTTTTAAATACTATTTATGAATTTATAAAAATATAAGAAAATAAAAAATATAAAGTATAAATATATTAATTTATTTATACATGTAACTTGCACAATGGGGCGCCAAAAGCCAACTTTTGCATCTTACCTCCAAATTGAATGAAAACACCTTCACTAATTAGATAATTTTATTTTATGAACAATAAAGGTGAGTTAGGTGAATTTTGAGTTTGTATGGAGAAGATACAGATCTGTAAAGTTTTCTCTGTAGCTTTTTATTCTATGTGTCCCTTGCACACTGTATACTATTGTTGAATAAATACATTTTGTATTTACTTTGTATTTTTCATTTATAGGGTTTTATTGTTTTAAGTACAAAAATAGGAAAATAAAATAGGTCACAAAAGGCCTATTGAGAAATAAAATTTAGGGATTTTTTACTTTATCCCTCCTACTTTATTCCTTGTCAACCAAGTCATCATGATTATTGGGTCTCAGGGTTTAAGGTCACTTAGTGTCTTTAACACTTCATTTTTTCCTTTCTTACCTTTATTCTTTTATTTTGGCATTAAAATTTTTGTGCAATATTTATAGTATAAATAATGAGTGTTATTCGTGCACATTAAGGCAACATTCATGCATTTAACTATGGATTTGAGGCCAAAATGACAGAATAAAAGGTGATGAAATAGGGGTTCATAACCCCTGCCCTCATACTTGTGTTTGCTAGTCCCTAACAAACAATTATGCCTATAAGTACAGAAATGGAAAATAAAGATGTTGGAACATTTTTCTTGAACTTGTCTTATTAAAATCAAAGTTTCGAGCTCAGTTAAGACCTTTGGATTTTGAATTTGTTGGAAATCACATCAAGGTTTGGAAATATGACACAACAACACTTAGTTTCCATAATCCTATTCTTCAGTTCAATCCAAAGTCCTGGTCAGAACCCTTCTCTCATTCACATACATTCTCAACCTTGAAATGACTGATCCATACATGTGAAATTTTCATCTCTTCCCCAACAAATCACTTAACTATTAAGGAGTTTGCTCCTCTAGTAACTATACCATCGAGACAAATATTTCCTTCTAATGACTCGTGATGCTAGTTTCACAATCAATAAAGTGAGAAGCTTGAAGAATGGGATAAGAAATTTGAATGGACCAATGTAGTCGCATTTTGTTGTAAAGCTGGGTTAGTGTAAATGAGTCTTCACCAAGAAGCAGGCTTTTTCTGTAAGGTCCATATTTTTGCAAACTTTTTGGTGTAGGCTTCTTTTTAGATTTTTATTTACATTGTGTCACTCTGCATTCCTGTTTGTGCCCAAACAGATATAGAGACTTTTGGTCTACCCATGTTTTGGGGTCTTGGAAAAAGTTGTGTCAGCATACCATTCCTCATCCATAGCATTCTCTCAATCCAATCTCCAGTCATTAGATGTCCTAGCTAATAGAAGAAGTGGGATAGAGTACCGGTTTCTACAATCTCCAAGAATGATTCCTAAGCCAGTCTTGATGAAGAGACCAAGCATCGTCCCGACTTAGACTCCAAGATTTTTCAACAATCCATTTTGTTTATGTATGTGTTAAGTGTGTTGTTTCTAGTTAAACCACCGCCTCAAGAGACGTATAGATGATATGAAGTGTTCAAGTTAGACATAATGTATCGACTCATGTGTGGAACCTAAAGAATTATGTCAAGGTGACCTAAAGTATCCTTATTCCAGTCCTTAATGAGTTCTTCTAAAAATAAGTGGATTAAGGTCTATATGAAGATGCAATCTTCAGACTGTATTTTAGACTCATTCGATTATCTTGATCATTTCGAAAATGAAAATGTTATATTCAATACAACAACAACAAAGCCTTTTCCCACAATTAAGTAGGGTCGACTACATGGATTCTTCGCCTCCATTCAGATCTATCTTGGGTCAGTCTCGGACTTATATCCAAAAAACTAAGATCCCTTCGTATAGTCTCTTTCCAACACTTCTTGGGCCGTCCTCGCCCTCTCTAAGCCGGCTCAACATCCCACCACTCGCATCTCCTAACCGGTGCATCAGTTGACCTTCTTTGCAAATGACCAAACCATCTTAAGCGGTTTTCTCACATCTTATCCTCGATCGGAGCTACACCAACTTTCTTTCTGATTACATCATTCCGAATCCGATCTTTATGTGTATGTCCACACATCCATCTTAGCATTTTCATTTCCTACAGCCATTCTCTGCACATGTCTATGGTTCACAGGCCAACATTCAGAACCATAAAGCATAGCAGGTCTCACGGCTGCTTTGTAAAACTTTCCTTTAATTTTTAAAGGAATTTTCTTATCACAGAGAACAGCGGAGGCTCCTCTCCACTTTAGCCAGCCTGCATTTATTCTATTAGTAACATCTCCATCAATTTCCCCATCATGTTGCAAAATAGATCCCAGATATCTAAAAGAATCTCTCTTCTGAATGTTATCGTCACCAATCTTCACCTCGATTCCTTCACCATTGCTTCCATCAAAGGTGCATTCCATATATTCCGTCTTAGCCCTACTTATACGAAAACCTTTAGTCTCCAATGCATGTCTCCAAACCTCAAGCTTCTCATTTACTCCATCTCTAGTCTCGTCAATCAACACAATATCATCAGCAAATAACATACACCAAGGTAACTCATCCTGAATGTGACTTGTCAACTCGTCCATAATCAAAGTAAAAAGAAATGGACTCAAAGATGAACCTTGATGTAAACCAATGTTGATATCAAAATAGTCAGTCTTCCCCGTCGGGGTCCTTACACAATATAAAGCCCTATCATACATATCCTTTATGAGATTAATGTATAGGACAGGTACTTGTCTCTTCTTCAAAACTCTCCACAGTATCTCTCGTGGGACGGAATCATAAGCCTTCTCCAAATCAATAAAGATCATATGGAGATTCTTCCTTTTAGCTCTATAAATCTCCATTGTTCTCCTCAACAAATGGATGGCTTCAATAGTTGAGCGACCTGACATGAATCCGAATTGGTTTTCTTTTATTTGGGAAACTTGTCTCAACCTTCTTTCGATCACACGTTCCCAAATTTTCATAGTGTGACTCATTAGCTTGATGCCTCCGTAATTTGAACGATTTTGAATGTCTCCTTTGTTCTTATAAAGAGGCACCACGATACTCCTCCTCCAATCTTCAGGCATTTTCTTGCTTTGCCAAATAACATTCAATAGATTCATAAGCCAAGTCAAACCACGCTCACCTAAAACTTTCCATACTTCGACAGGGATGTCATCCGGTCCAACACCTTTCCTAGGTCTCATAACCTTCAAAGCCTCCTCTACTTCTTTTCTTTGTATTCGTCTATAGCATGCACTATTCTAGTAACTTTCGCTACTAGCTAGATCACCCAAAGTGATCTCTCTATTTCCTTCTCCAATGAAAAGTTTATGGAAGTATTTCTCCCATCTGGTCTCTATATCCTTCTGAGTAACAAGCACGTGACCTTCCTCGTCCTTAATGCATCTCACTTGAGAAAGGTCTTTGGTCTTTCTTTCTCTTGCTTTGGCTAGCCTGAATATATCCTTCTGGCCCTCTTTGGAGTTGAGATTTTTATACAAAACCTCATAAGCTTTTGACTTAGCTTCGCTTATAGCCTTCTTTGCTTCCTTCTTCGCTATTTTGTAGTCTGTGACAATTTCCTCTGTTCTATCCTTAGACATAGCTTTAAAGCAAGCTCTTATAATTTTTAGCTTCTCTTGCACCCCTTCACTCCACCACCAAGCCTCCTTTTAATCCGGAGCTCCTCCTTTTGACTCGCCTAGCATCTCTTTGGATACCTTTCGGATACAAGATGCTTCTGCCTCCCACATCTCGTTTGCACTGCCGCTACAATCCCAAGATAAGTCTTCTAAAACCTTCTCCCTGAAGCTTGATTGCTTCAGCGGAAGATTCCACCACCTAGTTCTAGTGATCTTAGGAACCTTCCTTTTCATTACCAGCCTTTTTATTTATAAATCCAAGACTAACAAGCGATGTTGGGTTGTCAAACTCTCTCCAGGGATTACTTTGCAATCTTTGCAACATAACCGATCTCTTCTCCTCAACGCAAAGTAATCGATCTGTGTTCTAGTTGAGCCACTCTTATAAGTAATTAAATGCTCCTCCCTCTTCTTGAAAAGAGTGTTTGCTATGAAAAGATCATATGTAGTTACAAAATCCAGAATGACTTTTCCCTCTTCGTTTCTATCCACAAAACCATGTCCTCCATGCACACTTGCATACCCTGAAACATCTTTTCCCACATGTCCATTAAGATCTCCACCTATGCAAACCATCTCTCTTTGTGGGATTCCTTGTAAAATCTTATCCATATCATCCCAGAAAGCTTGTTTAGTCCTTTCATCTAAACAAATTTGTGGTGCATAAACTGAGATGATATTCAGAACTTCTTCTTCAAGCACCAACTTTAGCAAAATAATCCGATCCCCAAATCTTTGCACCTCAACCACACAATCCTTCAAATCTTTATGAACAACCACTCCAACACCGTTTCTGCCCTTATCTTTACCTGAATACCAAAGTTTAAAGCAAGTCTTCTCGATCTCCCTTGCTTTCTCTCCAACCATTTAGTCTCTTGAAGACATAATATATGAATATTCCTTCTTTCCATTGTATCCACTATCTCCATCAATTTTCCAGTTAAAGTACCGATATTCCAACTACCAATCTGTAGCTTCCTTTGCAATCTCTTTTGGACTAACTTCTTTACTCGCATGCGTCCGTTATGCGAGAACCCTTGCAAATTTTGGACTGCATCCGGGCGGCAATGAAGCGGAACTAGCTTATTTACCCGCATGCATTCCTCATGCGAGAACCCTTGTAAATTTTGAACTACATCCAGGCTGCAATGTAGCGGCCCTTGCTAATGCAAAAGAAATATTTGATAAATCTTTTCGAAATGATTTTCAAAAACCCAAAAACATGGGCCACGTCAGAATGAATTTGGAAAATTTTGAGTATTTATCATATTTTAAATTCTAAAACAATCTAAACTATTATTCTCAATTATTGTTTTGACATTTTTAGTCATTTCAAAAAAATAGAAAAAGTTATAATAAAATTGCCCAAATAGATAAAAACTTTAAAAAACAAAACATTTTATTTTATCATTTTTGATAAATAGTTGTATTTATAAAAAGAATACTACAAATATCTTATATATAATACAATTTTATATTACTTGTAATTATTAATAATATTTTGACATACCCTAAATATTTTAAAATCCTTAAAAAATAAAAGGACTGAATCTTATGTTATTTTTATGATTTTTTATATATATTATACATTTATATCATGTATAGCTATTGTATTATACATAACATTGATATATACTTCTATATTCACTTAAGAGAAAGGAAACTAAAAATTTAAAAATATAAAACAAAACAAAAATTATAAAATTAAAACAAAAATTCATAAATTATCATTTCAAAAAAATATATTTAATATTAAAAAAACCACAGAATTAGAAAAATCCTATAAAACACACCAAAACATTGGTTGATCTCTCTTTTTATTGTCAATTTTTGTGGCCATCCATGTTTCTCCTTTGTGGTTGGACCCCTACACTGGCATATTATACACCATTTTGTAGGGCATAAGAAATTTTATCTCGATGTACATATTGCTTGAGCATCATTGTGGGTTAATTGTTGATGCACTACATTGTGGATATCCGAGAGTTAAGAGAGCGATCGACACAGCGATTGTTGGAGTTGACTTGTATGGCACCACCGACTAGGATCCCTCTCACGATTCAATGTTCATCAAATGGAATCATTATCGGGTATCAATACTTAGGATAGATTTTGTGTGCATTCTCTCTTCATTAATTTCTTCTTTATTTTTCCTATATTGATATAATTGTTTATCTATGATAATACATATTCTCTGTTGAATTCCTTTTGAGGGACCACAGGGCGAAGTCCACTCTTTAGGATATATAGGTGTACCTGAGCTACGAGGAGATTAACTCTTCTTCCATTGAGTCAATTGGAGAGAGCAGGACAGAGAGACAGAGTGGCTATTAGCATAACATTTTCCCGTCATTTTTGTTATAGAGAGACAACCATTTTATTTCCTTTTATTAATTTGTAATATTACAAATGGACACATGAATCTCGGACATATTTTACCAAGTGATTGTTCACTTGTAGGCTCACCAGATTTCTCGTAGTTTTCTTTGCTTTCTACACTTTTGTTCTCCCTATTTTCCTCTTTATTTTGTTTCGATTCTCATGATTTGTGCTTTCCTCCTTTATTTCATTTATTTTCTCTTATTGAGTCCGTAGATTTTAAGGTTTGTTGATCGAGTAAGCTAGGACCAAACACCTAATATCTGCATGTCCTTATATTTTATGTTTGGATCTAGCTCAAAACTCAATTTGTGCTTCATGATAATGGAAATTGCCTCTTATGTGATTTCATCATTTGCATACGACATGTAGATTAGGTTTAAAAATTTCATTCCTTGAATCTCGCACGGAGAGAGCTAGGAAGCGTTGTAAGTATTCCAACATAGCATTCAACATTTTTACACAAGTATGAGATTTCCATCATTGTGTCATCTTACATTGCTTTGTTGCTATCTCCCTCATATTTTGATCACTTAGTCTTACAAGAAAACCCAAAAAAGTTAGGTGATTCTTATTGAAAAATACTGAGACTAAAAAAAGGGGGTTGCTAAATAAACTTTTATCTTAATTAAAAACTATAATGAACATCATTGTTTGGGATTCACAAAGCCCTCGTTATATTCAGGTACACCCTGAAAGAGCGAGGCACAATCCATAAGGAATAGCACAAAAACCGGATCTATGGCTTCCTCGACTATCACCTAGGTGCAGAAAAGTACCAACATTCTATTGTGCATGAATGAGTAGGGTCTTGTCAATGATGGGTTTCTCGCCTTGTATACAACATCTGAATTGATCTAAAGTACTGAGCACAAGCCACACTTTCATGTGATGTCTATCTCAATGTTTCGCACTCGAGTTGGTACCTGATAGCTTACAGGTTTGTTCTGAAGTATTTGATTCGCCATTAGTAGCTTACTCTCTTCTTTATTGGCTGAGTATCCCCTCATTCTCGATATTGAGTATCTCAAAAAGCGCAAATCACAATATAAGGAGGAAGAACAAGTACATTGTACTTTATTGGTAGTACACACTCTCATCTAAGGCTAGCAGATAAGGACATGTTACAATCTTTGTTAAAACAACAACTCTAAAATTTAAAAGATAAAAATATCTGAACCTTCATTGCTTCACTTGTGTTGACTTGGTAAACCCAATTTTGTTTAGTGTTTGTATAGATCTAGATTAGGTTTCAAAGTTCAGTCCCACACACTTGTGTCATTTTTTCCTTCTTTACTCTCTTTGGCTCGTTCTCTTTGTGAATCTTCTACTATTTTACACTCCTTTTACTTCTTGGTCATTACCTTATATTTTATCCTTCCTCAATATTCTTTCAAGATGTTGACTTCTAGAAGGTTTGGTCTGGACTCGCTGACACGTACGTGGATTCCACGGGTTTGACATCTCCAATAATTCAGGGCGATTCTCAAGTGATTGGTTCGGACTCTATGAACCATCCTCAGGACACCCTGCTTCTTCTACCTTCCACAGACTGGGAAAACTCTCTTCCCGAGTTCTGCCCCTTTTGGATGGATATTGATTACTTCCTTACACTTCTCAATCATTAGTATTATTCAGGATTGACCCTAATTCAGAATTGTTCTCTACATATGGTTCTTGCATGTAGACTTATCATGGGATTCCCCCAATTACAGATCATGACCTTGATATGGAGTCAGAACAATCACAGTCAGATTCTGAGATGGCTCCTACAAGCAATGGAAAGGGACCACATCTTCCTATCACTAAGCAGAATATCGAGCATGGCATAAATCAAAATGATGTAAACAATCAACTCTTGGCCTCCATTAAGGCAATCCATTAGCATATGACTGATCAAGAATTGGTGAGGTCATTTTTCAGGATATGCTGAATGATTTAAGGTGGAAGAGGTATGAAGAGAGAGACACCCCATGAGGAGGAGGTGATGATGGATTATGTGGTGATGATGATGACAGCCATTCTAGAGATGGACCTCGTAGAGGAGAGGGAGAATGTAGGAGATGCCGACCCAAGCCCACACTCAAGTAGACATATAACCCTAGGGCCAGCCAAATCACAGAGTGGATCCAGATTCCTCCTATCCATGGATACTTTGAACTGAAGACGTAACTCATTTCTCTCCAACCCAGTTTCCATGGGAACCGAAATAAAGAATTGTATATCCATCGACAACGGTTTTCACGCATATGCAACACAACTCACTACTCCAACATCCCATTGGGTGTAGTCGATATGACCTCTTTCTCTTTCAGCTTTCAGGGCAAAGGACTCTACTGGATCATCCATTTAGGGAAAGCGGTGATGACTTGGGAAGAGTGGAAGTCTGCATTCATGCAAAAATACTACCGACTTGGTCGTCTCAATCTTATGTGCACTAAGACTGCCAATATCTCCCAGAGACCACAAGAGTTCATTCATGACACCTGGGAGAGATTCGGTGATGTAACTGAAAAGTTCACCCATCATGACATCCCAAACCCAAGTCTGGTCTAGCACTTGTTTCGGGGACTTACTGAGACCTGCCAATGTTTGGTTGATGCCTCCTGCAGAGGATCCCATTTCAACAGGGATGAGGATGCAATATGGTTGATCTTTGAGGAGATGGTCGAGGGTGAGGCCACACTATCCTCATTTCATTTTTGCAAGTTCAACCGTAAATCCTCTACAAGAATGTCAATATAAAGGATACCCGTGAAGTGGAATTGTGTGAGAAATTAGATCTTAGCATCTTCGAAAGTCACCTATCTAAGGTAGAAATCATAAATAAGCGATCGTACGATCATGAGAAATTCATTGTGATCGAGAAAAATGATGGACTTGGATAAGTTGGACACTATCACAAAGCAGTTGGAGTTGTTGCTGAACACTATTAGTGCTTACAACTTCATGGAAGCTACCCCCAACACTACTGTTGAGCTGAAGGAACCTCCATTGCAATATCAGCCTAAGTTGAGTCCCATCTAGCCTCAGGTCCAACATGTATATTACGTGCAGGCACCCGAGCAGCCATAGCCGTAGTAGCATCCATAGATGGCTTTTTGCCAGACACCTGAACTCCAACCCCAGTACATCGAGCCATGCTTTCCACCTCCCCAACCCATTTAAGAGGTGAATGGTGTATGGAGCAATGATCACCAACTAACACATCCTCAAGGAGAACCCCTGGGTCAAAATACAACCATTCGGTTTTATCACCAATAGAAAGGAGGACAGAACTTCCAGCCCAAGCGAAATCATCACCACCACCCTTCGTAGCATGGTTACAGCTAGAAGTAGAATTACCAGCAGTAAAGATACCATCATCAGAACTATATGCAGTCAGTTGCTCAGTTTCAGAGCCAGTACTCCACCACACAATATCAACAATACTCTTCTCATCCCCCTCCTCAATATTCTTAGGGTTACCAGTGGCATCCTTCCCACGTTCAACAAGTAAGCGGCCACACCAGGCTAAATACTCCGAGGTAGCATCGATCAACCATGCCCACAATTATCTTGCCTTGCTCATTAAGAATATGGCTAAGATGATAGAAAAGATCGATGACCTGACAACCACCAAAACTGCAATTCTGGTCCAGGTCAAAACCAACCCGAAAACTTCCATTGCAAGGAGTAGGTATCTTCTAGTGCTCCACCTAATTCAGGTGAAAATTTTGCTTTATCTAATTCTGTTATTCTCAAGAGTGGTAAGACACTCCAAGCATCTGCTACAAGGAAGAGAAAAAAAATGTATGATGATGAGTCCTCAGATAATCCAGCAGTTAGGGCCAAAGAACTTTGAAGATACAACACCAACCACAAAAATTCAAAAAATGAAAAAAATGAGAAAAATAAAAAAGAAAGTAGCAGCCAAGGCGAAGTTGTGCTAGCGATGTAGAAGCAAGCAACAATAGCCAAACCAATGGAAACCAATGAAACCAATCTCGCACACCTTTTTGTCCACATGATGTAGATGATTTTTCACATTTTTGCCATTGACCTGTAGACAAATAACATGAATTTGCATAACATAGTTTCTTATGATGAAATATTCCTTTTTTCGCAAGAAATTAAAGCAAAAACCATAAAAAATTAAAAATACCTTATCTAATCCTAGCATTGTGGAAATAATGTAAAATATTATGCTTGAAATTTCTTTGCTCATAGCCATGAAATATATGCCTATTGTGAAAAGGGATTGAAAGAAGAATGTATAATAAAGCATCCAAATCACAGAAGCAAACACAAAAAACCTAAGATGCACATTCTCACCATGGCCATGGTCAACGCCGTCAGAAATCTCCAATGTAAATGGAAAGACAAGGGATATCCACTCATCAGATGCTGGATCTTTAGGCAAGAATTCTAGTGCACATTCTCATAGTGAATTGTCTATCAATTTGTTACCTTCTTCCCTGCACATCGAATTTGGTGTAGGACTGCTCAAGCCAACAAAGATGATTGTCCAATTTGCAAATAGATCAATCAAGCAGCCCAGAGGCATGTTGGAGGATGTGATTGCCAGTGTCCAAGGAATGCAATTCCCTATTGATTTACTTGTCCTATATATGGACACCTCCACACATCTGCTCCACACTCCAATCGTTCTTGGACGATCGTTCCTGCGAACAACTAAAGCTGTAGTGGACTACGACACTAAAGATATCAGTTTCTGCCCCAGCAGTGACAAAGAGTTGATAGAGGCGATCCCAGAACTGAAACCGACTGAAAAGGTATTTGTTTTGAGAGATCTCGAGTTGCATGGACAAAAGGACTGTGACTATTTGGCTAAAATTAGAGACACCAATCTATTCTTGGATAACAATGAAACACAGGAATTTCACTCCACCGAGGAAAGCCTGGATAGCGCGGTCCAGTTCACCAATGTCTTTAAAGATGAGATCTTTGCTGATGGATTCACAAAGATGATTGAAACTCCATCTTCATTTGAGCATGATGATTTTATTGCAGATATGTGTATTGTTTTGAAATCAGATTTAGAATATAAAATGATGGTAAACAAATAGATGAAAGATATGATGCCTGTTACAGTTGTTAAAGTTGCCATTAAGCCAACTCCGACCCCACCATAGCTCAAACTTCTATCCTATAATATGAAGTATGCCTTCCTTGATAGTGAATCATACATGCATCTGTTTATTATCAATACACATCTGATCGAAGAGCAAGAATCTTGTCTACTTGAGGTTCTTAAAAGAAACTACAAGGCGATAGGTTGTAATATAACATATCTCCATTGGATAAATCCTTCATTTTACTTGCATCACATCTATCTCAAAGAATACAACAAGCCCTCCCAGAAAATTCCATCACATACTAAATTTAAACCTACGTGAGACTGTCATGAAAGAAATTATCAAATGGTATGATGTGGGATTTATCTAACCCATCTCCGACTCCAAATAGGTGAGTTCCCTGCAAGTAGTGTCAAAGAAATCCGGGATCACCATTTTTACTAATGACAAAGGAGAAGAGACTCTGACCAAGGTACCGACTTCATGGCATGATTGTTTAGACTAAAGATGCCTAAATCTTGCAACTAAGAAGGACCACTTCCCATTACTTGTCATCGACCAGATAGTCAAAAGAATGGTCGTGAAGGAATATTTTCGCTTCTATAATCAAGTTGCCATCTCTTCAGAAGATCAGTAGAAAACTATTTTCACTTATCTGTTTGGGACATATGGCTTCCGCATAATGCCCTTTGGATTATTCAATACTCCCGCTACATTCTAGAGATGTATGTTGGTTATTTTTGCATATATGGACGGTAGCTTCCTCGAAGTATTCATGGACGACTTCTCGGTCAATGGGGACAATTTTTCTCAATGTTTGAGTTACTTAGATCGAGTTTTGAAGGGTTATTGTGAAGTGCACCTTGTGCTCTCATGGGAGAAGAATTACTTTATGATGACTGAAGGCATTATACTAGGTCACGTTGATAGAATGGTGGTCGACCCAACCAAGGTGAATGTTATTTCAAAACCTGAGACACTAAAAATTTGAAGCAACTCCGGTCATTTCTGAGGCATGTAGGATTCTATAGAAGATTTATCAAAGACTTCAACAAGATTGCCTAACTGTTGACGGAGCTACTGGGAATGGAGACTGATTTTGTGGTCAATGATCGGGTTCTCCAATCCTTCAATATGATGGAGGAGTACATCACACATTCTCCTGTCCTCCAGCCACCCGATTAGTCTCTTCCTTTTGACATCATGATGGACACCTCAGATTATGCAGTTGGTGTTGTGCTAGGACAAAGATGGGATGGGCTACCATTTGCAATTCATTACTCTAGAAGAACACTTGATGAGGCCTAGAAGAAATACATTGTCTGTGATAAAGAGTTGCTAGCCATAATGTTTGCATTGGAAAAGTTCAGATCACATCTACTTGTATCATAGTTCATGATCTACACAAATCACTCTGCCATCAAGTACCTTCAAAGCAAGAAGGATGACAAGACTTGTCGGATTTGGTGGAACCTTCTTCTCTAGGTATTTGACTTCAAAATACGATATAAACCTTGCGTCAAAAATGTGGTGGCAGACTATCTTTCCAGAATTGTTGAATTTAAGACTCCCGAGAAAAATGTCATTCCTATCACAAAAACCTTTATAGATGAGGAAATTCTATCTGTCACTTCGATCCACGTGTATGATCATAAAGTGAATTATCTTGTCTCCAAGAAGACTCCGCTTGATTGGTTGAAGGTCAGAGTTGATAAATTCTTGTTAGACATCTATTTCTACTAGTGGAAGGATCCTCATCTATTTCACGAGGGATCATATTACATCTGGAGGAGATGTATACCTCAGGAGGAGATTACAAGTGTCTTAAAACATTATGACAGACATGAAGTCAAGATTATGACAGACTCGAGCAACAGATAGTCAGACCGACTATCAATTCCTGAAGGATAATATCATCTCGTAGTTTGGGATACCAAAAATTCTTATATCAGTTGGGAGAAGACCTTTCATAATTAATTATGTCAAGAAATTGAATATGCAATATGACATCAAACATCGTGTAGTTGCGTCGTATCACCCACATTGAAATGGCTTAGTTGAATGCTCAAACAAGGATATTAAGACTATCTTGCAAAAACTTGTATAACCTGATAGGAAGAACTGGTCACAATTGATCAATTCGGTTCTTTTGGCTTACTGCACTACAAATAAGTCTCCTCTTGTCATGTCTCGCTACCAACTCATCTATGGCATGCTATGCCATCAACATGTGGAACTAATTCATAAATCATTATGGGAATTGAATATGTGCAACTTGGATTCCAAGGAAGCGGGGAAATTAGGAAAGATGATCTGAACCATCTACTATAATTCTGATACTATGCATACGACAACAACCTTGTGTACACTGATAATGTCAAGAAATGGCACAATAAGAACATCCATAGAAACACTTTCGAGTCTGGACAAAAGGTGTAGTTGTTTGATGCAAAGATAAAAAAATTTCCAGGCTAGCTGAAGAGCAAACAGACCGGGTCGTTCATAGTAAAAATTGTGCATCACAACAGAAGCCTCTTGATATCTGAATTGTCATATAATGCACAACTTTCGTGGTAAACGAACAGTTACTGAAACTATACCTCGAACATGATACATTCTTGTCTGTAGTAGACTCCATCTAAGTGGTGTTTTGAGAAGAGCTGACACAACCAGATGGATAAGATCGTTAATCTAAAAATCTCATAAAAATCTATTTTCTTCTTTTCCTTTTCTCATTTCTAGTTATTCCGAAAGGTCTTCATCCATTTATCATTGCTATACTTAGGACGTACTTCCTACTAAATATAAGGGGAATGACTAACCCAAGTTGTTCATTCGTTTATCCCTCACCTATCTTCCAACTTGTTGATATTCTATTTATACTTAGAAATATATTATGCTAAGTATAGTGGGATATAAGTTGAGCTGATGATTTCCTATACTCCCACCCTTGACCGTCTATGCCTTGCATATAGTCTGCTATACATAGGATCTAAGTACGGGGTGGTCGTATATACAATGTATATACTTTAGCCATAATTTGTACTTGTATGTTTTCAATATATGGTTATGTAATAAAATACACAATATTTTTTGTAAATACATATAATAACCCAGTTAAAAATGTTATGCAAAATGATTTAAAAAATGATTGGAAAATATCTTGAAAAATCTTTCGAAAACCATTTGGAAAATATTTTTGTAAAATATTTTCAACCCTTTATAAAAATATTTTGTTTGAAAAATTCTCTTTCATTTGAATAAAATGTTTTGAATTTTATATGCAAATGACGTAAAAAATGGTTGCAAAAAGACTTTACAAAAATTTAGACATACTGTTTGAAAAATCTTTGCAAATGATTTTCAAAATTTGTATATGTTATTGATATTTCCTCTTCTGTGGATGCATCTCCACCTCACTATGACCCGGGACGAGAAGAGAAAGATGTCAGATTGGCGTGCATCGATCAAGTCAAGTCGATGCTCCAAGAGGTCAATGTTTGTCATATTATTAACAAAAGTAAGTTTCAAAATATTTGTGAAAATGATTTCAAATTTTTTGAGGACTTTCTGTAATTAGCAGCTCAAGTAATGATATTTATAAAAATTGTACAAAACATGTTTATTAAACTTATCCCAATGTAAAATATAGTCTAAACTCTTTTAAATTTAGAAGCACTCCCGAATAAATACTTGCACATATCTCTTTCATTAACTTTTATTCAAAAATCCCTAAAAAACAAAATACAAAACCCATAAAAATTTGCAAAATCTTTTCAAAAAAATGGTATAAAAATTTGCAAAGCTTTTTCAAAAATCTATAAAAAGTTTAAAATAGAAAATTGCTTCACAAAATATTTCTCTTAAATTGTACATTGCATCTGCATTTTTTGGAATAAGAAAGACAATTGAATAAGTAGGAAATAATGTATGAAGATTAGAGGTTGGTATAGAACTTAATCCACTTCATTTCACTGGAACCCATTAAGGACTGGAACAGGGATGCTTTAGGTTACCTTGACTTAATTCTTTAGGTTCCATGAGACTATGTTTATGTGTCGATTCATTATATCTAACTACAACCATTCATATCATTTGTAAGACTCTTGAGATGGTAACTTGTCTAGAAATCTTGCACTTATCAATTAGCTCAACTAGTATGGAATGTTGAATGATCTTAGAGTCTAAGTTAAGTTAGGATGATGTTTAGGATGATTTGTCAAGGGTGGCTCGGGAACCAATCTTGAGGGTTGTTGAAATTGATACTCTAACCCACTTCTTTTGGTAGACATGATATCTAAAGATTGGATATTCGATTGAGACAATTCTTCGGATGAGGAATGATATGATGGCGTAACTTTTTCTAAGATCCCAAAACATGGGCGGATCAAAAGATTTATATCCGTTGGTGCACAAACAAGAATGCAGAATCAATGCAATTCAAAGATGAATCCAAATAAGAAGCCTATATCAAAAATTACACAACAATTTGAGATTCCATAAAATACATGCTTCTTGGTGAAGACTCGGTTACACTGACAGAGCTTTATAAGGGAATGAGGATAACACTGGTCCATTCCCACTTCTTTTCGAATTCTTCAAGATTGTCCCCCATTCGGTTGTGAAAACTGGCATCACATGACCTTATAAGGAAATATATGGTTCCACGAGTATGAGTTACCAAGAGATCAGACTCTTAGATGGTTCAGTGATTTGTCTATGAAGAGCTGAAATTCTTACACACATGGATTTGTCATTTAAAGATCGTGAGAGTATGCACTATGAGGATGGTTCTGACCTTTATATGAATAGAATTGGATACTATGATTATAGAACCTAAGGGTTTTTGTGTCACATTTCCTAACCTTGATGCGGTTCTGAACAAACCAAGAATCCAAAGGTCTTTTCTAAGCTCCAAGCATTAATTTTATAAAGACAAGTTTAAAAGTAAAAAAATCATTCATGTTCTTCCTTTTTCTTCTCTTTATTTTTCTTTTCTACACTTATAGGCATAAGGGTTTCTAAAGACTAGCAAAGGCAAGTATAGAGGGTGATGATTTCATCTCCTTTATTCACTAAATTTGGGCTTAAATCCCCAGTTAAATGCATGTAAGTAGCATTAAATTGCATAAATGACAATCAATAATTATACTACAAATATTGTACAAAATTTTGTATTTTATGATAAAATGAAATAATAAAGAAAAGAAGAGAAATAGGAAAGTGTCAAATGTAATTAGTGACCCTAAACCCAGAGAACCAATCATCATGATGACTTGGTGGGCAAGGAATAAAGTAGGGAGAGATAAGGGCCAATAAATACACAAACCCTAATTTTAATTAATCAATAAGTAGGTTTTCGATTCCATTTCATTTTAATATTTTTATAACTCAAACCAAAAAGTTTTGAATATGAAACTGATAGATAAAAATACAAAGAAAATTTTAAAATTTATTTTACTAAAACATAATGCACAGTATGTCCTAGACACTTAGAATAAAAGGCCGTAAAGAAAAATTTCCAGACCTACATCTTCTTCATACAAGCTCAAAATTCATCAAACTCACCTTTATTGTTAATATAATAAATTTATCTATTTAATTAATATAGTTTCATTTAATTTAGAGTTAAGATGCAAAAGTTTAATTTTGGACCCTCATTATGCAATTTACATGTGTAAAATAATCATTATATTTATCCCTTTTATTTTTTCACTTCTTTATATTTTTATAAATTTGTAAAATTATTTAAAATACATGTACTAATTAAAATAAAATAAAATAATTTAAAATACATTAAAATAATTAATTATACTACAATACATAGACGAACTATACTTGTATATACATATACAATAAATATACATAATTATTTAAGCTAACAAATAAACTTAGAAAAATATCATATGTATATGTGTATTTAAATAAGTTATATATGTACAAAATAATTCTATACAATAAGAAAACATAAAATACAAAATACAAAATAGACTATATATAGGTAAATATACCAATATATGTACGTGTAGAAAGTAAATAAATAACACCATAACATACTTCATAAAATAATAAATATTTTTTCTATTTTAAGAGAAGAAAAATAAAAAAATACTATTTCTTTTGGAATTATTTTTGCATTTATTTGTTGTTCTGTCATTTAGGGTTTGACGTGGCACAATGAGGGTGTGGCCTTGGTTGACCCGCAGGTCTATTGGAGAATAGAACGCCCTAGCCCTGTCAGACCCACTGACCACCCCTACATCCTTAATTTGTCCTCATCGATTCTTTCATCCTTTCAACTAGATTCCTTCTTTGATTTTATTCTTCGATCGTTGATCTTTCACACACTAATCTCTCCTTGGTCGATGGAGCCTTGGTCGTCCAGCTAACCTACGTCAAAAACCTCATGTACAAATAAGCTTCTCTGCTTACATTTTAAACATGATCCCACTCATGCCTCAAAATCCCGAGATCTTCTCGTGCCAAAGCTAGTTGGTGACAGTAGTGAGCTAGTCGAACCTTTTGGCATGGAGGAAGAGGCCTGAGTTGGTGATCCGAGCATGCGCAGATACATTTATCGGAGCTCCTCCTTGGCTCTTTGTTCTTTAGGTATAACCTTAGTATTTTATTCCTTTTCGTTCCTAGCATTAATGTTAGCGTAGTTTAGGATTTATTTTCGTGTCATTTATTCTCTTATTTTCTGAAATAGTTAAATCATTGTTCATTGGAGCCTAAGCTCTAACCACTGATCTCTGGAGCTTCGACCGTGCTCTGCCCCATCTAAACAACCCATTTCCTTCCCCTTCAATTTCTATATGCCCTAGTCACCTCCGTTCACCTCGATCTCCTCCAAATCGAATCATCGATGCTCCTCTTCTGCCCTTCGTCAGTGAACCATCAGCCGTACACCACCTTCAACCATCCCATAGCTTAAGACCCTAGAAATCTTCGCCCTTTCATTCTTGATCTAGCCATGCAGGATTCGAGGGTCCACAACCCCATCTGATGTGTCTTACATTCCAAAGAAAAGCTCCAGGAGGTCGTCAACTTCTCCTAATTATAGGTTCCCATCATTGGGCTTTGGATCTTCATTGATGACCCTATCATTGGGGAAAATCTTCCAGGATGCTTCTCCGACCATCATTCTGGCTAAAGGTTCCTGGAGTCACACAGGATCGACGGTCGAAGATCGCTAGAGTCATGTTCTTCCAGCTTTATTCTCTGTCGTCTGATTAGGAGCTAACGTCTAGTGGAGATGCCACCATTGATGTCGCACCATTAGTTGTCACCTCCTTCCAAGGAATCTAATCTCTGTCATCCAACGCAAACTGGTACAAAGAAATCTAGGCTATATATGTGGCAAGTGAGCGTGTATCTACCGTTAGATTGCGTACATAGTGGTAATTTCTCCTGATGCCTCTCGCTTTTTGTATTTTTATTTTAGTCCTGAAACTTTTGTCAGTAATTTAAAATGTTTTGTAGCAATTTCACTCAGGCCCCTATAAGCATTTTATTTGTATTTGAGCCATGTCCATGCCACTTCACGTGCGCATACATGTGAGGGGATTGGACATTCTTCAGAGGACCGCCTATGGATTTTTATTATTATTTAGTCCAAGGAAATTTTATTTCAGTATTATATTTTTTTGAAAAATTACAATTGATTCATGTAACAATGTGCATATTACGTTTATACCACGATCAAGCATATTTAATTGAATATATTTGGTATTTTTACATATAGGCTCTTAGACTTTTCAATATTATTCTAGAATGACTTATAAGCTTATTTAAATAGCATTTAGGTCCCTTTCACATTATTAATTTTTATTTCATGTATTTTAATAATTAAAAATATCATTGTGCATATAAAAACTATAGTAAAATTAGTTTTAGTGCTTGGGCTTATAATAAATCACGTGTTTTTTTCTTGTTTTAAAAAATACATAAATAGTGCATTTTCTTTCAATTTGCATATAGAAAACAAAAAAAATAAATCATTTTTGAAAACACTAAAAAAATTACACTATCTTTATTATTCTATTTTGCAATTCCTGACCCAAAATCACTAAAAATTATAAAAGAAAAACACTTAAATTTGATCAAATATAAAAATATATAAAAACTGTTAGAATTTCTAAAAACCAAAATAATCATTTCTATTTCTTTATACTACCTACTTTTTATACTATACATTAAAAATAGTTTTGAAAATTTTGAGATATTTGTCTATTTTTAAATTCTAAAATAATCCAGTCCATTAGTCTAAATTGCTATTTTGACAATTTTAATAATTAAAAAAGAAAGTAATTCTCAAACATTATACAAAAATTGCCAAAAAAGAGAAAAAATCACAAAATATTTTATTTTATATTTTTTACTATATAGTTGTATTCATAAATACTATACTATCTATATTTTTAATATCTATATCGATATTATATACTACTCATAATTATTAATATTTCTAAATACCGTAAATATTAAAAAAACCTTAAAAACAAAGGGGATTGTAACTTATGGTATTTTTATTATTCTCTCTCTCTATATATATATATATATTTATAATATTTATATATCGTATAGCTATTGTATTATACATAGTATATATCTTTACTTTTATATTCACTTAAAAAGAAAAAATATAATTAGAAAATATAAAATGAAAATAAAATTATAAAATCGAAGACAAAAAAATCATAAATTAACAATTCAATTAAAATATTTAAAATATTTAAAACCCATAAAAAATATAAAAACCCTATAAATCATACAAAAACATCTGTTGATTTTTCATTTGATTATCAATTTTTGTGGCTATCCTTGTTGCTCCTTTGTGGTTCGACCCCTACACTTGCATACTATACATATCATTTTTTAGGGAGTAATAAATTTTAGCTCGCTGTACTTATTTCTTGAGTATCACTGTGGGTTAATTATTGATGCCCTAGATTTTGGATATTCGAGAGACGAGAGAGCGGTCGGCAAAACGATTGCTACACTTGACATGTCGGACACCGTAGACCCTCCAAGACCAGATGTTAGGATCCATCTCTCGATTTAGTGTTCATCACCTCCATGTACTTCAGATCAAATTATCCTAAGTATAACAGACTGTATACAAAGCAGGGAGGGTCAAGGGTAGGAATATACGAAATCATCGGCTCGACCTGAATCCCCTTATAGTTAGGGTAATAAATCCCTAAGAATATACAAAATATAAATGAGTTGGAAGACAAGTAAGGTATTAAATAATGAACAACATGGGGCTCTCATCCCCATAGGCTTTTTTTAGAGCGGGGGATGGTAGAAAGAGGACCCACTTCCTTCTTCGTCAACCTACTTGAAAAATGATACTTGGGATGAAGCATATCCTAGTTACAACAATGATGAAAGGGATGAGTACTTTTCTATAGATTAAGAAGTGAGAAGAGGACAAGAAGAAAAGAAGAAAAAAAATATAAGATTTTTTAGCTTAAGTATCTTATTCATCTATCTTTGTAAGCTCTTCTTGAAATACCACTTGAATCAAATCTACCATGGACAAGAGTGTGTCATGTTCTAGGTATTGCTTCAGCAGCTGTCTGTTTAGCACAAAAGGTTGTGTGTCAGGTGACAATTCAGATATCAAAAGGCTTCTGTTATCTAAAAATGACCCTGTCCACTTGCTCTTTATCATTCTAGAAATATTTTCTACTTTGAATCAAACAACCACACCTTCTGCCCAGGCTCGAAAGCCTTCCTACAAATGTGCTAATTGTTCCATTTGTTGAATTTCTTCTTGTAATTAAATTGTTCTCGTACACATAGTCTCTAAATTCAAGCAGACAATATAGATAAACATTTTGGTTCCTTCATGCTTTCTCTGAATCCAAGTTACGCATATTTCATGCCCAAAATGATTTATGGAAGTGTTTCACGATAAGATGACATGTCTTGTCATAAAAGAGGCAGTAGGGAGACATGCCAATAGGAGACTTGTACGCAGTGTGGTAAGCTCAAAGAACTGAGTTGAGTAACTATGACCAGTTCTTCTTATAAGGTCGCACAAGCTTTTGCATGATTATCTTTTTCTCCCTATTTGAACATTCTGCTAAGCCATTAGAATGTGGTGGTACGGTCTAGCAACACAATGTTCGATGTTGTATTTTTTGATCAATTTCTTGACCTCTTTGTTTATGAAGTGACACCCCCAATATGACATCATAATTTTTGGTATCCCTAGCCACATATAATATTGTTTTTAAGGATTTAATAAACGGTTCAATTGTACTCAAAATCAAGCAGGAATAGCCTTCACCCACCGTCTCACATAATCAACGACCAATAGCATGTACTCAAAATCATGGATGTTAGGGAACGAGCCCACAAAGTAGGTGGCTCGTACGTCAAGGATGTTGGATATCTGAATGTATTTCATAGGCATTGCATCTATTGAACTGATCATGCCGCAAATCATTTGATAGTTAGTGCATCTTTTCACCTATTCAGGTGCATCCTTAAAGAGTTTTGGCTACCAGAGGCAACATTGAAGTTCTTTAGTTTCCATCCTCTTTCCATAATCGTGCCCAACATATTCAAGTTAATGACAATGTTCTAGGACACCTGTAATTTCCTCCTTAGGTATGCACCTCCTCCAGATGCAATTCGCTCCCTTAGGAAATAGATGAGGATCCTCCCACTAGTAGAAATGTATGTCTGACAAGAATTTATAAACTTTAAGCTCTGGCAAATCAAGCAAGGTCTTCTTGGAGAATAAGTAATTCACTATATCATCATACCAGTGGAATGAGGCGACAGACATAATTGCCTCATCTAGAAAGGTCTATGTGATCGTGATTGTATTTAGCTCAGGGTCTCAATTTCCACAGTTCTAGAAATATGGTCTGGCCACCACATTTTTCTACTCCAGGCTTGTCTCGGATCTCTAAATCAAATTCTTAGAGTAGAAGGATACATGGAATCAGATGAGGCTTGCCATCCTTCATACTTTGCAGGTATTGGATGGTAGAATGATTTGTGTAAACAATAACCTTGGATCCTAGTAAATGTCATCTGAACTTCTCCAGGGCAAAAACTACGACTAGTAGCTCTTTATCGGTGACATGTAGTTTTTTTATCCTCACCAATGTTATACTTCTGTAATGAATTGCAACTGGGAGTACATCCCATCTTTGTCCAAGAACTGCACCTATTGCATAATCACAAGCGTATGTCATGATCTCAAAAGGAAGAGACCAATCATGTGGCTATAGGATAGGAGCATGTGTGATGAGGTCCTTCAGTAGATTGAAGGACTTGAGAACCAAGTCATTAATGAGAAAATCGTTCTCCTTTCCAAGAAGCGCAATCAGCAGTCGGGCAATCTTGCTGAAGACTTTAGTGAATCTTTTATAAAATACCGCATGCCTAGAAATGATCGGACTTTCCTTAAATTGGTTGGTGGCTCAAATTTTTATATCATGTCCACCTTGGTTGGGTAAACCTCCATGTCATGCTTGGAGATGACGTGACCAAGAACAATCCCTTCAGTCACCATAACGTGACTCTTCTAAAATGAAAGCACTAGATTTACTTTGCAGCACCTCTTCAAAACACAGTCTCTGCATCCCAAACATTAACCAAACATATCCCCATAGACCAAGAAGATGTCCATGAATTCTTCGAGGAAACTACCAACTATATCAGCGAATACTATCAACATGCATCTTTAGAATGTAGCGGGTGCAATGCACAATCTAAAGGCATTCTTTTAAAGGAATAAGTCCTAAATAGACAGGTGATGGTAGTCTTCTATTGGTCTTCATGTGCACTGGCAACTTGATTGCATCTAGAGTAATCGTCCAAGAAGCAAAAATATCAAATGATTGTTAAGAGATGATCTCCAGCCAGAGTAGGAGATGGCAATCCTTATCTCTAAAGGCTGATATCTGACCGACCTCTTGATGCAGGTCCTCTGCATAGGAATAGAGATTTGGAGGTGTCAGATTAGTTAGGTCAAAGATTTGACTTAATGAGATCGAGATAAACAAAGTCCTATATCGTATGCTGTCAAGATACAGGCATGCATCCTCTGATCGGAGACAGATGTGTTGCTATATGTCTGAGCATGTACATTTGCAGACCAATAGGTTGACGACCTAACCAAGGTCTATACACAGGTGCGCTGGTGTGCATGTAAGGGCATATGAGTAATAGGATCTCTCAAAGGGATCATACAGGTTCAGTTATAGAATCGGAAGACATGAGCTCACTCATGAGATATTGGGAAGAATCAAATTCCATGCACGGTCGTCTCGCTTTGGAAGCTTGACTTATTTTTTAGGTTTGATATATACTTTTGGAAAGTATATGATCAAGACCTAGGTATGATATATGCTTTTGGAAAGTATATGATCGATACCGACTCCCAATGATCGAATGAAAAACTTACTGATAAAACCATGAAGTAGACAGTATAAAGTTGATCAAATACTTCAGGTTTAATCTGAGACCTCCAGTATGCAGGATGTACAAGTATTGGGAATACCTGAGGGTAATGTGATCATAAACGATTGTATAACCATGACACTTCCATCCCTAGGGAGTGATGAAACGGGTCTGGATTTTAGTGACTCCTCTCAGTAGAGAAGTAATCCGATCTTAGTCCAAATGTTGGACATTGATCTGAATGTGATTCAGATGCAATAGGAAGATTAGATTTGCGGTCTTGAATGAATCAATCATCTATGGGAGGCCCGCGATCTGGACTTGAGATACGATCTCAATATCCAAGTCACTATACGTTGAACAATACAATCGCCCTGTCCTTATCTCCAAGTATCTGCGGAGAAAGCACATTATCCTTGAATGGGTTCAGGATAATTTCATTGTTGATAATATGTATCCGGGCATTGAGAAATGGATAATTAAATGTGATTTAATTATCATGAGTAATATGAATATGATTCATATTATAAAGAGAGTTATCTAAATTAATTAAATGTGATTTAATTATCAAAGATGTAAATAATGTGAATGTGATTCATATTATTTGGGCACAAGAGAATAGAGATCCAAGATGATTAAATATGATTTAATTATCATGGATATGAATAATGTGGATAGCAATATCTATATTAGTCATATATATTATAAATGTGATTTATAATACATAAGAGAGAGTTATTTGTAATTTACATTTGTTAATTAAATGTTAATGTGAATTGGATTCACATTGGACATTAAATTGAGAATGTAATTTACATTTTATTTTGGGTTGTGAATATGATTCACAAATTTCCAATGGCATGATTGCAATATTCACAAAATAAATTGGATTTATTTTTGTGAAATAATTTGCAACAAAAGTTGTTGCAAATATTGGAGAGAATCATGAGATAATGAAATCTCATGTAATAGGAAAAGGGCATCCACCTTCCATATAGGAAGAGTGGACAGCCACAATTCCCATAAGGAATTGGTGGCCGTCCACCCTCCTTATGGAAGGAGGCTTGCCTCCCCTATTTCTCCAATGGAGACTGATTTGATATAAATCAAATTATATTTATTATATATTATTTTTATTAAGTTAATTGTTGTTGGATTTTTTTCCAACAAAATCTAAACCATTAAAAGAAACACAATCAATGAGGACCATTGGATTTGTGTTGTCCAATGGATTGAGATCCATGTATCCTAAAACGCTATAAAAGCAGAGGCACCCCATTGCTCTTTTTTTACACACAATGCTTGAGAAGCATACCTCTCTCTCTTTCTCTCTCTCCCTCTCATGGCCGTCCACCATGGATGCCCTAGAGAGGCTCTCCATCGCCGCGGCATTGTCGTTATGCTGCCCGATTGTTTGCTCGTAGATCTCCGTCTCCTTTGGTGCGCCTCGCTCGTGAAGAAGATGTTGGATCTCGTGTGTCGAGATCAGGAGATCCTACCGCTTGGATCATCAACATGGATTGCGAGAAGCACGCGGTTCATCCCCGCGCTCGCAAGCATCTCCTCCGTCGGATCGGACTTGAGACATGAAGTCTCTTTGTTTATAGACTCGATCGCAACCACGCTTCAAGAGGTAACCCTAATACTTGTTTGTGGTTTAGACGAAACGATCTGAGAAGTGTTCTTGGATCATGTGGTTTCGTTGCACAAAATTTTTTTAATTTCCGCTGCATAGAATAACTAGTGCGACTAGTCATTCTTCATCGTATTCGATACGATGCCCACGCTTCTGTGTTGCGCTTGAGGATCTAACCATATCCTTCAGGGGGGGAGACAATGGCATGGTCGAGGGTTGAGGGACAGGGGCGGGGTCGGGGGGTTGGGTGCAGGAAGCTCGGGGCAGGGGCGAGCTTGAGGACAGGTGGAGGCACGAGGGCTACAGGGAGCAGGGGGAGGCACGAGGCAGAGGCGGGGGTGGCAGGGAGCAGGGGGCAACGTGGGGCAGGGTGAGAGGGAGACCCAGGGGGGAGGGGAGCAGGGGGCAACACGGGGCAGGGGGAGGGGGAGTCCCAGGGGGCGCGGGTGGCGGGGAGTAGGGGGTCCATGGAGGAGCCGGGGTAGAGGTGCGAGCTTCGGCGAGGAACTCGTGGCAGAGGGATGGGATGAGGGCGGTCGGGAGGAGCCGCTGGAGGATCAGGTGGCTGGGAGAAGAAAGGGAAGCGGGAGGAAGAGGATGGGGGAGGAGGAAGAAGAAGAGTTGGACATTTGAGTCCATTTTCTTCAATTAATCCCACTTGTGTCCTTGAAATTTACGTCCATTTATACAAGGGATGGACGGAAACCAACCTGAGGGGCACAAGTGAAAGAATGGGAAGAAGTAAGGGGAACTACTGATATTACCAAAAAGATAGGGCATAATTGAAGTTGTGATATCTCAGAGGGGCACAATTGATAAAAAAACCCTTTATTTTTTGAGGCACAAACATAAGAAAATGAAATAGGTACAATAAGGTCTATTATTTGGAATTGAAATTTAGGATTTTTGTGAATTTATTAGCCCTTATCTCTCCCTATTTTATTCCTTGTCGACAAAGTCATCATGATGATTGGGTCTCAAGGTTTATGATCACTAAATATCTTTGACACTTCATTCTTTTTCTTTTATTTTCTTTATTCTTTTAATTTGACATTAAACACATTATTTTATGCAATATTTAAAGTAAACAAATGAGTGTTATTTGCACAAATTAATAAAATATTCATGCATTTGACTAGAGATTTAAGGCCAAAAAGAGAGAATAAAGATGATGAAATGGAGATTCATCAGTTACTCATCACTTT
The DNA here is from genome assembly GCA_037367405.1 of Ottelia alismoides. Classification (NCBI taxonomy): domain Eukaryota; kingdom Viridiplantae; phylum Streptophyta; class Magnoliopsida; order Alismatales; family Hydrocharitaceae; genus Ottelia; species Ottelia alismoides. The sequence continues at coordinate 309,242 of JAZKJV010004344.1, read as the reverse complement.
CATACCATCTATTCTTAGGATATGCTTCATCCTAAGTATATGGGGGTTTAATGACCCGAGTCGTTCACTCTTTAATCCTTCACATGTCTCTCAATTCTTTATTAATCTATCTATACTTAGGGACATTTAACCCTAAGTATAGGGGGATATAGGGCAAACCGGTAGATTTCGTACATTCTATTCCTCGATTATTTCTGTTATGTGTATAATCTGCTATACTTAAGATTAATTGATACTAAGTATAAGGGAGATGATTGACTTCCTATTCTTTATTAAGTCATTGTAGTATAGACTTTTCTAAATTCGACATGAGTTATGTCTTCCTTTTTTCTCTTTGATCACTATGAGGACATAGCTCAAGCTTAGTAAAAGGGGGTCCTATGTACGTCGTATATACTTTAGCCATAACTCGTACTTGTGTATTTCCAATAAATATGGCTAAAATACCATAGGGATTAGAATATACAAGAAATCAACGACAAAGAATATAACTATACATATTTATATACAATTTTTCAAAATTCTTTGTATATATTTAACAATAAATTGGTTTAAAATTGTTTTTGCATGATTTGAAAATGTTTGCATAATATTTTGAAAATCTTTTGAAAACCATTTGGAAAACTTCTGCAAAATGTTTTCAAACCCTTGTGAAATTTTTTGTTTGTAAAAATCATTTTCATTTTTCTAAATAAAATGTTTAAAAAGTCAGTTTCCAAATGATTTGGAAAATAGTTGTAAAAATATTTTATATAATCTATATATTCTATTTGAAAAAATTCTCTGCAAAATGTTTTTTACATTTTTTAAATATTTGAAATTATTGTTTGTCAAATTATTATAAAAATAAAGTCTTCAGAGTTTTTGTTAAAATATTTTGAAATTATTTTGAGAACCTTATACATAATTGAAGTAATAAAAGTTCTTTACAAACCTTGTATATAATAACCTACAAAACAACTATTCTAAATCGTACAAACTCCTAGTGTGCATTCTCCAACTAACCCTTTTAAATATTGATGCACTTCCACGGAAATATCTACACATACTTCTTTCACTGACTCCTTTGTTTTTCAAAAATCCTGAAAATTTACAAAATCCAAAATCATAAAAACTTGCAAATGCTTTTCAAAAGCTGCATAAAAATTTGCAAAACTTCTTCAAAAATCTATAAAAAAGTTCAAAATTAGAAAATAGCTTCATTAAAATAGCTGCTAGCATTATACATAGCATTTTCATTTTTTTGAATAATCTAGACAAATGAATATGTCTAAATATAGTCTGAAAGACTGGAACTTGTTCCAGATGATAATCGACTTAAGTTCAAAGGAACCCATTAAGAAATGGAATTGAGATGCTTCAGGTCACCTTGACTTAATTCTTTAGGTTCCATGAGAATATGTTCATGAGTCGATTTAATGTGTCTAATTGGAACCCTTCATGTCATTCGTACGACTCATGAGATAGTGACTTGACTAGAAATCTCACACTTAACACTTAGCTCAACCCAAATGGATTTTTGAAATATCTTGGAGACTATGTTGGGATGATACTAGGCTACTTCATCAAGGGTGGCTCAGGAACCATTCTTGGGGACTGTCCAAACTGGTACTTCAACCCTTTTCTTTTGATAGTAAGAGCATCTAACGACTAGAGATTGGATTGAAACAATGCTTCTGATGACGAATGATTTTCTAGCACAACTTTCCAAGACCCCAAAATAGGGGTAGACGAAAATATTCAATATATGTCGGGGCAAAAATAAGAATACAAGGCAACGCAAGATAAAGAAAATATTCAAAAACAAGCCTATACCAATTCCACAGAAATATCGAGCTTCTGAAAAAATCCTGCTTCTTTGGGAAGACTCGGTTACACTGATCAAGCTTCACAGGGGGATGTAACTACAGTGGTCCATTCCCACTTCTTTTCCCAATTCTTCTAGCTTCTCCCTCGCTCGATTGTGAACTAGCATGCACCTGACCTTAGAAGGGAATATTTGTCTCCACGAGGATATGCTGCCAAAGGATGAGACTCCTTCATAGCTCTGCTAAGAAGAGCTAGCAAATTCACACACATGGTTCTATCTTTTCAAGGTTGCAAGAGTGTATGACTGAGAGGATAGTTCTTACATGACTATTAATTAAATAGGATGATAGGATTATGGAACCTAAAGGTTGTTGTATCACACTTCCTAACCTTAATGCGATTCTGAACAAATCAAGGATCCAAAGGTATTAACTAAGCTCTAAACTCTGATTATATCAAGACAAGTTTAAGAGTCGTAAATTATTCCAAATTCATTTTTTCTTTTCTTCGTTTATCTTTTTCAACATCTAGGCATAAGTGTTTTCTCGGGACTAGCAAAGGCAATTATAGGGGGTGATGAATGTCCATTTAATCATCCTTATTCTAATATTTTAGCCTTAAATCCATATTTTGGCCTTAAATGCATGAATATATCATTAATTTATAGAAAATAATACTAAATTATTAAGCAACAAGTAGTGTGTAAATTATAGTTTTTTAATGCTAGAAATAAATAATAAAGGAAAGAAAGGAAATAGAATGAAGTATCAAGGACACGGATGAATCTGCGATTCTTCATCTTTATTCATTTATTTTAGCTTAAAATCTCTTACAAAACACCAGTATATAACACTAACTCCATATTCTTACTAACTTGAATTTGTGTGTAAATATTGTATACTTCTTACCATTTTAACCTAAAATAAATAAAGAAAGAAAGAAAGGAAAAATAAAGAAAACAAAAAAAAGTAAGACTATATATATGTAATAAATACAGGCTGATCCGAACCCTAAGAGAAGGTCAAGACCTGACCTGATCGACAAGGAATAAAGTAGGGGAAGATAGGGTCCTTAATTAGAAAATCCAAAAAATGTGTGTTGTGTATATTTGTATATGATGAATATGCGATTGATCACTCTAAAAGTTGAAAATAGAGCTCTGTTCCCGAGTAAGTAGATGCATATTTCCACTTATATTGCATAATTAGCATTCATATATGCAAGCATAATATCTGCATTTTAGCATTTATATTTGCATAAAATAAGAAGCCAGTTTCACTTGTAAATATTCACATGTATATTAGATAAAATACCTTATTTGTATATATTTTATGCTAACTCCAAATCCAAAAAAACCAACTCTATTGTGTACATATGACTAACACTAATTAAAGAAAAATATCCAAAAAATACTGACTTGCAAAATTACCCCATAAAACCCCAATCCAAGTTTGAAACCATGAACCTTAAAATGTGCATATCTCTCTCATACAGCCTCCGAATTAGGTCTACTCACTTTTAAAGTAATATACATTCAAAGACCTTCGAAACAAAACCGATTTCATTAAAATCGGAGCTCGTATGCAAACTTGGGTTTTGGGCCCCTTTTGTATATTGTACATATTGACCGTTTTACCCCTGTATTTTTATCCTTTTATTTTCTTCATTATTAAAAATCCAAAAAAATTAGATTAAGTTGTAAATATTCCTCTCATATTTTTTCTAACTTTATTTTTCTCTCTTTTAAAAATGACAAAAAAATTATAAAAGATAAAATGCAGTATTTTATATCTATAAGATACCACCCAAAAATACATTTTTGTACAGATGATTTCCTTTGATTTTTGGCCCTTCACAAAAGTTGTAGATCTCATCGAGAGAGCAACTTTTGTGTTGATCACTTTCTGATCTAAGCTCTTTTTTTATTTGTTTTTGATTTTTCTTTGCATTTAGTGTGGATTTTTCTCGGAGCGACACGTGGCAACTCCTGGAGATTCCATGTGTCGCCTCCTCATTCACTCACTTACGCCATCTCCCTTCTTCATCCTGGGCCATTGGATGAGAGGGTCATCAATCAACGGCCATCTTCTTCTCTACCCATTCCTCCCCCACTCTCCCTTGACTTAAGGGAGAAGACAACATTCTTCTCCATCGACGGCCACTCCACACCCCACCCCCTCCACCTTCTCCATCTCTTCTCCAACCTCCTCCTCCTATTTATAATCCCCTCAGCTCCACCATTCATCCCCATCCACAATTGCTTGCTTCAATACAAGAGAGTGAGGGAGAGAACTAGCTCGGATTGGTGCTCCAGTGACAGTGGTCACCTTCTTCCTTGAGCAGAGACCTCCTTCCTCCGGCGAGATCCGAAGGTAGATTCACCTTCGTCGCGGCCATTTATTCAAGAACCACTTGAGCTCGACCCGTTGTCGGGGTCTTGAGCGAAGACCACGGCCAGTTCAAGGCAAACTACACGTAACCATCTTCTTCCCTCTCCTTCTTCATTATCTTCTACACCCACTTTCTCTCTCCTCTATTTCATCATCTTCCATCCACCCAATCACTAAAATTTTTACACATTCATGAATAAATCATATGTTTGGAATCTAATGGACATTTTTCTTGAATTTTTCAGAGTAATCTCATCAACCTATTAATAGAAAATTTAACCCAGGTAAACAAATGCATGTGAAACAGGGGATTTGGTGAAATCCCTTATTTTTGCACCACGTCTTCTTCTCCCTCTCTCTTCTTCTTCTTCCTCACCTCCCACCCACGTATCCTGCCAAGGCCGCATCTAGGACCGCCGCCCGCGTCAGCTCCAGTCGTCCCCGCCCTCGACGACCACTCCAACCGCCGCCGCGCACGCGGCCTTCTCAGCCACCAAGATCGACGCCAGCGGCTGCTCGCTCCAGAGCAGCCTCCTCCAGTGGGTGTGTCTCCCCCGCGCGTGGACTCCGTGCCACGCGTCAGCTCCGGCCACCCCCTCGACCTTCTTCCCTCCGTCCTCAAGGCCGCAGCCTCCGCAAGGCCGCGCGCTCCACCACGCGCAACCACCAGCTCGCCGCCGACCCCCAGGAGCACCGCGCGCCCTTGCCCTCCCGCGGATGCGAGCTGTCGGTCGCCGTCTTGCCTTCAAGCCCCCAAGCTCCCAAGAACCTCCTTGTGCGTCTCCTCCTAACGCTGGCGGCCACCCCCTATTTCATCTCCAAAAGCAAGGGAGATTTATCAGATAAAAAGGCCAAAAGAGAATTTGCAAAGGGGACACTTGACACCCCTTGCAAGTTACCAAAGAAAGTTTTACTTTCCGGTAATTTCATTCAAGTCCCTGTATTGCATTCATAGCATTTGTCATTTATTTTATTTGGACTCATACCCCTTCATTTGCACGTTTATTTTGTTGTCATTTTGTCATCCATTTTTAATTCTGAAAATTGCATTGTGTAGCTGACATCGCTCCCGCACCCTTAGTTAATTCGACCAAATTAATGTCCAAATTAATTAGATGTCGTTCGTTGCAGTCGGATACGAGAGGTTAATCAAAAACCACTTATGGATTAATCTGAAGTTAATTTTAAGCGGCAATATTTTTTACTTGGTGGAAGTCCAAGGTCGATCTCAGGGAGGCAACTATCTCCTTAGGGTGATTACAGCAATTTTCAAGTGTTGATTTTCGGGGAATATATTTTTGGTCTTTTTCAGCTTTTCTATGCAATACACATGCAAAATCAGGCCAAATTAAATGTTAATTCAGAAAGATGGTCAAATTAATTCCAAAAATTATGAAAATTGGCTAGATGATTATTTATGATGACAATGACCTACACTAATTTTTTTTTGGAATTTTTCGACTCAAAATAATTTTTCTGTGAATTAAATAAACAGACAGAGTGATTTTTAGTATTTAATTTTTAATAAATATCAAATCACAATTTTTCCAAGAACTAAAATTATCCTAGGTGGGTCTAATGACAAGGGGACCTAGGAAAATTGACAGGACTTAAATTTACTGTGAAATGAATTAATTAAAATTAATTTAAGAAAATCACCAAACTATTTATTTAGGCCTCGATATGCATGCAAATGCTATGAAATTTTTATGGTGTGTTAAAAATGATGTCCTTAAGCTACTGTGATTTTTTTATAATTTTTGAAGGCACAGATAATTAATCAAAAATCAAAAGGCATCACTGGGCAAAATATGTCAACAATGAACCAATTAATTCATTAATGATTCAAATAAGCCTACAAAAATCAGACACATGTACTAACAGATAGAGGACAAGATTTCCAACAAAATGCAATTTTTAGAATCTCAAAATGATGAAAAATGCACTCTATGGACACGTGCAAACACAAGGGTGTAAATGCAATACTGGAAATTGAAACTTCAAAAATTAAATATGCTGACAGGGACTAAAAAGCAATTACCGATAACATGCAGGACTTGTATGCAATTTCTCCACGAGACACGTGCTCCTCACGTGAGGTCTGCTTCACAGGGACCTTTTTGTAATTTCTGAAAGCTTCAGGGGCGTCTGTGCAAATAACCCAGGTCGCACGTGCTCCTCACGTGGGCGACCTAGGTTCGGAGGGCGTCGGAGGCTCGGATCGAGGCTCGGGTCCTCTGGAGGTTCGGTCTAGCCTCGGTGCAGCTTCGGGTCACCCGAGCCTAGGCTTGGGGGCCGAGGCTCGGATAAGTAGACGTGGCGGCCTGAAGGCCCTTGGATCAAGATGGATCCAAGGGATGTCGATGAAGATGCGTGGCGACTTACGAGGCGTCGGATCAGAAGCGCGATGAACGGTCGAGGACTGTCGCGGTGGTGGAATACGTGGCGGGACGAGGACCGTTCGATCGGATGATCGAACGGCCACTGCTTCTTCGTCTCTAACGGTCCTCCGCCACCTGCGGAGGGGAAGGCGGTGCTCCGGTGAAGGTTGCCTAGCTCCGCCTCGGTGACCAAGCGCCGCTGAAGAGCTTCGTCCGCTCCCACGTAGCTCGGAAGAAGCGGAGTTGCACGATGAAGCCTCCGGTGGCCTCTAGATCCGTAGAGGGGTGCTGGAGCTCAGTGTCGATGAAGCTCGAAGGGGGCTCCGGCGAGGCTCCGGCCAATGAAGAATTTAGGACGGTGGAGTGAGGTGGTCCGGCGAATGAGCTCCAGCCAAATGGCGGAGCTGTTGGTCGGAGGAGGGTGAAACTTGTCGTCAGAGTGCGTGGAAGATACCGCGAGGATCGGAGCTTCGATGCGAAGCTCGTCGAGGTGATTGAAAGGCGCGAGGATGGTCAGTGACGGCGAATAAAAACGGAGAAAACTCAAGAAAATGGAGAAGAAGATCGGCGGACGGATGGGGGAAGTTACCTGGGGAATGGGGCTCAGTTTTGGGCTCCAGGTCGTCGCTCAAGGGATCGGTAGGGTCCCGAGCTCTAGCAGCTGTTCGAGGGAGGCTGCGGCACGGCGGTGGCGGCCATGGATCTTGCCGGAGTTGGATCTCTGTCTTCGCTCGACAACTCAACCAATTGCTGTCACCAATAGGTAGCTTGGAGCTCGAGGGATCTCTCTGGAGTGGCGGATGGAGGTGAACGGTGTCGGTGGCTGGGTATTTATAGGGAGAAGGAGGTGGTCTGGCTGGGTGAGTGGCGAAGTTGGTGGCCGTCGTGGGGCGAGTATGGTGGAGATGGTGGTGCTTGAGGGAGCTGGCGAGGGAGAGGGACGAGTGGGGGAAGTCGTGGGGAGATCAGCGGCCGGAGGAGGTGGCTGACGTGTGTCCAGAAAAGGAAAGGGGGCGCTTCTCCCGCAAGGCAAGGGACGTGGGGGAGAGGGGCGCCTGGAGGTAGGAGACGAGGTCTCCACCGTTGGATCTTGTGATCCAACGGTGGAGATCAGAGCGTGGAGCGACGGTGTAGATCTGATCATGGAAGGAGCGATCAGGGATGGAAGCGCCACATGGCACGCTATGGATCAGGCGGTTACGAACGGCTGTGATGGGCAGTGGGGGCCGATCGAGCGGATGAGGATCAAGGTGGAAGCGTCGGCTGAGATGGAAGATCAGAAGAGTGATTCAGTGGTGGATGGATGCGCCACGTGTCTGGCTGAGGGAGCGGCGCAAATGGAGGGATCAGATGAAGCGCGGGGGAGATCTGACGGCAAGGAGAAGGGAAGCGCGTGGAAAGAACTGGACCGTTGGATCAAAAGCAAGATCCAACGGCGGAGGGCGCGGGCGGATGAGGCGATGGGCAGCGGGCCGCGTGGCGCAACCAGAGGGCGCCACGTGGCTTGCTGTGAATGGCTGGAGAAAGAAACACGTGTAGAGAGAAGAGGAAGCCGAATTTGGAAAAACTCAAAACATGAAAGTTGTAGATCTTAATGAGATCTACAAGTTTCATGTTGACCAAAGACGGAGAGAAGGTCAAATATGATACATAAATACAAGGATACATAAATGTACATATGTAGTATACAAAATGACCCAAAAACCCAAGTCTCTCATACAAGCTCCGATTTCAATGAAATTAGTCTCATTTTGAAGGTCTTTTAATATGTAGTATTCTAAGAGTGAGTAGACCTAATTAGGGGTTTGTATGAGGGCTTTATGTATGTTTTAATGTACAAGGGTTCTCAGGATATTTGGGCTATTTTACAAGGGTGATTTTTGGCATTCTTCCCTCTATTATTAAGGAATATATATATATATATATATATATATATATATATATATATATATATATATATATACTATAGAGAAGAAGTTATTTGTTGAAGAGGTATTTTACAGGGGATTTCTGGGTTCTTATTTAAATGCAGATGAGCTGCTAAAATGCATGAATTATGGATGCATGCATGAGTGTTATTTATGCAAGATAAAAGGAAATATGCCTCTATTTTCTCGGGAACAAGGCTCTATTTTTGACTTTTGATGTGATGAATCACAGATTCATCAACCCCCTATACTTAAACCTTGCTCGTCCCCGAGCAACTAAAATGAAAATGCAAGAGTGAAATGATTTTGGGTTCCATACCAAGGTCATGAACAAAAGTTAAAAATAGCGCTTGCCTCGACCTTTGGATTAATCATGTGTCGGAACCTTATTGGGATCTGAGTTTAAGACTTAACAGACTTCAAGTTCCACAAGTCTTCTATTCAAGACTCCTCAACTCACCTAATCAGAACAAGTCTACATACACAAACTCTAATGACCATGAATCTTTTCATGCAGTGTAAGTGATAAATGACTCCCCACCTCAGAAGTAACAAAGAAACAACCTCCCCCAACCTGGTAACTCTAATGCCTCGGTCTAGCAACTCTTTCCTCGAGAAGCGGGGTATTCCCTTCTAAGTTCAAGTTCAACCGGCTCAAGAAGAGGGGGAAGAAGTATAGACTTTTGGAAGCTCAGCCAGTGTAGCTAAGTCTCCCGCTGCAAGTAACAAGGTGACCACAAGCTTTTGCTTCTCTTGACTACGTATACTCCGGTGGGGTTATTAAATTTTCAATCCGACCCACCACTTTTTTGGAGTTCTTTTTGGCATTTTTTTTTCTTTTTTTTTCTTTTTTTTTTCAACAAACATGCCTTTGTACATACATGATGCAGCATAGATACAAGAAATTTCCTCTTGAGCTAGTAGACTATCCCTCTTTTGAAGCTTTATTGCAACCCACTGCTTCTGTCTTTAGCCTTCATCACCACTAGTCCAAGTTGAGACGCACTTCCTTCACTAGAAGAAGAAGAGAGGTTCCGCCTAGAAGTACTACCCTCATATGCTACCCCAAGCTAAAGGAAACTGCCTCCTTATCACCTCATCCGTAGAGAGCCATGTGTAAAGTGCTGGTGCACGTCAAGCCATTGTCTCTAAGAGTCATGTGTGTGATGTTAAGTGCTCTACTCAGGCTTGTCAAGATGACATATGAACATAGACTTGCAGACTTAAAGAATTAAGTCACCTGACCTGAAAAATCTTAACTCCAGTTCCTATAAGGTTCCTCTGAAATTAGGTGGATTAAGATCAAATCAAGTCCATCCTCAATATCTACTCATAACTTGGTTCAGAACCCACTAACTTTTCACCTTGCATATGCAAGATATGTAGATGAGGTGTAGATGACATGCTATGAATGAAATGCGAGACTCTTTTTTTTTTTTGAAATGCAAGGATGATATGCAAGAGTAAATAAGAAGCCTTTATTTTCTGTTATACAATATTTTTTTATTATTTACAATAATTTTTGGTTGATACAATTTGTACATAATATACATAGTATACAAGTTTTTTTATACATCCTATTTTACAACAAATTTACAAGAATTTTACAACTTTTTATACAAGTATTATACATATAGTACAAAAATAATTTTTTTTTCAATTTTTACCCACCCCGTAATTATTGCATAATATATACAAAAATACGCGAAAATACGCGAAAGTACGAGCTATGGGTAAAGTATATATGTAATATATACACGCCCCCCTATACTTAGCGTGTGCTATGTCCTCAGAGCATGAAAAGCGACCAAAAAGACATAGCTCGGGCTAAGCGTAGGAGAGCTAAAATTACAAGAGTATAGAAGTCGTCATGCCCCCCTATACTTAGGCTCTGACAGTCTAAGTGTAGAAGAAGATCAAAAATGGGGCGGACGAGGTTAAGAGGGGAAATGGATGAGTATACAATGCGGGCATCGGTCCCCCCTATACTTAGGCTTAGGTCAGCCTAAGTATAGGTAGAAAATGAGTACGAGGACCAATGTGATCTGGAGAATGTACAGTGAACCGACTTAGGTGACCCTTCCCCCTATACTTAGGATCTGGTTATCCTAAGTATAGTCCAAGATAGTGATCTGATGAGGCGGGGATGGGTTACTAAAGTCGCGGGAGAAAGGGTAGGTTGTACAAGAATGATGATATATACAGATGAGTCGGTCTGAATCTTTCGAGATGCTGCGGATGGCTGGAGTTTATTGCTGCAAGGTCTCATACACGGCTTGATGTGAATCTGTTGTATCTGTCTCGCGCATGAATACAATCTCCTCGACATGGACTAACTGCTCATTGGATTCGACGAAGTGTTTCAACAGCTGTCCATTCACTAGGAATGTTGGTGCGTCATCTGCGAGATCTGAGATCTCGACACATCCACTATCATGCACCGTACGGACGACAAATGGTCCCGTCCATTTAGACTTCAACTTGCCTTGGAAAATCTTCAGCCTAGCATTGAACAACCATACCTTCTGTCCAGGAACAAAGGTCTTTCGTCTGATATATCTATCATGCCAACGCTTCACCTTGTCCTTGTACACCAAACTGTTGTCGTATGCTCGGTTTCTGACTTCCACAAGCTCATTCAGATCCATGTCTCTCTGTTTCTGACCCAGGTGTGTGTTCCAGTTGACCTTCTTTATTGCCCATTCTGATTTGTGCACTAACTCCGCGGGCAAATGGCACGGCTTTCCGAATACCATTCGGAATGGGGAGGTGCCTAACGGTGTCTTGTAAGCCGTCCTATACGCCCAGAGGACTTGATCCAAGATCTGAGACCAGTCCTTCCTTTCCGGGCGGACAAGCTTTTGCAATATGGTTTTCACCTCCCTATTTGACACCTCAGCCATACCATTGGTTTGTGGGTGGTAAGGACTTGCGACACGGTGTTCGATGCCGTAGTCCTTCAGGAGTTTCTTCACCTCCCGATTCACAAAGTGGCTACCCCCGTCTGATATCATCATTTTGGGGATCCCGAACCTAGATATTATGTTCTCTCTGATGAATTTACAGACAGTCCTGCTGTCTGCGGCTCGGGTCGGGATAGCCTCCACCCATCTGGATAGATAGTCCACCGCAAGGAGGATATATTCGAACCCGTGGCTGACAGGAAATGGGCCCATGAAATCGATGCTCCAGGCGTCAAAGACATCACAAATGATGACCGGCTGCATTGGCATCTCATCCTTGGAACCAACGGTTCCTCCCATTCTCTGGCAAACTGGGCACGACTTAGCGAAGGTGGTGGCATCGCGAAATAGAGTCGGCCAGTAGAAGCCACACTGAAGTACCTTCCATGCAGTCCTCTTCTCGGAGTGGTGTCATCCTGCCTCTAAGCTATGGCATAAAGAAAGGACACTCTGGTATTCCTCCTGAGGAATACAACGTCTCCAGACACAATCCGGTCCTTCAAAGAAAAGGATCGGATCCTCCCAATGGTAGTGTCTAGCGTCCGACTTTAGTCGGTCGATTTGGCTCTTGGGCCAATCCTCGGGAACCTTCTTGGAGACAAGATAGTTCACGATATTGGCGTACCATGGGAGTGAGTCGATAACAAAAATCGACTCGTCAGGGAAGGAGTCTCGAATTGGGGAAACCTCGGAAGTATTAAGATCTGTGAGACGAGAAAGATGATCGGCTACTACGTTCTTCTTTCCAGGTTTATCACGGATGTCCATATCAAACTCCTGGATAAGTAAAATCCAACGAAGAAGACGCGCCTTCGCGTCCTTCTTCTCCATTAGGTATCGTATGTCGTATGGTCTGTGAAAACGGTTACCTTGGATCCGATTAAGTGGGATCTGAATTTGTCCAAGGCAAACACTACCGCAAGCATTTCTTTTTCGTAACTGTATAGTTACGCTGAGCAGAATCAAGCACTTTGCTTGCGTAGTGAATTGCAAACGGGACGCCATCTCTTCTTTGTCCCAATACAGCCCCAACAGCATAATCTGAGGCGTCCGTCATGATCTCAAAAGGTAGAGACCAATCTGGGGCTTGTAAGATGGGTGCGTCCATGATCATTCCTTGTAGAAGCTTAAAGGCCTCAAGACATTTGTGATCTATAATAAACTCCGTGTCTTTGCCTAAAAGCTCAGTTAGCGGTCGGGCAATCTTAGAGAAATCCTTGATAAATCGTCGATAGAATCCGACATGCCCGAGGAACGACCGCAACTGTTTTACATTGGTTGGTGGCTGGAGTCGTCTAATCACGTCCACCTTGGCCGGGTCAACCTCCATTCCTCTCTTGGAGATGACATGCCCCAACACTATGCCCTCCGTCACCATGAAGTGACTTTTCTCCCAGGAGAGCACCAGATTAACCTCACAACATCTTTTGAGGACTCGGTCCAGATTCCTAAGACAGGAATCAAAAGAGTCGCTGTGGACCGAGAAGTCATCCATGAAGACTTCCAGGAATTCGCCGACCATTTCGGCGAATACAACAATCATGCACCTTTGAAAAGTACCTGGAGCATTGCATAGCCCAAAAGGCATGCGCCTGAAAGCATAGGTACCAAAGGGGCATGTAAACGTGGTCTTTTCCTCGTCCTCCGGAGCTATGGCTACTTGATTGTAGCCCGAGAACCCATCAAGGAAGCAGAAGAATTCTTTTCCCGCTAGTCTTTCTAAGATCTGATCAATGAATGGTAGAGGGAAATGATCCTTCTTCGTCGCGGCATTCAAGCGTCTGTAATCCACGCAGACGCGCCATGAAGTGGGTATTCTCGTCACGATCTCCTCTCCGTCCTCATTGGTAGTCGTCTGAATTCCCGACTTTTTCGGGACAACATGGATTGGGGCCACCCACTTAGAGTCGGAGATTGGGTAAATGAAACCCGCGTCGCACCATTTTTCTATCTCTTTTTTCACAACTTCTCGTAAATTTGGATTCAACCGGCGTTGGAATTCACGAGAGGGTTTAGCTTCGTTCTCTAAGTAAATATGGTGCGAACATAGAGCGGGATTTATCCCATGGAGATCGGAAATGCTCCAGCCTATTGCCTTGCGGTTTTTCTCCAGGATCTCTAGCAAGCGAGATTCCTGCTCCTCGGTCAATTGCGAACTGATAATGACCGGAAATTTCTTGTCTTTGCCCGCAAGGAAGGAATATTTCAGTGTTGTGGGAAGAGGTTTGAGCTCAGGAATAGTGTGATCATCTAAGAAGTCTGGCTCAATCTGATCTGGTTCGGTGTTGGAAGTGGCTGGATCATGTTCTGTAATAGCTGCCACCAAGCGCGGCTCTGGAGTCGGATCGTCAAAATTTTCCATACAATCGGCAAACGCCTCGTCCGACTCGTCATCCTCATCTTCCGATTGTCCTAAGGATGGAAGGACTGACAGGCCCCACTGGGCCTCTACGTCATCGAAGATGTAGGGCGATGCAGGTTCAGAGTTGTACTTGTTCCTCAGGATCTCGCAGACTGACTCATGCACTGGATCATCTTCAAAGGAGATGGACACATTGATGCTGGATGGGTTCTGTCTCCATGGCCCAACCACGTCTACATGTTCACAATCTGTCTCGGTAGAGGAGTACTCGGTGCTGGATTCGGAGTCCGGTCTCTGCCATCTTGTATGCTTCATCTCCAGTTCCTCATCTCCGCCGGGAGTTTGGAACTGAATCTTCCCAGTCTTATAATCAAATAAGGCCCCCGCAGTTCTGAGGAAGGGCCTACCTAAAATGATCTGGGAATCTCTCCAATTACGAGGGGTTTCCATATCCAGGACAGTAAAGTCCACCATGTATTCTTGCCCCTCGACTCTGATGACAATGTTCCTTAACTCTCCTTGGGACCTCTTAGTGGATTTGTCAGCAAACTGCAGAATAGCTCTAGATTTCCTAAGAGGTCCGAGATTAAGCCGCTCATAGAGGGCTGTGGGCATTAAGTTGATCGAGGAACCATTGTCCAGGAGAGTGCGTGCAAACGCAATGTCATCAACATGACTTACTACATAGTGTGCACCCATGTCTCTTCGTTTCCGAGGAAACGAGTTCTTTATTGCACAAGTCGTGGCTACTGATAGAACGTGTTTCTCAACACGGCTTTTGGTCTTCCTGCTAACCCTAGTAGGTGTGCATCTCACCTTAAGGTATTTTTGGAATGCAGGGGTTATTTCCACGAACTTGTCAAAAGGGATTGTGACCTTGATGTGTTTATTACAGAATTCAGCCATCTCAGGGTCATCTTTTTGGATTTTTTGGATTTTCTTCTTTCCACCCTTGAGAGCTTGGGGGAAAGGGATTATTAACTCAGGTTCTGGAACTGAAATATTTTCATTAGCTACTGGAACTGAGTTCTGAACAAGACTCTGACTCGGACTTTTACACAAACTCTGACTCGGACTCTGACAAACAGGAAAATGCTGAGGCGAAACCGGTGATGCTTCGTCCGCTTCTTCTGGATGGTCCTCCTCAGATGGAGGTGCGGGCTCATCGGTGTCGTCTGACTCTAAGTGGTTTCGGGAATGCTGCTTCGAGGACTCAGATGTCCTCTTCTTCTGCTGGGAATGGTGGTGGGGATGCTCCTCCTCTTCTTCCTCCGAATCCTCCTCAGGTAGATTCTCGGAGGTTCCTTCCTTTTGCGCCCGTGCCCGATCAGGTATGGTCACGGTCCTTCCGCTCCTGAGGGACATATGATTAACATTATCGTACGAAAGGATCTCATGTTCAGATAGATAATTATCTGAATAATATACCTGATCTCGAGGTCGGTTCTGGCCCTGGTGTATGCTGTTCGGATTGGCCTGAACCTGTGCGGGAATTGGGGTCCTTGGCGCCATTTATTGGTCCTGGGCACGAGAAACACGATTGATGTCGGTTCTCATATCCAAGTAGTCATTCTGTATCTGTTGGACCCTATCAGACAGGGTCTAAATCGCCAAGGTGAGTGACTCCAATTCGGTGGGCTGGGCTTGCTACTGTGTTGATGCCGTCCTTAATGGGCCCTGCTGGCCATGCCGATATTGCTGCTGGTGGGACGGTGCCGGCCCCTGCTGGTAGGTGCGCTGCTGTGGCTGGTACCCATGTTCTGGCCTGGACTGGTATCGCGGGATTGTGACGGGCCTGGTCTCTTGGTAGACTGGGGTGGGGCGGTGTGCCTGATCCTTCCCCATCTCGATTTGCCGGACTAGCGGGTCCCGGCTATACCAAAGCCCGTTGATCTCGTATACAGGCGGAGGCTCCTCATATTCTGTTTCCACTGGTGGGGGTGCATGATGGTTCGGCTGGGTATAAGTCTGATCCCAGCTACTCTGAGACCCCGGTGCCTGTTCCTGTACAAGATGGACTCGGTGTACAGGTACAGGTGGTGCAGAAGGGGTGGGTAGCTTAATCTTAGCTACCTTTTCAGAGAGTTCCTCCACTTTCTTGGGAAGGCTTGAAAGAGACTCCATCTCCGCGACTCTCTTGTGGATCTGCTCGACCATGGTCAGCTTGTCGGCTATCATCCCCATGCTGGGGATGAGGTCCTCAGTCAGATCTGCAACAGTCCTTCTAGTTGTCTCATTGGATAAGATTGAGGGAGACAACTGATAAGCCCTTGTGGCCTGTGACCTGCCGGTTTCTGCCATCTGCTCTAGGATCTTCCATACAGCATGCTCGTTTTTGTTCAGATAGCTTCCTCCACAGGCAGCACTGATCAACCCCTGCATCTCTGGGGTTAAACCACAGATCAAGGTCTGGACTAAGATCGCCTTTGAAATGCTGTGACATGGGCATTTCTGTACGAAGTCATTGAACCTGTCCCAAGCCTCATGGAACGGTTCGCTGACTCCTTGAGCAAAGCTGGCGATCTTTGTTCTCATCTGATTAGTTCTACTGAGAGGGTAGAACTTCTTCAAGAAAAGGTCCTTGAACTGCATCCAAGTAGTACATACCACCCCTAAGTTTTTCAGCCAATGAGCAGCCTTATCACCTAGGGCAAAAGGGGTGGCCTTCAGCCGAATATAATCTTGGCCAACATTGGGATGGCTAAGATTATTGCACACCAACTCGAAGTCACGGAGGAAAGTGTATGGTTCTTCATTAAGGTTTCCGTTGAACTTCGGAAGCAGACTAAGGAAGTGGGGCTTCAGCTCAAATGCCTGGGCGGGAACTGCAGGTGCCAACCAGTTCTGAATCTCGTTCTCCGCCGGGTTATAGGTATCAACCATTGGTCGGTCGATTCCTTCTGCTGCTATGATCTGTCCCATCCGCGCCGTGAGATCTGCATTCCTCTGTTCGGCTTCAGCGAGGCGGGCAAGAATCTGTTTAATTTGTTCCTCATCTGGTGGAACTTTTGGCGGCATCTCGTCCTCTAGTTCTGGGAATTGGAAAATAAGATCGGTGTTAGAGGGCAAATCAAGGAAGGGATTACCGAGGCAATGATCTTCCTCGGTAATCTCGGAGGAGATAAAAGGGTTGGGTTGAGAGTAACCACCCTGGGCATGTGGGAACCAGGACTCAAGAGGGTCATGAGTCCTGGGTGGTCCAAGGTGCGCTCGGACCGAGGAAGACGAGTTACTTGGGGGACTCATAGAGAGATCAGTGAATAGTGCGTCGAGATCTCCCCAATCACTCATCTTGATGAGGGAAGAAGATAGGATTTACTCCTACCTGAAGCAAGCAACAAGAACAATCCAAGACCCTGGGTTCACACTCAACACAGTGAAGGACTCAAAGTTGAGTCCAATATATCTTGTAGTTTTTAAGTGTGATATTCAAGCAAAAATAGCAAGGATTACGCGGCCTAGAGGAAAGTCGGCTTAGAGCCGGATGCGTCTTCCCTGTTTATCCTGTCGCCTAAGATACCGTCAATCCTCCCTTTCTTTGCTCCTATCCGGAGTGGGGACTCAATGACGTACCCCTATCTACCTGCACTGAGGCGGAGGCTGACAAAGCTTTTAGGCCTTGTCGCAGAGTACCGCTGGTTCGCCCCTATCTACCTGTGAGGGCGGAGGCTACTTGGTACTTGTCAAAGAGTTTAAAAATATCCCACTCGTGATAATTGCTAAGATCAGTTGGCTCGTGATATGGAAGGCGGGGATTTGGGCTCTGCCTTAAGGTGTTCACACACGCTCAAGTACCCTCACTCAGCCTGAATACAAGGTCGGGGATTAATCTCCCGCAAACAATTTTCAGATTTTATTCTCTTTTTTTTGGTCAATACTGTTAGCAGTCCCGATTTTTAAAGTTAAGTTATCACTTTAATTAGTCCACCACAAAGCACGCCTATCGGACAGTCCCAATTTCCTGTTTAATTTAAGTGAGAAAATCAGAGGGAGAAATCGAGAAAAGCCGATGCACGAAAAATCGATGATGCTATGCCGAGTAGAGAATACTTACAGTGATCCCTTCGCTTTTTTATGCAGGATGCAATACAGAATTGAAAACTTTACTCTACATGCAAATGCAAGCGATGAAAAGCCGCTCCTAGACAGGCAGTTCTATTAGCGTGAAGAACAGTTTAAATTTGACTAAGTACTGCGGTCTAGGTGCGTCTTTTAAGTGTATTGTGTGGTCCTATCGATTACAAGCACAAACAAGTCCTAGAGTGGCTCGAGGAGCCGCTAGTGCAAGCTAAGTTACAATTCACCCACACAGCACACGGGACACAGTTTCACTATCTTTACACACGCGAGATCCCAAACGGGAACCGCTGGAAATGATGCAAGAAAAAATATGTGGAAATGAATGAGATTACAGGTTCTCTCAAATCACTCAAACAAATTCGAATGCGTGTTCCTCGAAGCGTCTTCGACTCCGGTGTCCCTCGCACAAAAACAAGTTGAGGTCAGATCAAGAACGACACAAAAAATGCGAAAATTTAAAAGACAGAGAAATATTCACAAGAAAAACCGGGGGTCAGACTACCCGGGGAAGGAAAATCAAACACTCAAAAATTAGCTAAGAATTAACCTAAGCCGTGCCTCCCCGGCAACGGCGCCATTTGACATCGCTCCTGCACCCTTAGTTAATTCGAGCAAATTAATGTCCAAATTAATTAGATGTCGTTCGTTGCAGTCGGATACGAGAGGTTAATCAAAAACCACTTATGGATTAATCTGAAGTTAATTTTAAGCGGCAATATTTTTTACTTGGTGGAAGTCCAAGGTCGATATCAGGGAGGCAACTATCTCCTTAGGGTGATTACAGCAATTTTCAAGTGTTGATTTTCGGGGAATATATTTTTGGTCTTTTTCAGCTTTTCTATGCAATACACATGCAAAATCAGGCCAAATTAAATGTTAATTCAGAAAGATGGTCAAATTAATTCCAAAAATTATGAAAATTGGCTAGATGATTATTTATGATGACAATGACCTACACTAATTTTTTTTTGGAATTTTTCGACTCAAAATAATTTTTCTGTGAATTAAATAAACAGACAGAGTGATTTTTAGTATTTAATTTTTA
This sequence comes from Ottelia alismoides, assembly GCA_037367405.1. Lineage (NCBI taxonomy): Eukaryota > Viridiplantae > Streptophyta > Magnoliopsida > Alismatales > Hydrocharitaceae > Ottelia > Ottelia alismoides. Next base: position 290,284 of record JAZKJV010004344.1, on the reverse strand, counting down.
ATAAATATCAAATCACAATTTTTCCAAGAACTAAAATTATCCTAGGTGGGTCTAATGACAAGGGGACCTAGGAAAATTGACAGGACTTAAATTTACTGTGAAATGAATTAATTAATATTAATTTAAGAAAATCACCAAACTATTTATTTAGGCCTCGATATGCGTGCAAATGCTATGAAATTTTTATGGTGTGTTAAAAATGATGTCCTTAAGCTACTGTGATTTTTTTATAATTTTTGAAGGCACAGATAATTAATCAAAAATCAAAAGGCATCATTGGGCAAAATATGTCAACAATGAACCAATTAATTCATTAATGATTCAAATAAGCCTACAAAAATCAGACACATGTACTAACAGATAGAGGACAAGATTTCCAACAACATGCAATTTTTAGAATCTCAAAATGAGGAAAAATGCACTCTATGGACACGTGCAAACACAAGGGTGTAAATGCAATACTGGAAATTGAAACTTCAAAAATTAAATATGCTGACAGGGACTAAAATGCAATTACCGATAACATGCAGGACTTGTATGCAATTTCTCCACGAGACACATGCTCCTCACGTGAGGTCTGCTTCACAGGGACCTTTTTGTAATTTCCGAAAGCTTCAGGGGCGTCTGTGCAAATAACCCAGGTCGCACGTGCTCCTCACGTGGGCGACCTAGGTTCGGAGGGCGTCGGAGGCTCGGATCGAGGCTCGGGTCCTCTGGAGGTTCGGTCTAGCCTCGGTGCAGCTTCGGGTCACCCGAGCCTAGGCTTGGGGGCCGAGGCTCGGATAAGTAGGCGTGGCGGCCTGAAGGCCCTTGGATCAAGATGGATCCAAGGGATGTCGATGAAGATGCGTGGCAACTTACTAGGCGTCGGATCAGAAGCGCGATGAACGGTCGAGGACTGTCGCGGTGGTGGAATACGTGGCGGGACGAGGACCGTTCGATCGGATGATCGAACGGCCACTGCTTCTTCGTCTCTAACGGTCCTCCGCCACCTGCGGAGGGGAAGGCGGTGCTCCGGTGAAGGTTGCCTAGCTCCGCCTCGGTGACCAAGCGCCGCTGAAGAGCTTCGTCCGCTCCCACGTAGCTCGGAAGAAGCGGAGTTGCACGATGAAGCCTCCGGTGGCCTCTAGATCCTTAGAGGGGTGCTGGAGCTCAGTGTCGATGAAGCTCGAAGGGGGCTCCGGCGAGGCTCCGGCCAATGAAGAATTTAGGACGGTGGAGTGAGGTGGTCCGACGAACGAGCTCCAGCCAAATGGCGGAGCTGTTGGTCGGAGGAGGGTGAAACTTGTCGTCGGAGTGCGCGGAAGATACCGCGAGGATCGGAGCTTCGATGCGAAGCTCGTCGAGGTGATTGAAAGGCGCGAGGATGGTCAGTGACGGCGAATAAAAACGGAGAAAACTCAAGAAAATGGAGAAGAAGATCGGCGGACGGATGGGGGAAGTTACCTGGGGAATGGGGCTCAGTTTTGGGCTCCAGGTCGTCGCTCAAGGGATCGGTAGGGTCCCGAGCTCTAGCAGCTGCTCGAGGGAGGCTGCGGCACAGCGGTGGCGACCGTGGATCTCGCCGGAGTTGGATCTCTGTCTTCGCTCGACAACTCAACCAATTGTTGTCACCAATAGGTAGCTTGGAGCTCGAGGGATCTCTCTGGAGTGGCGGATGGAGGTGAACGGTGCCGGTGGCTGGGTATTTATAGGGAGAAGGAGGTGGTCTGGCTGGGTGAGTGGCGAAGTTGGTGGCCGTCGTGGGGCGAGTATGGTGGAGATGGTGGTGCTTGAGGGAGCTGGCGAGGGAGAGGGACGAGTGGGGGAAGTCGTGGGGAGATCAGCGGCCGGAGGAGGTGGCTGACGTGTGTCCAGAAAAGGAAAGGGGGCGCTTCTCCCGCAAGGCAAGGGACGTGGGGGAGAGGGGCGCCTGGAGGTAGGAGACGAGGTCTCCACCGTTGGATCTTGTGATCCAACGGTGGAGATCAGAGCGTGGAGCGACGGTGTAGATCTGATCATGGAAGGAGCGATCAGGGATGGAAGCGCCACGTGGCACGCTATGGATCAGGCGGTTACGAACGGCTGTGATGGGCAGTGGGGGCCGATCGAGCGGATGAGGATCAAGGTGGAAGCGTCGGCTGAGATGGAAGATCAGAAGAGTGATCCAGTGGTGGATGGATGCGCCACGTGTCTGGCTGAGGGAGCGGCGCAAATGGAGGGATCAGATGAAGCGCGGGGGAGATCTGACGGCAAGGAGAAGGGAAGCGCGTGGAAAGAACTGGACCGTTGGATCAAAAGCGAGATCCAACGGCGGAGGGCGCGGGCGGATGAGGCGATGGGCAGCGGGCCGCGTGGCGCAACCAGAGGGCGCCACGTGGCTTGCTGTGAATGGCTGGAGAAAGAAACACGTGTAGAGAGAAGAGGAAGCCGAATTTGGAAAAACTCAAAACATGAAAGTTGTAGATCTTAATGAGATCTACAAGTTTCATGTTGACCAAAGACGGAGAGAAGGTCAAATATGATACATAAATACAAGGATACATAAATGTACATATGTAGTATACAAAATGACCCAAAAACCCAAGTCTCTCATACAAGCTCCGATTTCAATGAAATTAGTCTCATTTTGAAGGTCTTTTAATATGTAGTATTCTAAGAGTGAGTAGACCTAATTAGGGGTTTGTATGAGGGCTTTATGTATGTTTTAATGTACAAGGGTTCTCAGGATATTTGGGCTATTTTACAAGGGTGATTTTTGGCATTCTTCCCTCTATTATTAAGGAATATATATATACTATAGAGAAGAAGTTATTTGATGAAGAGGTATTTTACAGGGGATTTCTGGCTTCTTATTTAAATGCAGATGAGCTGCTAAAATGCATGAATTATGGATGCATGCATGAGTGTTATTTATGCAAGATTAAAGGAAATATGCCTCTATTTTCTCGGGAACAAGGCTCTATTTTTTACTTTTGATGTGATGAATCACAGATTCATCAGTAGCTTAACTTGTTCTCTTTCGTATGTGATATTTGTTTAATTTTTGTGATATCAGAGAATTTTATTATTATTAAATTGGTGAAATTTTGTCATATTTTGCCCATTTATGCCTCTGATTTGATATTAATTTCTCTGTGATTCCAAAATCCCCAAAAATTCACATTAGGCTGAGGATACTTAGGTTTACATTGTTCCCAAAATTCACCTCATTTGCACGCCTCTCTAGGCCTAAATAAATCATTTAGTGATTTGATTAATTGATTTTTAGTAGGTCCATTTCACATCAAAATTAAGGTTTTATAATTTTCCTGAATTCCTCACCTTCAGATTTATCTAGGATAATCTTTATTCTCGAAAATAGTGTGATTTGGAATTTATTAAAATTAAATTACTTAAAATCACCTTGCATTCATTTTTAATTCATAGTTAATTCATCCAGTGTCAGAAAATTTTAAAAAAATTAGGGTAGCTTAATTTCATCATATTTCATCATTTGGCCAAGTTTCATAATTTTTGGAATTAATTTGACTATATTTTTGAATTAACTTGTAAACTTGCCTGATTTTGCATGTCTCTTGCATAAAATATACAAAAAAGACCAAAAATATCTCTTCTGAAAATCAAACCTTGGAAATTGGCTTCGAATCAACCTAAGGAGACAGCTGCCTCCATGAGTTCGACCTTGGGCTTGCCCAAGTAAAATAAAAATTGTCGCTCGAGATTAACTTGCTTTAATTAAAAGTGGTTTTTGATCTGCTCTCATTATCCGACTGCAACGAACAATATCAATTAATTTGAACATTAATATGCTCGAATTAACAAGGTAGTGGGAGGCATTATCAAAATGGCACCATTGCCAGGGAGGCACAGCTTAGGTTAATTTGCAGTAATTTCTGAGTGCTTGATTTTCTATCCCCGGGTAGTCTGACCCCTGATTTTCTTGTGAATATTTTCCGTCCTTTCATTTTTGTATTTTTCAAGTCGTTCTCTATCTGACCTCAAATTATTTCTGTGCGAGGAACGCGAGGAGTCGAAGACGCTTCGAGGAATCGACGATTTTCATTCTTTGAGTGATTTGAGAGAACTTGTACTTTTATTCATTTCCTTATTTTTCGCATCATTTCCAACAGTTCCCGTTTGGGTTCTCGCGTGTGTAAAGATAGTGGAACCTTATCCCCGTGTGCTGTGTGGTTTGAATTGTAAATTAGGCTCGCACTAGCGGCTCCACGAGCCACTCTAGGGTTTGCTTGTGCTCATAAATTCTTAGGGCCACATAATACACTTAAAAGACGCACTTAGACCGCAGATCTAGTCAAATCAATCTGTGCTTCACTCGCTAATAGAACTGCTTGCCTAGGAGCGGATTTTGTCGTCTGCATTTGCATGTAGTGTAAAGATTTCAATTCAATTCGGCATCCTGCATAAAAGCGAAGGGATCATTGTAAGTCTTCTTAACTCAACATACGCATCATCGTTTTTCGTGCATCGGCTTTTCTCAATTTCCCCCTCTGCTTTCAAACTTAAATTAAACGAGAATTGAGACTAGACGATAGGCATGCTGTGTGGTTGGACTATCAAGTGAAAACTTAACTTAAAACTGGGACTGCTAACATTATTGACCAAAAAAATCAATAAAATTGGAAAATATGTTTGCGGGAGACTAATCCCCGACCTTGTTTTCACGCTGAGTGAGGGTGCTTGAGTGTGTGTAAACATCTTAAGGCAGAGCCCAAATCCCCGCCTTCCATATCACGTGCCAGCTGATCCTAGCAAATATCACGAGTTGAATATTTTTAGATTCACTGACTAGTACCAAGTAGCGTCTGCCTATTCACGGGTAGTCAAGGGTGAACCAGCGGTACTTCATGACAAGTTGCTAGTAACCCTTCGGGGTGAAGTTCCAGCCTTGTTAACCTCCGTCTACTTGCAGGTAGATAGGAGCATGGTCTTTTAATCCATCAACTTGGGATAGGAGCGAAGAAAGGAAGGACCAGTGGTATCTTAGGAGACATGTTGAACAGGGAAGACGCATCCAGCTTTGAGCCGACTTCCCTATAGGCCGCTTAAATCCTTGCTATCATGCTTGAAAAATCACACTTAAAATTTAACAAGATTAATTGGACTCAGTTTCGAGTCCTTCATCATGTTCAGTGTGAACTCAGGGTTTGCTCTTGTGTTTGTCTTTTTGTCTGTCAGTGTGTGTTATCCTGCGTAATTGCGCAATTTCTACCTCGTTCTACTTACATTTCCTCTTCAAGATGTCGGGATATTGGTCCCCATACCCTGTGACCTCTGGTCATTCCTCCTCGATCATATACCGTTCATTTTTGCCTTCTCCTTCTTCCATGTATCCTCTACCATACACGGGAGACCCTAACCCGTGGTCGGTTCCACCTCAACCTGATTATGAAGTCAGAACTTCGACTGACTTCTCCACTTCTTCGCATTTCTCACCTGCTCCATATTCTAACACTCTGGATCCACTTCCACCTTGGGCTGACTGTCCTTACTCTCGAGAGCTTGCAGGAATCAAAGAATCGAATGAAGAGCAAGCCACTGCTGAGACAGATGATTGGCAAAATTATATGCCCCCATATAATTCATTCTAACCTCAAATAGGGACCATACCACAATTTACATATACACATCCCAACTTAACCTTAGGGAATAACTTGGTCGATCAAACAACCTGAATGGAGAGTCTTGTACATCATGATTTCCAAGACTTGATTGACTTTAGTGATCAAGCTTCCCTTCACCAGCCTTCATGTCACTCATTTGGAGAGCCTATACATTCACAAGATTGGACTCGTGAGCAAGACTTATCAGTCCACGTTTCATCATATGAGGCTCCGACCAATATTTGTCATTTGGATGGACCATACTCGACCCAGCATTACATGCCAAAGTATAGGTATGTTGAGTATGAGACCCAAATATCTCAGCAGTATCCTCCACTTGAGCAGAACTCTTCTTCCATGATATGTCATGAGAATTTTGTGGAGGATGACATCTCTAGACTTATTAAGAAAAATGAATCATTTGGTAACGAGTTGAGAGATGTCATGGAAATATTGCACTCAATTTCGATCAGCCTAGGTATGAAAGTGGAGAAGGAAGTAAGTAGATCTGATGTTGAAAACCGAGCAAGCATCAGGGAACCCACACCATTTGTGCAGCTGGAGTCCATTCTATCTCCCTCTTCTACTAACCACTTACCCTCCATTCCATAGTATGATCATTCATCCATCAAAAACTCCAAAAAATGGAAAAAAAATAATCCACATAAAAAATGAAAATGAAAAACACCTAAAAAAATTGGATCATGTCATAAGGGAAGCACTCGATGAAGAACTGATTTTTAAACTTCCCTTAATAAGGGCCATAGATCACTTCCCCGACCTTAAGAGATTTGTAAAGAGTGAACTGATGCCTAAGAGGTCGGGTACTAAGAGAACAAGGACTGAAAGACACATAGTTTCTATGGCCACCTCCTTGGTGATGGGGGGAAAGACCAAGAGCCGCAGAGTGAAGCGGTTGCCTAGGGTGGAATGTGAAATCAAAGACACCATCTTTACCCATGCAAGAATCGACGATGACTCCCCGATAAATATCATCCCGACCTCTGTGTTTGACAAGCTCAAACTCAGGCCAATCAGAAAGTCGAGAGAGATCGTTCAGCTGGCTGATCGATCCATCAAACGGTCTAGAGGAAATATTTCAGTCATCGTTACTTTCCAAGGTTCTCTACTCCAGGTGGACTTCACAGTAATTGACATTGAGCACTGAGGAGAGTTCACCCAGTCTCCGATTATTCTCGGGAAGTCGTTCTTAACCTCAGCTAAGGCAACTATAGATTGCGAGACTCGGGAGATCGATTTTTCAGCATTGGGAGCACTCCGACCTCACCCATTCTTTGATGCACTTTACTCTAAGGTGACCCGTACATCCGCTGACAGTCATGACCATCGAGTGGTAGACGAGTCCCACCTCTCTGCTACACATGCGAGACCGACTGCCCGGACGACCGTTGATTCTGAGACTCCCCACACCTCCACTTCATCAACTGCTTGCACCACCACCGTGACAGCTTCTAAGGAGGACTCATGACCAGAAGCTATCATTAAGTCGGACACGACCTTTGTTGATTGCCTTGCTCATTTGGATGATCCGACACAAGAGCCCAATAATGCTAAGCCAACTGAGACCACTAGAACCTTTCCGAGACATGCGCTGACCCTTCAGGAATATTACAATCTATATGGTGACTCGTCTTATGAGGAACCCATGGTAAGCACCACACCATTGAAGGATATTGTGAATCCTTAAGCGCATCACGGAAGCGTGTCGATCACATCGTATGCAATCGGAGCAACTAGTCGTACTAGATGCTAGATGCAGCGGAAATTAAAATTTTAACTTTAAAGATGAAACCACATGATCACGAGAACACTTCTCGGATCGTTTCATCAAACCACAAAGTACAAGGAATACATCTTGAAGCGTGGTTGTGATCGCGAGATCCCAAAGTAGAGATCCTCCTATCTTAAGTCCGACCCACGGAGAATGCGCTTGCGGGCATGATGATGAGTCGCGTCCTTCCCGCAATCCTTTGACGAAGATCCAAGCATCGAGGCGTAGCAAAAATGATCTCCTTCCTAATACACAAAGTGGACGGCCACTTGAATATTAGGAAGACCCCACGAGAATGAGAGAGAGAGAGAGTAGAGTTCTTCAACTCAAGAATGTTGTAACTTGGAAAGGCTACCCTAGCCCTCCTTTTATACTAGTTTAGGATCCAATGGATCTCAATCCATGGGACACATGGATCCAAGGGCTATGCTTGGTCCATGCTAAATCAATGGCTATGATTGTTGTTGGTTAAAACCAACAACATTAATTTAAATTAAAAAATGTGGCAACATTATCAACATAATTTAATTTAACATTAACTAATTAAGAGATAATGTGATAAATAAAATTGGAGTCAACCAACCATCCTCAAAAATAGGGGGCGTCACCCATGAACAATTCATGGGTGACGCCACCCATGCATGGTGGTTATTTGGCTCCTTTTTATTTATCTTATTATTTCTTAATTAATCACAAAAATATTCACCAAATTAATTCCAAATTAATTTGTGAATATTTCAATCATGCCATTGAATATTATGTGAATCATATTCACAACCCAAACTAATTAGTAAATTGCATTTCCAATTAATTAATGAATGTGAATCCAATCCACATTATTAATTAACAAATGCTATTTACATAAATTCTCTCTCTTATATATGTATTATATAAATCACATTTATAACATACATATATCATGGATAGTGTTATCCACATTCTCTTAATCCTTGATAATTAAATCCAATTTAATTATCTTAGATAATCATTTTCATAATATGAATCATATTCATATTTAAGCTTGATAATTAAATCTCATTTAATCATCAAGTCCTTGCTTGGATATTTCATCAAAAGAATTATTCTTGAACCCTTTCAAGAACAATGTGCTTTCTCCGCAGATACTTGGAGATAAGGACAAGGCGATTGTATTATTCCATGTATAGTGACTTGGATATTGAGATATTATCTCAAATCCAGATCGAACAAACCTCCCATAGATGCTTGATTAAATCAAGATCGCAAATCTAATCTTCATTGAATCTGAATCTCATTCAGACCAATGTCCAACACTTGGACTAAGATCAGATTGCTTCTCTACTGGAAGGAGTCACTAAAATCCAGACATGTTTCATCACTCCCTCGGAATGGAAGCGTCATGGATATACAATCGTTTATGATCACATCACCCTTCAGGTATTCCCAATACCTGTACATCCTGCATACTGGAAGACCCATGATCAACCCGAAGATCAAGATCATTTTATATTGTCTTCTTCAGGGTTTAATCATTAAGTTTCTCAATCTTGGTCATTGGGATTTGGTATCGATCATATGCTTTCCCAAAGCATATATCATACCTTCAAATTCATGTCATGCTTCCAAAGCACGACGACCATGCATGGAATTTGATCGGTCCCAATACCTCATGAGTGAGCTCATGTCTTCCGGTTCACAAGTGAACCTGTATGATCCCTTTGAGAGATCATATTGCTCATATACCCTTATATGCACACCAGCTCGCCTGTGTATAGACCATGGTTAGGTCATCAACCTATTGGTCTGCCAAATGTACATACTCAGATATATAGCAATACATCTGTCTCCGGTCAGAGGATGCATGCCTATGCTGTGACAGCATTCAACATAGGACTTAGGTTATCTCGATCTCGTTAGGTCAACCCATTGACCTAACTAATCTGACACCTCCGAATCACTATTCCCATGCAGAGGACCTGCATCAAGAGGTCGGTCGGATATCAGCCTATGTGAGAAAGGATTGCCATCTCCTACTCAGGCTGGAGATCTCCACTTGACAATCATTTGACGGTGCTTGATGAGTCCTCTATCTAAATCTTTAGATGTTCATCCAAACACCAGCCTCTATGATTCATTTAATGAATCAACAGTTGTATGATCATCAAGCTGGCCACGCTACATAACCCTAATTGTACAGAGGGACCTTATAGTGCATTCATTCATATAATTTCAGAAAGGGAGTGAAACATCAATAACTTTTATTGATAAACTTAAATATTACAATAACATTTATTGTAAGAATGGTTCGCCCAGGGCTCACATGTCTAACAATCTCCCACTAGCCCTCAGAACCATTCAGGTACAATCCGTAAATCCATACTCATTACATGCTGGTCAAAAACCTTCTGTGTCAGAGGTTTGGTAAGAGGATCAGCAATGTTGTCGGCAGAGGCCACCTTGGTGATGATGATATCACCACGCTTTTGAATCTCCCGAATGATGTGGTATTTCCTTTCCACGTGCTTGCTCTTCTGATGGCACCTGGGTTCCTTTGCTTGGGCCATGGCTCCAGTGTTATCGCAGAGTAACGGGACGGGAGTATCAGAGGAAACTACGCCAAGCTCCAAGATGAACTTGCGCAACCACACCGCCTCCTTTGCAGCATCCGATGCGGCAATGTATTCGGCTTCTGTTGTTGAATCCGCCGTAGTGTCCTGCTTCTTGCTTCTCCAGCTTACAGCACCACCATTCAACAGGAATACAAACCCTGATGTCGACTTTCGATCATCAATATCTGACTGGAAGTCTGAATCTGTATATCCCAAGACTTGGAGATCACCATCCCCATAGACCAAGATGTAATCTTGCGTCCGTCTTAGATATTTGAATATGTTCTTTACTGCATTCCAGTGTTTTTCTCCATAGCAGGATTGGTAACGACTTACCACTCCCACTGCATGGCAGATGTCTAGCCTAGTACACATCATGGCCTACATCAAGCTTCCTACGGCTGATGCATAAGGGCATCCAGCCATGGCCTTCCTTTCCTCAACACTTTGAGTAGCCATCCCTTTGGATAGATGGATACCATGTCCTAAGGGGAGGAATCCTTTCTTCGAACTATCCATACGGAATCGTTCAATAATCTTCTTGATGTATCCATGTTGTGATAATCCCAATATTCTCTTTTCTCAGTTTCTGAACAACTTCAGGCCTAAGATGTAAGAGGCTTCTCCAAGATCTTTCATCTCGAAGGTATGGGATAGCCAAATCTTCACACTGGTCATCATTCTTGTATCATTTCCAATGATAAGGATATCATATACGTAAAGCACGATGAAAACAATGGCGCTCCCACTAAGCTTCTTGTACACACAAGGTTCATCAGGGTTTTGCACAAAATCATAACTCTTTATGGTTTCGTCAAATCTGATGTTCCAGCTACGAGAAGCTTGTTTGAGCCCATAGATGGATTTCTTCAGCTTGCATACTTTACCGTCCTCAGCTATGAAGCCCTGGGGCTACTCCATATAGATATCCTCCTCGAGGTATCCATTGAGGAAAGCCGTCTTGACGTCCATCTGCCAGATGTCGTAGTCAAGATATGCAGCTATTGCTAGCAATGTCCTGATGGACTTAAGCATGGCCACAGGAGAGAATGTCTCATCGTAGTCGATGCCTTCTCTCTGTGTGTAGCCCTTGGCCACGAGCCGTGCCTTGAAAGTCTCTACTTTCCCATCAGGTCCCCTCTTTCTCTTGAAGATCCATTTACACCCAATGGGTTTTACCCCTCTAGGTGGATCCTCTAGGGTCCATACACCATTCTTATGCATGGAGTCAATCTCTGACTTCATTGCTAGCATCCATCTATCCATGTCATGATCCGCAAGTGCTTCATCATATGAAGAAGGATCATTGTCAGCCTCACCTGACACATGGAATCCATACCTTTCAGGTGGTGCAACCACCCTCGAACTCCTTCAAAGAGGTATGGGTGTTTCATCTTCATTTATTTCTTCAGTTTCTGGTTCAGGAATCTTAGAATCCTCAGGGGATTCAATGAGTTCCTCTACTTCATTCTTGTCTTGACCTTTAAGGAAATCATCCTCCAGAAATTTCACATCCCTAGAGACAAAAACCTTTTGGGTCTCAGGGTCATAAAGCTGGTATCCAATACCATCTTTAACATACCCAATGAAGTAGCACTCACGAGTGCGAGATTCTAGCTTAGTTGCGTCCACGTTCTTCGCATGAACCAAGCATCCCCAAACCCTCAAGTGATTGACACTAGGTTTGGTTCCATACCAGAGCTCGTGAGGAGTCTTTGGCATAGACTTGCTAGGAATCTTGTTTAGGATATATATTGCAGTTTCTACTACATATCCCCAGAAACTAAGAGGTAAATGTGCTTTACTCATCATTGAACGGACCATGTCCATGATGGTCATGTTGCGTCTTTCAGCAACACCATTAAGTTGGGGAGTTCCAGGAGGAGTGAGATTGGAGACAATTCCACTCTCTTTAAGGTATTCCTTGAATTCATCTGAGAGGTACTCACCACCTCGGTCAGATCGAATCCGTTTAATCTTCCTGTCGGCTTGGTTCTCAACCAAAGCCTTAAACTCTTTGAACTTTTCAAAGGTTTCAGATTTATGACGTAGCAGGAAGATAAACCCGTATCGCGAATGGTCATCGATAAATGTCAAATAATATCGATATGCATTTCTAGTCGCGGTATTGAAGCGACCACATACATCAGTATGTATTAGGTCGAGAATACCCTCGCATCTCGTAACCTTGTTACGAAAAGGCATCCTGGTCATTTTACCTCGAATACAATGTTCACAGGTAGGTAAAGTTTGAACCTGTAGAAAATCTAAAGGTCCATCCTTTATCAATCTATTGATCCTATCAACAGATAAATGACCGAGCCTTTGATGCCAAATCATATTCGAATGATTTTCATTCTCCCTGGATCTCTTGGGGTTTTTATTATCAGTGGTAGTGACATTTATGATACATTCATTAATGCACAATTCATAGAGTCCACCAGAAGTCAGAACACCTTCCGCAACAAATTTATCATATTGATTAATGACTAATTTATTACAGAACAGGAAGGAGTACCCATATCTAACAAGCTTAGACACAGATATCAGATTCCTCCTGACCTCAGGTACATAAAGACACTCTTTAAGTACTAGGACTCGACCACTAGATAACGACAGTCTGCATGTCCCGATGGCGACCGCTGCAACACTTGCATCAGATCCCATCTGGATAACTATCTCCCCATGCTCCAGATTCCTAGTTTCCTGAAACAAATGCAACGAATTGCATACGTGAACAGAAGCACCAGAATCTATAACCCAACTTCCTTCTCGTCCAACGAGAAAGCTAGTTTCAATGATGAAAGTAGATTTCATACATGTTGGGGCTTTACCTTTGTCAGTGGACTTCAGGTAATCTGGGCAGTTACGTCGCCAGTGCCCCGACTTCTTGCAGTGGTGACAGACATCAGTCTTTTTCGATGTCATCAGTGTGGAAGCACTAGAAGATGAACCAACTCCTTGATTCTTCTTCTTTCTCTTCGAGGCTGGGCCCTTCTGAGAACCTTGCTTCCGCCCGCGCTTTCCTCTCACATGTGCAACCATTGCACTAGCAGAGGGGCCGTCCTTTTTCATGACATCTTCTGCAGACTTCAATGCAGCTAACAGCCCAGCGTTTGTGAAGTCACCTTTGTTCATGTGGTAAGACACAACAAAGTTGTTGAAAGACTTAGGGAGCGACAGGAGAATGAAATCAGCTTGCATTTCAGAATCCAAGTAGGCTCCCAGGGTTTCCAGCTCAGAGAGGTACCCAAACATTTTGAGTACATGTTCTCTGACAGAGGTCCCTTCCTACATCTTGCAGCGAATAAGCTCTTTCATCACATTATAACGCTGTGTGCGGTTTATGTCACCGAACATTTCTTTCAGATTCAGCATAATCTCTTGGCAATTGTTCATTTCCATATGTTGCTTCTGAAGCACATTGGATAATGACCCAAGGATGTAACACCTTGCCAGATTATGGTCTTCATCATATTTATCATTATATGATTTATCTTCATCAGTCATAGGGTTTGCTATCTTGTCCTTGCTAAGCACATAGGAGATACGCTCTGCAGAGAGAACAAGATCCAAATTTCGGATCCAATCCGAATAATTTGGTCCAGTCAACTTGTTGACCTCTAGAAGCCTGCTAAGTGGGTTCATGGACTTCATTTTCTGAAATTAAGAATGCACTATATTAGAATACTTATATATTCATTTTAAGAATAATTTGATTAAGGCATTTTAAATCAAATTTGTCCTGCCATGTCGACTTTGAAAGATTATTCCCTTATTTTTCTTTCAAAGTAAGAGATATACTTACCGCTATATCTCAAGCAAGATCTGGGATCTCCTCTCTATCCTTATCACATCCCAATAATATGAGAACCTGTGACTCGAATAAGAGAAGCGGGAACACATTCCGCCTTGCAAGTCCAACTTGCATTTCCCAATTCGGTCTTTAACACCCGGGCCCACCACCCCTAAGATGATGTTGACCCGTTGTTAATTGAACCAACCGTCAACAGGCTTAATACTCGCTATACACAATCTAATATCGCCCCAATAATATGAGGACCCGATATTGGGTATACGGCCTTACTCTTTCGAGAAGCAAAGAACCCGATCCAATTAAATCATGCACAGGATCTGTCACTTCGGACAGGCGTCTCCTATACACAACAACTGGTGACGAAATCCTTTGCCTTGACGGGAGACCATGGATGTCACTTATGTGATCCTCCACCTCATATTCAAATTTTATAATTAATTATCGTGAATCACATTCACATAATTAATTCTTCCAAGGGAAATACACATCTATTACAAATAGAGTGTTTATTGGATACGATTAATTTAATCATATTAAATTAATCATTAATCCAATCATCAACAAACATGTCTTTTACTTGAATAGTAGGTATATTCTCAAAAATACATATTGTCTGTCTCCGGTATTATACAGTCCCTACCCGCTGTCATGGCCAGTACCGACGAAGTGGGACGGACCACATACGTTGCAACCAGCGACCCCAATGCTCTCCGACTAGGCACCACATCCACCTCGAGAAAGGATAATACCAGATAGACCATCATGTACTTTGAGATGTTCATCGGTTTTTCAACCGAAATTATACCATATAATATATATCAAAACATTTTTTATTATAAGGAGATTTGCTAGACAAATCCCCAATCCTATTCAAGCAAAAGGGTTTTTCATGTAAAAGTTGTCCTACAACTATTGTAGGATAAACTATAGTTTTCATGAAAGCAATGTTTGTTGATGAAACAATGATCAAGATCTAATATCTCATCATTGTGGTTTAGGCAAGTGTCATTCAATGAAATAATTATTTCTTTAAATATTTCACAAATATTTATCACTAATTATTCCAGAAAATTAACAATTAATTTTCATCATGATAATTGAATGACATATCACAAGGTTCAAGATCAAAATTGTTAATTTCCAGCAGTGACCCCCAATCACTAAAATTAACTTATCTTGATCAATTTAAATCCAAAAAATGCAAACTCAGTTTCCAAAGATTGTCTATTTGATTTATTAAAGAACCCAAGTGATAGTTCACGCATTTCAAGGCGGATTAAAACCGTAATTATCTGATCAATTACGTTCAAATCCATAGTTCCTGCAATAGTGAATATAGTCATATTCAAAAAGCCATATCTTGAGCAAATAAAGTCCAAATTTAGTAAACTCAAGTTCTATGGTTTCCTTGTTTAATGGAGAACAAAATCCAATTGAAAATTTCGTGTTTGAACGTCAGGGGGAGAAGGGCCCACTCTCCCGAGTAGAAATGCAGAAAGCGATCCGCGAAAAATGACCTTTGATCTTGCGGATTTGTTCTACCGCATTTCTCTGCTCCCTCTCTTTTCATGTGCATTGCGTTTTAAACAGTACAGAAAAATTCAATTAGACAGAGGTGCGAAAATTGAAATGCAGTAAAAATTTCGCAACTCTTTCAAGAACCAAATCGCCTAAGGTGTATGTATCATATCTAAAACCTTATTCGACCTATGGCTCTATACCACTTGAAGGATATTGTGAATCCTTAAGCGCATCACAGAAGCGTGTCGATCGCATCGTATGCAATCGGAGCAACTAGTCGTATTAGATGCTAGAAGCAGCGGAAATTAAAATTTTAACTTTAAAGATGAAACCACATGATCACGAGAACACTTCTCGGATCGTTTCATCAAACCACAAAGTACAAGGAATACCTCTTGAAGCGTGGTTGTGATCGCGAGATCCCAAAGTAGAGGTCCTCCTATCTTAAGTCCGACCCATGGAGAATGCGCTTGCAGGCACGATGATAAGTCGCATCCTTCCTGCAATCCTTTGACGAAGATCCAAGCGTCGAGGCGTAGCAAAAATGATCTCCTTCCTAATACACAAAGTGGACGGCCACTTGAATATTAGGGAGACCCCACAAGAATGAGAGAGAGAGAGAGAGTAGAGTTCTTCAACTCAAGAATGTTGTAACTTGGAAAGGCTACCCTAGCCCTCCTTTTATACTAGTTTAGGATCCAATGGATCTCAATCCATGGGACACATGGATCCAAGGGCTATGCTTGGTCCATGCTAAATCAATGGCTATGATTGTTGTTGGTTAAAACCAACAACATTAATTTAAATTAAAAAATGTTGCAACATTATCAACATAATTTAATTTAACATTAACTAATTAAGAGATAATGATAAATAAAATTGGAGTCAACCAACCATCCTCAAAAGTAGGGGGCGTCACCCATGAACAATTCATGGGTGACGCAACCCATGCATGGTGGTTATTTGGCTCCCTTTTATTTATCTTATTATTTCTTAATTAATCACAAAAATATTCATCAAATTAATTCCAAATTAATTTGTGAATATTTCAATCATGCTATTGAATATTATGTGAATCATATTCACAACCCAAACTAATTAGTAAATTACATTTCCAATTAATTAATGAATGTGAATCCAATCCACATTATTAATTAACAAATGCTATTTACATAAATTCTCTCTTTTATATATGTATATTATAAATCACATTTATAACATACATATATCATGGATAGTGTTATCCACATTCTCTTAATCCTTGATAATTAAATCCAATTTAATTATCTTAGATAATCATTTTCATAATATGAATCATATTCATATTTAAGCTTGATAATTAATTCTCATTTAATCATCAAGTCCTTGCTTGGATATTTCATAAAAAGAATTATTCTTGAACCCTTTCAAGAACAATGTGCTTTCTCCGCAGATACTTGGAGATAAGGACAGGGCGATTGTATTATTCCATGTATAGTGACTTGGATATTGAGATATTATCTCAAATCCAGATCGAACGAACCTCCCATAGATGCTTGATTAAATCAAGACCGCAAATCTAATCTTCATTGAATCTGAATCTCATTCAGACCAATGTCCAACACTTGGACTAAGATTAGATTGCTTCTCTACTGGAAGGAGTCACTAAAATCCAGACCTGTTTCATCACTCCCTCGGAATGGAAGCGTCATGGATATACAATCGTTTATGATCACATCACCCTTCAGGTATTCCCAATACCTGTACATCCTGCATACTGGAAGACCCATGATCAACCCGAAGATCAAGATCATTTTATACTGTCTTCTTCAGGGTTTAATCATTAAGTTTCTCAATCTTGGTCATTGGGATTTGGTATCGATCATATGATTTCCCAAAGCATATATCATACCTTCAAATTCATGTCATGCTTCCAAAGCACGACGACCATGCATGGAATTTGATCGGTCCCAATACCTCATGAGCGAGCTCATGTCTTCCGGTTCACAAGTGAACCTGTATGATCCCTTTGAGAGATCATATTGCTCATATACCCTTATATGCACACCAGCTCGCCGATGTATAGACCTTGGTTAGGTCATCAACCTATTGGTCTGCCAAATGTACATACTCAGATATATAGCAATATATCTGTCTCCGGTCAGAGGATGCATGCCTATGCTGTGACAGCATTCAACATAGGTCTTAGGTTATCTCGATCTCGTTAGGTCAACCCATTGACCTAACTAATCTGACACCTCCGAATCACTATTCCCATGCAGAGGACCTGCATCAAGAGGTCGGTCAGATATCAGCCTATGTGAGAAAGGATTGCCATCTCCTACTCAGGCTGGAGATCTCCACTTGACAATCATTTGATGGTGCTTGATGAGTCCTCTATCTAACTCTTTAGATGTTCATCCAAACACCAGCCTCTATGATTCATTTAATGAATCAACAGTTGTATGATCATCAAGCTGGCCACGCTACATAACCCTAATTGTACAGAGGGACCTTTTAGTGCATTCATTCATATAATTTCAGAAAGGGAGTGAAACATCAATAACTTTTATTGATAAACTTAAATATTACAATAATATTTATTGTAAGAATGGTTCGCCCAGGGCTCACATGTCTAACAACCATGTCCTGGACCTTCAAAGGAAACAACCAAGACTAAATTGACTCCACCTAAAAACACGGTTGCTCCCTCCTCTAGTCAGCTATCTAGTGAGAGGAAGTCGAGAATTGATTCCTCAAGATGTTCCCCCGAACCTCTCAAGGCGCGTCGCTCTCATCTCCCCCTCAATGATTCAGGTTCTAGAAAACTGACTAAGAAAGTTTCCTTCAACAAACCGGAGATTTCTAAGCAGTCCTCATCTAGTCCGGATAAGGTGATTTATATGAGTGAGCTCAGTTTGACTGTTCTTAAGCCGTATCTAAGCAAGCAGCCGTGTGTCGACCCTCGTTGGACGATCCCTACACCTCACTATTATTCATCTGAGGATGATTCCGACAGCGACACATATGTATATTACCCACTCCTCGTGTCCGCAAGAAGGTTCGTCACAAACCTTCTTAATCCTTGTAAATTCTCGATCTTTCTTGTAAATACTTTCTCTCTCTCTCCCATCCCAGTGATTCGAATCACTCGCCTCGACCCCATATCGTTTCATTTTTTGACTATACTTAGGATAACCAGATCCTAAGTATAGGGGGGAGAGTGACCCGAGTCAATTTACTATTCATTGTACATCCTCCAGATCACATCAGTCCTCATACTCACTCCTATCCTATACTTAGGCTGATCAAACCCTAAGTATAGTGGGGACCGATGCCAACCTTGTATATACTCACCCATTTCTCCTCTTACTCTCGTTCTCCCCATTTGATCTTCTTCTACACTTCGGCTACCACGGCCTAAGTATAGGGGGGCGAAGCGACTTCTATACATTTTATAATTTTAGCTCTCCTACGCATATCCCGAGCTGTCTTTTTAGTCGCTTTTCGTGCTCTGAGGACATAGCACACGCTAAGTATAGGGGGCGTGTATATATTACATATATACTTTACCCATAGCTCGTACTTTTGCGTATTTTCGCGTATTTTTGTATATATTATGCAATAAATACGGGGTGGGTGAAAATTGAAAAAAATTGTTTACTTGTATAATATGTATAATATGTATAATTCTTGTAAAAAAAAGGTTGTAAAATTCTTGTAAATAATAATCTTGTAATATTTGTTGTAAAATAGGATGTATACCAATAAAAAATTTTTGTATACTATGTAAATTATTACAAACTAAAAATTTTGTAAAAATTGTTGTATAATAAAATAAAAAAGTTGAAAATAAAGGCTTTTTATTTACTTTGCATCCTTGCATTAAAAAAGAGTCTTGCATTTCATTCAAAGCATGTCATCTACACCTCATCTGCATATCTTGCATATGCAACGTGAAAAGTTAGTGGGTTCTGAACCAAGTTATAGGTAGATGTTGAGCATGGACTTGATTTGACCTTAATCCACCTAATTTAATAGGAACCTTATAGGAACTGGAGTTAAGATTTCTCAGGTCAAGTGACTTAATTCTTTGAGTCCACAAGTCTATGTTCACATGTCATCTTGATTAGTCTAAGTAGAATATCTCGTGCACACGCATCATTCTTTTAGACAGTGACCTAACTTGGACAAGCACAATGCAGTAACTCTTTATTGATGAGGTGGTGAGGAGGTAGAATCCTTTAGCTTGGAGTAGCACACAGGTGGAAACATCCGTCCTCCTCTAGGGAGGGTAGTGTCTCAACCTAGTTTGGTGGTGTTGACTTCTGAGGACAGGACGTCGTGGGTTGCAATAATGCTTCAAAAGAGGGATAGTCTACTGGCTCAAGAGGAAAAACTCCTGATGTACATGCTGCACCTTGTATATAGTTCCAAAAGAAAGAAAAAAAGAAGAAAAAAATGCAAGAACTCCGAAAAAATAGACAGGCCAAAGTGAAAGTAAAATACCTGTCGGAGTATGTATATTAGCAAGAAGTCTGCAGCTGGATGACTTGGCTACACTGGTCAAGCATCTTGGGATAGGTAGCTACATTGGCTACCGTCCATTCTTTTCTCCACCCCCTCCTCTTGAGCTCGTCGCACTTGAACTTAGAAGGGAATACACTGCTCCTAGAGGAAAGAGTTACCAGACCGGGTTATTTGAGTTACCTTGTTAGAGAAGGCTGGTTCTGAGCCATTTCTAATGTGGAGAGTTGTTTATCACTTACACAGTACAAGTAAGAATCATAGTCATCAGAAATTTGCGTTTGAGGATTTGTTCTGACCTGACTGTTGAGGCGTCTTAAATAGAAGACTTGTGGAACTTGAAGTCTGTTAGGCCTTAAGTTCAGATCCCAATATGGTTCCGCCACACAATTCATCCAAAGGTCGAGTTAAGCTCCATTTTTAACTTTTGTTCATGACCTTGGTATGGAACCTAATCTCATTTCACTTTTGCATTTCATTTTAGTTGCTCGGGGATGAGCAAGGTTTAAGTATATGGGGTTGATGAATCTGTGATTCATCACTCTAAAAGTTGAAAATAGAGCTCTGTTCCTGAGTAAGTAGATGCATATTTCCACTTATATTACATAATTAGAATTCATATATGCAAGCATAATATCTGCATTTTAGCATTCATATTTGCAAAAAATAAGAAGCCAATTTCACTTGTAAATATTCACCTGTATATTAGATGAAATACCTTATTTGTATATACTTTATGCTAACTCCAAATCCAATAAAACCAACTCTATTGTGTTCATGTGACTAACACTAATTAAAGAAAAATATCCAAAAAATACTGGCTTGCAAAATTACCCAATAAAACTCCAATCCAAGTTTGAAACCATGAACCTTAAAATGTGCATATCTCTCTCATACAGTGTCTGAATTAGGTCTACTCACTTTTAAAGTAATATACATTCAAAGACCTTCGAAACAAGACCTATTTCATTAAAATCGGAGCTCGTATGCAAAACTTTGGTTTTGGGCCCCTTTTGTATATTGTACATATTGATTGTTTTACCCCTGTAGTTTATCCTTTTATTTTCTTCATTATTAAAAATCCAAAAAAATAGATTAAGTTGTAAATATTCCTCTCATATTTTTTCTAACTTTATTTTTCTCTCTTTTAAAAATGACAAAAAAATACAAAAGATAAAATATGTTTTATATCTATAAGGTACCACCCAAAAATACTTTTTTATACAGATGATTTCCTTTGATTTTCGGCCCTTTACAAAAGTTGTAGATCTCGTCGAGACGAGCAACTTTTATGTTGATCACTTTTTGATCTAACTCTTTGATTATTTGTTTTTTATTTTTTCTTTGCATTTAGTGTGGATTTTTCTCGGAGCGACAATTGGCAACTCCTGGAGCCGCCATGTGTCGCCTCCTCATTCACTCACTTATGCCATCTCCCTCCTTCAACCTTGGCGTTGGATGAGAGGGTCATCCATCAACGGCCATCTTCTTCTCTACCCATTCCTCCCCCACTCTCCCTTGACTTCAGGGAGAAGCCAACATTCTTCTCCACCGACGGCCACTCCACACCCCACCCCCTACATCTTCTCCATCTCTTCTCCAACCTCCTCCTCCTCCTCCTCTTTATGATCCCCTCAACTCCTCCATTCATCCCCATCTGCCATTGCTTGCTTCAATACAAGAGAGTAAGGGAGAGAGCTAGCTCGGATTGGTGCTCCAGTGACAGTGGTCACCTTCTTCCTTGAGCAGAGTCCTCCTTCCTCCGACGAGATCCGACGGTGGATTCACCTTTGTCGCGGTCATTGATTCAAGAACCACTTGAGCTCGACCCCTTACCGGGGTCTTGAGCGAAGACCACAGCCAGACTCTCCCTTTTGGCCGACTTCCAGGCAAACTACAGGTAACCATCTTCTTCCCTCTCATTCTTCATCATCTTTTATACCCACTTTCTCTCTCCTCTATTTCATCATCTTCCATCCACCCAATGACTGAAATTTTTACACATTCACAGATAAATCATATGTTTGGGATCTAATGGAGATTTTTCTTGAATTTTTCGGAGCAATCTCATCAACCGATTAATCGAAAATTTAACCCTGCTAAACAGATGCATGTGAAACAGGGGATTTGGTGAAATCCCTTATTTTTGCACCACATCTTCTTCTCCCTCTCTCTTCTTCTTCTTCCTCTCCTCCCACCCACGTAGCTAGCCAACGCGGCCTAGGCCGCATCTCAGACCGTCGCCCGCGTCAGCTCCATCTGCCCCCGCCCTCGACGACCACTCCAACTGCCGCCGCGCACGCGGCCTTCTCAACCACCAAGCTCGACTCTAGCAGCCGCTCTCTCCAGAGCAGCCTCCTCCAATGGGTGCATCGCACTCGCATGTGGACTCCGCGCCACGTGTCAGCTCCGGCTGCCCCCTCGACCTTCTTCCCTCCGTCCTCAAGGCTGCAGCCTCCGCAAGGCCTCGCGCTCCACCACGCGCAACCACCAGCTCGCCGTCGTCCCCCAGGAGCACCGCGTGCCCTTGTCCTCCTGCAGCTGCAAGCCACCGGCTGCCGTCTCGCCTTCAAGTCCCCAAGCTCCCAAGCACCTCCTTGTGCGTCTCCTCCTAGCGCCAGTGGCCACCCCCTGTTTCATCTCCAAAAGCAAGGGAGGTTTATCAGATAATAAAGCCAAAAGGGAATTTGCAAAGGGGACACTTGACACTCCTTGCAAGTTACCAAAGAAAGTTTTACTTTCCGGTAATTTCATTCAAGTCCCTGTATTGCATTCATAGCATTTGTCATTTATTTTCTTTGCACTCATACCCCTGTATTTGCACGTTTATTTTGTTGTCATTTTGTCTTCCATTTTTAATTCGAAAATTGCATTGTGTAGCTTAACTTGTTCTCTTTCGTATGTGATACTTGTTTAATTTTTGAGATATCAGAGAATTTTATCATTATTAAATTGGTGAAATTTTGTCATATTTTGCTCATTTATGCCTCTGAATTGATATTAATTTCTCTATGATTCTAAAATCCCCAAAAATTCACATTAGGCTGAGGATACTTAGGTTTACATTGTGCCCAAAAATCACCTCATTTCCACGCATCTCTAGGCCTAAATAAATCATTTAGTGATTTGATTAATTGATATTTAATAGGTCCATTTCACGTCAAAATTAAGGTTTGATAATTTTCCTGAATTCCTCACCTTCAGATTTATCTAAGATAATTTTTATTCCCGAAAATAGTGTGATTTGGTATTTATTAAAATTAAATTAGTTAAAATCACCTTGCATTCATTTTTAATTCATAGTTAATTCATCCAGTGTCAGAAAATTCTGAAAAAATTAGGGTAGCTTAATTTCATCATATTTCATCATCTGGCCAAGTTTCATAATATTTGGAAATAATTTGATTATATTTTTTAATTAACTTGTAAACTTGCCTGATTTTGCATGTGTGTTGCATAAAATATACGAAAAAGACCAAAAATATCTCCTCTGAAAATCAAACCTTGGAAATTTGCTTCGAATCAACCTAAGGAGATAGTTGCTTCCCTGAGTTTGGCCTTGGGCTTGCCCTAGTAAAATAAAAATTTCCGCTCGAGATTAACTTGCTTTAATTAAAAGTGGTTTTTGATCTACTCTCATTATCCAACTACAACAAATGATATCAATTAATTTGAACATTAATTTGCTCGAATTAACAAGGGTTGTGGGAGGCATTATCAAAATAGCACCGTTGTCGGAGAGGCACGGCTTAGGTTAATTTGCAGTAATGTTTGAGTGCTTGATTTTCAATCCACGGGTAGTCTGACCCCCGGTTTTCTTGTGAATATTTTCCGTCCTTTAATTTTTGTATTTTTCGAGTCGTTCTCTATATGACCTCAAATTATTTCTGTACGAGGAACGCAAGGAGTCGAAGACGCTTCGAGGAATCGACAGTTTTCATTCTTTGAGTGATTTGAGAGAACTTTTACTTTTAGTCATTTCCTTATTTTTCACATCAATTCCAGCTGTTCCCGTTTGGGTTCTCATGTGTGTAAAGATAGTGGAACCGTGTCCCCATGTGCTGTGTGGTTTGAATTGTAAATTAGGCTTGCACTAGCGGCTCCTCGAGCCACTCTAGGGTTTTGTTGTACTCGTAAATTCTTAGGACCACAAAATACACTTTAAAGACGCTCTTAGACCGCAAACTAGTCAAATCAACATGTGCTTCACTCGCTAATAAGACTGCTTGTCTAGGAGCGGATTTTGTCGTCTGCATTTGCATGTAGTGTAAAGATTTCAATTCTGTTCTGCATCCTGCATAAAAGCAAAGGGATTACTGTAAGTCTTCTTAACTCGGCATACACATCATCATTTTTTGTGCATCGGCTTTTCTCGATTTTCCCCTCTGCTTTTCAAATTTAAATTAAACGGACGTTGGGACTGGATGATAGGTGTTCTGTGTGGTTGGATTAACAAGTGAAAACTTAACTTAAAACTGGGACTGCTAACATTATTGACCAAAAAATCAATAAAATTGGAAAATATGTTTGCGGGAGACTAATCCCTGACCTTGTTTTCAGGCTGAGTGAGGGTGCTTGAGTGTGTATGAACACCTTAAGGCAAAGCCCAAATCCCTGCCTTCCATAGCACGTGCAAACTGATCCTAGCAAATATCACGAGTTGAATATTTTTAGATTCACTGACTAGTACTAAGTAGCCTCCGCCTGTTCGTGGGTAGTCAAGGGTGAACCAGCGGTACTTCACGACAAGTTGCTAGTAACCTTCGGGGCGAAGTTCCAGTCTTGTCAGCCTCCGTCTGATTGCAGGTAGATAGGGGTATGGTCTTTGAATCCATCAACTTGGGATAGGAGCGAAGAAAGGAAGGACCGGTGGTATCTTAGGCGACAGGTTAAACAGGGAAGACGCATCCGGCTCTGAGCCGACTTCCCTATAGGCCGTGTAAATCCTTGCTATCTTGCTTGAAAAATCACACTTAATATTTAACAAGATTAATTGGACTTGGTTTCGAGTCTTTTACCGTGTTGAGTGTGAACTCAGGGTTTGCTCTTGCGTTTGTCTTTGTGTATGTCCGTGTGTGTTATCCTGTGTAATTGCGCATTTTCTACCTCATTCTACTTACATTTCCTCTTCAAGATGTTGGGATATTGGTCCCCATACCCTGTGACCTATGGTCATTCCTCCTCGATCATATACCATTCATCTTCGCCTTCTCCTTCTTCCATGTATCCTCTTCCATCCACGGGAGACCCTAACCCGTGGTCGGTTCCACCTCAACCCGATTATGAAGTTAGAACTTTGACTGACTTCTACACTTCTTCGCATTTCTCACCTACTCCATATTCTAACACTCCGTATCCACTTCCACCTTGGGCTGACTGTCCTTACTCTCGAGAGCTTGCAGTAATCAAAGAATCGAATGAAGAGCAAGCCACTGCTGAGACAGATGATTGGAAAAATTATATGCCCCCATATACTTCATTCTCACCTCAAGTAGGGACCATACCACAATTTACATATACACATCCCAACTTGACCTTAGGGCATAACTTGGTCGATCAAACACCTTGAATGGAGAGGCTTGTACATCATGATTTCCCAGACTTGATTGACTTTAGTGATCAAGCTTCCCTTGACCAGCCTTCATGTCACTCATTCGGAGAGCCTATACATTCTCAAGATTGGAGTCATGAGCTAGACTTATCAGTCCACGTTTCATCATATGAGGCTCCTACCAATATTTGCCATTTGGATGAACCATACTCGACCCAGCATTACATGCCAGAGTATAGGTATGTTGAGTATGAAACCCAAATATCTCAGCAGTATCCTCCACTTGAGCAGAACTCTTCCATGTTTTGTCATGAGAATTTTGTGGAGGATGACATCTCTAGACTTATTAAAAAAAATGAATTATTTGGTAATGAGTTGAGAGATGTCATGGAATTATTGCACTCAATTTCGGCCAGCCAAGGTATGAAAGTGGAGAAGGAAGTAAGTAGATCTGATGTTGAAAACCGAGCAAGCATCAGGGAACCCACACTGTTTGTACAGCTGGAGTCCATTCTATCTCCTTATTCTACTAAACACTGATCCTCCAATCCAGAGTCTGATCATTCATCCACCAAAAAAACCAAAAAAAATGAAAAACCAAAAATCCACATAAAATTGAAAATGAAAAAGACCTAAAAAAATCAGATCATGTCATAAGGGAAGCACTCCATGAAGAATTGATTTTTAAACTTCCCTTAATAAAGGCCATAGATCACTTCCTCGACCTTAAGAGATTTGTAAAGAGTAAACTGATGCCCAAGAGGTCGGGTACTAAGAGAACAAGGACTGAAAGACACATAGTGTCTATGGCCACCTCCTTGGTGATGGGGAGAAAGACCAAGAGCCGCAAAGTGAAGCGGTTGCCTAGGGTGGAATGTGAAATCAAAGACACCATCTTTACCCATGCAAGAATCGATGATGACTCCCTGATAAATATCCTCCCGACCTATGTGTTTGACAAGCTCAAACTCATGCCAATCAGAAAGTCGAGAGAGATCGTTCAGCTGGTTGATCGAACCATCAAATTGTCTAGAGGAAATATTTCAGTCATTATTATTTTCCATGGTGCTCTAATCCAGGTGGACTTCACAGTCATTGACATTGAGCACCGAGGAGAGTTCACCCAGTCTCCTATTATTCTCGATAAGCCGTTCTTAGCCTCAGCTAAGGCAACTATAGATTGCGAGACTCGGGAGATCGATTTTTCAGCATTGGGAGCACTCCGACCTCACCCATTCTTTGATGCACTTTACTCTAAGGTGACCCGCACATCCACTGGCAGTCATGACCATCGAGAGGTAGACGAGTCCCACCTCTCTACTACACCTGAGAGACTGACTACCCGGACGACTGTTGATTCTGAGATTCCCCACACCTCCACTTTATCAACTGCTTGCACCACCACTGTGACAGCTTCTATGGAGGACTCACGAGCAGAAGCTATAATTAAGTCGGACACGACCTTTGTTGATTGCCTTGACCAATTGGATGATCCGATACAAGAGCCCAATAATGCCAAGCCAACTGAGACCACTAGAACCTTCCATAGACATGTGCTGACCCTTCAGGAATACTACAATCTATATGGTGACTCGTCTGATGAGGAACCCATGGTCAGCACCACACCATGCCCCGGACCTTCAATGGAAACAACCAAGACAAAATTGACTCCACCTAAAAACATGGTTGCTCCCTCCTCTAGTCGGCTATCTAGTGAGAGGAAGTCGAGAATTGATTCCTCGAGATGTTCCCCCGAACCTCTCAAGGCACATCGCTCTCATCTCCCCCTCAATCATTCAGGTTCTAGAAAACCGACTAAGAACGTTTCCTTCAACACACCGGAGAAGAAATTTTCTGAGGAGTCCTCATCTGGTCTGGATAAGGTGATTTATATGAGTGAGCTCAGTTCGGATGTTCTTAAGTCGTATCTAAGCATGCAGCTGTGGACGATCCCTACACCTCACTATTACTCATCTGAGGACGATTCCGACAGCGACACATATGTATATTATCCACCTCCTCGCGTCCGCAAGAAGGTTCGTCACAAACCTTCTTAATCCTTGTAAATTCTCAATCTTTGTTGTATATACTTTCTCTCCCTCCCATCCCAATGATTCGAATCACTCGCCCCGACTCCATATCATTTCATTTTATGACTATACTTAGGATAACCAGATCCTAAGTATAGGGGGGAGAGTGACCCGAGTCAATTCACTATTCATTGTACATCCTCCAGATCACATCGGTCCTCATACTCACTCTTGTCCTATACTTAGGTTGATCAAAGCCTAAGTATAGGGGGTCCGATGCCCGCCTTTTATATACTCACCCATTTCTCCTCTTACCCTCGTCCGCCCCATTTGATCGTATTCTACACTTAGGCTGCCACAGCCTAAGTATAGGGGGGCGAAGCGACTTCTATACATTTTATAATTTTAGCTCTCCTATGCATAGCCCGAGCTATGTCTTTTTAGTCGCTTTTTGTACTCTGAGGTCATAGCACAGGCGAAGTATAAGGGGACGTGTATATATTACATATATACTTTACCATAGCTCGTACTTTCATGTATTTTCGCGTATTTTTGTATATATTATGCAATAAATACGGGGTGGGTGAAAATTGAAAAAAAATTGTTTACTTGTATATTATGTATAATATGTATAATTCTTGTAAAAAAAGAAGGTTGTAAAATTCTTGTAAATAATACTCTTGTAACATTTGTTGTAAAATAGGATGTATACCAATAAAAAAATTTTGTATACTATGTATATTATTACAAACTAAAAATTGTTGTAAAAATTGTTGTATAATAAAATGAAAATGTTGAAAATAAAGGCTTCTTATTTACTTTGCATCCTTGCATTTAAAAAAAGAGTCTTGT
This sequence comes from Ottelia alismoides, assembly GCA_037367405.1. Classification (NCBI taxonomy): domain Eukaryota; kingdom Viridiplantae; phylum Streptophyta; class Magnoliopsida; order Alismatales; family Hydrocharitaceae; genus Ottelia; species Ottelia alismoides. The sequence continues at coordinate 262,024 of JAZKJV010004344.1, read as the reverse complement.
ATTTCATTCATAGCATATCATCTACACGTCATCTGCATATCTTGCATATGCAAGGTGAAAAGTTAGTGGGTTCTGAATCAAGTAATGAGTAGATGTTGAGGATGGACTTGATTTGACCTTAATCCACCTAATTTCAGAGGAACCTTATAGGAACTGGAGATAAGATTTCTCAAGTCAAGTGACTTAATTCTTTGAGTCCGCAAGACTATGTTCACGTGTCATCTTGATTAGTCTAAGTAGAATATCTCGTGCACACGCATGATTCTTTTAGACAGTGACCTAACTTGGACAAGCACAATGCACGTAGCTCTTCATTGATGAGGTGGTGAGGAGGTAGAATCCTTTAGCTTGGAGTAGCACACGTGTGGAAACATCCATCCTCCTTTAGGGAGTGAAGTGCATCTCAACCTAGTCTGGTGGTGTTGACGTCTGAGGACAGGACATCGTGGGTTACAATAACGCTTCAAAAGAGGGATAGTCTACTGGCTCCAGAGGAAAAACTCATGATGTACATGCTGCACCTTGTATATAGTTCCAAAGAAAAAAAGAAGAAAAAATGCAAGAACTCCAAAAAAATAGACAGGCCAAAGTGATAGTAAAATACCTGTCGGAGTATGTATATTAGCAAGAAGTCTGTAGCTGGATGACTTGGCTACACTGGTCAGGCATCCCGGGATAGGTAGCTACACTGGCTACCGTCCATTCGTTTCTCCACCCCCTCCTCTTGAGCTGGTCGCACTTGAACTTAGAAGGGAATACCCCGCTCCTAGAGGAAAGAGTTACTGGAGCGGGTTATTTGAGTTACTTTGTTAGAGGAGGCTGGTTTGGAGCCATTTCTGATGTGGAGAGCTATTTATCACCTACACAGTACAAGTAAGAATCATAGTCATCAGAAATTTACGTTTGAGGATTTGTTCTGACCTGACTGTTGATGCGTCTTGAATAGAAGACTTGTGGAACTTGATGTCTGTTAGGTCTTGAGTTCAGATCCCAATAAGGTTCCACCACACAATTCATCCAAAGGTAGGGTTAAGCTCCATTTTCAACTTTTGTTCATGACCTAAGTATGGAACCCAATCTCATTTCACTTTTTGCATTTCATTTTAGTTGCTCGGGGACGAGCAAGGTTTAACTATAGGGGGTTGATGAATCTGTGATTCATCACTCTAAAAGTTGAAAATAGAGCTCTGCTCCAGAGTAAGTAGATGCATATTTCCACTTATATTGCATAATTAGCATTCATATATGAAAGCATAATATCTGCATTTTAGCATTCATATTTGCATAAAATAAGAAGCCAATTTCACTTGCAAATATTCACATACATATTAGATAAAATACCTTATTTGTATATATTTTACGCTAACTCCAAATCCAGTAAAATCAACTCTAATGTGTACATATGACTAACACTAATTAAAGAAAAATATCCAAAAAATACTGACTTGCAAAATTACCCAATAAAACCCCAATCCAAGTTCGAAACCATGAACCTTAAAATGTGCATATCTCTCTCATACAGCCTCCGAATTAGGTCTACTCACTTTTAAAGTAATATACATTCAAAGACCTTCGAAAAAAGACTGATTTCATTAAAATTGTAGCTCGTATTTAAAACTGGGGTTTTGGGCCCCTTTTGTATATTGTACATATTGACCGTTTTACCCTTGTATTTTATCCTTTTATTTTCTTCATTATTAGAAATCCAAAAAAATGATTAAGTTGTAAATATTCCTCTCATATTTTTCTAACTTTATTTTTCTCTCTTTTAAAATTGACAAAAAAATTACAAAAGAGAAAATGCGGTATTTTATATCTAAAAGGTACCACCCAAAAATACATTTTTGTACAAATGATTTCCTTTGATTTTTGACCCTTCACGAAAGTTGTAGATCTCGTCGAGACGAGCAACTTTCATGTTGATCACTTTTTGATCTAAGCTTTTTATTATTTGTTTTTTATTTTTCTTTGCATTTAGTGTCGATTTTTCTCGGAGCGATACGTGGCAACTCCTGGAGCCGCCATGTGTTGCCTCCTTATTCACTCACTTATGCCATATCCCTCCTTCATCCTGGGCCATTGGATGAGAGGGTCATCCATCAATGGCCATCTTCTTCTCTACCCATTTCTCCTCCACTCTACCTTTACTTAAGGGAGAAGCCAACATTCTTCTCCATCAACGACCACTCCACACCTCACCCCCTCCACCTTCTCCATCTCTTCTCCAACTTCCTCCTCCTCCTCTTTATAATCCCCTCAACTCCTCCATTCATCCCCATACGCCATTGCTTGCTTCAATACAAGAGAGTGAGGGAGAGAGCTAGCTCGGATTGGTGCTCCAGTGACAGTGGTCACCTTCTTCCTTGAGTAGAGACCTTTTTCCTCCGGCGAGATCCGAAGGTGGATTCACCTTCGTCGCGGTCATTGATTCAAGAACCACTTGAGCTCGACCTGTTGCAGGGGTCTTGAGCGAAGACCACGACCAGACTCTCCCTTTTGACCGACTTCCAGACAAACTACAGGTAACCATCTTCTTCCCTCTCCTTCTTCATCATCTTCTACACCCACTTTCTCTCTCCTCTATTTCATCATCTTCCATCCACCCAATCACTAAAATTTTTACACATTCATGGATAAATCATATGTTTGGGATCTAATGGAGATTTTTCTTGAATTTTTTAGAGCAATCTCATCAACCGATTAATTGAAAATTTAATCCCGCTAAACAAATGCATGTGAAACATGGGATTTGGTGAAATCCCTTATTTTCGCACCACGTCTTCTTCTCCCTCTCTCTTCTTCTTCTTCCTCTCCTCCCACCCACGTAGCCAGCCAACGCGGCCAAGGCCGCATCTCAGACCGCCGCCCGTGTCAGCTCCAGTCGCCCCCGCCCTCGACGGCCACTCCAACCGCCGTCGCGCACGCGGCCTTCTCAGCCACCAAACTCGACGCTAGCGGCCGCTCGCTCCAAAGCAGCCTCCTCCAGTGGGTGCGCCTCCTCCGCACATGGACTCCGCGCCACGCGTCAGCTCCGGCCGCCCCCTTGACCTTCTTCCCTCCGTCCTCAAGGCCGCAGCCTCCGCAAGGCCGCGCGCTCCACCGCGCGCAACCACCAGCTCGTCGTCGACTCCAGGAGCACCGTGCGCCCTGGTCCTCCTGCGGCTGCGAGCCGCCTGCCGCCGTCTCGCCTTCAAGCCCCCAAGCTCCCAAGCACCTCCTTGTGCGTCTCCTCCTAGCGTCGGCGGCCACCCCCTGTTTCATCTCCGAAAGCAAGGATATGCAAAGGGGACACCTGACACCCCTTGCAAGTTACCAAAGAAAGTTTTACTTTATGGTAATTTCATTCAAGTCCCTATATTGCATTCATAGTATTTGTCATTTATTTTCTTTGCACTCATACCCCTGCATTTGCACGTTTATTTTGTTGTCATTTTGTAATCCATTTTTAATTTCAAAAATTGCATTGTGTAGCTTAACTTGTTATCTTTCGTACGTGATACTTGTTTAATTTTTGTGATATCAGAGAATTATATTATTATTAATTTGGTGAAATTTTGTCATATTTCGTCCTTTTATGCCTCTTAATTGATATTAATTTCTCTGTGATTCCAAAAATCCCCAAAAAATTTGCATTAGGATGAGGATACTTAGGTTTACATTGTGCCCAAAAATCACCTCATTTGCACACATCTCTAGGCCTAAATAAATCATTTAGTAATTTGATTAATTGATTTTAAATAGGTCCATTTCATGTAAAAATTAAGGTTTGATAATTTTCCTGAATTCCTCACCTTCATATTTATCTAGGATAATTTTTATTCGTGAAAATAATGTGATTTAGTATTTATTAAAATTAAATTAGTTAAAATCACCTTGCATTCATTTTTAATTCATAGCTAACATCCAGTGTCAGAAAAATCTAAAAAAATTAGGGTAGCTTAATTTCATCATATTTCATCATCTGGCCAAGTTTCATAATTTTTGGAATTCATTTGACTAGATTTTTTAATTAACTTGTAAACTTGCCTGATTTTGCATGTGTCTTGCATAAAATATACGAAAGAGACCAAAAGAATCTCCTCTGAAAATCAAACCATGGAAATTTGCTTCGAATCAACCTAAGGAGACAGTTGCCTCCCTAAGTTCGACCTTGGGCTTGCCCAAGTAAAATAAAAATTGCCGCTCGAGATTAACTTGCTTTAATTAAAAATGGTTTTGATCTGCTCTCATTATCCAACTGCAACGAATGATATCAATTAATTTGAACATTAATTTGCTCGAATTAACAAGGGTAGTGGGAGGAATATCAGTAAACTACACTATTTCATTTGTACCTGAATTGACCTCAAATCAAATAATTTTCAAAACAAAATTGTAAATAAAAATATTTTCTAATTAATAAAAATAATTGCACAAAGAAATCATGTACAGAATAAAAGAACCACACATGGAAAAGGCCACTAAGCACTAATTGAAAGATCAATTCCGGCTCCATATGAACTCAAATTGAACCAATCTCACTTCCATTGGATTCTAAATTAACTTATCTTTAAAATGGCTATATTTTCATAATTTTTGGAGTTACGAGTAAAAAGTTGGTTTTATAGGGTGGCTTGTGCAGATTTCCCATGTATTTTGTACATATTGTATTTGTATATATTTGTAAATATTTTTCGCTAATTATTTAGAATAAAAATAATAATAAAAATAAATAATAAAAATTTTAAAATAAATAAAAAAGCTAATTTCCTTATTTAACTATGTATATAATGTACCATATGTATATAGTATACGTATAGAGTTGCTATTCTTAATTAAACACCATAAAAAATAACATTTTTTATTCAAATAAATAAAGTGATGAAAATAAAGAAAATATCTAATATTTTTAAATATTTTTTATCTCTCTTTATCTTTGTCTCATTTCAATTTTCATCTCTCTTATCTCTTCAATTCAAAAATTCAAATTTCACTCTCAATTTTTTCTATTTTTATGGCTCCTTCTCCTTCATTCCAACTCGATCAATCTTTGGTGAGAGGAGCCCGATCTTTGAAAGTCTTCTTGTCGTAGAAGGGTGCCTAGCCTCTTAGTCATCTGGTGATAGCGCGTCGACCGTCGTCAAGGTGATAAAATACTTTTCCGCTCCTAAGGTGAGATCCACATCATTTTCTTCTTATTTTTACTCTAGTTTAATCGTAGCTTATTTTCGCACATTTTTTTGTAGTCAATTTTTTAACTAGACATTAAAAATCACCATGATTTGATCCACCACCGACTCGATTTTTCGTTTCATCTCTCGATCTATTTGTGTCCTTTTCTACCTCGCATGATCTCTCAACTACGACCACGCATGATAGCAGGAGACTCAGATCCGATTCCTCCATTTTGTCAGATCCGCATTCACAAATTCCGTTTTGATTTGGGACTTAGTCATCTTGCTTGCATCCTAAAATGTTGATAAATAAAAAATTAATTAAAAAATATTTGTTTTCTTCTCTCTAACGTTTGTTTTGCAAGATCACGAAGTAAAAGAAAATTATAAAAAATTAATAAGAAGAAGAAAAATAGTTTTTTTAATTTCTATTTTAAATTTATAATTTTTGGATTTATAAAAAAATAAAAAATTTATTATTGTTTACATATAAAAAAAGGAAAAAAAATCTATAGCTTCACGCGGGGCGCCCCCCCATCCACCGTCAGGCGCCCTGCGCCACCTGCTCCTAAAGCTCCGCCGCCGGCCCTGCGGACCGCCGCTCTGTCCAAGCGCCGCCACCGACTGCAGCCCGCGCGCCTCGGCCGTGACCTCCATGACCGCCAGAGCCGTCGTCGCTGCCCTCCGTTCTCTCCTGGACCACCTCAATGCTGAGCCACCAGGGGCGTATGTCGCCTCCCACGCCCCACTCGTGCCACCGTTACACCGCGCCCAGCCGTGGTGACCGCCGAGACACCGCGCCACCTACGGTGACCGCCGAGACACCGGCGTGCCTCTCCACCAACCTGACACCTCCACGAGCCGTGCTTCAACCATCTGTGTCATCGCCAGTAGGCCCTCCGCCTCCCTCTGCCTGATCCAGATCGGGTGTAAGCCGCTCCGCCAGATCTCCTTGTCTTTGCCACAGCCAATGTCCTTCATGGTCGAGTCTAGCCCAGCCGAACACAACGGCGGCTGGCCGCCTTCGTCCTTCGTCCTCGTCGAGTGCACACCACCCTCTCGAAGAACGACGGCGACCCTTGCATCTTCCCCCTTTGGCTTTAAAAGTTGAGAACGAAGGAACAAGATGCCCTAAAGGGATTAAAAAAGAATATTCTGGAAAATATTGCAAAAGATCCTAGAGTTTTTTGAACTTACAGAAGTACCCCTGCCGACATCCAGCATGTGCGTCGCACGCTTTTAGTGGGTAAATTGTAAACTTTCCCCGCACATTTTATTTTTGTTCTTTATTTAGTGCAAAAAATTTCCATTATTTGCAATCCAGTCCCTATGTTCCAGACAACAGACATGCTTGCTATTTTTTATGGAATAATTAGTTTTTCTTACTCAATAAATTCTGCAAAAATTCGTTTATACTCTTGCAAATTTTTACATTATAAAATTTTTATAGCATTTTTGTTGATCTTTAATATTATAAAAAACTCAACAATAGTGTCTTTTTCTCTTCTTGAAATTAATTGAATATTTCTCCAAAATTCCAAAAAAGTTATAGTAGTTTTATTTCATTGTCTTTTAATTTCTATCAAAATTTTGTGCATTAACTATTAACAAAACCCAAAAAAATTGAAAAATACAAAAATCTTATAAAAATCATAAAAACATTCTACAAAAATCCAAAAATCTTGATTTCAGTCTCTTTTGTAGATATTTGTCCCTATTTTATTATAAAAATAATTGCCACGAGTTTTGGGCACATAAATATTTTTAAGTTGCAAATTAGTCTAGGTTGTGCATTGTTTCTAATTTTTGTCATTGTTTGATTTTTCAAAAAAATACAGAAACATCTGAAAATTCTACAAAAATTCCCAAAAATATTTTTAAGTCTTTAAAGCACAAAAATATTTTCTCTGTATTTTTCTGAGTTTTTTGATATAATTAAAAAAATACAAAATAGTTGGTGTGCATATTTTTTTTCTTGTGCATATTGCTCCTTATTTTTGAAAATAAAAAAATTGCAAAATCAAAACCACTAAAAATTTGAAAATACAAAATAAAAATTTATAAATAAATAAAATTATAAAAATTAAAAAGATAAAAAATTATACAAAAATAAGGATAGTTTGCCTTTGAGATTCCTTCTTTTTCTTTTAATTGATTTTCGATTAATTGAATAACCCTCGGGAATTGTAGCCTCCCTGAGTTCGATCTAATCCGCTATATAGGTAAATAAGTAGCAAAAAATTGTTTGTTTGTCACAAGAATTTCGGGGATGGCAACGACCACCTATATGAATAAATATCAATCCTCAAAGAGCTCGTGCCAACAAAATAGCGTCGTTGTCGGGGAAGCAGGACGAGAGTAGTTAGGTTTATCTTTTGACCTGCTATTCTTGGTTGCATACATCTATTTATATTTTGCCACATTATTCAATTGTTCATTTTCACTGCATTTGTTTCATTTTTCTTTCTCATATTTGATAATTGTGTTACTTATACATTCTCTTTTCTTTTTCTTGCGAGGGCCCGTGGAGCGAAGCAGGCGATCCTAGGAGAGCCGAAGCTGCCAAGTGAAGCGGAGGCAACTTGATTCTTCATCGAGTTGCATGATAGCATGAGCGGAGGAAAATAAGAATTGAAGGAGACAAAAAAAAGACTTTTATTTATTTTTTTCTAACATTTGAGCTATTGTAAACAGACATTCATTTGTTGTGTGGTCTGTTTCGCCAAGTACCGGTGCACTTGGGGGACCTCACCGATTTTGTTTTCATCGACTTTATTTTTCTTTGTTTTATGTGGATTTCGTGAGCTACCTATTAATTCCTTTAATTAATTTGCTTGAGCTAGGTAATTAATTAGGTTGAAACACCCTAAACAAGAATTTTTGTACCTATAGAGTAGAGCGTAATTTGGACTTAGTCAAATTAACTTGTCCTTGCCTGTTAACAGAAGCTATCATCTAGGATGGTTCGCTTGCATCATATAGGTTAGTTTTTTTATGTATTTCAATTCTACGTGTATCACTTGCATGTAGAGTGCTGGCGACGAGGTACACATCTCTAACCCCCGCATGCATCATTGTTTTAATCGCTTATTGGCATTTTCGATCTCCTTCCTTGTTTTCACTCACATAAGTTAAAAAGGAAATTGGACACTCAGTAGGTCATTTTTTGAAAATATTTTAACCAAGTGACAACTGTCTAAAATACGGGACTGCTAAAGAAAACTCGACTCTAAAATAAACACAAGAAAAATCATTGTTTTAGGGAGAGTAACCCCCTCATTGTTTGGTTTTTATCTAGAAAGAGAGAGACTCGTACACTAGGATAGGACCACGCCCGAACTCTTTTCAGACTACTATCTTGCGTTAGTCGTACTCTAGTGAGGATCTCTCCGGTAGCCGGTAAAGCGGCCCACGACATTCTTAACATATTGAATTGATCGGGTAGCTGGTAAATGGTCTGCAATTCATACTGGCTGGGAAAGATCTAACTTAGGTTTGGGCCAGTCTCCTGAGAGCATTGGGTTCCTAACAACTTGCTTTAACGGTTCTGATAGATTGTATTCTCACCAAACTCTAAAATTGACAATATAATGGACCGATTTTCACGGTCTTCACATTGTGTTGAGTTGGTGAACTGGGGGTTTATATTGTGTTTGATTGCTTGTGTGCATACTCGATCCTTCTGTGCATTTGTGCCTTTTTCTCCATATCTTTTGACTTTACCCTCATGCTCTCCTGATCCCGTCTTTTATTTCGGAGATAGGCGATTGGAGTTATTTTAATCCGATCTTTGCAGACTTCTTGCACTCTCCAGTTTATCCACCTTCCTTTTTTCCAGGAGGACCTTCCTCTTGATTTTTGTGCATATCCGCTTAACACATTATTTCAGGAATCGGATGATGATTTTCACTCTTCCTCATTCAATCCACCTGATCCTGGGATTTTGGAGTCACCGTTCATGATTTCCACACTTGAGACACTAAACTAGATGATAGAGCATATGAATTCGAGGATTAGCAATCTATTTATCATAAATGAGAGCCAGAATGTTGCTTCACTATTTGAGGATATGGATTCCCTTGAGGATAATCATGAGAGCTTACAATACCCCAAAATACAAAAAATTGAGAAAACTTTAAAAATCCCAAAAGATTCTGGGAGACACATTATTGATTCATTTTGTTAGGAGAGGGCACCCATGCCTACGCCATCTCTCACCGTTCGCATTTTAAGAAAGGGAACAATACCATACCTCTTGTGAGTTGCTCCATCTCTGACCATTCCTGTGATAACACTCTCCTTGATCGCGGTTCTTCAATCAATATAATACCCTTCTCTATGGTACGGTCTCTTCATCTTGGTCCTCTCAAGAAAACCAGGATAATAGTTCAATTTGCTGATGGATCTGTCAAGTGGCCGAAGGGTATTCTAGAAAACGATGTCATTCTTATTAAGGGCATGAATTTTACTTCGGATTTTGTCATATTTTCCATGGAGACCTCCACCTCTGTGGAGAACACTCCAATCATCTTGGGACGACCTTTCCTCGCCTCTTCGGGAGCCGTTATTGATTAGGATTCAGGAGAGATTCGCGTCCGTTCTGATGCAAGTAGCGATGTGTTGATCACTACACCCAATACTGACCAGAGACCTGCATCCCATGAGAGCCCGCTCGTGTTAGCCACCCCCAAGGAATTTGACCTCGATGATAATATCAGAGATTCTTGTTATATGTCTGATGATAAGGAAACCCAAGAATTCCTCTTTAATGAGGAAGACTCAGAAAGCATAGACCTTGGAGTTCCCCCTTCTGGTATGTGGAGATGCATTGATGACATCCGCGGAATTTACACTATAAACACCCTAGAGCAGAAGGCAGATTCTGAGACTGGACAGGATGGACATGATTTGACTACTTCCACTGATGAGTCTGTTCCTATTCACCCTAATTTAGATGAGACCGATAAGGCTAAATTTGATTTGATTGCTTTTATAAAGAAGTTTGGGCCTTTTAATGAGGATGATGATCTAGGAGAGGCTCTCCTGACTGGAATTGATCATACCTTTTCGGATAATAAATTCGAGCCATTTTACTTTGATATTTGCGAGACTTCCCACGCCAGACTTGACCATACTACTTCCACTGACCGATTTAGGCCTGCACAATCTGAAACCGCTGAGGATACGTTCTTGGTCCATCCTGATCAGTTCGTGTCTAATGATAACCCCAATAGCGACCTACACCTTGTTAGATCCATACCTCAGTGGTCTCGCATGAATGTTTGTTTTAGACCTTCTTGACCTTTGTATATCTACTCCTCCTGTATATCCTTTCGTTTCACTCTTTCTTCTTCCATTTTATCATTCACCCCTTTTCTGTGTGTGTATATATGCTATACTTAGGATGTGATTTATCCTAAGTATGGGGGGTGAATGATTTATGTTGTTATTATTCGTCCTGTTCATCACTCTTGTTCTTGTTGCCTACACTTAGGTATACTCTACCCTAAGTATGGGGGGTGATGTTGTTCATATCGTATCTTTTTATTTTTGAGTTTGTACATTCTCTCTATCTGTTTTCCCCTTTTGTACAGTCAACTATACTTGGGATTATTTGTACATAAGTATGGGGGGATCACCAACTTCTCTTCTTTTTATTTTTTTCTTTTAGTCGTTGTAGCATAGGAGTCTTTTCACTTTTCTATACTTAGCACGAGTTATGTCTTCGTTTGCCGCTCTCTTATCACTGTGAGGACATAGTTCGAGATAAGTATAGGGCGGTGTCGTATATAATGTTTATATACTTTAGTCATAACTCGTACTTTTTCAGATAATTATTTTGGGGGATATGTATATAATTTTGTAACATCCACGTGTGTAAAAAAACAAAAAAAAACAGACAACAAAAAATAAAAAAAACAACAACAAAAACAAAACAAAACAAAACAAAACAAAAAAAGCAAATAAAAAAACTTGTATATACTTGTATATATTTTACTAACTCTTTTTCCTTTTTAAAAAAAAGAACTACAAAACCAAAAATCTATAAAAACTTGCATAATTCAGGAAACAACTTTCTTTTACATCTGCATTTTCTCCAAAAATCTATAAAAATATCAAAATTAGAAAATTATTTTTAAAAAATGTTCTTTTTACATGTGCATCATTTTTTAAAAAAAGAGAGCTTTCTTTGCATTGTTCATATTTTCTTGCATTTACATGTGCATTTATCTAGATAGTATTGACATTTAAACTATGTATGGAATAAAATTGAAGAATGGATCTTAGTTGGGCATTAATCCACTTAATTTCATAGGAACCTTATATGAAATGGAGTTAAGACTTTTCAGTTCCTAGTGACTTAATTCTTTAAGCCCATAAGACTATGTTCACATGTCATCTTGATTAGTCTAAGTAGAACATTTAACAACGCATGATTCTTTCAGACCGTGGCTTATCTTGGACAAGCACTCTACACGTAGTTCTTCATGGATGAGGTAGTGAGGAGGCAGAATCTTTTAGCTTGGGGTAGCATACGATCAAGGCGGAACCTCTCGTCATCCTCTAGGGAAGGAAGTGTGTCTCAACCAGGTCTAGCGATGTTGAGGTCTAAAGACAGGATGTTGTGTGGTTGCAATAATGCTTCAAAAGAGGGATAGTCTACTGGCTCAAGAGGAAAAACTCCTTATGTACATGCTGCACCTTGTATATGCTTCAAAAAAAGTATGGAAAATGTAAAATATCCAAAAGTGGACAAGTCTGATTGAAAAGTAAAATGCCTGCCAGAGTGTATATACAAGGATAAAAAATAAAAAAATCAATAAGATCTTTAAAGATAAATTTTTGTAAGCTTGCAGCAGATGACTTCGCTACACTGGTCATGCATCCAAGGATAGGTAGCTACTCTAGTTACCGTCCATTCTTTTCTCCATCCCCTCTTCTTGAGCTGGTTCTACTTGAACATAGACGGGAATATCTCCACTCCTCGAGGAAAGAGTTGTTATACCGGGGAACTAGAGTTACTATGTTGAGGGAGGTTGTTTCTTGCTAATTTTGAGATGGGGAGCTATATTTCACTTACACCATACAAGTAAAGATTCATAGTCACAAGAATTTGTGTATATTGACTTGTTCTGACCTGACTGTTGAGGTGACCTAAATAGGAGTGTTGTGGAACTTATAGAATGTTAGGTTTTAAATCCATCTCCCATTAAGGTTCTGACACACTAATAATCCAAAGGATCGACAGAGCTCCAAACTACAATTTTATGAAGATAATTTTAATACTCAATATTGCCCTAATTCCTTTATCTTTCCTTTCCTTTTCTTTTTCTTCATTATTCTTTCAAATAGGTGTTTGCTCAGGGACTAACAAAGGTAAAGCATAGGGGGATGAGGAATCTGTGATTCGTCATCTTTATTCATTTATTTTAGCTTAAAATCAATTATAAAACATTTGTGTATAACACTAACTCCATATTCTTACTAACTTGCATTTGTGTGTAAATATTATACACTTCTTACCATTTTAACCTAAACAAATAAATAAAGAAAGAAAGGAAAAATAAATAAAATAAAATAAAATAAAATAAGGAATATTGTATATATATGTAATAATTACAGTCTAACCTGAACCCCGAGAGAAGGACAAGACTTGACCTGATTGACCAATAATAAAGTAGGGGGAGATAGGATCCTTAATCAGAAAATCCGAAAAAAATGTGTTGTATAGATGTGTATACTATACCATTTTATTTGTACCTGAGTTGACCTCAAATCAAATAATTTTCAAAACAAAATTTGTAAATAAAAATATTTTCTAATTAATAAAAATAATTTCACAATTAAATCTTGTACAGAATAAAAGCAACCATACATGGAAAAAGCCACTAAGCATTAATTAAAAGACCAATTCCAGCTCCATATGAACTCAAATTGAACCATTCTCACTTCCATTGGATTCTAAATTAACTTATCTTTAAAATGATTGTATTTTCATAATTTTTAGAGTTACAAGTAAAAAGTTGGTTTTTTGGGGTGGTTTATGAATTTTTCCCATGTATTTTGTACATATTGTATTTGTATTTTTTTGTAAATATTTTTCACTAATTATTTAAAATACAAATAGTCTAAAATAATAATAATAATAATATTTTATAATAAAAATTTTAAAATAAGCAAAAAAGATAATTTCCTTATTTAACTATGTATATAATGTACCATATGTATATAGTATATGTATAAAGTTGCTATTCTTAATTAAACACAGTTAAAAACTAAAAAAATATTTTTTATTTAAATAAATAAAGTGACGAAAGTACAAAAAGAATACTTAATTTTTGTAAATATTTTTTATGTCTCTTTATCTTCATCTCATTTCAATTTTCATCTCTCTTATCTCTTCAACCAAAAATTAAAAAATTCAAATTTAAATCTCTACCTTTTCTATTTATATGGTTCCTTCTCCATCATTCTAACTCGATCAATCTTTGGTGAGAGGAGCCCGATCTCCAAGAGTCTTCTTGTCACAGAAGGATGCCTAGACTCCGAGCCGTCCAGTGACAGTGCATTAGCCTTCATCGAGGTGATCAAGGTCTTTACTGCTCCTAAGGTGAGATCCACATCATTTTCTTCTTATTTTTACTCTAGGTTAATTGTAGTTTATTTTTGCGCATTTTTTATCGTTAATTTTTATATCCAGACATTAAAAATCACCACGATTTGATCCACCACCGACTCGATTTCCATTTCATCTCTCGATCTATTCACGTTCTTTTCTACCTCGCACGATATCTCAACTCCGGCCATGCACGGTAGCCGAAGACTCGGATCCGATTCCTCCATTTCTCCAGATCCTCATTCACAAATTCCGTTTTGATTTGGCACAGAGTCATCATGCTTGCATCCTAAATTGTTGAAAAATAAAAAATTAATTAAAAAAATATTTGTTTTCTTATCTCTAACATTTGTTTTGCAGGATCACTTAAAGAAAAAGGAAATTATAAAAAATAATAAGAAATAATAAGAAAAAAATTTTTCCAATTTCTGGTTTTAATTTCTAAATTTCAGATTTATAAAAAATATAAAAATAAGGAAAAAAGTTTTTCTATTATTGTTTACATATAAAAAATAAAAAAAAGAAAAAATGTAGCTTCATGCGGGGCGGCCCCCCTCCACCGCCATGCGCCCCTTGCCGCCCGCTCTTGAAGCTCCGGCCGCTCCTGGACCACCGCAACGTTGAGCCCTCGGAGGAGTGTGTCGCCCCCCTCTCCCCAGTCACGCCACTATTATATCGCGCCCAGCCGTGGTGACCGTCGAGATACCGCACCGCCTGTGGTGACCGCTGAGACGCCGACGCGCCTCTCCACCAACCTGACACCTCCACGAGTCGTGCTTCAACCATCCGCATCACCTCCTGCAAGCCCTCTGCCTTCCTCTGCCTGACCCAGATCGGTTGTAAGCCGCTCTGCCAGATCTCCTCGTCTTCGCCGCAGCCAACGCCGGCACCTTCATCGCCGAGTCCAGCCCGGCCGAACACAGCGGTGGCCCACCTTCGCCCTCCGTCCCCGCCGAGCTTGCCGCCAGTGCGCACCACTAGGGCTACTAATCAAACTGAACATGTTCGTATTCGATTAGAGTTCGTTCGATAATAGTTCGAAAAATGTTCGTTCGTTTCTAATCGAACTGAACACGAACTTTAATTTTAAGTTCGATAGCTTAACGAACCGAACATGAACATAACATACTTTCGTTCGATAAAAGTTCGAGTTTGATATACGTATACATGTGTGTATTTGTATGTGTAACTTAGTATTTATACACTTGATAAATTTCGAGGTTAAAGAAATTGTGGTATTTATTAGGCTTTGTACCACTTAATTTGAACAATTTCTAATTTTTACTGCTTATCGAACCATGTTATCGAACTCGAGTTTCGAGCTTGTTCATATAAACAATTTTTAGTTAAGTTAAATTGTTAATGAACTGTTATCGAACCGAACTCGAACGTTCGTTTTCTAAACGAACTCGAACTCGAACATATCCTATCGAACATTTATCGAACCGAACTCGAACTCGAACTTCCGAACTTCCTTATCGAACCGAACTCGAACATAGGTCTGTTCGTTACAGTTCAGTTCGATTAGCAGCCCTACGCACCACCGTCTCGAAGAATAGTGGCAGCCCTTGCATCTTCCCCCTTTGGCTTTGAAAGTTGAGAACGAAGGAGCAAGATGCCTAAAGAATTCTTTTGAATATTCTGGTAAAATATCGCAACAGTCCCTGGACTTTTTTGAAATTCCAGATGTGCCCCTGAAGACATCTAACACGTGTGTCGCATGCTTTTAGTGGGTAAATTGCAAACTTTCCCCCACATTTTATTTATGTTCTTTATTACATGCAAAAACTTTCATTAATAGTAATCAAGTCCCTGTGTTCCAGACAATAAACTTGCTTTTTTTTATGGAATAAATGGTTTTTCTTGCTCAATAAATTCTGAAAAATTTGTTTACACTCCTACTATATCTTTTTACATTGTCTAAAATTTTCATAGCATTTTGTTGACATTTCATATTATTAAAAAATAAAAACAGTGTCTTTTTCTCTTCCTGAAAATCTAAAATTCAAAAAAATTTGAATATTGCTCCAAAAATTCCGAAAAAAATAGAGTAGTTTTATTTCATTGACTTCTAATTTCTTTCCAAATTTTGTGCATTGACTATTTAGAAAACCCAAAAAAATGAAAAACATTAAAAATCTTATAAAAATCATAAAAAATTCTGCAAAAATCTAAAAATCTTAATTTCAGTCTCTGTTTCTAGATATTTGTCCCTATTTTATCATAAAAATAATTCCCAGGAGTTCTAGGCACTTAAATATTTTTAAGTTGCAAATTACTCTAGGTTGTGCACTGTTTCAATTTTTTGTCACTGTATAAAATACTATATAAAGTAATAAACATTATTTAATTTTTGTTGAGTTTTATTAAATTAAATAAATTTATATTTATTTGGATTTATTAGTTTTTTTATAACCTACTTTGTGCACGTGTGGCTGATGTGGGCCAATGGGAGACGAGTCTCAGTTGATCTCGGACAATGCCTCTCTCCCCAAGGGTCTGCGATTGTCAGGAGCCGGAAACCTCGATTCATGCCATTATCACACCCAAGGATTACACTATTTTGGCCCGCTCCCTTCATGACTTTTTCTCCCAGTTTTATGCTCTTTTACACTTTATTGATTACTCGAACTCTGGATATTAAATCGGGTAGTCGCCAAGGTCAAACCTCATCATGTACATATAGTCAACTCCTCTCCAATTTTGAATTTGATCCCACTCTATCCTCTGAAACCCCTCTCTTTCATTTCTTGAGGTTGCCGGTGACAACAACAACTTCCCCAAAGTGTTTCTTGCTGAAGGAGTGTTCGGATGTGGTGATCCGAGCTCGTCGGAGTTGCTTCAGGTGGAGCTCATCCTCAGCTCCCTACTCTGCAGGTACGAGCAATCTCTTTAGTCTATTTAGATTCATTTCTATTCCTTTAGCATATATTTCGGTGTACTTTAGCGTGATCATTCATGAATTAGCTTGATTTTCTAATGTTCAGTTGACACGGAGTTTGAGGTCAAGATTAAAATCATCATCATATGTGCTCTCTTCCAAACCACTCACACCAACATAACCTTCCCCTATACGTTTCCGCTCACTAAACCATTCCTTTCATATCGATACCTTTTGGATCGAGCTATAGACGTTTCCTCATCCACCTTCATCGGAACCTCTCGGCCCTGCATCATTTCACCCTAAAATCATCAAGAAAAAAAGCCCAAGATCCTTGATTTCTTCATTCTTGAGCTAATAGTGTAGGTTCCCAAAGATGGCGGCCTCATTCAAGATGATTTCACATCATTGGAGGAGACTCCATGTCACCAGAGCTTGTGAGATAACGGGACCCCATCGATGGATCCTATATCATTTTGAAGGCCTCGACATGTGTGGAGGAGCCTCCTCTCCATTTTGCCCCTCTTGCGAGCCTCCTTAGTGGCCTAAGCTTCAAGATTCAGCCGGAAGAAGCTTGCCTAGGCAGAGCTTCCTCCTAGGTCTTCTAGAGACTCCCCTTGTCCTTTGATATGAAGTAGTGTCCAGGTGTTACAGGTATTGTTGGATGAATCATCGTCATCACTATTTCATTAGTAGCAGTATCTAATCACCACTGCTGATGCGTGAAGTGTCATCAACAGTTCAACTGGCGAGACATACCAAATGAATTGGATCCAGCTATCCACGTACGTCTTTGATGGGTACTTTGCACCCTTAGCCCCTCCATTTTTGTAATATCTTTTAGCCTGCAAATTTTTGGTTGAAGTTCAAATATATATGAAATTGTTATATTAAAGACCCTGCACTTTCCTCTATTTACTAATTGGT
This sequence comes from Ottelia alismoides, assembly GCA_037367405.1. Classification (NCBI taxonomy): domain Eukaryota; kingdom Viridiplantae; phylum Streptophyta; class Magnoliopsida; order Alismatales; family Hydrocharitaceae; genus Ottelia; species Ottelia alismoides. The sequence continues at coordinate 244,446 of JAZKJV010004344.1, read as the reverse complement.
CCACGCCACACCACCTCACGTGCCCATTCAGGTGAGGCAGCGGTGCATTGTGCTGAGGAACCCTAAGGTCATTATTATTTATTTTTAGTCCTGTAACTCTCATATTAAGTGCAATATTTTTATGTTTAAATTGCATCTTGAACCTAGAACTTCTTGATTGTTATAGAAACAACCATACGAATGCGTTTATTATTTAAATATCCAAGCATTTTGCATGTTTAGCTCTAGACATTCGTAGGGTGTTCTGTAGTGCACGTAGACTTTATTTTAATTGCATTTAAGTCCCTAGTAGTGTTCATTTTTCTTTTTTTATTAAATGTTTCTTATGCTCTAAAATTTATAAAAATGTTAGGGTATACGCCGAAAATAGTATTCAAACATATATAGTTTTATTTGGGCATTTTATTATATTTATCAAAATTAAAAAAATGGAGCATTTATTTACTGTCTAAATAGAAAATTACTAGAAAATATACAACAACTTGAAAAATTCTAAAAATTTGAATATCTTTATTACTCTATTTTTTAACACCATGCCAAAAATCACTAAAATTGTAAAAAAAACCATAAAAGTTGGAAACCCCCCTAACCTTATAAAAATTAACAAACATTCATAAAAATTCCACAAAAATAGGTTTCTATTGTATTCTTTTTTTTATATATATTATATAGTATATATGAAAATTGGTTTTGGGGATTTTGGACTATTTACAAAATTTTAAATCCATAGAAGATTTGGTCTGTTATTCTACTCTTTGTTTTTCTATATTTAATAAATTAAAATACCTAAAAATTACAATAAAAATCACAAGAAATAGAAAATTTATAAAAATGCAAAATAATTTTATTCTATAATTTTTTAATATTTTTAGTTATATTTATAAATATAAAACCATATATAGCATATATATTTAGATATTTAATTGGATACTAATTAATATTACTATTATTATTGTTATAAATACTTATAATATATTTTAAAACCTTTAAAAATTTATAGAACTAGGCTTAATTATATTTTATAAATTTTTTATATATTTATTATATATATATATATATATCACATATAGTACTTATATTATACATCTTATTATATATACTTATTATATCTTAAAAGGTAAAAAGAACGCAAAAATTTAGAAAAAATATGAAAAGAAAAAAATTAAAATTTAAAAACATATAAAAAATATAAATATTAAAAATGTTCAAAAAAAATAAAATATAATTATAAATCCACAAAAATTAAAATACACTCTAAGAACACACAAACATTTATTGATAGTTTGCTTGATTGTCAATTTTTGTATCTATCCTCGTTGATTTCTGTGGTTCAACCCTTATACTTGCTTACTATACATAGTTACTTTTAGGTTATAATAAATTTCATCTAACTTAGATTCATTGTTTACTTATTTTGTGGGTTGATTTTTGATTGACATGCTTTGATTGGGTGTTGAGAGATGTTAGAGTGGTCAATACAGCAATTGCCAGATTCAATTTATCGGTCACTGCATACCCACTAAGATCATACGTTAGACGCCTCAATATTAGTGGTTCATGACCTATCAGCTTCCTCCTTTATTATTTAGCTGAGTAGTGGATCCAGACCCAATAGATGGGATTCTCTTGAAAAAGTATGGCCTACAGGGTACAAATGAAGAGGGAAGTATGGGAAACTTTTCTAGCAGTACTTACTCTCCTATAGGGTTAGCCCTCTTAGGACTTTCTATACGATTACCTACAAAATAAAATAAAATTGAAAGGATAAAAAAAGATGAACTCTTACAGCTTCACTTTGTGTGAGTTGGTCAATCCATTACTTGGTGTTTGTTAGGATCTAGTTTGATGTTAAAGATCAGTCTTGCTTATTTGCTCCATTTTCATTTAACCTATTTTTATTTATGTTTCTGACTTGCTCGTTTTAAGCCTTCTTCATCTATTCTTCTCTATATTTCATCTATTGTTTATCACTATATTCCATACACCTCATCTAATCCGCTTCTATCTTAAGATGTCGACTCATAGATGGTTTATGTGGGACCCCGTGACAATAACATAGATTCCATGAATTCGATATCTTCAATAATTTAAGGAGATTCGTGAGAACCTGATTCATACTATGATAATCAATCTCCAAACCCCTCATCTTCTTCTTAAAAATGCAGAAATCACTCTTGTCATGTCAATCTCCCCTTGGGGATGGAGATTGATGTTTATTAGTATAAAATACCCCTTTCACATTTATATGAAATTGACCCTAATTCTAGATTAATCTTTTCATCTGTTGCCATAGATTATGAATCTGATCGGGATACCATTCCTTGTGCATATTATGAAACAGCCCCGGATCTCGTTCAGATTATTCCTTTAAGTCTATTTTAGAGATGGATCCTCATGGATAGGGGAAGGAACAACAACATTCAGATCAGGCTAATCATCTAGATCAGAAAACAGTGAAATCCTAGTTGCTTGCATCTATACAATCAATCCAACAACAATTGATAGATAAGGCACTTGCATAGTCTCCTTCCAAGAAATGCTAAATGACGAGAGGGGTTATAGAATGAACCGAGGAGGAGGACAAAATCATTATGAACTAGTAGATGGACACCATGGAGGGGAAGAAGAACCTTAAAGAGCAACTCCAAAAGCCCTCCCATAGAGAAACATACAATCCAGATGTTGTCCAGATGACTGAGTTTATTTAGATTGCTCTGGTCCATGGACATTTTGAATTAAAGCCACATTTCTTGCCTCTTCTTCCCTCCTTCCATGGGAACACAAGTGAAGAGCCCTATCTCCATCCCCAACAGTTTTCTACCATCTGTTGCACCACTTATGATGCTAAAATCCCGCTAGGCATAGTAAAGATGACCACATTCCCCTTCAAACATCAGGACAAGGCACTATATGAAATAAATCACTTGAGAATGTCGTAACAACCTGGGAGGGATTTAAGTCTACGTTCCTCCAAAACTTCTACCCTGTTGGTCATCTTAATCAGATGCGAATTAGTATGAACAACTTCTCCCAAGGACCGCATGAGTCCATACATGAAGCATGAGAGAGGTTTAGAGATTTACAAGAGAAGTGTTCGCACCATGACTTTCCTCGGACCAATCTGGTCCAACATTTCTTTGGGAGCCTAACACCTGAAACCCAGAGGCTTGTTGATGACATGTGTGGATGATCTCACTTCAATAAGGATGAGGATATTGTTTGGCATATATTTGAATATATGGCTGACGGAGAGGCTGCATTATCCTCATCCCATGTTTATTAATGCTAACCCCAGATCCACTACAAGCCCGTCAATATGGTGGCATCTAGTGAGCATGACATGGATGAGAGATCCAATATTAGTATCATAGAGAGCCACCTATCCAAAGTTGAAATCATTGAGAAACAAACACATGATTTATAAAACCGATCTGTGACCGAATAGAGAACCCAACACCTGGACAAAGTAGATCATATTTATAAGAAGCTGGAGTTGTTAATTAATAACATTAATGTTTTACAGTCTGCGAGACCATTTGTCGCAACTCAGAGCTGAAGGAGTCATCATCACCATAGCCTCCTCAGCCGAGTTCAGGCTCTTGACTTTGCAACAGCATCGCCGTAGCAACAAACTATTGTATACCAGCCAGAGCCCTAACACCCATCATTTGTGGATCCATTTTTCCCACCACCCCCCCAAATACAAGAAGTGAATGATATCTAGAGTAATGATGCACACTTGGCCTATTCAGGAGGATAAAAAACTTGTCAAATCTTTTGTTATTCGGTTGTATAACCAGACTTATGGTTGGAGGTTTGTCCAGTAGCAATATCTACCACAACAATATCCACCTTATCAGAACAACTAGAGACAGAATCACCAAAACCAGCAACCCATGTACCACCAATTTCAGCCATACCATAACTACGTGATTGCTTCTCTCAATCAGTATCCTCCTCTCCCACAATTTCATTAGCAGCAACCTCCTCCTCACTCAAACTCTCAGTTTTCCTGCTCGCAGACTCACAAGCAGTATCACTCATAGTGTGGCGAGCACGCTAAATCCAGGACAGCTCCAGTGAACCTTACTCTTTACTACTTGGCCTAACTAGTCAATATCTTATTAGTGATGAGCTAGAATCTCAATGACCTCACTTCCACAAAAACTCTAATTTCAGCTCAGGTTGAGGCCAACCCCCTTAATTTCAAGTGAAAGGAGTAGGTAGTTTGTGATTTGCTAATCAATTAGGTAGAGTCAGATATTTCAAATTTCATGATTACTAATATAGTGACTCTACAGTTGATAAGGGGTCGAATAAAGAAAATTCTGGCAAGTCATCATCTTCTGCCTCATTCAGTGCTACAATAGAACCTTGTGATGAAGAAGATAGAGGAGCAGTACTAGTCAACCACGACCACTGCCATGAAGAGCAAAAAGAACAAAAAAATCAATAGAAAGAAAATCTCTAAAAATAAAATAAGAGTCGAAGCCATGGTGTAATAGCCTAGGAGGCATCAGTACCAGCAGGAACTCTAGAGATGACCAGCGAAACTGAAGCTCCCATGGATTTATTTTTTCTTGTATTGAAACTCTTTTTATAGCTAGTCATTTGTAAATGAGGATGTAAATAATAACAATGCATTTCCTTATGTACATATTCCTTTTCGAGAAGTAATGAAAAATTCCAAAAACATAAGAATAAAAAAATCCTTACGTAAAGGCCAGCCTATCCAACTTTCAGGCATCAAGATACGTTTAAGGCGCGGATGATTATTATAAGAAATTCCCAACATATCATAAGATTCCCGTTCTTGAAAATCAGCACTTTTCCAAATCCAGAAAACAGAGGAGATTTTAGGATTCTTCCTTGGAGTAAATACTTTTGTGCATACCTCTTCCGGTTGATCCACACCATATTGTATTCTCATAAGATGATACATACTAGCTAAAAATCCACCAGGTGATACATCATAAGCACACTGAGATCGTAAATTAACAAGAGCTTGCTACTAGAAAAGTTCATCAAGAAACCCTACTGGTTGTCCCCCCGCCTAAAGGGCCTCGGTACGGAAAGGTGAAAGACCGGGGTCCAGTCCGCTATTTTGAAGATCGAAGTGGTCTCATGGGTACCTAACCCCTCTAAGAAGCCTAACTGGCACAGGCAGACTACCTCCCTACAAACCACTACGTCGATTAATCTACCATGTTGATCAAGGACCTGGACTAGAGTCCATTTTTGCACAACCCGGTTGGAGGGTAGGCTCCGAAATGGGGAGGAAATAGCAAGAATGGTTGCGGAAGGCTGGAGGCTGCCCACCCTGGGGCACCATAGTATGTCGGGAATCGAGGGGGGCATACTGGACGTAACAACTCCCGTTGGGGTCAACCCCCCTGCCTTTCGATCGATACACAGTTGAGGAGGCTGATCACAAACGCTACAGGTGTGGGAGCGATCCTGGTCAGTCAGTCAGGGAAGGCTAAGACGGTGCCTTGCATATGGGTAGCAAGAGGGCGCTTATGCCCCGCAACTAGATATTTGGGGCCTTATGGGGAAGGACCCAGCCTAATAGGGACAACACACCCCCCACTCCAAGCGCACCTCTGTATCGACTGAATCAGTGTATCATGCCTGAATCTAACCGGAGTTCGCGGTGGTGGAGGAGGAAAAAAGCGGGTTTCAGATATTTAATGAAATTCAAAGAGAATCTATGGACTTTCTTTTTTGATCTTAAACGATTCTCTTCGAAATCATTGTGAAAAAAGACCACCTCAAACAACAAGGCAACTATTCAATGGGGTCTTTCTTGTGCTCATATGGCATGGGGGAAGAACCGTGTGGACTAATCGCCTATCCCGGTCTCTGCCTTCCTGTTGCCCCGACTCAAGAAACTAACGAAGGGTCAGAGTCCCATAACTCATTTCCGCACTCCGGCCTCCGCCCGGCTGGTTCGCAAATTAGAAGTACCCTCCCTTTTTGTTGTTCTTTCTGATTGTGCTCGGCACCTTTGGGTCCTCTTTCATTATTGGATTGCTTAGGGCCAGAGAGGAAGGTGGTCTCGAATTCCCTTAACCAAACAATAAACAGAACTAGTGGGATACTAGCACAATCCTTCAGGAGAGGGTTACCGGATCCCCCGCCCAAAAGCTAGGGCTGGGCTTGGTCAGAATCCCCCTTCTGCTTGTGAGACCCCTAAAAAACAAGGCTCTGATTCCACTACTATATATTCGGGGTCCAGTCCGTACTGTAACAAGCCCATTCTGTTTTCAACTACAATGCCCTAGGCTCGGTATTCCACGACAATCTTTCTTCTACAAAGAAAAAATGCACTACATATTTTTGCTGATTATTCTCAAGAGTTCCTGTTTTTCTAGTTCTTATGATGCACTTGGATCTTATTACCCTGATATTGTTGAAATTATTGAAAATATTTTTTGGAAATCCCTTTAATGAAGGCCATGAAATACATGCCAGTAGTGAAGAAAGGATTAAAAGTGGTATGTACCTCAAAGCATCCAACCCACAAGAACTAACGTAGGAGACAAGAGAAGCACATTTTAACCATGGACATAGTGAACACAATCAACGACCTCCCTCAGAAAAGAAAGACAAGGGAGCACCCTTAATCAGATGCCAGATTTATTTATAAAGCTTCCAAGCAAACTCTTCTTGATAGTGGGTCATCAATAAACCTCATGCCCACATTAGTTCTTGAAGAATTCAGGATGGGTCCTCTTAAACCCACTGGTATGATCTTGTAGTTTACTGATGGATCCATTAAGAGGCCTAGAGGTTCGTTGTAGGATGTTATCGTGATTGTGAAGGACATGTGCTTCCCGGTGGACTTTGTTGTCCTAGACATGTATTCATCTGCATCGTTGCTCCAGACTCTCACTATTCTTGGTTATTCGTTCCTTTGAACAATCGAAGCAGTCGTTGACTACTGGATAGATTACATTTTGTTCCTTCAGTGATCGAGTCACCATGGACATGATCACCGAGCCGAAAGCACATCAAATTAGACAAGCCAAAATTGATCTAAGACTGTGATAATATTGAGTAGATCAAAGATCCATGTTTATCTCCAAATAATATTCTGACATAGAAAATTCTCTCTTCAGAGGAGGACCTAGAGAGCACATTCAACCCATGCTTCCTTGTTGATTAGCAGATAGATTCTGAGTCATTGAACAACTTATTCGATGAAGATTCATTTCAAATCAAACACGAGGAATTCATTGTAGATGTGTTCGGTACTTTTGTATAAGATCCAAAAATGACGGAGGTGGACAACACCTATTTGAATTCTGCAAACATTTCACCTACCAGCACTGTTTCTGAAGTGTCCGCGGAGACTCAACAATTACCTAAACTTAAACAACTATTACCAGACCTAGAATACTCTTTCCTTGTGGGTGAAGAACACTTCTATCCGGTCATCATCAGCAATTGGCTGATCCTAGATCAAGAATCTCGATTACTCGAGAATCTAGAGAAAATCTCAAGGTTCATGGATGGAAAGTTTCGAATCTCTAAGGGATAAATCCAACCATGTGTTCATACCATATATATCTAGAAGAATATTGCAAACCGTCCTAAGAATTTCAATGAATATTTAACCCTAATCTTCGGGATGGAGTGATGAAGGAAATCACAAAGTGGTGTGATGCGGGTTTCATCTATCCCATCTCTGATTCAGAGTGGGTGAGTCCCTTGCATGTAGTTCCAAAGAAATTAGGGATCATCATGGTTATCAATGAGCAAGGAGAGGATATTTCTACTCGAGTACCAATATCTTGCTGTGTGTGTACTGATTATAGCTGTCTGAACTCAGCAACGAAGGACCATTTCCCTCTTCCATTCATTGCTTAAGTGCTTAAAAGACTTGTTGGGAAAGAATACTTTGGATTCCTAGATGGGTACTCTGAGTATAACCAGGTGGATACCACCCCTAAATATCAGGAGAAGACTACATTCACCTGCCCATTAGGCACATATACTTTTCGAAGAATGCCCTTTAGATTAAGCAATGCCCCTGCTACATTCCAAAGATGTGCTTATCATCATTACCGATATGGTCGATAGTTTTCTTGAGGTGTTCATGGATGATTTCTTCTTCTGTGGTGACAGTTTCAATTACTGCCTCATGCACCTTGACAGAGTACTGCAAAAATGGTGTGAAGTAAATTTGGTGTTATCATGGGAAAAGCCACTTCATGGTCACTGAAGGGGTTGTTTTGGGTCATGTCATTTCCAAACGTGGCATGGAAGTCAACTTGATGAAGGTGGATGTGATTACCAAACTAGAACAACCTCGAAATGTGAAGAATGGAGGTTATTCCTTGGACATGTTGGTTTTTATTGCAAATTCATCAAGGAATTCTACAAATTTACCCGACCTCTTACTGAGCAGTAATGTAAGGAGACCAATTTCATTGTTGATCAACCGGCACTCCAATCATTTTGTCAGCTGAAATAACTTGTCACTAAGGCTCCAACCCTATTGCCACATGATTGGTTTCTTCAATATGAGATCATGACGGATGCATCAAACTTTGTAGTTGGGATGTATTCGGATAATGAAGAGATAAACTACACTATGCCATTCACCATGTCAGCAAAACATTAGATGAAGCACAAATAAATTATACTATTATAGAGAAAGAGTTATTGGAAGAGGTTTTTACCTTGGAGAAGTTCATATCCTATCTTCTTGGATCTAAAGTTATTGTCTTCACTGACCACTCTGCTATCAGATACATAAAACAGAAGAGGGATGATGAATCACACTTACTCAAATGGATCCTTCTCCTCCATGAATTTGACATGGAAATCAGAGACAAGCCTGGAGTTCATAATGTGGTAGCACATCATATGTCAAGAATAGAATGCCTAGATACTCAGATGAGTAGTGCAACGATAATAGAAACCTTTCTTGATGAATCCATCCACAGCATTGGATCTCTCCCCTTGTATGATGATGTTGTGACCTTCCTCGTCTTGAGTACAGTTCCAAAAGATTAGACGAAAATCAAGAAGGACAAGTTCTTTCCCGACATCCATTTCTACCAATGGGAAGATCCATACTTTTTTAGGGATGGAGTAGATTGTATATGGTGTCAGTGTATTCCGTGGGAGGAGTACATGTGTCCTGGAGCACTTTTAAAAGCTCAGATATGGTGGACACCTTTCTGGAAGTAGAACATCATCAAAGATACTACAATGTGGCCTCAGGTGTCCCATACTATTCGAGGATGAAACTGCATTTGTCAAAGCCTACACTAATTGTCATAAGATGGGAAAACCCTCAGATCGAAAGACTTGATGCCCTGCATATCATCCATATTTTGATTTTCAGAAGGTAAGACACTATTCTTGAAGTAAAATGGTAGCAAAGATAATGCAGTGTGGTCTCTGGTGGCCCACACTATTTAAGTATGGAACCGTGTATGTCAAAGCGTGCACTGATTGTCAGAAGATGGGAAAAACCCTCAACTAAAAACACTTGATGCCCCTCAAATTCATCCAAATTTTCGATGTATTCTATGCTTAGGACATTGATTTCATGGGTCCATCTCCTAACAATCAGGGCTATGAATGCATCCTTCTTTTCATAGATTATGTGCGTCGATGGATTAAAGTTATCCCTACTCAAGTCACTGATAGCCACATCATGTGTTAGTTTCTAAAAGACACCATCATTTCATGGTAGAGGATACCGAAGATTTTAATTTCATATGGGGTTAGTCACTTCATAAATAAAGATGTTAAGAAACTTGTGAAGGAGTATGCCATGGAAAATCGTGGCACTTCTCCTTATCATTCTCAATCCAATGGCTTGGTCAAATTATCGAACATAGAAATCAAGATGATCTTGTACAAACTTGTGAGGTCAAACAAAAGATCTGGTCACAACTCCTAGATTCAGTTCTATGGTCTTATAGAACCGCTTACAAGTCTCCCTTGGGCATGTCACCCTATCATCTTGTTTTTGGAAATCCTAACCATTTTCCCGTGGAACATATTCACAAATCACTCTAGGCAATCAATATTTGTAACTTCGACTCACAGAAAGGTGGTCAGAAGAGAATGATAGATCTGAACAACCTCCCAGAATTATGAAACTATGTGTCTGACAACTGCTTAATGTACAAAGAGAAGATCGAATGCGGGCATGACCTTCACACCAGATGAAAGATCTTTGAACCTATAGAAAAAGTTGATTTTTTGATGCGAAGTCGAGCATTTTTCCCAACAAGAGTAAAAGGATAGAGACATACATCGTTCGAACTATGCATGACAATGGAAGTATTTTGATATCCAAATTATCATCTAACGCACAACCATTCAGCGGTCAGTTGCTGAAGTTGTATCTAAAGCAAGGCACATTCCTGGCCATCGTTAATTCAGTTCAAGTTGTGTTTGAAGAAGATCTTATATCCGCTGCATCAGTAGAGACAGATAATGCGACTAAAAAAATCTGTTATTATTTTTTCTTCTTTTCTTCTTTTCATTTCTATTTTTCAAATTCTTTCGTTCTTTAGTATTGCACACATCTAATTCATCAATATGTACTTAGGATATGCCACATCCTAAGTATAGGGGGCTGAGTGTACACTTGTTATTATTTATTCGATTCCCTGGCATGTCCTCAAACTTATTGATATTTTGTCTATACTAAGGACATTTTTACTGTAAGTATAGGGGGGGAAAGCTGAGACCATTTATTATCAGAATTCTGATCCTCGATCATCCCCACTTTGTATACAGTCTATTGTACTTAGGATTAGTTGATCTTAAGTATAGGGGGATGACCGACTTCTCATTCTTTATTTAGTCGTTGTAGTATAGACTTTCCTATACTCAACTCGAGTTATGTCTTCCTTTTTCTCTTTGATCACTATGAGGACACAACTCAAGCTAAGTATAGGGGGTTGTATATATGTTGTATTTACTTTAGCCATAACTCATACTTTCGTATTTTCAATAATATAGATAAAATTCTATATGTGTTAGGTTATACAATAAATCAATTGTAATATTTACACCTGTAGCAAAGTTTTTTAAATTTTGTGTACATATATTTAATAAAATTGGTTTAAAATGTTTTTCAAAATTATTTAAAACATTATTATAAATTTTCTTAAAAAATAAAAACCATTTGGAAAATGTTTCATAAAATATTTTCAAACCTTTGCATAAACATTTTATGAAAAAACGTGCAAAATTTGTCTTATCACTTTTAATAAAATACTTTGAAAATTACTTTCCAAGTGATTTGGAAAATAGTTGAAGAAACATTTTGAAAAATATATACATATTATTTGAAAAATCTTTTGTAAAATGATTTTCAAATTCTGTAATTGTGTGTAAATTGTTTGTAAAATTGTTTGCAAAAATAGGTTTTCAAAACATTTGTTAAATATACTTTCAATGTATTTTGAAAACCATGTACATAAGAGTGATAGATAACAAACAAACCTAATAATATTATGTATAAACCTGTAAATAACAACAAACTTCAACAAATTCGCTGTGTAAATCTTACACCTTCTAAATATGCATGCAATCCCATATAAGTATTTCTATGTGTTTCTTTCATTAATCATTATTAAAAATACCTAAAAATATCAAAAATTTTCAAACCAATAAAATTTTGCAAAATATTTTTAAAATTGGATAAAAATTTGCATTTTTTTTCAAAACCTGTAAAAAGTTCATATTGGATCTTGGTCTAGACCTTAGTATACATAATTTCAAAGTAACTTGTTATGGACTGGAATTAAGACACTTCGGGTCCATTGACTTAATTCTTTAGATACCATGAGACTATATTCAGATGTTGATTCAATGTGATTAATTATAACCCTTCATGTCATCTGTACGACTCTTGAGATAGTGGTTTGACTAGAAACCTGGAAGTTTACACTTAGCTCAACTCAGATGGATTGTTGAAATATCCTGGAGTCTAAGTCGAGATTATACTAAGTTGCTTTGTAAAGGGTGGCTCAGGAACCATTCTTGGGGACTGCAAAAGTCGATACTTCATCCCTTTGTTCGTCTGGTAGCATGGGCATCTAAAGACCAGAGATTAGATTGAAATAAAGCTTTGTATGAGGAATGGTCTGCTAGCACAACTTTTTCCAAGACCCCAAAACATAGGCAGGACCAAAGGATTCCATATTTGTCTTGGCAAAACATGAATGGAGAGAAATTCTGAGTAAGAAAATATCCAAAAGAGGCCTATACCAAAACGTCCAAAAACATTGAGCTTCCAGAAAAAGTCTATTTATTGGTGAAGTCTCGGTTATGCTAGTCGAGCTTTAGAAGGAAATACGACTGCATTGGCCCATTTTCACTTCTTTCCCTTTATTCTAGCCTTCTCCCTTTTTTATTGTGAACTAGCACACACCTGAACTTATAAAGAAATTTCTATCTCCCCGAGGATGAGTTACTAGTGGAGAAGACACTTGATAGTTCAACTGTTTGTCTGGGAAGAGCTATATAATTTACATACATGGCATCTGTCATTTCAAGGTTGTAAAAGTATGAGACTGAAAGGATGGTTCTGACCATATTGTTGAATTAAACCAGATATTGTTGAATTAAACCGGATAAAGAAGCATGGAACCTAAGGGCCGGTTTGGTTACTGGGTTGGATTGGGTTGGGATGGGGTACACTGGTGTACCCCTCCTTCCAACCCCCTGCTAATCCTCTCAATCCTCCTCACAGTTTACTATTTACAGGGGTACAATTTACTATTCACAGGGGTACCTCAACCCAACCCAACCCAACCCAGTCCAACCCAGCAACCAAACAAGCCCTAAGAGTTGTTGAGTCATAATTCCTAAATTTAACGCGTTTCCGAAAAACCTAGAATCCAAAGGTTTTAACTAGTCTTTAAACTCTGATTTTATAAATACAAGTTTCAAAGTAAAAAAATATTCCAAGTCCTTTCATTTTGTTTACTTTATTTTCTTTTCCAGCACTTATTGGCATAAGTGTTTTCTAGAGACTAACAAAGTCAAGTATGGGGGTGATAAATCTCAAGTTCATCACCTTTATTGTTCTATTAAGCCTTAAATCTTTATCTAAATGCATGTACATAGCATTAATTTGTACGAAATAGAATTTATTTATTGACTAATAAACATTGTATAAATATTAGTATTTTATTCCAAACTGAAAGAATAAAAGAAATAAAAGAAAAAGAAATGAAGTGTCAAAGACACTAAGTGACTCCAGACCCTGAAACCAAGTCAATATTGATTTGGTCTACAAGGAATGAAATAAGAGGAGATACTACAAAGAAATTGTACATAAAACACAACAAAAACCCTAAAAATATTCTTCAATAAATGGCATTTTCCCCAATTTTATTTTCCTTTTTTGACCTCAAATAATAAAACTATCTACATGAATATTTTAATAAAAATACAAAGAAAAATACAAAATTTATTTCACATTAAAACAATACTTAGTGCACTCGCGACACAAAGAATAAATAACGGCAAAAAACTTTACAGACTTGTATCTCCTCCATGCATAATCAAAATTCACCAAACACACCTTTATTGATCATAAAATTTAATTATATCTTTGATGAAGGTGGTCTCACTTAATTTGGAGTTGAGATGCAAAAGTTGACTTTTGGTTCCCTAATGTATTGTATACCTATATATAATATTCATTATAATTATTCTTTATATTTTTAGATTCTTTATAAATTTATCTACTTGTAAGTATTATTTTAATACTATTATTCTTGAGAATATTATATTATTCTTGTTAATGCTATTATTCATTATATTATCCTTTATACTTGTAAATAATATTTGAAATATATAATATTATTTAAAATACTATTCAATAATAAAAATAATTCTAAAAGATAAAAATACATTAAAATAAATAATGTGTTAAAAATTATTGGTAAAATATACGCGTATAATGTATGTACATATTTATTTAATTGAATAAGTAAAATAAACTAAAAATATGTAAATGTTTAATTAAATAAGTTATAAATATAGAGATTATGTATATAAAATAATAAAATTTACAATACAAAAAAGAATATACTAAATATAGGTATATATACCTATGTTTGTACATGTTAATATTAATACGTAATAAATAACTTTATAAAAATACATAAAAATCATAATAAAATATAAAATAAAATAATAAGCATTTTCCTATTTTGACCTAAAATTAATAAAATTAAAAATTAATTTTAATTAATTTAACAAGGAATTTACCCCCATTCTTTTTCTGGTTGGTGTACGTGGACCAACATGGAGCTGAGTTTTGTTGACCACTAGTCAACAGTACCTTCTGCACCTCTGACTTCTGTCAGAGTCATGGGAGGTCGATCTTCTGCCAGTTTCTGATCTTCCTCCAAACCACTCTTCTTCTCGAGAGCTCCACCCATCTCTTCCTCCCACTTCCTTCTCCATTGCCCCACCATTAGACTCCACCAACTCCATCTCCACAGTACGCAAACTCCCCTCGAAGTCAACCACTTCTCCTGTTTAAAAAGCACCACCTCTTTCCACTTTTGTCCTTTTACTTATATGCTTAGTCGGCGAGGAGAAGAAGGAGAGGAGGTTGAATCCCCATCACCGGAGCCTCCGACGATAACATTTGCTCCTTGGTTTCACTCAGGTTTTAGATGCTAGCTATAGTTCTTTTTATCCAATTTCATTCTTGCATCATATATTAGTCTTTAATTTCAGAAGTTAATCATTAAAATAGTATTATTTTAGGATCTTCGTAAGCTATAGCCTTAAGCTCCAACTTTAAATTCATCGTTTTCCAATTGTATTCAACCCATCTCCACCTCACTATCTATCCCCATCACTTTATCTAAATTTCACCATCATCACATCCCCAATCCTCCACAACTTAGGGAGATCAAAGCTTACTCCGCCATCGTTCATCGAAGCTTAATTGCCCCCATCACTTCCTCATACACAACAGGTTCCTTTTAGGTTGATGTTGTTCCCCTCAAGCCCATCTTCATTTATGAGCAGGTCCTGAGCCTCAACGAGACACCTAGATGGCCAGATCCAAGCTCCAGGTGCATCTGACCTCTAAGTCCCTTCCAATTGGGCTCGAATCTCATTGAAGAGACCAGTAGACGTGGAAGACTTTCAGGAAGCCAGAGCGATCATCAACACGAAGAAAGGTGGTCGGAGACACATTGAATCAAAGGTTGAAGCTCGCTAGAGCTGAGTTCTTGAGGTGTTCTTCTTGACACCTTAACCATGAGCAAGGCACAGATCTAATCTCAGTCATCTATTCCATGTGAATCATTACATACCTAACAACATACAATGAGACACGTAGAAGTCGCTCCGCCCTCTAATTGACCCCTTAGTGGGTAATTTATTTAGTTACCCCCACTCTCTTGTATTTTCTATTCAGTTTTGTAAATAAAAACTTTTGTACATTTTGTAGAAGGACCCTTGTACTTAGTGCTATTTGGATATAGGTCCTTGTACCTCACGTGGACACCACATGAGAAAAGTGTATATTGCATACTAACCCTCCCAACTTTTTATTATTTATGTTAAATATATGAAGTTTGTAAATATGTATAAGATTTTAGGGGAATTCGTGCGTAGACCCTTGTAGATCATTTTATTGCAAATATACCCCTACCATCATTGTATTTTATTTTTTATATTTTTCTTAATTATCTCCTATGCTTGTAAAATCTTGAGAAAAATATAGTAAATGCTTTAGCTCTTATAGATGCATGCCCATATTCTTATTTAGTATTTTATCGTGTTTCTATTTATTAAAAATAAAAAAAGGAGATAGATATTCCCTAATTGCATATAGTAATACAAAAAGTATAAAACTAACTTTAAAAATTCCAAAAAGATAGATAATACATATTGGCATATATTAAACCTATAGATCAAAAATAAAAAAATATAAAAAGAAAACCTTAAAAATTGAGAAACCCTAATAGATCTAGAAAAATCAAAATATTAATAAAAACTAAAAATATTTGTTTATGTTTATTATTTTTATATATAATATATACTACATATTAAAAATAGTTTTGGGTATTTTTCAACTATTTATCTATTTATAAAACCTAAAGCAATTTAACCAATTTAATATATCTACTGATTCAATATATTAAATAACTTAAAATACATAAATTTTTAAAAAAATCAGAAAATTCATAAAAATATAGAAAAATATTTAAACTACAAAACATTTTTATTTTATAAATTTTGCCAATTTAAATATGTAAAAAAATAAAATTTTATATAGACTATATGTAATAGTTATATTCTTATTATATAGTATTATTATTTATTAATACTTAGTATATATTTAAAATAATAAAAAAAATAAAAAGGAATGTTCAGGAATATATTTTTTATACTTATTTTTATATTTTATATATTATCCATTATATCATTATTAATATATATATATATATATTACATCTTCAAAAACAATATGAAACAAAAACTACAAAATTAAAAAGAAAAAAAATAAAAAAATTTCAAAACATAAAAAATATATAAAACATTAAAAATCCCTAAAAATTTATACAACACAAAAAGTCAAAAGGTGAAAAAGTACAAAAATAATTATTGTTGATTTTTATTTTTTAATAATAATTAAACTGATCAATGTTTTGCTCTCAGTGGTTCGACCCCTAAAAATCAATAAAATAAAAAAATCAAAAGGTAAAAAATACAAAAATAATTATTGTTGTTTTTTATATATTAGTAATAATTATACCTATCAGTGTTTTGCTCTCAGTGGTTCGACCCTGACAACTTGTCACTATACGTCATTTGTAGGGTATAATAAATTTAACCCCGTAGCTTATTCGTTGTTGTATCGTATATTATGGGTTGTTAGTGATGATTTGATTGGTGATGAATGAGTACCGTGAGAGCGGCTGATACTGCGATCATCAGACATAACTTGTCCAAAACTGCAAGACCTCCAAGATCGTATGTTAGGAACCTCTCACCAATCTCTTCTATCAATTCTTCAGAAACTCCAATTTATATGGAGGGGTTTTTCAGAGTTCTGTAAAAATATTCTTATACTTCATAGTCCAAAAAACATGTTCATAAATTCTTGGGCACTTTAATATATATATATATATATATATATATATATATATATATATGAGTTATCTTTATCTCTTGGACTACTGTTACCCCATGGTTCCATGCATTCCCATATTATTTCTACAAAAATCCTGATCATCAGAAGTTTGTAAGCCAACAAGTTAGTAATTAGTTTTATATTAACTTATAACTTTCCTTGTATTTGATTATGCAAAGTGTTGAAAAAAATAGTGGTTTAATTATGGCATGGATTAGTTGTGGTTAAGACTTACATAAGAGGTCATTGTAGAAAAACATGTGTCAACATGTAGGCTTATTCTTCCTTTGATTTAGAGATTAGAATTTAGCAATATGCTTGATCACATATTTCTTTCTCGCATTGTGAACTATTGAGCAGTTCTCCATTTTATATATTGGGAGAATTTGGGTAAAATTGTTCTACCTTTAAGTCAGTTTCCTAGTTTTGTAAGTTATTAGTGTTATGGATCTAATAACATTTTCTACTGCATGAAGTCCACGTAATTGATAAAATGTGAAAAGCTGATCATTAGTAGTCATTTGCTTCTCCCATGTGAAACCGGTATTTCTATGGAAGATAAATTCTATTCTAGTATTTTGTCAAGACTTTGAGTATTTTGTAGAATATATTTTAGTTGCAATGTCAATTAGCTTTCTTTTACTTATTGATGGTAATTGTGATTAATTAACTTCGTGCAAGTGTCTCGAAGGATTCCAATTGTATGCAAATATGATATTTGTATTTCATTTATTATTTATGAGAAGATACATATTGTTGGTATATACCAACGTTATTACATGTGGTTTCATAACAACTCTAATCCATTTGGGTCACAACTTATTACTGTATGCTTTCCATCTCGTTTAAGAGGCATTCTGTGCATTTACATATGATGATTCATCGAAGTTGATGTAGTGTGCATATATTTGTATTAATGTATAAAAAAATACTGGATCACTTATCCTGATTTGGTACAATGTAAATAAGTGTTGAGAGATGGCCCGAGGATGAATTTCGACTCCAGCTGGTGGGGTACCGGTGCTGGTAAGTTGTGCTCCGGGACTGTCAACCCTGATTTCTTTGTAGACTGCCAATGGATCAATTTTATAAGCAACATGCTTTTAGTTCTAACCATCTTTTGCTTAGATTTCGTCAATTACATATCAATTCTGTTCATAAGTTCCATTGTTTATCAACACTTCTGCATTTGCAGGATTCCAAAAAGTTTGGATCATCAGGGAGCAGCACCAGACAAATGTTGCTTCAAGCAACTATCATTAGGGGCATCAATGCAGATGGTTGTGTTGTCGACGCAACTTTCACTAATGGAACTGATGTAACGAGCTCTGTTGAAGCTACCATCACTGGAGGTGTCGGTGTAGCTAGGTACAATAATGATGCAATAATTGTCACCATTGGCAATGGAGTCTACTGTGTTGTCTCTCTCCAACAACCTTACAGAGGGCCCAACAACACTCACTACAAGGAAAACAAGTTATTACTACGGAATTATGCCCACTGATTTGAGACTTGTGGCCACGGAATTGGGCTATGGCCACGACATGTCGTGGCTAGTAACCGTAGCTACAAGTCTCATCGCAAGAGTTCTCTAACCACGAATATGTCGTGGCCACTACAAGTGGCTACATAACTTGTCGTGGCCACAACTCTTGTATGAAGTTTTGGTCACGGAATTGTAGCTACGAGAAACTAATGGCCACTGAATTATCGTGGCCACAAGTTTCCGTAGCCACATTCCGTGGCCACAACTCATTTTTCTTGTAGTGACTACCGATCATGGCTATTTTGTACCATTTAAAAAAAAGAACAGATTTTGTTAAGAAAGATATTGTAATATCAGGTTTAATAAGTAAATCATAAATCGTAATATCAGATTTGTTAAATTGACACATTCATTATTTGTAAACTAGTCTTCATTTTTACAGTAAAAATTCACACAAGCAAAAAATGTTCCATTTGTGTAAATATTACAGGTCCTTAAAGTTGTAGTGACTGATCAATTTTGTGACCACAACTCTCCTGCCTTTGCCAAAGTGGTGACAAAATAGCCGTCAAAATAAGTATTGCAACTTTCTCTTGGTCACCAAGGCTCTAGTGATGCCACTTTGGGGATAGAGTAGTGGTGACCAAATGATTGTCTAAACATCCTTTTTCATCACTATAAATCATCAGAATCTATTTTGTTGTAGTGCAACTATATAGATTTAATATGTATACATTCTTCTATAGTCCTATCAAACTTCGTCTTATTTTTATTTTTGCAGCTATTTTAATTCAATGGTAAGATATAAAAGTCAACATTTATGGAACTTAGAAGTCATTATAAAAGCGACTTTACTTCTCCATGAAAATAAAATAGCTCTACGAATCAGATTAAGATGAAATTTTATACGCATGTAAGAGAATATGCATATATTCAAACTATATGGTTTGATTTTCACAAGAATCTGCAACAAAAAAATAAAGGCCGACTACAAGCCTATTGTTAAACTAATAGTAGAATTCTCCTACTTTTTGGAGCACGACATTTAGCATGGAGTTATTACTTTCACTTTTACACATGTGCTATTATAGACTACCTAACAAACGTTTGCTCCTAATTTTTTTGAAATTAATTGCATGTCTGTTTGTAGTATATAGAGAAACAAGCTTAGTAATTAAAGGATGTTATTGAGAATTTGTAACAGTAAAAGATCACAAGTGTACTTGCAAAAATTTTAGGGGTAGGTGATGAATCTCCCTTTCATCACCATTATTATCTCATTTTGACCATTAAATCCTATCTAAATGCATGTGGATAGCCTTAAATTATGTAAATAACACTCAACACATATTGTATAGAATACTATATTCAATGGTAAAATAAAAGAATAAAGAAATGAAAGAAAATATATTAAATATCAAAAGGTATTGAATGACCATAAATCATGATACCTAGGCCTAGTGATGACTAAGTTGATAAGGAATAAAGTGACGGGAGATAAGGGACAACATATAATCAAAACTCAAATTCTCATGTCAGCAATAAATAGGTTTTTGGGACCAATTTTATTCTTTTTTATTTATACCTCAAATGTATAAACTTTGAAAAAGAAACTTGTAGACAAAATTATAAAAAAAATACAAAATTTATTTCACCAAAAAATAATGCATAGTAGCCATAGACAATCATAATAAAAAGGCTACAAAGAAAACTTCCCAGACAAAATCTTCTCCATAAAAGCTCAAAATTCATCAAACTAACCTTTATCGTTCACAAAATTAAATTATCTATTTAATGAATGTGTTTCATTCAATTAGACCTACGATACAAAAGTTCGCTTTTTGGTCCTTATAGTGCAAGTTACGTGTATAAAATATTCATTATATATATTATTTATATTTTTCATATATTTATATTTTTATAATTTTATAGAATATTATTTATAAGACATGTGAATACTAAAATGAGAATGAAACAATTAAAAATACATGTAAATAAATAAGTATACTCTAATATACAGGAGAATCACACTTATATATATTCATATATAATAAATATACATAATTATTTAAGTGTATAAATAACTTCGTAAAAATATAATAAAAATTCCTATATGTATATTTAAACGAGTTATAAAAATATATAATAATTGTATAAAATAATACAAAATAAAATACAAAATAAAAAATACCCTATATAAAAGGAAATGTACCTATAATTATACATGTATAAATAAACACCTAGTAAATTAACTTATATAAAATAAATAAAAATCTCTATAAAATACTACATAGAATGATAAATATTTTTCATGTTTTTATAAAAAATAATAAAATAACTTAATATTTTAAATCAAATTAACAAAGGAGTTATCCATGTTATTGTCTCCTTCTTCTCTGACGTAGACCAATAGGAGACCGGTCCCAATTGACCCTGGTCAAATCCCCGATCTCCCTAGTCTTGCGTCTGATAGACCTACACCATCATCTTCCTCGATTTATCCCCAATGATTCTTTCAATCTTTTTGAATGAGAGCTTCTTGATTTTTGTCCCTCGATTATCGATCTTTCACACGGCAATAACTCCTCGATCGATGGATCAATGCTGAATCCTGAGGCCTCGGTCAAACCACCCCTTGTACAAATCACCTTCTCTGCCTCCATTTTGACTTTAATCTTGATTCCACCTCGAAATCCTAAGGATTCCTCATGCTCAAGTTTGTTGGTGATGGCAGCAAGTCAGTCAGAGTCGATTAACGTGGAGGAAGTGGTTGGAGCTGGTGATCCAAGCATCGCCGGAGATATTCAGGTGGAGCGCTATTGCGGCTCCCTTTCTCGGATGTTGAGCCATAGTTTCTTGTTTCTTTTCATTCCCAGTAGAAATCTTAACATAGAGTAGCTCTTAGTTTTCTATTAAATTCATCTTTAATTTCGTAATTTGTCAAATCCTAGTTCGCAGGAGATCCTGCTCTGGCCACTATTTCCACCATTTCTCCTGTACCTGACCGTACTTCACCCCATATGAACACCCAATCACCTTCCCCGTCGTATTTCCTTCTCCCAAGACACCTCCACTCCCTCTAGATCTGGTCTTCCTTCTCCACCTACCGTCGGAAGACCTCCATCGCACTCCATCTCCACTCCTTTCTGCATCAAATCTAGCCCAAAATCCCCCATTTACTTTTGGTTACCTAACATTTTAGTTTTTAGAATTGAAGTACCTAATTTGGATTGATCTTGCATGACCAGAGGTTCCACAACAGCCTGTGCTTCTTCAATTGTCCAGGATCCCACCAATGGGTCCCGGACTCTTCTGAGTTGCCAAGCTGTTAGGGATCATCTCTGGCCATCTTTTGAGTCATCTGTGAGCTTCTCCAGTGGCCGGATTTGACCAAAAGATCATATCAAAGCTCACACCTTCAGGTGTTCTTCCCCGTTCCTCCTGGTAGCCTCTTCACCGTCTAATCAGTAGCCCCGCCCAGGTAGTACAACGACCATCCGATCTTCAACGCCTTCGACAATTGGATCCGTTGCAGGATCTGATCTACTCCATTGATCGGTGAAGCATCGTCATGTAAAGAGAAGTGGCTATGTGGATAAGTGAAGCAACTCCATCGTTGGTTCATACGCAGGAGGGGTATTTTGCTCTGCACCCCTCCATATTTGTATTTTTATTTTAATCCACAAATTTTCAGTTGTAGTATAAAATATTTTTTAGTATTTGTATAAACACCCTCATACTTATTTTATTTGCTTCAATTACCTTCAAAACAAGTCCATGTTCAAGTCAATCAGAGCTTATATGTAAAAGTTGGATTTTTGACTCTTTTGTACATTGTGTATTTTACCGAATTTGAACCTATTGTTTTATGTACATAATTAACCCTTTTCTTTTTTTCTTTTTCATTTATTTTACTTACCAAAATTTTTATTAAAATGCGTAAAAATACAAACCTGAAATGAGATTGAAGTCAAAGAATAACAGAGTCTGATTCTTCTTAGAGAGTCTGTGCAATTAGTTCCTTTTATTTAATTTTCTTAATATCTTTATTATTAAAAATCCAAAAAATTATATTAATGTGTATTTTTCTGATTTCTATCCAAAAAAATAACAAAAAATTACAAAACCCAAAAATTTGGTATTCTATGTACATTGAGTACCACCAAAAATACCACTTTGTGCAAATGACGTATTTTGATTTTGGTCTCTTCATGAAAGTTGTAGATCTCATGGAGATGAGCAACTTTTGTAAAGAAAATTTTACAATCCGAGGTCGGTCTCTATTTCTTTTTATATTTTTCTTTATTATTATTATTACTATTATTTAGGAGTGACACGTGGCCGCTCATGGAGCCGTCACGTGTCATCCATTTTTGACTTTCCATTATTTTAGTTTTTTTATTTTTATTTTTTAATTTTATTGTTTATTATTTTTTAATTTTAAGTGACATGTATTATCTTCTGGATTGTTCGATCTCGACCGATCGAATGGCCCGCATACTTCATCTTATTTCTCCGCTCGACCAGTACCGATTCCATATTTGAACTGCCGCCTCTGCCTTCCATCATGGGAATCACCGCTCCTTCGATTTCATAGCCAAACTCCAATCGACCTAATTAGATCCAATCGCATGCCCATCAGTATCATCATCACTGATCGTGCACCTCATCCCCAATCAAATCGAACCTCGTCAACCACCACGACCTTCTTTCTCCGGCCACTCCCTCGCTGTTATAAGATCTCACCACCACGCTCGAAGAACATCATCCGTCAATCCACAACTGACCTGAAGCTCGACGATGATAGTGTTGCCTCCGCAAGTCGGAGATATCCAAGGCCTTCCCTCCCGCCTTGTCGTAACGAGCCGTAACCCGAGCATCATTGCTTCACTCCGGTTCATTGTTGAGCCCAACCTTCGAGGTACCTCCTCCTCGTCTTCCGCACTACTCATCTCCTATGCACTCTCTCAATGATCATCATCTTCAACCCTTGCTCTGATCTATTCCACCATCTTTGCTGTAACTGCGACACCACGGGCTCGCACTCTCTTCGCCTCTATTCGACAACCCTCGACGACTGCCAGAGCATGTGAAGGATTAGAGCTCAGCCACATCTTCATCGACTCCAGCGTGCTCCACATGCTTCTACCCTGATGTCCCATAGTTATGTGTCGTCCATCTCCCTCATCACTGTTCATCTATGGATCTCCTCATCCAGGAGATTCACCGCCCTCTACACCTTCACCACCTCCATCGTCTGGATCTACTCCCCCAACGCCTTCATCGACCACTCCAGATCGGAGGACCATTTTCCTCTTTGACTTTCTTCACCGGCCACCCATGAATCCTCACCGACACCAGCAAAGCACTTCCTCTCACCCTCTTCCTTCCTCGACAGCCAGAACCCCGCCATAAACAACTAGACGCTCTGCCTCAGTCAACTATGCCACTTCTTTCCTCTACCAGAAGCGAGGCATGAGACTCCCCCTTGCGTGACTCACATGTGATGAGTAGTAACATTGCATACAAGCCCCCAAAGCATTTCCTAATTTCCGAAGGCACCTTGCCAACCAAGGGTCATGTTTTTGGCACGCGAACACTTGGAAATTTTATGCAAAACCCCTCCGAGTCTAGGTATAGACACACAGTTCTGAATTTTTCTTCTATTTAATTATTATACTTTGCACTGAGACTCTTGTGTTCTCCCTTTATTTTAAACCTAAATTTGACATTTTTTATTTATGAAAAACAAACACTTTATTCTTCAATTGTTTCTTTACATTGTGGCAAGTGCTCTAAATTTTTAACATCAGTGGTTCATTGATTATTAAAATTTTGGTGAAAATTTTGCATATTTTACCCATTCTATGCTTAAAAATTCTTATATACTTAACCACTATTTAATTATCGAAAATTCATGGATATTAGAATTATTTGTGTTTTACATTGTGCCCAAAAGATTTGCATTTTCATGCGTCATTTGTCCTTTAAAATTCATGTTGTGTATTTTAATTATTGATTTTTAATAGGTATCAAACTCTGCATTTTTAGAGTTTCGGATGTTTCTGTGATAGACCATTTAGTGATATATCTCGGATAACTTTACTCCCTATAAATAATTAGGTTTAATACTTACTATAATTAATCATTGAAATTCAACTTGTTTGCATTCATTAATTAATTAAACAATCATATTGCATCAGAAAAATCCTAAAATAATTATAGTACATCAATTTCACCATATTTCACATCTCGCCCATGTTTTGTAATTTTTAGACTTTGTTTCATTGACATTAATATTTCAGTCCTTAATATTTTAATTCTTAAAATTTCATTGACATTAATATTTTCATTTCACTGACATGAATATTTTGGACTTCGTTTCATTTGACCGCACATTGAATTTGATAGACATTAACTTAGGTTGTTCCTTTGCCTCCTTGAGTTCGACCCTGGGGCTTGCCAAGGCTAAATAAATATAAAACCACCTCGCATTAATTGAATAATTAATTCAGTGGTTATTTCTTGATTGATTCCAAAATACCCGACCACAACATAAAGACAGCAAATTAAACAAGGTAATTTCGGATTCATCAAGGACTCCTCGTAGGTTTTTTTATTAAATAGTCCAAGAACAATCAATTTCACAATTATAACTTTTGGTTTATTTTCATGTAGGCATGTACATTCTTTGATATTGCAAGTATACCCTCACCATGCATATTTTCTGAATATATTCGGTTTTTTTGTGTAGAGGCCCTTGGACTTTCATTTAATGTTCTGGAATGCATTTGTTATTTATCTAAATTAAATTAAATTTCGATTCTGCTACCTTCAATTTTATTTCTTTTTTATTAAAAATTTCATTTTACAACTACAAAATGTAGGAAATGTTTTTAAAGTACTTGAGACTATATTAAATCACATATTTTTCTATAAGGCATTTAAAACTATTTCCCTATTTTTAAAAAATAAAACCATTGTAGTTTTCATTTGTTTGTATTTAAAATACAAAAATATTATAAAATATTTTGATAAGTTCTTAAAAAATAGAGTAGCTTTACTAAAACAATGTATTTTGCTACTCCAGATAAAAGATAACTAAAAAATTACAAAAAAAAATACTAAAACATGAAAACACTAAAGATCTTATAAAATTATCTAAAAATTAAAAAAATCATTTTTTTCTGCGTCTTAACTATATTATATATTAATATTTTGGAAACTTTCGATATATTTATGTATTTTGAGATTCTAAAACTATATAGTCTCTTATAATTAGTTGTTGTTTGACCTTCATAATCAATTAAAACAAAAAAGAGTTAACAAAATTTATAATAAAATTAACACAAATAGAAAAAAACATTAAAACCCCCAAAATATCACTATTTTGCATATTTTGACTACATATAGTTGTGTATAAATAGACTACTATATATATATTTTACATATCTATGTTATTATTATGTATTACATATACTTAATCATTATTAAAAATACCAAAAAATATTTTAACACCTTAAAAAAGAGATTGTACCTTTTTGTATTTTCTTATTTTTATCTATATATTATATTGTTATCTTTTTATACATATCAACTACATATACCTATATACTCTTAGTATATATTAAAAAGAAAAAGGAAATTAAAATTCACAAATTTAAAAAATAAAAGGTATAAAATTATAAATAAAAAATATATAAATTACAAATCCAAAAAATATATGATATAAAAACCCATAAAAAATAAAAATCCCTATAAAACACAAAAAACATTTTTTGATTTGCTTTTGTTTGTCAATTCGTTAGCTATCCCTATTGCTCTTTTCTGGTTTGATCCCTACACTTTCATACTATACATATCTTTTTTAGTGTATAATAAATTTTAGCTCACCTTAGTCATTGCTTGATCATCCTTGTGGGCTAATTGTTGATGCACGTTTTGCGGATAGCTGAGAGTCGAGAGAGCAGTCGATATAGCAATTGATGGACCCAACTTGTTGGGCACTGCAGTCCCTCCAAGATCTGATGTTAGGATCCCTATATGGTTTCAATGTTCATCAAATGACATCGTTGTCGGGGAGCAATGCTTAGGATAGATTTTTTGTGCATTTTCTCTTTCATTATATCTGTTTTACCTTTCTTCTATTGATCTAATTTTTTTTCTGTGCTAATACATTTTCTCTGTTGAATTTTTTTCGAGGGACCGTGTGGGTAAGGCAACCTCTTGTGAAGGTGGTGCACCCAAGTTGCGAGGAGATTCAGTCTTCTTCCTTTGAGTAAAATAGAGATAGTAGGAGAGAGATACATAGTAGAAATTAGCATAACATTTTCCTTTCTTTTTGTGTGTGTGAGAGAGAGAATCATTTTATCTTTATATTTATTATTGTAAAAATTTAGGTGGACACTAGAACATTCGAGACTACTTTACCAAGTTATTGTTCACTTGGGAGATCACTGGATTTTTCACAGTTGTCATTACCTTCTACCTTTTGTTCCCCCTATTTTCTCTTTATTGTCTTTTCTGTCTCGCGATTTGTGCCTTTCGCCTTTATTTTAATTTGTTTTCTATGATTAAGCCCATATATTTTTAGGGTTTTTTGATCGAGTAAGCTAGGTCCACACACTTAATATATGCATGCTCCTATAGTTTACATTCGGATCTTGATCAAATTCATTTTTGTGCTTCATGCTAATAGCAATTCCTGCTTAGGGTGATTTCACCGTTGTCTTGCCTCATATAGATTAGATTTAAAATTCTTGTCC
The DNA here is from genome assembly GCA_037367405.1 of Ottelia alismoides. Lineage (NCBI taxonomy): Eukaryota > Viridiplantae > Streptophyta > Magnoliopsida > Alismatales > Hydrocharitaceae > Ottelia > Ottelia alismoides. The sequence continues at coordinate 217,043 of JAZKJV010004344.1, read as the reverse complement.
TGCATCTTGCATGGAGAGAACTGGGATACACTATAAGTCCGCTATCCGAGTATCCATCATTTTGACATAAAGGTGGGATTTCCATCCTTGTGTCACCTTGCATTGCATTATCGATAACTCACTTTGTTTTTTTGTACTTAGGTTTATAATAAAATCCAAAAAATTATTAGGCAATTCTTCTTGAAAAATACTAAAAGAGAAATTTAAAAATTAAAACATAGGGATTGCTAAATAAATTTTAATTAATTAAAAATCGTAATGGACGTCATTATTTGGGGTTCACAAATCCTATATTATATTCAGGTACACTACAGATAGAGCGAAGCACGACCCTTAAGGAACAGAGCCAAAAATCTGATCTATGGTTGCCTTGACTATCATCTGGGTATGACGAAGTACCGACGCTTCTATCATACGTCAACGAGTAGGGTCTGTTCGACGACAATGTTCTTGCCTTGTGTGGAACATCTGACTTGATATGAAGTACTGAGCATGGGCCATGCCTTCACGCGGGTGTTTGTCTCATTGTTTCACATCTGAGTAAATCTTTAACTGTTTGTGGTCTCGGTCCGAGTTTTTTAATTCGCCATTACCGACTTACTCTCTTCTTATTTGGTGGAGTATCCCCCCAGGACCGAAATTGAGATCGAGTCGAGTCATCAGAGAGTGTAGAGTCTAGGATTTATTTTTAGCATTTTTATTATGTGTAAATAATTGCATATTTATAGTTGTTCCAATTTAGAATCTTGTGTGTGTAAACAAGACTTGAAATTTTTATCTGTGGTGTGTAGTGGCATGTATCACTCTCTGGTGAGGGTGGGTCTCGACATGAGTGGTTCGTCGGTTAGACCTATATTTATGGCTATTAGAGCTACCAAGGGTAATATTGCTTGTGTTCATAAAACCTAGGACCACATTGCACTTAATTGAGATGCACTCTATCTCATACAACTTAGTTAAAAATTTTAACTCATTTATTCCTAGCTAATACAACTTTCTTCTAGGTGTAGTTTTGTCGGCTTGCGTCTCGTATAGAAAAATTTCAATTCTCATATTTCATCTCATATGGAGACTATGAGGAATCATTGTAAGTCTTCTGACTGAGCATCTCTGTACAGTTTGTGAGCCTTCTAATACTGAAGTTGCAATTCAGTTACATTCTTCGTAAGATCACTCAACTGCTGAGGCAGAGATGAAAGTTTATACAACCCTCGTAGCAGATGTAAGTCCTGAACTTGCTTCTGAATCACATCTACCAACGTTAACTTCTCGTTGATAAAACCCATGTTGGTATTGGATTCAGAGTCTGAAATATTTTCCACCTGATGGTGCTCTCAATGATGCGGTGGTTGAGGGGCCTTCTGGAATGCCTGAGTAAAGTCGACGACTCTCGGGTTTTCTACCATCCCTTGAAAGATGGACGAGACAGACTTGGCATCCCGATTTAGATAGGTGCTGCCACATGCAGCACTCAGAAGCCCCTGGATATCCAGTTGGAGTCCTCCAAAGTAATTCTGTACAAGCACCTTCATCGGTATCTCATAATTAGGAAATCTCTCTGTATGATTCTTGAATCAATCTCATGCCTCATGGAAAGATTCATTCGGTAATTGTATGAAGTTGGAGATCTGACTCCTCATCATGTTTATCCTTCCCAGAGGAAAATATTTACGTAGGAATTTGGACTTCAGATCGTCCCATGTAGAAATTGTTAGACATGTGAGCCCTGGGCGAACCATTCTTACAATAAGTGTTATTGTAATATATATGTTTATCAATAAAAGTTATTGATGTTTCACTCCCTTTCTGAAATTAAATGAATGAATGCACTATAAGGTCCCTCTGTACAATTAGGGTTATGTACCATGACCATCTTGATGATCATATAGCTGTTGATTCATTAAATGAATCATAGAGGCTGGTGTTTGGATGAATATCTAAGGAATTAGATGGAGGACTCATCAAGCATCGTCAAATGATTATTAAGAGATGATATCCATCCTGAGTAGGAGATGGCAATCCTTTCACACATAGGTTGATATCTGACCGACCTCTTGATGCAGGTCCTCTGCATGGGAATAGTGATTCTGAGGTGTCAGATTAGTTAGGTCAATGGGTTGACTCTACGAGATCGAGATAACCTAAATCCTATGTTGAATGCTGTCACAGCATAGGCACGCATCCTCTAACTGGATACAGATGTATTGCTATATGTCTGAGTATGTACATTTGGCAGACCGATAGGTTGATGGCCTAACCAAGGTCTATACACCGGCGAGCTTGTGTGCATATAAGGGCATATGAGCAATACGATCTCTCAAAGGGATCGTACAGGTTCACTTACGAACCGTAAGACATGAGCTCACTCATGAGGTATTGGGACCGATCAAATTCCATGCATGGTCATTGTGCTTTGGAAGCATGACATGAATTTGAAGGTATGATATATGCTTTGGGAAAGCATATGATCGATACCAACTCCCAATGACCAAGATTGAGAAACTTAGTGATCAAACCCTGAAGAAGACAGTGTAAAATTGATCTTGATCTTCGGGTTGACCATGGGTCTTCCAGTATGCAGGATGTACAGGTATTGGGAATACCTGAGGGTGATGTGATCATAAACGATTGTATAACCATTACGCTTCCATTTCGAGGGAGAGATGAAACAGGTCTGGATTTTAGTGACTCCTCTCAGTAGAGAAGCAATCTGATCTTGGTCCAAATGTTGCACATTGATCTGGATAAGATTCAGATGCAATGAGAAGATTAGATTTGTGCTCTTGATTTAATCAAGCATCTGTGGCAGGTTCGTAAGATCTGGATTTGAGATGAGATCCCAATATCCAAGTCACTATACATGGAACAATACAATCACCATGTCCTTATCTCCAAGTATCTGCGGAGAAAGCACATTATTCTTGAAGAGGTCAAGAATAATTCATTTGATTAACTACATATCCAAGCAAGAAGGACTTGATGATGAAATGAGATTTAGTTATCAAGCATAATATGAAAGAGATTCATATTGTGAGAATAATTATCCAAGATAATTAAATAGGATTTAATTATCAAGGATTAGAGAATGTGGATAATACTATCCATATTAATTTGTGTATTATAAATATGATTTATAATATACATATATTGAAGAGAGAGAATTTTTGTAAATGGCATTTGTTAATTATTAATGTGGATTGGATTCACATTAAATTAATTAATTGGAAATGTAATTTACAAATTAGTTTGGGTTGTGAATATGATTCACATATTTTCAATGACATGATTGAAATATTCACAAATTAAGTTGGAATTAATTTGGTGGATAATTTTGTTATAATGATTATTATAAAATTAATTAAGAGATAATGGATAGGATAAAGAGGATATAAAATCACCACAAAAAGGTGGCGTGCACCATGGGTGATGCCACCTATTTTTGGGTTGATTTATTTATATCCCCATTATCTTTATCCTATTATCTCTTCATAACTAATTTATGTTAAATTAAATTGTGTTGATAATGTTGCAACATATATTTAATTTAAATATAAACTAATATTGTTGGTTTTTAGCCAACAACAATCATGACCATTGATTAATACATAGATCACCATGGTCATTGGATCTATGTGTCCCATGGATTGAGTTCCATTGGATCCTAAACTAATATAAAGGAGGGCTAACCTAGCCTTTCAAGGTACATTAATTTAGAGTTGTAGAATCCTACTACTCTCACTCTCTCTCATTCTAGCCCTCTCTCTTCTCTTTTTTCAAAGGTGATCATCCACCTTGCATTGAATGGGAGACTCTCGCCTTCTCCTTCGACGACTCGAGGATCTCCTTCTTCGTTGGGGCTGCTTGCTCTAAAGGAAGACGACGGATTTCATTTGACGAAATCAGGGGATTCATTGCTTGGATCTTCATCGAGGATTGCGGGAGGAACGTGTCTCATCATCGCGCCCGCAAGTGCGTTCTTCGTGGATCGGACTTAAGACATGATGATCTCTTGTTTGGGATCTAACGATTACAACCATGCTCCAAGAGGTACTCATTATACTTTGTGGTTTGATGAAACAATCCGAGAAATGTTCTCGTGATCATGTGGTTTCATCACTTGATTTAAATTTTTAAATTCCATTGAATCTAGCGACTAGTGCAACTAGTCACCCCGATTGCATACGATGCGATCAACACGCTTCCGTGATGCACTTGAGGATTCTCAATATCCTTCAAGTGGTATCAGAGCCAGGTTGAATAAGGTTTCGGATATGATCCATAGACCTAGGACGACTTGGGTTTGAAAGGGTCGCGAAAGTTTTGTCGCATTTCAATTTTCACACCTCTATCTAATTGAATTTTTCAGTACTGGTTAAATTGTTTAAACACGAAATTCGCAATTGGATTTTTTCCCCATTAAATAAAGAAACCATAGGACCTGAGTTTAGGAAATTTGGATTTTATTTGCTCAAGATATGGCCTTTTGAATATGCATATATTCACTGTTGCGGGAACAACAGATCTAAATGTGATTAATCTGTTAATTAATGTCTTGATATGCCTCTAAATGCGTGAATTATCACTTGGGTTCTTTAATAAATCAAATTTTCAATCTTATGAAATTTATTTTGCAATTTTTAGATTTAAATTGATCAAGATAAGCTAATTATAGTGATTGGGGGTCACTGCTGGAAATTGACATATTTTGATCATCAACCTTGTGATAAGTCATTCAAATATGATGACGAAAATTAGTGGTTAATTTTCTGAAATAATTAGTGATAAATATTTGTGAAATATTTAAAGAGATAATTATTTCATTGAATGACATTTGCCTAAACCAAGATGATAAGATAGTTGATCTTGATCATTTGTTGATATGAATTCATCAACAAACATTGATTTTATGAAAAACCTTAGGTTATCCTACAATAGTTGTAGGACAACTTTTACATGAAAATCCCTCTTGCTTGAATAGGATTGGGGATTTGTTTAGCAAATCTCCATATAATATAATCAAAATTGTTTTGATGTATATTATATGGTATAATTTCAGTTGAAAAACCGATGAGCATCTCAAAGTACATGATGATTTATCTGGCATTATCCTTTCCTGAGGTGGATATGGTGCATAGTCGGAGAGAATTGGGGTCGCAGGTTGCAACGTACGTGGTACGTCCCACTCTCGTCGGTACTGGCCATGACAGCGGGTAGGGACTCGATAATGCCGAAGAAGTCAAATTATATTTTTCTAATTATTAAAATACGAATAATGCGTACTTTGATATTATACCTACTATTCAAGTAATAATCAAGTTTATTGATTGATGATTGGATTAATGATTAATTTAATGAGATTAAATTAATTATATCCAATTAACACTCTATTATGAATAGATGTGTATTTTCCCTTGAAAGAATTAATTATGTGAATATGATTCACGATAATTAATTATTGCAATTTGAATATGTCGTGGAGGATCACATAAGTGACATCCATGGTCTCCCGTCAAGGAAAAGAATTCCGTTGCCAGATATTGTATATAGGAGATGCCTGTCAGAAGTGACAGATCCTATTTATGATTTATTTGGATCGGACTTTTTGCTTCTCGAAAGAGTAAGGCCGTATACGTAGTGACCCCAATATCGGGTCCTCATATTATTGGGGCGATATTGGATTGTGTATAGCGAGTATTAAGCCTGTTGAAGGTCGGTTCAATTAACAACGGGTCAACATCGTCTTAGGGGTGGGGGGCTCGAGTGTTAAAGATCGAATTGGGAAATGCAAGTTGGACTTGCAAGGCGGAATGAGAGATATTGGAGAATGATACAAGAATGATGACCAGTATAAAGATTTGGCTGTCCCATACCTTCAAGATGAGAGATCTTGGAAAAGCCTCTTACATCTTAGGCCTGAAGTAGTTCAGAAACCGAGAAAAGAGAATATTGGGATTATCACAACATGGATACATCAAGAAGATTCTTGAACGATTCCATATGGATAGTTCCAAGAAAGGATTCCTCCCCTTAGGACATGGTATCGATCTGTCCAAAGGGATGGATCCTCAAAGTGTTGAGGAAAGGAATGCCATTACTGGATGCCCCTATGCATCAGCTGTAGGAAGCTTGATGTATGCCATGATGTGTACTAGGCTAGACATATGTCATGTAGTGGGAGTGGTAAATCGTTACCAATCCTGCTATGAAGAGAAACACTAGAATGCAGTAAAGAACATATTCAAATATCTAAGATGGACGCAAGATTATATCTTGTTCTATGGGGATGGTGATCTCCAAGTCTTGGGATATACATATTCAGACTTCCAGTCGAATATTGATGATCGAAAGTCGACATCAAGGTTTGTATTCCTGTTGAACGGTGGTGCTGTGAGCAGAAGAAGCAAGAAGCAGGACACTACGGCGGATTCAACAACAGAAGCCGAATACATTGCCGCATTGGATGCTGCAAAGGAGGCGGTGTGGTTGTACAAGTTCATCTTGGAGATTGGCGTAGTTTCCTCTGATACTCCCATCCCGTTACTCTGCGATAACACATGAGCCATTACCCAGACAAAGGAACCCAGATGCCATCAAAAGAGCAAGCACGTTGAAAGGAAATACCACATCATTCGAGAGATTCAAAAGCATGGTGATATCATCATCACCCAGATGGCCTCTGCCGACAACATTGCTGATCCTCTTACCAAAACTCTGACACATAAGGTTTTTGACCAGCACGTAATGAGTATGGGTTTATGCATTGTACCTGAATGGTTCTGAGGGCTAGTGGGAGATTGTTAGACATGTGAGCCCTGCACGAACCATTCTTACAATAAGTGTTATTGTAATATATATATATATATGTTTATCAACAAAAGTTATTGATGTTTCACTCCCTTTCTGAAATTAAATGAATGAATGCACTATAAGGTCCCTCTGTATAATTAGGGTTATGTACCATGGCCATCTTGATGATCATATAGCTATTGATTCATTAAGTGAACCATAGAGGTTGGTTTTTGGATGAATATCTAAGGAGTTAGATGGAGGACTCATCAAGCACCGTCAAATGATTATTAAGAGATGATCTTCAGCCTGAGTAGGAGATGGCAATCCTTTCTCACATAGGCTAATATCTGACCGACCTCTTGATGCAGGTCCTCTTCATGGGAATAGTGATTCAGAGGTGTCAGATTAGTTAGGTCAATGGGTTGACTTAACGAGATCGAGATAACCTAAATCCTATGTTGAATGCCATCATAGCATAGGCAAGCATCCTCTGACCGGAGACAGATGTATTGCTATATGTCTGAGTATGTATATTTGGCAGACCGATAGGTTGATGGCCTAACCAAGGACTCTATACACCGGCGAGTTGGTGTGCATATAAGGGCATATGAGCAATACGATTTCTCAAAGAGATCATACAGGTTTACTTATGAACCGGAAGACATGAGCTCACTCATGAGGTATTGGGACCGATCAAATTCCATGCATGGTCATCGTGCTTTGGAAGCATGACATGAATTTGAAGGTATGATATATGCTTTGGGAAAGCATATGATCGATACCAACTCCCAATGACCAAGATTGAGAAACTTAGTGATCAAACCCTGAAGAAGACAATGTAAAATTGATCTTGATCTTCGGGATGACCATGGGTCTTCCAGTATGCACGATGTACAGGTATTGGGAATACCTGAGGGTGATGTGATCATAAATGATTGTATAACCATGACGCTTCCATTCCGAGGGAGAGATGAAACAGGTCTGGATTTTAGTGACTCCTCTCAGTAGAGAAGCAATCTGATCTTGGTCCAAATGTAGGACATTGGTCTGAATGAGATTCAGATGCAATGAGAAGATTAGATTTGCGGCCTTGATTTAATCAAGCATCTATGGGAGGTTCGTAAGATCTGGATTTGAGATGAGATCTCAATATCCAAGTCACTATACGTGGAACAATACAATCGCCCTATCCTTATCTCCAAGTACTTGCGGAGAAAGCACATTATTCTTGAAGGGGTTCAAGAATAATTCATTTGATGAACTACATATCCAAGCAAGAATGACTTGATGATTAAATGAGATTTAATTATCAAGCATAATATGAATGAGATTCATATTGTGAGAATAATTATCCAAGATAATTAAATGGGATTTAATTATCAAGAATTAGAGAATGTGGATAATACTATCCATATTAATTTGTGTGTTATAAATATGATTTATAATATACATATATTGAAGAGAGAATTTTTGTAAATGGCATTTGTTAATTATTAATGTGGATTGAATTCACATTAAATTAATTAATTGGAAATGTAATTTACAAATTAGTTTGGGTTGTGAATATGATTCACATATTTTCAATGGCATGATTGAAATATTCACAAATTAATTTGGAATTAATTTGGTGGAGAATTTTGTGATATTGGCTATTTCAAAAACAATTAAGAGATAATGGATAGGATAAAGAGGAGATAAAATCACTACAAAAAGGTGGCGTGCACCATGGGTGACGCCACCTATTTTTGGGGTGATTTATTTATCTCCCCATTATCTTTATCCTATTATCTCTCGATAATTAATTTATGTTAAATTAAATTGTGTTGATAATGTTGCAACATATATTTAATTTAAATATAAATTAATGTTGTTGGTTTTTAGCCAACAACAATCATGACCATTGATTAATACATAGATCACCATGGCCATTGGGTCTATGTGTCCCATGCATTGAGATCTATTGGATCCTAAACTAATATAAAAGGAGGGCTAACCTAGCCTTTTAAGGTACATTAATTTAGAGTTGTAGAAGCCTACTACTCTCTCTCTCTCATTCTCGCCCTCTCTCTTCTCTCTTTTCAAAGGTGGTCATCCACCTTGCATTGAAAGGGAGACTCTCGCCTTCGCCTTCGACGACTCAAGGATCTCCTTCTTCTTTGGGGCTGCTTGCTCTAAAGGAAGATGACGGATTTCATTTGACAAAATCAGGGGATTCATTGCTTGGATCTTCATCAAGGATTGCGGGTGGAACGCGTCTCATCATCGCGCCCGCAAGTGCGTTCTTCGTGGATCGGACTTAAGACAGGAGGATCTCTTGTTTAGGATCTCACAATTACAACCACGCTCCAAGAGGTATTCCTTATACCTTGCAGTTTGATGAAACGATCCGAGAAATGTTCTCGTGATCATGTGGTTTCATCACTTGATTTAAATTTTAAAATTCCGCTGCATCTAGTGACTACTGCGACTAGTCGCCCCAATCGCATACGATGCGATCAACACGCTTTCGTGATGCGCTTGAGGATTCTCAATATCCTTCAGAAATCTCCTTCCCTAAGTGACTTAACCAGTAGAGTGCCTTATCTGCTATGGTGAAGGGAAAGGATTTGAGGCGAACAACCTCCTGCGTAACTCCTGGGTAACTATCCATACCACAAATCATCTCAAATTGCTGCAAAAAGGTAAACAACTCCTCTGTAGCGTTCCCATAGTACTTGGGAAGCAAAGAGATTAAGGACGGTCTCAGCTCGTATGGTCGTTGATTCGGCGGTACACGAATCCAATGGTGTAGCGTCCTAGATCTTGGGTCATACTCTTCTCCTAAAGTAGCGGGAACTACTATAGGTGGTAATGGGTTCCCAGCTCCTGCTCTCAGCGCGACGATCTCAGCTCGCAACTCGTTTTGTGTTCTGAATTAGTCTCGGATCTAGATATTCATCTGATGTAGTGTGTCAAGAATCCTGATTGTCTTCCATCAGCATGATTCCCCTCAGTTGGCCTCTCCTCTGTTGGTCCTTTTCCATGAGCCATATGCTTCAAATCTTCTGGAAAGGAAAATTTCTCGTAAGAACTCAGCGAAAAATCGGCTGGAGAAAGTGACGATAGATTGAGGCGGGGGTTTGCCTCCAAAGATGGGCTGGGAGGTGAGAGAGTCTGGATCTAACTCTCCTCGGGATTAGATGGAACCAACTTGGGAAGAGGGTCATCCCGAGTTTGTGAAAATGTACGATGGACGGTGAAAGATTGAGAGCTCACGGAGTCTGAGTAAAATAGCCGTCAAGTCGTCATCTTCGATATCAAGAGATTACTCGGGAGAGCACGTTGTCGAATCAAGAGAGATGGGTGAATTCATATAAGACGCGGTAACTCACGCCTCACAAGCAAATACAAAACATACAATGTATTCACCAACACAACATCATGATGACCGTAAGAGTTCGGTCGTTTATCTTGTCAGATTTAGGGTTGTTTTAGCATACAAGTATATTTACCAATTATCATGAGCTGATAGGTGCTTGAAATTTCCCTGAAATACTATCTCGAGTCTTTACAGAAAACCACTTGTTCTCAGCTAGTATGGGAGTAAGTACGGACCATTTCTGCCTACCTGTGTTACTTGAGGACGGAGCCTTACGCAGTGTCCTCTTAACACCCCACTCTATTGAGTAAACTCAAACCGTTTTCGGCTACCAGAGCGTACCCACTAAAGAACAGTGATCATGTGTATAGATAAGTAGTATCTTGAAAGAAAGACGGACTTTGGTTCTATCCTTAAGTGTCATCCCTCACTCACAATATCTGGAAATGTACATGTAGTTGAAGTGCGGGGATTGCTCTCCCAAATCAAATGATCCTTACGTTTATTTTAAGGTCAGATACTTAAGTAGTCTCGATTTTATTTTTGGTTTTCTATTTTTTTTTTGATATTTTTCAGACAAGCGTCTAACAAATGTCTTTTTTTTATAAATCCTAAAATCATGCATCTAGGTTGTGAGTCCTAAAAGTATCAACAAAGGTGCAATCTGATAGGAAAAAAATTAAAAACGCCTAAGCATGCACCTACCTTTGTGAAAAACCAACGATGCAAGAAATATTACAGTGGGTGCCTTGCTCCCATGAATGCACAGCACTCGGTGAAGTAGACCCCGAGAAAAAGGGAGGGGAGGTACAAGTCAGGATGCCCTTACAGGGCCCCTTTCTACAAAATACAAAAACAGGGGCAAATGCCCTTCTTTTTTTATAAAAAAAGTTACAAAAGAAACCCTAACTAATTCTGCCCTCAGCAACCGAAATGATCGCTCTCTACACTTTCAATAGCTTCGGCTTCTGAGGAAGTCGGTTGAACCGGTAAGCCCTGCAAAGATTAGTTAGGAAAAATAAGAAACACGTGAAAAGCTGTAAAACAAAATAAAATTTCAAAGAAACATGAAAACCTTAAACCCCGAAGAAAAACCGTAAATCAAATACCAATCAAAAATTGTGAAAGAAATAAAATTTGTAAAATCAAGAATAACATGAATTTTCAAAATTAGAGTAAAAAACCGATGTAGAAATAACGCCTCCCCGGTAACGGTGCCATTTTGATAACGTGGGTGTGACCTACGGTTATTGGTGTTATCGGTGTAGAGAACCGCAAAGAGGGATCCATGTTGATCAAATAAAAATCAACAAAAATAGGAGAGAGAAAGAGAGTCAAGTGAATAGGATTCTCTCTCCTATTTTCGTCTACACTAATTATTTTACTAGGTAATCGTGCCTGGGTCGAACTCAAGGAGGCAGAATATTAAAATCTCAGCTTTTGATATAAGGAATAAATCTCAAAAATATCCTCTTTTCACTTGAATACAAAGAAAGAATTAAAAATTGGCTCAAAACTAACTCACGATTACGAAAATCAAAACGACACCATGAAGCTATGAAAAATCAAGTAAAAATGCAAGAAAAGTATCTTGAGTAGTTACAAGGCTACCCTAATAGAAATCACAAAAAATACGGCAAAATGAGGTCCAAAACAACCCCTACAAGCCAGGGGTATAACTGTAAAAGAAAGTTTAATGTTTTGTTTTAATGCAATCCCTGTGAAGGGCTTCAATGCAAAGAAAACTAAAGTTCTTACATTTAGGTCCCTGCATGGGGACCTAAATGTACTTACTGGAAACTTTGGAGCAGAGCTAAAACATTGAAATTCTCTGGGTTTAATATGCAAATTGTCTACCCCTTCGTCTGAACGGCTGAGATTAGAATCGATCACGTGATCTGGGCCGTCCGTGGAGGGACACGTATCACCAAACTGTAAGCCTGTGTTGTTCTTGATGTTATTCAGCTCCTTTGCGTGGCTAGTGACGGAGCTGACTTCTCTGATTTCTTCCCGCTTATTGGTGCTGAACGTGGGCCTCCGACAGGGCCAGGAGGGAGACTCCTTCTCCCTCTGAGCTCGCCTGTAAGTGAGGATGGCTTGAAGTGGTTGAAGATTATAGTTATTCGCCGATGAAGGAGGCGGTTCAAGCAGAATCTGGAAGATGATCATGCCGCTTCTATTTTGAATGTTCTTCGAACTTTGAAGCTCTAGATGATCTATGGTTATGCTCCAAATGAAAATTGACCTGCAACTAATGATTTGTATGCTCGATTCGTTTAAGAATCGGCCAAGGAATTAACGAATTACAGATTTAATAATGTCTTTCCAGAATATGTAAAACAAAGCTTAAAGCGAGTAATAGCAGGTGGATTTGGAACGAATCAAATCGGATTTTGAGGTGTGATTGAGGAATGCATCTAAGATGGAGATTAAAGTGTCCTAATTACGTGATTAAAGGAACTAATTGATATACAAATTTCGCTAAAGAAGTAGTAGAAGATGGATGATTTACCTTGGAGTAGAGAGTTTGACTCTCTGATCATCGCTCGACGGGGCAGCTTCTCGCGGCTCCACGCGGCACGGTGGCGGCGATGCAAGGCGTCGAAGCCTTGGAACTGCTCCTCCAGTCAACCTTCTTCCACGCTCAAGCTTCAGATGGAGCTATAACCTCCAAATCACGGTGGAGCAAGGCTGGGAAGTGGGGTGGACGTCCAGCTTATTCTGGAACTGATTAGTTAGGAATGAGTTAGTGATTAATGGCGAAGTAGAGAGGCTTTTATAGACGAATCTGAAGGAGGTTAATTGAAGATCAATGATGGGCGTGTAATTAGGTTGTTAGGGTAAGAGATCTGAGGGTGAAGATTGGATGAAGGAGTTAGGAATTAGCTTAGAGAAGAAGGTGAAGTTAGGTTGTTGGAACAACTTCTGGCCGACCTTCTTGAAGAAGAAGGTCCCAGATGCTGACATGTGTCAGCACCTGGTTTGCCACATTTAAGAAATATCTTATTAATTAAAGCATCAATAGTAAATAACTTTATTTTAATTAGGTATAAAAACAAAAAAATGGGTAATTAACTTATCTAAATTATGGTATAATTACTTTTTATAAATAATAAATAATTTATGAAGTATAAATATTATATTAATAAATAGGTATAATTGATACTTAATAAATAGGTTTTAGATTTTTAATTTAATAAATAAATAATTACAAATTAGTTTTATATTTCATTAATTATTAGAATAATAAATAAGGGCGTTGTGGATTTTAATAAATTAGTTTAGATATATTAATAAATATAGGTATAAGTTATGTAGTTCAATTTCATCTATAAATTAGGCATTTGGATTTTATTAAAATAATTAATAAGCTCCAAAAATTTTGAAATAAATCAGGGTTAAAATACAAGATCATAAAAATAATTAAAAATTATAAAATTAATAAAATTTCAAATAATAAGTTCTAAATAAAATAAATAAACCATGTTGTCATTAGGTCCCAAAATCGACTTTTTGCAAACGGACTCCGATTTTAGTGAAATTACCTCCATTAATTAGATAATCTTATTTTATGAACTTTAAAGGTGAGTAGAGTGAAATTGGAGTTCCTATGAGAAAGTTATTATGTTCGGAAGTTGAGAATTTGTCAATTTAAAAGTTGGATTTCTTAGCTTATAAACAAGATAATATTTTTAACTTATTTTTATGTTTTTGTATACATTTTTATAAATAATTAGGAAAAGAGTTTGGTGAAAAATAAGCACATATGAATTAACTAAAAATTATTGAAGATTTGATATTTATTTGATAAATAGTGAAGAATGTGTGGAGTGTACATTTAATTATTTTTATGATTTTCTTTCCTTATCTCCCCCTACCTATTTTTTTGTCGACCAACCCATGCTGACTTCGTCTCGAGATTAGGTTATATAAATATATCTTGCAGCTATATTTATATTTTATAAGTCATATTGTACCTATATACTTATTTACAATCTACCTTCTTTTCTTTTCTTTATTTTATTCTTTTATTTATTTACATGTTTTTGATACATAAAAGTGCATTTTTATTCATGAATTAGTTTTTGATAAAAGATGGGAATTAATGGATATTTACATTTATTTATTAAGGGTTTTAAGACAAAATATGATAGAAACGTTCATGAATCATGGATTCATCATACGTGCATCAGCTTTTCCCAATTTTTCTCCCTCTTGTTTTGTCACATATGATATAAAGGAATTGAGATTGGACGTTAGACGTGTATTTCTGCACACTTATATCCGTATTGATCATCTAAATAAAAAGTGAGACTGCTAAACAAAGACGATTTAAATTAACCCATAATATTGAAAATTTTTACGGGAAAATAACCCCGTCCTCGGATTTATTTATCTTTCTAAGTGAGTTAGAAGAACACACCGGGATAGAGCTAAACTCTGGAATCTTCGTTCAGACTATAGATTCTAAAAAATGACAAGCTACTTCTCAGTGAGGGAACTACGATTACCCTTAGTAGAGTGGGTGGTTAAAGAAAAACGTGATTGGCGCCGTCGTCGTTTTACGGTCCATACTTACACCCACATAGGATGAAAGTAGCTGCAACTAGTCTTAAAAATTCAGGACAGATGTTAAGAATCGACACCTAACCGCTCACTTAAAGGATTCAAGATTGAAATTATCACCAATTAAAATTGAAAATATAATTGGTTGGACTCTTGGGGCTTCCGCTGTGTGAGTTGGTGAACCTGGGGTTTGTATTGCGTTTGAATTGGTGTGTGTGAACCGAATATGCATATCAAAAACCGCACATTGTTCCATCACTCCACTTTCATGATTTCTAGAAATTGGGTTTTCTCTTGTGTGTATCCTTTGCACTCACACATCTTCAACCATGATCCATTATTTTGAAGATGACTAGAGATTGGTCTTCATACCCACCATTTCCTCTAAGTCAAACCCCGATCATCTAAACCATCTTCCTTCGAACATCCAACAATAGTCGCGAAGGACTCTCACCCACAGATGAATCAAATCTACTCTATGAATGTCAATATTTTATATTCTGATCATAAATTCATATATCCAACCATTGTCTCCACTTCTACACATGATTAAATTCCATCTTAGGCAACAATCTTATTCTCGAGTTCTTGTCATACCATTTGAAGATCAAACCACTTTTAAGATTGATGACTAGCCTATACACCAATTCAAATTGACTTCATTCTTTCCTCACAATATTGTTGGGATAGGTCAAAACTTCACAAATTCACATTCCAACTTGACCTTAGGAAATAACATGAAAACCTGAACAAACTAAGTGGATTCTCTCGCACCCGATGATCTCTAATATTGGATTACCTCTGACAATTCCGCATACCACTCCTTCAGACAGGATACTCATACAACAGAATGTGCTAATGATATCGACACACATGCACCATATACGGCAAGTTCACCATATGATGGATTGGTCAACAATCACAGAAATAGGCTCTACTCAACCCAATAGTACATGCCTGAGTCACAATGTGTTGAGTATGAAACCAATAGATTCCCACCAATTGAGAAGACTCCTTCCGTGAATTTTCAGGAGAAAATTTCAAAGGATGACAAGTCAAAACATATACAATATATTCCGAAAGAGTCTTCTCCCAGCTCATACATGAAAATGGTAGACAAAATGGTTGAATCTCAAGTGAAAATCCAGAGAACACTCAGAAACCCACAAACTTTGTACACCCTATGGACAATGTTGACCGCAATACATATTCATATTACTACCTTAGGGATGACTCTGACTCGGCACATTGAAGCCCCTCCTCAACTTTGGAAAGCATCACATCTACACACCACATCAAAAAGATCAAAAAAATTGCAAAACTCAAAAATACCCTAAAAATTCGAAAAAACAAAAAAATCCATAAAAATCGAAAGTGGAGAGAATTTGAAGAATTCAGATCCTACTATGAGGGAGGTACTGGATAAAAGATTGATTTTTGAACATCCCTTGATATAGGACATTGAACACTTCCCTAAACATAAAAGTTTTTATAATAAGTAAATTGATGTCGAAAAAGTCAGGCATAAAGAGAAAAAGGGTTGAAAGACACATTTTAACAATAGACACCTCCTTGATGATGAGGAGAAAGACCAAGAGCCATAGAGTGAAGCGGTTGCCTAGATTTGACTATGGAATAAAAGACACAACATTCATCCATGCTCGAATCTATGATGACTCACAAATAAATAACCTCCTGACCTCTGTGTTTGACAAGCCCAAACCTCGGACCAATCTGGAAATCAAGAGAGATCGTTCAGCTGGTTGATCCATCTATAAAACAGTCGAGAGGAACCATTACATTCATCATTATATTCCAACGTGCTCCGCTCAAAGTGTTCTTAACGATCATTGATATTGAGCATCAAGAAGAGTTCACCCTGTCTCCAATCATTCTCGAAAAGACATTCTTAGACTTGTCTAAGGCAACTATAGATTACAAGACTCGGGAGATCAATTTCACCGCATTGGGAGCACCTCAACACATAGTCTTTGAGGAAACACGATATCCTAAGGTGACCCACAAAGCCGTCAACAACCATAATAATCAAGCGGTAGAAGAGCCCAACCCAATTGCTACACCTGAGATAATGATTGTTGAGATGACCATTGGATCAAAAATTTCCCCCATGCTCATGTTTCCCACTGCTTGCTCCTCCACCACTACGTGACAGATCCTACGGAGGAGCACCTGATGCAAGAATTTTACCATATAAATGAATATTCATTTGATTATAGTAATAACACACAATCAAGGGATAACCCTGAGTCAAACAAGGCCTCCTCTGACTGATTTGATCAATTCGATCTGACACAGGAACTCACCAATGCTAAGACAATGAGAACACATATGCAGGGCGTCCACTGATCGGGGAGGATTATTACAATGATTATTCATCTAATGAGGAACCAATGGTCAGCACTCAATCCCCAGGACCTGCACCATTACACACAACACGACTATATTGCAAATTTCGGATACTCCCTTTTCCAGTCGTATATCTAGCGAGAAGAAGAAGGGTACTGATCCCATGAGTCGTTCCCATGAACACCTCAAGTCGTATCAATCTCCTATTCCTCTTTATGCTTCGGGTTCTAGAAAACTGACTAAGAAAGTTGCCTTTTACATACTGGAAAAGGAATCTTCTGAAGATTCCTCATCAGGTTCGGATAAGGTGATCTTTATGAGTGATCTCAGTTCAGCAGCTATGAAGCCCTATCTAGGCAAGCAGCCAAATATTGACCCGGTCGACTCCTGCCCCTCACTACTATTCCTCGAAAGCTGAGTCTCATTAGATTTACCAGAATAATTTCTTATGATTAGACTGAGACTGATGCTTTAGAATACTCATCATCCGAGGACGAGTCGATTGACCACAAAACTGAGCACATTTTAAGAAAGAAACTTAAAACTAAGAATGTTTGGAGTACCTCTACCTACTAGTATAATTCTTCTGAGGATAACTCCAACGATGGCTAGGAATCATCTACTTCGTCCTATTTACATACCTCACAGTACTATTCTTCTGTGAATAACTCCGACGATTGTGGGGAATCATCTGCTTCCTCTTCTTTTTATATTTATGAACTCCCACCACAAGCTCACAAAAAAGATCTGCTGAAAACCTTCTTGATCACCAGCAACCTTCACTCCCGACCCCATCAATCCCCCACCCTTCTTCCATATTTAGTCTGATCAGAGTCTAACTATGGGGGACCCAGTGCCCATTGTATATACTCTCCTCATTCACTTCTCCCCTTGTCCACGTCATTCTAGCCCTTCTTCTATATTTAGACTGCCCACAACCTAAGTATAGGGGGTTGGTTGCCTTCAATTTTTTCTGTTCTTTTTCACTCTCTCTCTCTCTCTCTTACGCTTAGCCCAAGATATGTCTTTTATGTGCTTCTTGTTCTCTGAGGACATAACACTCGTTAAGTATAGGGGGTGTGTATATACTCTATGTATATTTTACCCATTACTCTAACTTTCGTGTAAATCTATATTTTATTTATGGGGTAGGTAGCTTACTTCTAAAAACTTGAAAAAAAACATAAAAAATATTTTATAACTAACACTGTCTGTGTCCAATTGTATGTGCAACCAAATTTTTGAAAATTGGCTTCTTATTCATTTTTGCATTAAAAAAATATTGCATCAAAAAAATCTCTTTAAAAAAAACATTTTTGCATACTTGCATTTCATTCATCATTTCATACATGCATTCTTTAGTTGGATGTATCCCTAACACTTACACTCTCAAATAAGACTTTTGAAGTTCAAGAACACTTGGTTTATGAGGTTTTAAGATTCAGAATTAAGCATCCTTATTCAATAGGGTCTATTACTTAATTATTCACACTTCTATAGTTCTAAAGATGTGTATGTTATATTTCATTCTCAGTCTCTCCCTTAAAGAATATAATCAACACCTCGCTTGAAAGATTGAAATTATGATGAGATGAGTTAGGATTTCACTTAGGAATTGTAAGGAGCAATTTGAGTTTGGATCTGATTTATGATGCTCGAGGATGGGATAAAATCGATGATGGCTTGATGAAACCTGAGAGTTATCACCTTCGGTCAGTATGAGATCAAGTTTCTAGTACTAATCTCTTTATATAAAACCTATGTGCATGGGTGTAATGAAACTTAATTAATTGTTGATCAGTGTACGCCAACTTGCTAAAAGCAATGGAGCTAGCCAATCATCAATGAAATAAATTTCTAGAGAAGTTCTCTCATTCAAATACAACGAAAAGCTCTCTCACTACGAATACCAATTTAAAGAGCTTCCACCAATTGGGAGCGCTCCCAACTCTTTCAAAGTGTCAACTTGGACCAAAGCTATTGGAACCATGAGTTGGACTAGACCCCATAAAGGGATCTGTATCCTATAATGATACAAGCTTGGGTGTTGAAGGTATGATATGTACTCAAAAGAGACACACCTCGGTTTACTCCCAGGAAAATAAGTGCAAACAACTCCGAGCTCTCTTGATGGATGCACTAGTCAACAACCTAAAACACATGTGTTGCATTAATAAGGCACTCAAGTAGATTGTTATTCAAATGAGAGGGAGACAAGAAATTACACCATCCTATGCCCTCCATCAACTTGCCTTCCATATACACTTTTAAGACTAACGGCTAAAAAGATGGTGGATTATTTTCAAGAACTTTTTTATTCCCTCTGTGTTGAGGATTGGGTCCTTAGGAGAGTCTCTAGGACTAGAACTTTGGGTGATGTTTTGACTCTACTCTTGTGTCTGCAGTCCACACTAAATGTCATACCCACAGATATATGTAAACAAAGAGAGCCTTAGAGCTAGAGAAGTTTGATACCTTTTGATTAAATCTTGGTTCAGCTCAGAATTTTGGGAACACTAAAATAGAGAGTTCTTTGACGGATAGAGTCTTGTACTCCACATGCACAGTTGGGGATTAATCCGACTAAATAATTCATTTTCTAGTGATCGGGGACAAGCATGGTTTAAGTATAAGGGGTTTATGAATATGCCATTCATCACTCTAAAGGGATTAATTAAGCTCGCTTCACCAAATATTATTGGTATTTCATCATTTATATTGCATTATTAACATTCATACATGTATAAATAGTAATTGCATTTTATCACTCATCATGGCAATAAATAAGAAGCTAAAAATCCCAACCTAGTGACCTATTAAATAAGCTCACTTCTATGATTTTTAATTAATCCATGCCAACTCCAAATCATATAAAACCACCTCCATTGGGTACATATCACTAATAACCGGGGTTTCATGAGGGTCAAATATGTCCTCACAAGGAGAAGACAAAGTCGATGTGATGATCGCTTAAGAAACCCTAATTGATCAACAACTAACCTACAATATGTATAAAGCAATGAAAAGAAAAATATGTGGAGTTAAAATTTATTGTAACACTAGAAAAGATGTGTATATGTGCAAATATGTGTAGAGTATCAAACAGAGGGAGCAAACGTTAGAATGTGGCAAATGAAAAATGTGTGTTCTTCTTTTCTATGTATTATTGTGGGTTTTTAATTATATTTTTTCATTTTCGTTTTTGTATTTTTTATTGTTAATAATTTTATTAATTTTTTATTTATTTTTATATTTTACTTGTTTTTAATTTCTTTTTCAATTTAAATATATAATATAGAATATATAAGGTTATATATAATATAGGATAATACATTTTAAATATTAATAAAAATAAAAAAATACAGAAAATAATGTGTTTTGGGTTTTATTGATTTTTTACTATTTTGTGATTTTCTAAGGATTTTCTCTATTTTTTATTTTTAAAGTCAAAAATTTTTGTGATCTTTTTTTTTATAAATATTAAAAGTCATAAAATTGAAATGCAAAATTATGTTGCGAAACAACATACTTACATGCACCTAATCCAATTTTTGGGGATATTTTTAGAGAACGAACACTATTTCTAATAAATATAACACACACACACAAAATCGAGGAACTAGCAGGGGCATATATGTTATTAAAAATCAATGTGAGGGCCTTTCTGTAATTTTTCCTAAAATATTAAACTAGAATTAAAATTTCTTGGGCCAAAATGCAAAAAACATACAAGGGCTCAAGTACAAAAACGCCACCTTACATGGGACGACACGTAAGGTGACGTGGATTGGACTAAACAGCAAATATAAAAATTACGAGGATCTTTTTGCAAATATTACAAAAATATTATAATGGTAAAGGAATGTTTATAGGTTAAATATTGAATACAAAAATATGTTGGGTGTAAGGTACAAAATACCCAACGTAGTCATAATCCAACGATGGTTAGCGATTCACTTGTACACATGTTGACACCTTAGTGCACGATGATGCTTCGACCTCCAACCGTCATGATTAGATATGGAGGGGAGATCAACGGTGGTGGCACAACAAAATTGGATGGCGGTTGTATGATCTGGAGCAGCTGGGTGATCTGACGGTTGGAAGGGGATGGCTTCTTGAAAACGTATGTTGGATCCCTGTTGAACTCCAACGGGCTCAAAGAAGAAGGGGGCTCCATGTATCTGCTCCGCTCAAAATCAAACCCCCCAAGGGGTCTTTAGCCTCCAGGACCTTTAATGAAGTTCACACAAGCAACAAGGGGAGTTCGGAGCTTTATTGGCATGGGAAGACGGCAGATGGGGTGTGGCGGTAGACCTCTGGTGAGGTGAAGGGTGAAGCGTGGCAGCGATGCTTCGACAAAGGCGGAGGAATGAGCATCGTTAGCTTGATCGAGATGGACTCGAGGTCGATTGGAGATAGAGAATGTGGAGAAGGTGATGGGAAGTGAAGTGAAGGTGGAAGGCACGGTGAAAAACGACGAAGGAATTGTGGTAGGTTCACCAGAGCGAAGCTCCAACGGACATCGAAATGGGGGATTTAAGCTATGGCAAAGGATTAAAGGCTAAAAGAAATACAATGAATAAATATACGACTAAAACTAATCTAAAAAGGCAAGAAAAACACCTCATTAAACCGGAGATGCAAGGTGGACCTCACAACGGCTGAGGCCTCCTAAGATATAGAGATCACCTCCTACACTGTCTTCTCTATCGTGCTATTTTATTAATTTGTATATATTTATAAAAATAAAATAAAAAGTACAAAAATTAAAATAACACAAAAATAAAATCATTTCTCTCTCTTCCTGTACACACACCATGTATATAGGAATAATAGACCTATTTATTTCACCCTTGTAAATAAATAACAAAAATAAAATAAAAATTATTTTATATCCCAAATTTTATGTTGTAAATAAATAAAATATAAAATTGAGATTTTTTACAAAAATAAAATAATAAAAATAAAAATATAAAATACATAGGTATTTTATACCTGTATATAATATTAAATTATGTATATGACATAATTTATTTTTCAAAAAAATAAATAAATATCACTAAAAAATAATTTGAAAAGAAATAAACATTTTTTATTTTGTAAATAATTTAAAATAAAATCATTTTTTGACTTTTTAATTTAATTTATAAAGATTTTTGACCCTGGAATTCTGTGATTGGTCCACGGGGGATTGTTGACCCCCGGTCAACTCTCCCCCTCGGATCCCTTCTTCGTGGACATGCTCACCGACCCGATTCTTCCAAATTTTCTGGAGCGGATCCAACCTTCTTTTGCGTTGATTCATGCGCCAACCTCTTCTCCATAATTCAGCCACCCTCACGTATCCCTAGGGGTGGTGGATCTACCTCAGATTGCGCATCCGTGGCCTTCTTTACCATCACCTCGGACATCCTATAAAATCTAAACTTTGACCCCCAGCTCCTTAGCTCGTGTCGCAAGTCCTAAATCCACCATAGAGAGCCTCCACTCGGTGAAAGCGATCGGAACCACACTTTGGTGGCCGGATTAGGCACCTACAGCCGACGCTCGACGAATGTGGCTAGAGCGCCGCCACATAAGAGCCTCCCAGCCCGCCGCAGCTCAGTCGAGGCGACGGACACATTCAGCACACCCTCCTGGATCTCAGGATTGACTTCCAATCATCAGTAACTCTTCTATCGATCTTCGCTCCGTTTATCTCTGATTCCGCCATCGTTTCTCCGCCGGCTCCACGCTAGTGGTCGGAGCTCCATCTACCCTCACCCGCCACTCAGATCGATCCCCCGTGCCATCGTAATCCTTCTACCATCATCTGATCACCTCGAGCTTGACTATCCGAGCCAAGATTGAGCGAGGCTCCTTCCGTCGCCTTCGCCGGAGCCGTCCTCCGCCATTCCATGCCGCTTCCCTTTGCTTTTCGTTAAATATCCTATGCCGGAGAACTCCTCCGAGCATCAGCTTTCCTTTGCAGGTCCATAAGCAAAGGAGTACCCCCCAGATCAACCACTTCACCGGAGTCACTCAGGCCCCCTTGACCCACTGGAACATCTGATCGTTGACGACTCCATCAACCATCGCCACCAGACGTGGAGGAACGACGTGAGTCAAACCCCTCCCTCTGATCATCCATCGGATGCTCGGATCACCCTCTAGTTCGTCAGCGATCCTCTCCAGGGAGGAGTTCTTCCAGACCTCTTCTCCACCGTCGGATTAAGACCATTCGCAAGACGTCATCTGAGCCGTTCGTGCCCTGCTACTAACAGGTCGTTAGATACCATATCTGACGGCCACGTACGCCACACGTCTGCCATCTCGTCAGGACTGTCTGATCTGCCAGGTGGCTGCACTAGAGCCGCACGCCTACAGCCTATTAGCCAATGCCACATGTCCATCACGTGACCCACACGCATCCTGGCTGGGTAATTTGTGCCATACCCCCCTGCATCTCTTCTTTGTTCTTATTTAGTTTATTAAATAAATTAGCACTCTGGGACAATTTGCATATTAGCACCTGTTGTCTTTCTTATTTGCACTTTAGTCCTCCTTTTGTGGACGTGCGTGCTTCATCACGTGCATATCTGGGACAATTGCATGTATGCTCTCAGGGTTTATGGGTGTTATGCTTTGATTGAATAGTTTTCTATTTTCGCACTTATACCCCTATGCGTGATTTTTTCGGACATGTGCTGGAATTGACGTGAAATTTATAGTAGGCCCCTCGCACTTTTAAGGCTTGTTAATTTTCGGTCCTGGAAACTTGTTTTATTTGCATTTCAGTCCCTGTGTGTTGTGCATGTTTCATTGGTTGAATAAAATAACAAATTGACTCCAAATCTCGTGAAAATTGGATACATGGCCCCTGCCACTATGTAAAAATTTCATTGAATTTTTGGGACATTTTTGTTTTGAATTTCTATTTTAAAAATTCAAAGCCACTTATTTCGTTATTGTCTAAATTGAAAAATCAACTAAAAATACTAAAAACCTCTAAAAACTCCAAAAAATTTTACTATGTCTTGGTTGTTCTTGCTTCTGTCCGAATTTTATTGCATTTGGATTTATAAAAACCCTAAAAATGAAAAACCCTGAAAACCTTAGAAAAATCATTAAAAATTCCTAAAAAAATAAAAAAAATGCAATTTCGGTTTCTGTAGTTAGTATTTTATTTCTAGTTTCTCATAAAATTATTGCTATATTTTTATAGGCTATTTTTATATTTTTAAAATAGCCTTTAGAGTCTGGCTGCACAGTAGCTTGTACTATTGTCCTTATTTCATTTTTATAAAATCAACTAAAAATCACAATAATCTGAGAAAAATATCAAAAATATCTGAATATTCATAAAACCCAAAAACATTTTTATATTAATTTTCTGACTTGTTTTGAGGTGTTACATAATTTGTTATTTGTGACTTTGTCCCCTTCTTTACATTTTCTTTATAACTAAACATCACAAAAAAATTTAAAAACTTAAAAATCCACCAAACAATATTTTATTCTTTTTATTTTGATTTCTGAATACTTCGTAGGACTTGTTTAGTTCGTGCTCCTTGAGTTCGACCCTGGTAGCTATACCAGATTAAATAAATATCTAGACCGCTATTTGGATTGACTTGTTTGATTTTCTTTATATTTGGTGGTTTTGATTGATTTTCTTGATTGAGCCTTGATCCGAGGGTTGAGGTCGCAATGACCATTGATGCCTTATCTCCTTAGTCTCTCGGTTCTCGCAGCTCATCAGAATGGCACCGTTGTCGAGGAGCACGACTTAGTAGTCAGTTTTTGTTTTTTGGCTTTTTGTATTTACTTGCATTTTCTAGCAATAATTTCATATTCCATTTAGTATCACATTTTTATAATAATCTGTGGACTGACACACTCGTGTTTACTTTTCTTGCGAGGGCTTAAGTACCGAGGCAACATTCTTCGGGAAGTCGATGCAACCATGGGAGTCAGAGTGGGCTCTTTCTGTATAGAGCCACAGGAGACCGCGAGGAAGGCAAACAATAGTTCGGGAGCGTAGAATAGCCATAGAGTAGTTTTCATTTTCTGCAGATTTATTGTTGTAATAATGCAGGGACACTCAAACTTTTGTGGTGATTATCGATGTCTGTTTCGCCGAGCACTGGTGTGCTCGGGGGACCTCACCGTGGTTTTTGCCGGTTTTGTTTTTATCGTCTCTTTACTGCTTATCTGATTTTCGAGGATTTAGCCTTAGCCTTAGGATTTTATTTGATTGTAACATAATTAATTAAGGCCCAACCCTAATTATCTGCATGTACCTATAGTTCGATAATTGGACCAAATTAATTAAATCATAAAGAAAAAATCAGATTAATTAGGCTCAAGTCCACGTGCCGTGAGGAACCACATACAGTGCGTGCAGGATCCATTGTGGTGGACACTGAGTGGTTCCCAAGATCGGACATAGGACTTTAGTTTGATTACCCAACTACTGTGCTTCGCGTGTAGAATTGCTTCGTCTAAGGCCGTTTTCCTCGTGCATCATATAGGCAGTTATTTCTGTCTTTACTTTTATATGTGGATCACCCAGCATATAGAGAACTGGAGTCAGGTACGCATTTCTTACTCTACATGCATCATCGTGTTTGATCACGCATCGACTTTTTCACCTTCTCCTCTGTTTTCGGACTTAAATAACTAGGAGAACCGAAAATTTTGTTTGGCGTTGTTTGATCTGAAAATTATCTAAAAAAACAAAAACTATAAAATTAGGACTGTTAAACAAACTTGACCCTAAAAGACACCTCACCTAAAATCTGTCTTAGGAAGAGTAACCCCCTCATTGTTTGGTTTGGATGAGCGAGAGAGTGACCCGCATACTAGGATAGAGCCACATCTGATTTCCGAGCAGACTACCAGCCTTTTATACGGGACAGTCTGTTGGGAGTATTGGATTCCTATCAGCTCGCTTAATCGCTCTGAAAGACTGATTTGATCACCTAATAAAAATTGACAAGATAATTGACTGAACCTTTACGGTCTTCATCTCAATGTTGAGTAGGTGAATCGGGGGTTTGTTTTCTCATCTTGTGTGTTTCCACATCTCATCCGCATTCACTCGCCAGATCAAGATGATGGGCAGGATGTGTCTTAGGCAACCTTTGGCTGCACTGCTTCACATCACTCCAGCTCGCTCATCTAGGTTGGTTCGTGAGAGCCGAGACCCGCTCTCCGAACCCAAGTTCGATTCCACCCTGTTCCCCCTTGACCACCCCCCTACCACCAGTTCTGAGATACCAATGCCTGATCAGAGAGAGCAGCAGCCAGATGATTTATTAGCACCTGAATTTGGGTCTTTTTCCTTTGCAGAGACCATGGTCAACAGCGAGGAGCACACCGATGGTCTCAGAGCAAAGCAGGCTTATGTGTTGGACCAGGGTGCGATCAACAACACCATGTTAGCTTCCCTTGAGACGATGCAAAAACATATTCGATATCAGGGGGCTTTCATGTTTGAGATGCGCCGACCGATGGAGGGACTGAGAGCAGATAGAGATCAACGAAGAGTCACCAGAGAGGGAGATTTTCCGGATCAGCCCGAGGAGCTAGTTCAGCCAGCACCACCAGTCAGACCGATGCGGGAGTTGCACAACCCCATATCGATGCTCACACACAGATGGATCGTGCTGCCAGCGATTGTGGGGGACTTCAAGTTCCCCCCTCAGACGATTCAGCTTCTTCCCCGCTTCCACGGACTCGCTACAGAGGAGCCACACCTCCACCTCTAGGAGTTCGAGATGATCTGCAGCACTGTCCACGATGTGGACGAGGACACCATCCGGATGATCGCCTTTCCGTTCTCCCTCGTAGACAGAGCAGCCAACTGGCTGAAGCATCTAGGGAGATTTGTTACCACATGGGAGCAGCTCCGAACCGAGTACTTGAACAAGTACTATCCACTCGGTCGAACGAATGCAGCTAGGGCCTTGATCAGCAACTTCTTCATGCTCCCCAATGAGCAATTCCACGAGGCATGGGAGAGGCTCCGAGAGCTCAAAGACCGGTGCCCCCACCACGACATATCCAAGCCTAACCTTGTTTAGAGCTTTTTCTGCGAGCTTACACCAAAGCTGCAGGGGTTGGTGAATGCATCCTGTGGGGGCTCATATTTCGCCAAGGATGAGGATCAGGTCTGGTCCATCTGCGAGGAGATGGCCGAGAACTATACAGTGATGTCCCATACCAAACTCTACACACAGAGGAGACCCCAGCCACAGGTCGTGTCGTATCAGAGGATAGCACAGATCGATGTCGGTCCTTCTACTTCTTCAGCGGCAGCAGCATAGGCAGAGTCGACAGCAGTTGACATGGGTATCATCAGTGAGAAGTTGGACCGGATCGAGTTGATAGAGAAGAATCAGTGCCAGTGCATGATGCAAATCGATCAGATGGCACAGATGCTGAATGACCTGTGTTCGACCTTGATAGACTTGCCAAGTATAAATACCCCACAACATTCAAACGTGTGTGGTTTTTGTTGAACCGAATTTACCTCCTATACTACGATAATTTTTTATTATTAAAGAGGCAGATTTCGCGTTCATCAAATGGCGCCATTGCAGGGGAACGACGAATTTTTAGGGTTTTAAATCATTTTTGTAATTATTTTTTTGTGAAATTAATTTTTGTGAAATTAATGTTTGTACCATTTTTCTGCATTTTATTCTGCATTTCTCTCTTACTTTAGATACTAACCGCAATTTCTCTCTTTGCAGACTACTTTGAGCGGAATTTTGGGATTTAATCAAGGATCTGCAAGGATGAAGAATTGAATTTTGATTTTTGTGAGAGAAAGCTTAGTCTAGGTTTAAATTTCTACATTATTCTCAGGGTCCCTCTCTTTGAACCCTTGTAATTCAGACTAAACATTTCTGTGGCGGTCTCCAGGAGGCACAGACGGCTTCTCAGCCCCGTCTCAGGTCACGGGCAGACACCGGCAGCAGCAGCAGTACGTCCAGTCGCCACCATCTCAGGACAACCAGATGGTGGTATCAGTCGGACCAGCCCTAGCAGTGCTACCCCCACCCACTTACAAACAGGAGCCGTTGATGGATGTCAACGGGATATGGAATGATCGAGTCAGCCTGGGATCCGACGAGACCATCTTCGATTCTATTGGACGACCGGAGGTAACAGTTCCCAACAACAGGCTCCAGTTCAGGGTGGCCAGTACGGCGAGCAGCGAGAGCAGCACCATCAGCCCCAGTTCCCATCACAGTAGCAGCAGGCCCATCTTTAACAGCAGAGAGAGCAGCATGGTCCTCGTCCCTATTAGCAGGGACAGTCTTGGAGGCTGCAGTAGCCTCAACAGCAGTATCACTCGTAATACCCCTCTCACCCTCATCTGCAGCAGCAGCCTCAGTTTCAAAGAGGCCACCCGTCAGGTCTCATGGGTCCACCTATGAGAACCCCACCTTGGATGACTTAGCCCGCCTCATGTTCGAGCAGCAGGCCACCTTCTGACGGGAGATGGACAAGTTTTAACAGGAGATAAGGGAGATTGTGAGAGGGAAGGCCTCCATTCCTGCCCAGATCGAGCCAAACCCGAACAACCTGAAGAGGAAGTCTGAGCAGGTAGAGTTCACTGAGATTACCACTCCTAGTGCTTCACTTGGTGATGTTACTACATACATGTTTGATGCTGATTTTATTACACTTAGGAGCGGTAGGATGCCAGTAGGCGGCGCCTCGTCTGAGCGACGACCACATGCAGCCTCAAGAGTGCCAGACGAGGAGGAGAGCGGTGTTGATGTCGCTAGAAATGATGATGATGATGACGGTAGCGCTGACGCCACCAAGGATGTTGATCCATTCGACGATATTGAGGTCGTCACTTCACCAGATAGAGAAGGTGGTACTGATGCCGCCATTGTTGCTGAGCCAAAGCGCGGAACTGATGCCGCTATTACAGATGTCGAGGGTGGTGCTGAGGCCACCATTTCCAGATCTTCACTTCCTATTGCTTTTCATTCAGTTGATGTATCTAGGGATACTTCTAAGAATAACGGAAAGGATTTAGTATTTGTGAATCCATCTGTGTTGATTGATGATTTATGTATGGATTCTACTTTGCCTAAGCAGCATGGACCTGATCCTAGTCCTTCATCTGAGAAGGACTCAACTGTCCCCTTTCCTCAAGCACTCCGCTCGGCTAAGGGGACCAAAAAAGACCCAAAAAAGACCCACCAGCCAGAGTTCAGCTAGCAGATGATGGACCGATTTCATATACAACTGACTCTACAGGAGGCCTTGGAGCACATACCTCTCTTCCAGAGATTCGTCAGAGACAGGACTATAGTTCGGAGGAAGAGGCGGAACCACCAGTCAGAGATCCATGTGCTCACTCACACCACATGCTTTGCGATCCAGAATCGTTTTTTTAACCAAGAGGCCAGATGCAGGAGCCCGTATGTCAGATGCCACATTCATGAGAAGAGGTTCGATCGTACTCTATTAGATAGCGGTTCTTCAATCAACCTACTTCCAGAACCCCTACTCGACCGACTCGAGTTGGGACTTCTACGACAGAGCAGGACGGTCCTTTAGTTTGTTGATCGATCTGTCAAGAGGCTGAAGGGGTTGCTGAAGGATGCTGTCATCATGATTCAGGGCCTGAAATTCCTCGTGGACTTCGTTGTGTTGGACATGGAGATCCCTGAGTCTGTGACCGATACCCCCCATCATTTTAGGATGCCCATTCTTGGCCATCGCCAAGGCAGATCCCATCATGATAGTGGGAATGTATACTTTCGCGTCGAGGGAGAAGTATACAAATAGAGACGATCGAGGAGACTAGAGCCAGAGATTCAGCTTGCTCAGAGCCGCCTTCAGATTCAGAGCAGATGACAGAGGCAGGGCGAGACATCCACCAGGACTGTGATTTTGTGATTACATACGACGAGGCAGTTTGGGTAGATCCAGCAGCACAGGGCACCCATTCACCTTTAGCGTTCGTTGATGCACAGATGCTAGCAGAGGAGACCTTGGAGAGCACATTCCTGGTCCAGGATACATCTCAGGCAGCAGAGCCGGTTCCTGATCGTGAGGCAGATTCTTCTTTTGATACTAATACAGATCCCTCGGAGTCAGATATAGACTGGGCAGAGTTTGATGATTTGATACCATGTCTGACTTCCACAGAGCCTACAGCTAGGGTGGAGGTTGATTCCATGCAGAGTAGAGACATACTAGCATAGCAGCCTTCACCAGATTCAGATTATCAATGAGAGTTCTCATTCTCCCATGCAGATTTGGTCGCATTCACTCAAAC
The DNA here is from genome assembly GCA_037367405.1 of Ottelia alismoides. Taxonomy (NCBI): domain Eukaryota; kingdom Viridiplantae; phylum Streptophyta; class Magnoliopsida; order Alismatales; family Hydrocharitaceae; genus Ottelia; species Ottelia alismoides. The sequence continues at coordinate 186,666 of JAZKJV010004344.1, read as the reverse complement.
ATTTCAGAGGCCAGATCCACCCGCACCAAGTTGTCCAGAGCTGAAGCCTTTACCGTCATCGCTGAAGTATAGGTTCCTTGCAGGCAAGCATGAGATGTACCCAGTCATTATCTCAACGGATTTGACTGGAGAGCAGGAATCCCGTCTGATGGGGGTTCTTAAAAAGAACCGCAAGGCGACGGGATGGAACGTAGCCGATCTCCAGGGGATAAGTCCGGCCCTGTGCTCCCACCATATCTATCTTGAGGAGGACATGAAGCCGTCGCATGAGTTCCAGTGGCGGCTGAACCTGAATCTTCGAGAAGTTGCCATGAAGGAGATCTCGAAATGGTGGAGCATCGATTTTATCTACCCTGTCTCTGACTCCAAGTGGGACAGTTCGCTACATATGGTGCCCAAGAAGATGGGCATCACTACAGTTGTGAGTGAGTCTGGAGAGAAGATCGCTACCGGGGTACCCACTTCTTGGAGGGTCTGTGTGGACTACAGACGATTGAATCAGGCCACCAAGAAGGATCATTTCCCGCTGCCTTTTACTAATCAGATAATAGAGAGGCTAGCCAGGAAGAGTCACTACTGCTTTTTGTACGGGTACTCCAGAAACAATCAGGTGGCCATTGCGCCCGAGGACCAAGACAAGACCACCTTCACATGTCCCTTCAGGACATATGCTTTCAGATGCATGCCCTTTGGTCTATGCAACACTCCGGCGACATTCCAAAGGTGTATGTTGTCCATCTTTTCGGACATGGTGGGTGAGTGCTTGGAGGTCTTCATGGACGACTTTTCGGTCTACGGTGACGGGTATGATGCTTGTCTTGACTGCCTAGACCGCGTCCTCGAGCGATGCATTGAGGTCCATCTTATGCTCTCATGGGAGAAGAGTCACTTCATAGTGACTCAAGGGACGGTGCTTGGCCATATCATCTCCAACAGGGGTATGGGTTGATCCGACCAAGGTGAATATCATTAGGAAACTCAGTCCACTGTCCAACTTGCGGCAGTTACAGTCTTTTCTGGGGTACATTGGTTTCTATCGATGATTCATACATGATTTTAGCAGGATTGCCTGGCCGTTGACTGATCTGCTGACTAAAGACACCGAGTTCATTGTGGATGATAAGTGTCTAACGTCATTTGAGACTCTCAAGAGTCTAGTTGTAGAGGCTCCTGTCCTCCAGCCGCCTGATTGGTCTCTCCCATTCGAGATCATGACGGATGCCTCTGATTTTACCGTAGGGGCGTGTTGGGACAGAGGAGGGATGGATTCCCCTTTGCTATTCACTACGCTAGCCGGACTTTGGATGCCGCTCAGCGGAACTACACCGTCACTGAGAAGGAGATGCTAGCCGTAGTATTCACCCTAGATAAGTTCAGATCGCACATCATTGTATCTAAGGAGACCATCTTTACTGATCATACCACCATCAGGTACCTCATGGCAAAGAAAGATGCCAAATCCATATTGACCATATGGATCCTTCTACTCCAGGAGTTTGACATAGAGATTAAGGACAAGCTTGGAGTCAAGAATGTGGTGGCGGATCATCTCTCTGAATTGGAGAGTTTCTTGAGGATTCTGAGCAGATTGAGCCTATTTGTGAGACCTTCCCAGATGAGGCAATCCTTGCTATCGCCTCTCTCCCGTGGTACGCCGATATTGTGAACTATCTTGTTGCAAAGAAAGTTCCACAAGATTGGCCCAAGCAACGACTTGAGACCTTCCTCACGAAGGCCAAGTTCTACCATTCGGAGGATCCCGTTCCTTTATCATGAAGGAGGGGATAGCATCTGGCGTTGGTGCATTCCTCAGGAGGAGAACCATATCGTCCTCACCTACTGCCACAAGCTGGAGGCAGGAGGACATCACTCTGGGAGGAGAACGGAACAGAAAGTGCTCCAATCCAGCCTATGGTGGCCTACTCTCTTCAAGGACTCTAATGAGTTTGTGAAGAGGTGTACTGACTGTCAGAGGATGGGCACTTGTGGACAACGTGATATGATGCTGATGCAGTCCATTCATTTCTGTAAGGTTTTTGACGCATGGGGCATCGATTTCATGGGTCCATTCCCTAAGAGTCAGGGATTGGAGTACATTCTGTTGGTCGTTGATTATGTCAGTCGTTGGGTTGAGGCCATCCCCACCCGAACTGCAGATGCTAGGACTGTTTGCAGATTCTTGAGGAAGAATATCATTTCACAGTTCGGGGTGTGCCTAGAGTTTTGATATCTGACGGGGGGTCTCATTTCGTCAACGACAAGCTAAAGGCCCTTGCTAACGAGTTTATCATAGACCATCGAGTAGACACACCGTATCATCCTCAGACCAATGGTCTTCCTGAAGTGTCGAATAGGGTTATCAAGACTATATTGCAGAATGTCATCCGCTCTGACTGAAAGGATTGGTCACAGCTTTTGGACTCGGTCTTGTGGGAATATCGGATGTCCTTGAAGATGCCTTTGGGTGCATCTCCTTTTCGACTCGTTTATGGCAAGCCCTGCCATTTACCTGTTGAGATGAGACATAGGTCACTTTGGGCAGTTACCGATATACTTTTGGATCCAGTGAGTATAGGAGATCAGAGGAGAGCAGAGTTAGCAGCCCTGGAGGAGCTTCGTGATTCATCCTTTTCGAGCATCCTACAGTATAAGGAGAGAGTGAAGGAGTGGCATGATTCTCATATCAGCCACAAGCAGTTTGAGCCAGGACAGAGAGTATGGTTGTTTGATGCCAGGCTTTGTTTATTTCTAGGGAATATACAGAGCAAATGGAAGGGACCCTATCTGGTCCGAAAGGTACACGACAACGGAAGCATTGACATATCCGAGTTGTCATCTGAGGCTACCTTTCATGTCAACGGGCAGCGGCTCAAACCATATCTAGATCATGAGCCACTGGTCATTGACGTTGCCCCCATTCATTTTGTGTGAGATGTGGTCTTTGACTCACATCTATTGCATCTCGCGCTTGATTATCACTGTTCTTCCATCATGTATAGATCCAGTTGTCCATATCACTCCATTCTTTAGTCCCACGCCCCATCTTTATCTTATGGTTATGCTATACTTAGGGTGTACTTTACCCTAAGTATAGGGGGGTGTAGGACTCTCGGGTATTCTTTTGATTCTTTCTACCTCTGTTTTGCAGCCTATACTTAGGTATATTTTACCCTAAGTATAGGGGAGGTAGACCATGTACATTCTTCCACTCGGATTTCCCTTCATGTACAGCTTGCATTACTTAGGATTACTTGATCCTAAGTATAGGGGGAAACACCGAGTCCTCTTCATTCTATTCTTTGATTCGTCGTTGAGTATATCATTCCTTTCCACGTCCCTATACTAAGCACGAGTTATGTCTTCTTCATCGCTCTTAATTCACTCGTAGGACATCGTTCGAGCTAAGTACGGGGAGTGTCGTATATATTTCATATATACTTTAGCCATACTCGTACTTTGTGTGAGTGTGTTAATAAATAAAATGGCTAAAATCCTTTTACCCAAAAAAACCACAAAAAATTAAAATTTTCCTTGTACATAAAATTCTTCTTGTACATACATAGCTATTTATAAAAATTATTTTTGTACAAATGTTTATAAAAAGCTTTTGCGTAAATAGTTTGTAAATATTTTGATTTCAAAATTATGTGTATAGTACAAAATTTTTGTAAAATGTTTGAATTAAAAAGTTTGCAAAAACCTTGTGTAACTGTGTGTATACATTTTGCAAAACTTCGCATTCATGCATACATTCATGTTTTAAAACATTTTCAAAAATTTTGCACATTTTCAAAAATCTTGTAAAAATTGCATATTTGTAAATATGTGTACAGTTTTTCTGAATCTTGATTGACATTTAAACTGGCCTGTAATTAAATTGAAAAATGGAGCTTGGTTAAGACCTTAATCCACCTTATTCTAAGAGGAATCTTATAGGGCTTAGGATTAAGACTTTTCAGGTCCATTTGGGACTTAATTCTTTGAGTCCACTAGGCTATGAGCATATGTCATCTTGATGAGCCTAAGTAGAACACTTAACAATGCACACATGACTCTCAGAGACAATGGCTTTACTTGCACCAGCAATTTACACATAGCTCTTCACGAATGAGGTGGTAAGGAGGCAATTTCCTTTAGCTTGGGGTAGCATATGAGGGTAGTACTTCTAGGTGGAACCTCTCTTCTTCTTATAGTGAAGGAAGTGTTTCTCAACTTGGTCTGGTGGTGGTGAAGTCTAAAGACAGGAGTTGTGGGTTGTGATAAAGCTTCAAAAGAGGGATAGTCTACTGGCTCAAGAGGAAAAACTCCTTATGTATATATGCTGCACCATGTAGATATGTTGTACATATGCACATAAAAAATGTGCAAAGAAAGAAAAGCTCCAAAAAAGTGGTGGGTCTGATTGAAAATAAAATACCCACCAGAGTATATATAGTCAAATAAAGCAAAGCGTATGTTACATATGACCATCTCATGAAGCTTGCAGTGGGAGACTCAGCTACACTGGTTGGGCTCCCAGGGATTCATGGCTACACTAGTCATGGTCCATTCTCTTCTTCCCCCTCTTCTTGAGCCAGTTGTACTTGAACTTAGAAGGGAATACCCTGCTCCTCGAGGAAAGAGTTACTAGACTGAGGCATTAGAGTTACCTTGTTAAGGGGGTTGTCACTTTGTCATTTCTGAGGTGAGGAGCTACCTATCACTTACACAGTACAAGGAAAGATTCATGGTCATTAGAGTTTGTGTATGTGGACTTGTTCTGATTTGGATTATTGAGGAGTCTTGACCATATATTGGTGGAACTTAAAGGCTGTTGAGTTTTAAGCTTAAGTCCAAATAAGGTTCCGACAAATTAATAATCCAAAGGTCTGACTGAGCTCCATATTTCAAGTTAATGAAGGAAAGTTTAATAATCAACCTTGATTTCCCTTCTTTTTCTTTTTCTTTCTCCTTTTCACTTCTTTTTCAAATAAGTGATTGCTAAGGGACTAGCAAAAGTAAAGTATGGGGGGTGATGAATCTCCATTCATCACTCTTTATTCTTTTATTTTAGCTAGATATTTTGGTAAAATACCTTTTATATGATTGTAAATACAATAAGTTACTAAAATGCATGCTTTGTGTAAATATGAATAATTAGCATGTATTTATGCAAAAATAAAAGAATAAAGAAATAAAAGAAAAATAGGGAAATATTTAGAATAAAATTGAGTGACCTGAACCCAAGAGAGGGCCCAATATGGGCCAGATCGCCAAATAAAATGAGTAGAGAGAGATAGGGCCATTCAACCTTGCCTAAACCCCCTCTTATGTATATATTTTAATTCCATAAAATAAAAATAAAAATGTATTTTTATTAATAATTATGTACTTCTAAAAATAAAATAAAAAGTAGAAAAATTAAAATAAAACAAAAATAAATTTATTTCTCTCTCTTCTTGTACACACAACATGTATATAGGAATAATAGACCTATTTATTTTACCCTTGTAAATAAATAACAAAAATAAAATAAAAATTATTTTATATCCCAAATTTTATGTTGTAAATAAATAAAATATAAAATTGGGGTTTTGTACAAAAATAAAATAATAAAAATATAAATATAAAATACATAAGTATTTTATACTTGTATATAATATTAAATTATGTATATGACATAATTTATTTTTCAAAAAAATAAATAAAAATCACTAAAAAATAATTTGAAAAAAAATAAACATTTTTTATTTTGTAAATATTTTTAAATAAATTTTTTTCGATTTTTAATTTAATTTATAAAGATTTTTGACCTTGGAATTCTGTGATTGGTCCACGGAGGATTGTTGACCCCCGGTCAACTCTCCCCCTCAGATCCCTTCTTCACGGACCCGCTCACCGGCCCAATTATTCCAAATTTTCTGGAGCGGATCCAACCTTATTTCGCCCCGATTCCTGCGCCCACCTTTTCTCCATGGATCAGCCACCCTCGCGGATCCCTAGGGGTTGGCGGATCTACCTCGGATTGCGCATCCGTGCCCATTCTTCACCATCGTCTCGGACATCCTATAAAACCTAAACTTTGACCCCCAGCTCCTCAGATTGCGTCGCAACCCCTAAATCCACCCTAGAGATCCTTCTCTCGGTGACAGCGATCGGAACCACTCTTTGGTGGCTAGATTAGGCGCCTGTAGTTGACGCTCGTCGAACGTGGCCGGAGCGCCGCAACGTAAGAGCCTCCCAGCCCGCCGCAGCTCGGTCGAGGCGACTACCACCTTCATCGCACCCTCTTGGAGCTCAGGATCGACTTCCGATCATCAGGTAACTCTTCTATCGATCTTAGCTCTGTTTATCTCCGACTCCGTTGTCGTTCCTCCGCCGGCTCCGCCCAAGTGGTTGGAGCTCCATCTACCCTCCCCCGCCGCTAAGATCGAAACCCCCTGCCATCGGCATCCTTCTCTCATCATATGATCACCTCGAGCTTGACTATGAGCCAAGATTGAGCGAGGCTCCTTCTGCCGCCTTCGCTGGAGCCGTCCTCTGCCATTCCACGTTGCTTCCCTTTGCTTTTCGTTAAATAACCTACGCCGGAGAACTCCTCTAAGCATCAGTTTTCCTTTGCGCGTCCATAAGCGCAGGAGTACCCCCTAGATCGCTTCCCAACCACTTTGTCGGAGTCGCCCAGGCCCCCTTGCCCCCTCTGGAGCATCTAGCCGTTGATGACTCCATCAGCCATCGCCACCAGACGTGGAGGGACGAGGCGAGTCAAACCCCTCCCTCTGATCATCCATCGGACGCTCGGATCACCTCCAGTTCGCCAACAAACCTCGCCAGGGAGAAGTTCTTCCAGACCTCTTCTCCACCGTCGGATTGATACCATTGGCCAGACGCCATCTGAGTCGTCCGTGCCCTGCTAGTGACAGGCCGTTAGATACCAGATCTAAGGGCCACATGCGCCACACGTCTTCCATATCATCAGGACCGTCAGATCTGCCATGTGGTTGCACCAGAGCCGCACGCCTACAACCTATTAGCCATTGCCACCTGTCCATCACGTGACCCACACGCATCCTGGCTGGGTAATTTGCGCCATACCCCCTGTATTTATTCTCTGTTCTTGTTTCGTTTATTAAATAAATTAGCACTCTGGGACAATTTGCATATTAGCACCTGTTGTCTTTCTTATTTGCACTTTAGTCCTCCTTTTGTGGACGCACGTGCTTCATCACGTGATATCTGGGACAATTACATGTATGCCCTCAGGGTTTATGAGTGTTATGCTTTGTATGAATAGTTTTCTATATTTGCACTTATACCCTTATGTATGATTTTTTTGGATATGTGTTGCTATTAACGTGAAATTTATAGTAGACCCCTCGAACTTTTAAGGCTTGTTAATTTTTGGTCCTGGAAACTTGTTTTATTTGCATTTCAGTCCCCGTGTGTTGTGCATGTTTCATTGGTTGAATAAAATAGCAAATTGACTCCAAATCTCGTGAAATTTGGATACGTGGCCTCTGCCATTGTGTAAAAATTTCATTGAATTTTTGGGACATTTTTGTTTTGATTTTCTATTTTTAAAAATTGAAAAACCCCTTACTTTGCTACTGTCTAAATTGAAAAATCAACTAAATATACTAAAAACCCTCTAAAAAACCAAAAAAGTTTTAATGATTTTTCTACGGTTTTTAGGATTTTTTCAATTTTTAGGGTTTTTGTAAATCCAAATGCAATTTTAGTTTCCGTAGTTAGTCTTTTATTTCTAGTTTCTCCTATTTTTATAGGATATTTTTATATTTTTAAAATAGCCTTTTGAGTCTGGCTGCACAGTAGCTTGCAGTTTTGTCCTTATTTCATTTTTATAAAATCAACTAAAAATCACAAAAAATGAGAAAAATAACAAAAATGTCGGAATATTCACAAAATCCAAAAACATTTTTATTTAAATTTTTTGACTTGGTTTGAGGTGTTAAATAATTTATTGATTGTGACTTTTTACCCTTCTTCTACATTTTCTTTATAACTAAAAATCACAAAAAATAAAAACTCAAAAATCCACCAAAAATATTTTATTCTTTTTATTTTGATTTCTGACTTCTTGTAGGACTTGTCCAGTCCGTGCTCCTTGAATTCGACACCGGTAGCTATACCAGGTTAAATAAATAGCTAGCTCGCTATTTGGATTGACTTGTTTGATTTTCTTAATGTTTTGTGGTCTTGATTGATTTTCTTGATTGAGACTGATCCGAGGGTTGAGGTCACAACAACCATTGATACCTTCTCTCCTTAGTCTCTCGGTTCTCCACAGATCTCGCCTGAAGGAGGTCGTCGCTTGAGGAAGATGCCTCGTCGCTATCACCAACAAAACACTCCAAACTCCCTCCTTTTTCTATTAGAATGATGGATGAGAAAAAATGAGTATGTACACATGAATATAAAGAGAAGATAAAGGGAGGTTAGAATGGTGGTGGTATTGGATGGGAAGTTGTATTATTGGTGAAGTTGAATGGGAGGTTGGTGGAAGAATATGGAGTGGAATGGGGGTTATTAAAAATGATGGAGTTGAATGAAAGTTGGTGGTAGAAGAGAAGTTAATGTAGAGAATAGGAAATAAATAAAAAATAATAAATAAAGTAGGTTACTAAAAAGGGAGAATAAAAATAAAAAGAGAAAAAGTGGATAATTTACAAAAGAAAAAAATATGTACATTTTTTTGTTTGCTCTTCTGATTTATACATTTTTTATCTTTTTAATAGGAGATATTTGCAACAGGAAATTACAATAAAATACTACAATCAAAATACAACACAATCATGATTTTTTGTATTTTTAATAATCAGGAAAGACAAAATAAAAAATAAAGAAAGAATGAATATATACATAATATACAATGTACATCTAGGTCCCAAAACCCAATTTTTGCAAATGAGCTCTGATTTTAATGAAACCATTTTCGTTGGATAGATAATTTTCTAACTTGAACTTTAAAAGTGAGTTTAGTGAATTTGGAGTTCATAGTGAGCGGGAATTTGGCTTGAAAATTGGACTTTACGGCTTTTTCTCTTTGGGATCTAGGAGCATTTATTTGAGGTGAAATTTGGTTTATATTTTTGTATTTTTATATACATTTTTGTGAACAAGTTAGAGAAAGAATTAAGTTGAAATGAAATTATTAAAAATACATGATGTTTTGGGCTATTTACAGGTGAAAAACTCCTTTAATTTTTGCGCCTTTTTATTGTTAATTTATTTTGTACAATCTAAAATATAATAATTAGTATGTTTTATTTACAAGAATTATTTGTTAGTTTAATGATTTTATGTACATTTATTTGAGACTTTACTCAGGGATTTTGCTAAGATCAAGATATTGAGATGATGAATCGCAGATTCATCAACCATGAACAAAGAACTGAGAATAGCTGGGAATTCAAGGCAAGATAATAGGTCAGTTCTTAAAGTTCAAGGGAATCAAACAAATAGATTTACAGTTGGGACTTCTGAAAACAAAACACTTTCTTTTCCACAATGTACAAACTGTGGAAAGTATCATCCAGGAAGTTGCCGCAAGGGGACCACTGGGAGTTATCAATGTGGCGAGATAGGCCACATACGTCAGAATTGTCCCACACTTGTCCAAGGCCATATGGCTATGGTAAGACCGTCACTAAATGAAAATCGTGATATCATTATACGTCGTCCTCCAGCTGCAAGAGAACAAAATGAAAACAATGCGCACAAAAGATCAAAACAGAGAGAGGGAAAAGCTTTTGCTATGATCTTAGAAGAGGCCATATCTGCAGATGATGTTGTATCAAGTACCACTATTTTTTTGGTAGAAGTGCACATACTCTTATTGATTCTGGTGCAAGACATTCATTTATTTCACAAATATTCTCCATATATGGTGATAAAGTAACAAGTACTCTCAAGCATGCTTTAGCATTTTCTTTGCCGAAGGGAGAACCATAAATTATTAGGGATGTCCTTCGAGATTGTTTGGTTAAGATAGGAGAAAATTATATTGAAGTGGACTTGATTCCAATGGAGATAATGGAATTTGATGCTATCATAGGAATGGATTGCTTAAGTACATATCATGCTCTTCTAGACTGTCATAAGAAGCGAGTAACCTTTAGAAAATCAGGTGATGTCGAATTCACTTTCTATGGAGAAAGAAGGATATATCCTACCCATTGAAGGATATTGAGAATCCTTAAGCTTATCACAGAAGCGTATCGATCGCATTGTATGCCATTGGAGCAACTAGTCGCACTAGTCGCTAGATGCGACGGAAATTAAAAATTTTCAAAACTAAAGATGAAAACACATGATCACGAGAACACTTCTCATATCGTTTCATCAAACCACAAAGTATAAGGAATACCTCTTGGAGCGTGGTTGTAATCGTGAGATCCCAAACAAGAGATCCTCCTGTCTTAAGTCCGATCCCCGAAGAACGCACTTGCGGGCGCGATGATGAGCTGCGATCCTCCCGCAATCCTTGATGAAGATCCAAGCAATGAATCTCCTGATTTCGTCAAACGAAATCCGTCGTCTTCCTTTAGAGCAAGCAGCCCCAACGAAGAAGGAGATCCTCGAGTCGTTGAAGGCGAAGGCGAGAAACTCTCCTCCTCAATATTCAAGATGGACGGCCACTTGAAATTGAGGAAGACTCTAAATAATGTATTTAGAAAGGCTAGGCGAGCCCTCCTTTTATACTAGTTTAGGATCCAATGGATCTCAATCCATGGGATACATAGATCCAATGGCCATGCTTGGTCTATGTAATGATCAATGGCTATGATTATTGTTGGTTAAAACCAACAACATTTATTTATATTTAAATTAAATATATGTTGCAACATTATCTATAAAATTTAATTTAACATATATAAGTTTATCAAGATATAATATGATAACAAAAAAAGAGAGGCAACAAACCATCGTAAATTATAGGGGGCGTCACCTATGAATAAGTCATAGGTGACGCCACATTTTATTTAGGTGGTTATTTTGTCTCCTTTTTATTTTATCTTATTATTTCTTAATTAATTTTGTAACAATAATTATCACAAAAATATCCACCAAATTAATTCCAAATTAATTTGTGAATATTTCTATCATGCCATTGAAAATTATGTAAATCATATTCACATCCCAAACTAATTTGTAAATTGCATTTTCAATTAATTAATGTGAATCCAATCCACATTAATAATTAACAAATGTTATTTACATAATTTCTCTCTCTCTCTAATATATTATAAATCATATTTATAATATATATGATTAATATAGATAGTGCTATCCACATTATTCATATCCATGATAATTAAATCACATTTAATCATCTTGAATCTCTTTTCTCATGTGCCCAAATAACATGAATCATATTCACATTATTCATATCTTTGATAATTAAATCACATTTAATTATCTTAGATATCTTCTTCTTATAATATGAATCAAATTCATATTATTCATGATAATTAAATCATATTTAATTGTCCATTTTCTCGATGCTTGGATACAGAATTTCATCAAATGAATTATTCTTGAACTCCTTCAAGAATAGTGTGCTTTCTCCGCAGATACTTGGAGATAAGGACAGGGTGATTGTATTATTACATGTATAGTGATTTGGATGTTGAGATCTCATCTCAAATCCATATCTTACGAACCTCCCACAGATTCTTGATTAAATCAAGACCGCAAATCTAACCTTCTCATTGCATCTGAATCTCATTCAGACCAATGTCCAACACTTGGACTAAGATCATATTGCTTCTCTACTGAAAGGAGTCACTAAAATCAAGACCTGTTTCATCACTCCCTCGGAATGGAAGCATCATGCATATACAATCGTTTATGATCACATCACCCTCAGGTATTCCCAATACCTGTACATCCTGCATACTGGAAGACCTATGATCAACCCGAAGATCAAGATCAATTTTATAATGTCTTCTTCAGGGTTTTATCAGTAAGTTTCTCATTTGATCATTGGGATTTGGTATCTATCATATACTTTCCAAAAGCATATATCATACTTAGGTCTTGATCATATACTTTCCAAAAGTACATATCAAACCTACAAATTCAGTCAATCTTCCAAAGCGAGACGACCGTGAATGGAATTTGATTATTCCCAATATCTCATGAGTGAGCTCATGTCTTCCGGTTCAGTAGTGAACCTGTATGATCCCTTTGAGAGATCGTATTACTCATATGTCCTTATATGCACATCAGCTCGCCGGTGTATAGACCTTGGTTAGGCCATCAACCTATCGGTCTGCCAAATGTACATACTCAGACATATAGTAACACATCTATCTCTGGTCAGAGGATGTGTGCCTATGCTGTGACAGCATTCAACATAGGACTTAGGTTATCTCGATCTCGTTAAGTCAACCCATTGACCTAACTAATCTGACACCTCCGAATCTCTATTCCTATGCAGAGGACCTGCATCAAGAGGTCGGTCAGATATCAGCCTATGTGAGAAAGGATTGCCATCTCCTACTCAGGCTGGAGATCATCTCTTAACAATCATTTGACGGTGCTTGATGAGTCCTCAATCTAACCCTTTAGATATTCATCGAAGCACCAGCCTCTATGATTCAATTATTGAATCAACAGTTGTATGATCATCAAGATGGTCATGGTACATAACCATAATTGTACAGAGGGACCTATTATGCAAATTATTTATTCTTCATTTCAAATTAGGGAATGATATTCGCAATAGCATTTATTGCATAATGGCTCTCCGTGGGCTCACATGTCCAATACCCATGTCATCTCCTGTCTCTTAGCCCGTAAGTTTTTAAGGAAAGGATCTTTCTCTTATGTTGCTCATGTGTTTAATACTAAAGCAGAAGCAATCAGTTTAGAAAATATCTCTGTGGTGAAGGAGTTTCCAGAAGAATTTCCAAATGAACTTCCAGGAGTTCTTCCTGATAGGGAAATTGAATTCACTATTAACCTCATTCCAGGTACCAATCCAATTGCCTTAGCTCCTTACAGAATGGCCCCAGCCGAACCTAAAGAACTCAAAACCTAACTGCAGGAGTTGACATATAAGGGATTTATACAATCCAATATGTCTCCTTGGGTTACTCCAGTTCTATTTGTTAAGAAGAAAGATGGTTCCATGAGACTTTGTATAGATTATAGGAGACTAAATAGAGTGAATGCCCGCAATAACTATCCTCTACCCAGAATAGATGACTTATTTGATCAGTTGCAAGAGGCTTCTGTGTTTTCAAAGATAGATTTGAGATCAGGGTATCATCAGCTAAAAATTAGAGTAGTAGATCTTCCTAAGACTAACTTTAGTACTCGTTATGGACATTATGAATTCTTGGTAATGCCTTTTGGATTGACAAATGCCTCAGTTGCCTTTAAGGACTTGATGAATAGGGTTTTCTGTCCATATCTGGATAAGTCAATGATTGTATTTATTGATGATATTCTAGAATATTCCAAAACGGAGGAAGAATATAGAGAACGCTTGAGAATTATGCTGCAAACTTTGAAGGAACACCGATTATATGCAAATTTTAATAAATGTGAGTTTTGGTTAAAGAGGGTTGCATTTTTAGGTCATGTCATATCTGGAGAAGGAATAGCAGTAGATCTATCCAAGATAGAAACAGTTCTTAGATGGGAACGACCAATAAATGCATCAAAAATCCGAAGTTTCCTTGGATTAGCCGGGTATTATCGTAGATTTGTTGAAAACTTCTCTAGAATTGCAACACCATTGACAAGATTAACTAGGAAGTATGTGAAGTATAGTTGGGATGAAGATTGCGAGAAGAGTTTTAAGGAACTCAAGAATCGTCTTACCTCGACACCTATCCTTAGCCTTCCTTCATGACAGGGTAAGTTTGTAATCTATAGCGATGCCTCAGGAAAAGGGTTGGGATGCGTCCTAATGCAGAATGATAAGGTGATTGCGTATGCTTCTAGACGGCTAAAACAACATGAGTTAAATTACCCAACTCATGACCTTGAATTAACATCTATAGTGTTTGCATTAAAGATCTAGAGACACTACCTATATGGTGAAACTTGTCGAATCTTTACGGATCTTAAGAGTTTGAAGTACATTTTCTCTCAGAAAGAGTTAAATTTAAGGCGAAGAAGATGGTTATATCTAATCAAAGATTATGATTTTTCCATAGAATATCACCCGGGGAAAGCCAATGTCGTAGCTGATGCCCTCAGTCGAAAGTCTAAGGGTCAGCTATCTCACTTAAGAGCAGAGTATTTACAGTTGAAAGAGTTACATGCAAAGTTAACCATAAATAGTTCTGGAGCCTTATTAGCATCCTTACAAATGAGACCCATATTATATGATAAAATTAAGGAAACACACGTCTATGATTGTGAAATCATTAGAACAATTGAGAATATTACGGGAGGTGATCAAGAAGGATATACAATAGATAGTCAATGGGTCTTATCCTTTAAAGGAAGATTGTGTGTTCCAAGGAAATCTAATATAAAGACTGAAATTCTAGAGGAGGCACATAACTCCATGTATGATATGCACCCAGGAAGTACTAAGATGTGTAGAACACTTAGACTTACTATTGGTGGTCTGGCATGAAGAAAGAGATTGCAGAATATGTTTCTAGATGTCCTATATGCCAACAAACGAAACCGGACCGTTTGAGACCTGCGGGCACATTACAACCACTTCCTATACTAGAATTGAAATGGGAACACATCACTATGGATTTTGTTACATGATTTCCAAGGACCCGACGAGGTCACGATGCAATATGGATCATAGTAGACAAATTAATTAAATATGCACATTTCTTAGCCATTAACATGACATACAGTCTAGACCGCTTGGGAAAGATCATTGTTAATGAGATAGTTAGTTGTCATGGTGCTCCTGTGTCAATTGTATCTGATAGAGATCCGCGATTCACTTCCAAGCTTTGGCCAAGCTTACATAAAGCTATGGGAACAAAATTAGCATTTAGTACAGCCTTTCATCCTCAAACAGATGGCCAATCAGAATGGACTATCCAGACTCTTGAAGACATGCTTAGAGCTTGTTCACTAAGATTTAAAGAAAGTTTGGATGAACATCTCTCACTTATAGAGTTTGCATAAAATAACAACTATCATGCTAGTATTGGGATGGCACCTTACGAAGCCATATATGGTAGTCCATGTAGAACACCTATCTGTTGGACTGAGGTTGGAGAATGAAAATTGGTTCAACCTGAATTAATACAAAGCACAATAAAAAAAGTTGAGAAAATCAAGAGATGCTTGAAGGCAGCGCAAAGCATACAGAAAAGTTATGCAGATAAACAAAGGAGAGACTTAGACTTTCAAGTGGCAGACCATGTGTTTCTGAAAGTATCTCCATGGAAAGGCCTATCAGATTCGACAAGAAAAGGGAACTAAGCCCTAGATACATTGGACCTTACGAGATCACAGAGAGAACAGGAAGTGTGGCCTATTATCTTCGACTTCCATCTAAACTAGCAAGGATACATGATGTATTTCCTATCTCCACACTTCGGAAGTATATTCTAGATCCAACCCATATGATAGAATCCTAAGAAATTCATTTGAAGGAAGATCTATCAGACAAGGAGTTTTTGTAGAAATTCTAGATTATAAAGTACAAGAGCTTCGTACAAAGAAGATTCCCTTAGTTAAAGTTTTATGGAGGATTCATGCAATAGAAGAAGCCACATGGGAACGAGAGGAAGGAATAAGATCTCAATATCCCCACTTATTTTCAAACTAGCAAAGGTACTTCAATTTCGAGGACGAAATTTATTTCAAGTAGGGGAGAAATTGTAATGCACGTTTTGAGTAGTTGTGGGTTTTGTAGAATATCACTATACATATTATGTTTTTGAATGTTAGCAAGTGTTATTTTAAGGAAATATTGGATTGATAGTATTCACACTTTACGTTTGACACAGTCAATAAATTTGCCTTGATGCAATGATTTCATTGAAACTTGTTTTGTTTAAATCAGAGACCACCTTGAATAATTATGACTTTATAGTACCACATCTAGTAATTTGGAAGTATGGCAGTAGCTTATAAGTAAAAGAAGCTACTACTAGTATAGGGCCCAGGAGGTTACAGATCTATGCTCATTAGACCATAATCATGTCATTAAGACTAATTAAGTGTGATTAGTATTAATTACATGTGATTAGTGATAATTAAATGTCATTAGCAAAAGTAGGACACATGGAGGGCAAATCAAGGGACATGTGTCGTTATACATGCGAGACAAGTGTCAATACATAAGAATATCATGCGTCATTGATGAATCCATGATTCATTAACTTTTCTGTCGCATTTTGTCTTAAAACCCTTAACAAATACATGTAAATATTCATTAATTCTCATATTTTAACAAAACAACATTCATGTGTAAATATTCACTTTTAACCACTAAAATCATGTAAATAAATAAAGAACAAGAAAAAGAAACAAAAGGCAGATTGAATATATGGATATATATATATATATACAATATGACTTACATATAAATATAGTTGTAAGATATATTTATAACCCAACCTCCGAGACCAAGTCAGCATGGATTGGTTGACAAACCAAAAAGTAGGGGGAGATAAGGAAAGAAAACATAAAAAATAATTTAACACACATATACACTTCTCATTATTTATAAAATAAATACAAAACTATAAAGAACTTTAATTAATTCATATGAACATATTTTTCACCAAATCCTTTTCCTAATTATTTCTAAAATGTATATAAAAATATAAAAATAAGTTAAAAATAATACCCTGTATATAAGCCAAGAAACTCAATCTGCAAATTGTCAAAATCTCAACTTCCGAACATCATAACTTCCTCATACGAACTCCAATTTCACTCTACTCACCTTTAAAGTTCATGAAATAATATTCTCTAATTAATAAAGGTGGTCTCATCGAATTGGGAGTCCGTTTGCAAAAAGTCGGTTTTGGGACCAAAAGACTACGGGGTTTCCGGGCTATTTATTTTATGTAACACAAATTATTTATCATTTTCTTAATTTTAAAATTTTTAAATTATTTCATGATCTTGTAGTTTCACCATAAATTATTTCATAATTTTTGGATCATATTTACTATTTTAATAAAATCAAAAACCCTAAAATATAGGTATAAATGAACTACCTTGTTACTTATCTTATTTATTAAAATATGTAAATTAACTCATTAAAATCCATACAAATTCGTATAAACATTATTTAATATTCTAATAATTAAGAAATTATAAAATTAATTCTTACTTATTTATTTATTAAATTAAAAATCTAAAACCTATTTATAAATACATATTTATTAATATAATATTTATATTTTAAATAATATTTATTATTTATTAAAAGTTACTATTCCATAAATTAGATAATTAATTTATTTAACTTTCTTGTATTTATACTAGTTAAAATAACCTTATTTACTAATTATTATCTATTTTACAATGTATTTTAACCTTTGGGCCAACCAGGTGCTGACACTTGTCAGCACCTGGGTCTTCTTCTCCAAGAATCTGGTATGACGCATGTGCTCAACCGTCCACCTTTAACCATTTTTCCCGCGCCACTCCAGAACCTTCTGGCCAACCTAAACCTTTGATCTCTTTCCTCTAACTACCTACTCCATCGCCACCCTTCGATCTGAGCTTGTGCCCACTAAAACCCATCTATAAAAGCCCCTCAAGGTCCGCCATCGCCAACAACTTTCCAAGCTCTCTGAAACCCTCCAGTTCCAGAAGCCCGACCTCCTACTTCCAAGCCTCGTCTCGGCCAGCCGGAGGTGGTGACAGCACCGTGGACACGCCAGCGAGGAGGAGGAGACGTCGGAGATCGTTCCAAGGTTGAATCGAGCCTTGCATCGCCGCGCTTCGCCGCGTACCGCTCCGGTCAAAGGTCGTCGTCGAGCACTCCGTCCAGGTAATAAACCTTGACTATTCCCAGACCTTCGCCTTCATTTCGTCGTTGTATTTCTCGGTAGTCGTGCGTTGATTAGCAACACTAATCCTTGATTTCGTTAGCTTAATCGTCTAGGTTAGACGCCCAATCGTTTATCACATCCAAATCGATTAAGATAGCTTTGAATCTCGTCATCAAATCATCGTCGTTCTCATGTATTACATAAGTTCTTCTAGAAACCTGATTTATTGCCATGTTTGATCTTGCATTTTATCATCCCTCGGTCGATTCCTAGAGAATCGAGCGAATACATCTCTCGTTTGCAGATCAAACTACAGTCAGGAGCAAAGAGTCAAGGATTTGGCAGCCTCGATTATCAAGAGATTCAACTCAAAGGTCCATCGCCAGAACAGAGATCATCTCCATAAGAACGATATCGTGATCTTCTTCGCATCATCGCCGCCGCTCGGAGCAGGTTCCGCCACCACCCTACCGCGGGCGAGCTCGAGGGGTGGAGGAGCCACTCCTCTGGCCCCGCCGGAGTGCCAAAGTCATCATCGGTTGGCTGGAGAAACTCGGAGAAGAAGAGCCATCGCCGAGCGGTTCCAACGAACTCGAGAATAGGGGAGGCACAGGTGCGCAACACGTGGTGCACCCGCAACCGCCGATCTGTGCCTGAAGTGATCTAATCTGGACCGTCTGTTGTGAACCGGTAGAACAATTGCAGCTTAAGTCCAGAGGGTTTCCAAAGATTTTGCTCCGCCCCTCACGTTTTCCATAATTACATTTAGGTCCTTCTGTAGGGACCTAAATGTAATCATTTGTATATATTTCTTTCAGAACAGTCCCTGAGGACCAATTTGCAAGCATTTTAATTAGTTTTCTTTTGCTCTTATGCCCCTGGTCTGTAGGGGCTATTTGGACCTCATTTGACTTCATTTTTTACGGTTTCTTTAGGGTAGTTACTCAACTACCCCATTTACATAGTATTAAGTTTTCGAGCATTTTCAACATATTTTCATCGTGTTTTGATTTGTCGAAGATCGCCTCGTCTTGTTTTAATTTCTTGAGTTGTTCGAGCTCGCTGCTCGACCCCGATCACCTTACTATATTTTATCATCTATATAATATCCACCTATTATACAATAAATAAATCTTTTTGAAAAATCTCCCTTTGTGGAAATTAAATAAAAATTGGAAAATAATAAAATCAAATAAAAATAATAAAAATAAAACCAATAAAAAAGGGGTTTCTTTACTTGATCACTTGGAGAAGAGATTAAAAATAAAATTACAAAGATAAAAAATCGAAGGAATTTATTTTGCCACCTTGAGTTCGACCCACGAACACTTAGCTGGTAAAATAAATAGTGTAGGTTTTCCGAAAGGAAAACCGAATTTGTTTGATAGGTTGAAGATCGAAATTTGTTTCGCGGCTTTTTGGCTACATCGACCGCGCTTCTTCTTCATAAAAAACAAAAAGCCGCGAAACCGATTTTTAGCTTTATCAAAATGGCGCCGCTGTCGGGGAGGCGTTAGATTCTTTTTTATTTTTCATTTCTTCGTGATTTTATTTTTTTCTCTTCTCTTTGTTTCGTTTTTCGTACAGTTTTTCGTACGGTTTTTTTTCGTGTTTTGCTTTTTCATCTTCTTACGGCTTTCTCGGTTTTCTCGATCAGCTTTACTTGCTAACCATCTTTGCAGGGCCTGCAGGATCAACCAGCTTCTTCGGAAGCCGAGCCAGTTGAAAGAGCAGAGGTCGGCTCCTTCTTCACGAGTCGGCTGCAGAGGAGCAGAGTAGTTAGCACATTTTTGTAAAAGTGAGAGAAAGGAAGAGAGAGTTGTATTAGATAATAAACAAAACCCCCCATTTTTTTCAGGGCCTGATTCACCGAACACCGTGTATCCGAGGATCAGGGCACCTACCGTGGCTTTTTATCGCTCATCAGATTTCCGCGGTTTTCTAGATGCTTGTTTAGGAGTTTTCTTTACTCTACTTGTTTGCGCCGCATAGTTATTCTTAGGACTCGCAACCTAGGTGCATGCCTTTAGGGTTTTTACAAAAAGAAAAAAATCGATAGACGTTGATTGAAAAAACCCATAAAAATTACAAAACTAAAATCGAGACTGCTAAATCTATCTGACTTAAAGCCATAAATCGACTCAAGTGATTTGGGAGAATAACGCCCGCACATTTCTTAGAGTGCGTGAGTTTCGAGAGCCGACACTTAAGGATAGAGCCCAAACCCCGTATTTCTCGCGAGATACTACTGGTTCCATACATTTGATCACTGTTCCTCAGTGGGTAAGTTCGGGTAGCCGGAAACGGTCCGGGTTTACTTAGCAGAGTGGGAGGTTTAGAGGACACTGCGCAAGGCTCCGTCCTCAAGCAACATGGGTAGTCGAAAACGGTCCGTACTTACTCCCATACTGGCTGAGTGCGAGTGGTCTCATGTAAGGATTCGGGCTAGTGTTTCGGGGAAAACATCGGGCACCTATTGGCTTGCTCAGCCCGCGTAACCGAAACGTTTGCTAATCATAACCCTAAGACCGAAAAGATAAAAAGATCGAACTCTTACGATCTTCATCAGGGTTGAGTTGGTGAAAACGAGGATTGCTTTGTGTTTGTTTGTGGGGCGTGAGTTTCCGTGGCTTTCGCATTTCTCTCTCTCTTGAATCGTAAACGTGCTCTCCCGACTTTTCTCTTGACATCGAAGATGACGTCTCGACGGCTTTTCGGCTCAGACTCTTTGAGCTTTCAACCGTCCACCGTCGAACGTACATCTTCACAGGCTCGGGATGACCCTCTTCCCGAGCCGTTCCTATCAGATCTCGAGGCGAGTCAGACCCAGTCTCCCTCACCTCGTGGCCAGAAAATTGAGACAGACTCTCGTCTCAATAAATTATCTCCATCTGAACTTTCACTGAGTGCTTACGAGAGCTTCTCTTTTCCAGACGACTCGAAGCCGATGGCTCGCGGTAAAGCACCAGCTGCAGACGAGAGGGCAGCAGCCGAGGAGCAAGATGACGGAAGATCAGAAGCTGCAGATATTACTACCGGGATTCTCGATACACTTCAGCAGATGAATCTACAAATTTGAGAACAATTCTGAGTTCAGACGGAATTACAGGGGCAATTAGCCGCGCTGCGAGCAGGGGTCGGGAACCAGTTACCGCCTGCGGTTCCCGCAACTTTACGGGACGAGTATGACTCAGGCGCACGAATGCTTCACCATTGGATTTGGCTACCGCCGAATCAAGGGCCATACGAACTCAGACCGTCCTTTATCTCCTTGCTTCCCAAGTATTATGGGAATGCCACAGAGGAGTTGTTCACGTTTTTATAGCAGTTTGAGATGATTTGCGGAACGGCTTGTTATCCAGGAGTAACGCAGGAGGCCGTACGCCTCAAGGCCTTCCCCTTTGCCTTAGCCCATAAGGCCCTTTATTGGCTGAGTCATCTGGGGAGGGAAATCTCCACCTGGGACGACCTGAAGTCCACCTTCCTGTGTAAATATTTTCCTATGGGAAGGACGAACATGATGAGGAGTCAGATCTCCAACTTTACGCAACTGCCACACGAATCATTCCATGAGGCATGGGATCGATTCAAGGATCTTACAGAGAGATGCCCGCATCATGAGATCCTGATGAAGGTGCTCGTATAGAATTACTTCGGAGGACTCCAGCCGGAAGTTCAGGGGCTAGTCAGTGCCACATGTGGCGGCAGCTACTTGAACAAGGATGCCGAGTCAGTCTGGGCCATCTTCGAAGGGATGGCCGAGAACTCGAGAGTTGTAGACTCTACTCGGGCATTTCAGAAAGCCCCACAGCCACCACATCACCGAGAACATCACAAGGTGGCGAACATCTCGGACTCTAAATCCAACACCAACATGGGCTTCATTAGCGAGAAATTGACGTTGGTGGATGTGATTCACAAGCAGGTCCAAGACCTACAGCCGCTGTGAGAGTTGGAGAAACTCTCATCTCTACCGCAGCAGCTGAGTGATCTCTCGAAGAAGGTCGCTGATCTTCAGATCCAGTACCAGCAGAGTCAGACCTCTTCGAATGCGCAGCCAGTACGGAGGATCGCACCCGCTCCACCCACCCGTCAGATCCACTACATCCAGAGCGAGCCCGAGATTCCGCAGATCGATTGGCACGAGGATCAGTCTCATGCCAATCCCGGCCAGATCACCAGCGCCGCAGAGATGGAGGTGGAACCGCAATCCACTCTCGAGATTAACGGGATTTGGTATACTCCGATGCAGCAGCCGGGTATACCCAATCAACAGCTGCAGCAGCTGTACGGTCATCCACTGCATGGACGTCCGCAATTTCAGCACCGCCAGAGCTTCACGCTACAGCAGTCTCATCCGAATGTCTATCATCAGAGACCGCAGCATTCATATCAGCACCCTACTCAGTTTTCACCGAATTATCCTTATCAGCATCCGCAGCAGTCTTCCTCCACGCCTCAGCGCTACTCCCAGCCTTCCACCTCTCAGCATTTCATGCCAAGGCAGGAGAGAGGAGCAAGCCAGGGCCACCACACCGAACCAGAGATGTCTTCACAGGCCCAGGCGCTCAACCAGATCATGGACATGCTGAGTACGCTCCAGATCGCACACAGGACTGAAATGGAGCAGGTTAACCGTCGTCTGGACGAGTTAACCATGCCGAAGACCACTCTCCCAGCCCAGCCTCAGATGAACCCGAACAACAAGAGGAGGCATCCAGATCAGGTAGATGACACTACAGGTACGATCTCTTTTCCTGAATTTTTATCTAACTTCATTCGTCTCAGGAGCGGTAGATCACCATAAGCACCTGCTGGAGAAGAGGAGAAGGCACTAGAGGAGTGATGAATCTGTGATCCATCACTCCAAAAGTCAAAAATAGATCCTTGTTCCCGAGAAAATAGAGGCATATTTCCTCTTATATTGCATAAATAGCATTCATGCATATATTCATAACTCATGCAGTTTAGCAACTCACTTGCATTTAAATAAGAAGCCAAAAATCCTCTGTAAAATACCCATGCACCAAAATAACCTCTTCTCTATAAATTGTACTCCTTAGTTAATAATATAGGGAAAAAGGCCAAAAATCACCTTGGTAAAATAGCCAATAAAGCCTGAGAACCCCTGTACATTAGAATGCAAATAAAGCCCTCATACAAACTTCGATTTAGGTCTACTTACTCTTAGATTACTACACATCAAAAGACCTTTAAAATGAGACTAATTTCATTGAATTTGGAGCTTGTATGAGAAAGATGGGTTTTTGAGCCACTTTGTATACTATCTATATATATCTATGTATCCTTGTATTTATGTATCATATTTGACCTCATCTCCGTCTTTGGTCAACATGAAACTTGTAGTCTCATCGAGATCTACAACTTTCATGTTTTGTGTTTTTCCAAATTCGGTCCCCTCTTCTCTCTACAAGTGGCCACGTGGCCACGTGGCGCCCTCTGGTTGCGCCACGCGGCCCGCTTCCCCTCGCCTCACCCGCCTGCGTCCTCAACCGTTGGATCTCGCTTCAGTTCTCCACACACGCCCCTTGCCTGGACCATCCGATCATCTCCTGCATTGATCTACGCCGCTCGTTCGCGCTTTCACCAGAGCCCTCCACATGGCAGCATCTACGCCGCTTGATCAGACCCCTGATCTCTCAATCGCAGCCGCCCTTCTCCCAGCGAATCACGGCCCTCTGATCAACATCCTCTCCTCATCCAGGCCGTTCGCTTGCGCTTCGCCCACAACGCGCCACGTGGCTACACCTCAGCCCTTCATCTCCGCGCCCCAGATCTAATCCTACCCGACCAGCTCCCCTCGATCGCCACCGTTGGATCACAAGATCCAACGGTGGAGACCTCGTCTCCTACCTCCGGGCGCCCCTCTCTCCCACGTCCCTTGCCTTGCGGGAGGGGCGCCCCTTTTCTATTTCCGGCTACACGTCAGCCTCCCTCTTCCACCGCAGACACCCCCACGACGTCACCCACTCGTTCCTCTCCCTCGTCGTCTACCTCACGCTCCACCACTTCCACCAGAATCGCCCCACGACGACCACCAACCTCGCCTCGTCACCAGCCAACCCATCACCTTCACCTTATAAATACGTCGCCACCGGCAACGTTCACCCCCATCCGCCACTCCAGAGAGGTTCCTCGAGCTCCAAGCGATCCATTGGTGACAGCAATTGGGTGTGTTGTCGAGTGAAGACAAGGATCTGACTCCGGCGAGATCCACGGCAAGTTCCGCCGTGTTGCAGCCTCCACCGCGAAGCTGCACGAGCTCGGGACCCTACCGATCCCTAGAGCGACGACCCTGGAGCTCGAGACCAAGCTCCGATTCCCAGGTAATCCCCTCCATTTCTCCTCCGATCTTCCTCTTGATTTTCTTGCTTTTCTCCGACTTTATTCGACTCCACCGGCCACCTTCTCGCTTCCTTTCCATCTCGCCGAGCTTCGCGTCGAAGCTCCCATCCTCGCTGACCACTCTGCACCTTCCGACGATGCACATCAACCTCCATCGACTTCCAGCTCCGCCATTTGGTTGGAGCTCCATCTCCAGACGACCTCCGTCACCCTTAGGCCTCTCCGATCACCGTAACCTCTCCACAAACACACGCACGAGCTCCGGCTCTATCTTTCGCACTTGCAAGTACCCAGCTTCTCATTGAACGGAAGCTCGCCGGAGACACCCTCGAGCTTCATCTCCATCAACGACAGGCCGCTCTCCGACGCTCCTGAGACCACCAGCATCTCCGCCTCCTCGCCACGCGTCTTCTGGGATATCTCCGACCAGTCGGAGAGCGTCAGCGACACGAGGAAGGACGGGCGGAGCTGCAGCACCTTCGCCGGAGCCCCGCCTTCTTCTCTGCAGGTGGCGGGGGATCGTCGGAGCAGACGAGCAGCTGCTGTTCGATCACATCGATCGAACGGCCCCCACCTCGCCACGCGTCCTCTCACCGCAGCAGCTTCACACCGTCGATCGCTCCTCTGATCCAGCGGCCCTCAGCGAGCCACGTCGCCGTCTTCATCGAGCCCAGAGGCCGTTGGATCATCATTGATCCAAAGGCCCGAGATCACGCCACGCGTCGGCACCGACACCCCGCGGATCCATCTTGATCCAAGGGCCTTCATTACGCCACGTAGCCCAGCCGCCCGAACCTCTTCTCCGAGCCTAGGTTCGGGTTGCACGAACCTCACTCCAGACCTCCAGAGCGCCCGAGCCTACATCCGAGCCTCCGCAGCCATCCGAGCCTAGGCCACTCACGTGAGGAGCATGTGCGGCCTGGGTAATTTACATAGAGGCCCCTGGAGCTTTCCATATTTGCAAAAAGGTCCCTGTGAAGCAGACCCCACGTGAGGAGCACGTGCCCTGTGGAGAATTTGCACAAGAGTCCCCCCACATTATAGGTAATTGCATTTGAGTCCCTGTCAGCATATTTGTTTATTGAAATTTTAATTTCCAGTATTGCATTTACACCCCTGTGTTTGCACGCATCCCTAGAGTGCATTTGTCATCATTTTGAAATTCTAAAAATTGCATTGTGTTGGAAATTTTGTCCTCTGTCTATTGGTCCACGTGTCATATTTTTGTAAGTTCATTTGAATTATTAATTAATTAATTGGTGAATTGTTGACATATTTTGCCCAGTGAAACCTTTTGATTTATAGTTAATTCTTTGTGCTTCCAAAATTCATCAAAAATTCACAGTAGCTTAAGGACATCATTTTTAACATACCATAAAAATTTCATAGCATTTGCACGCATATAGAGGCCTAAATAAATTGTTAAGTGATTTTCTTAGATTAATTTTAATTAATTCATTTCACAGTGAAATTAAGTTCTGTTAATTTTCCTAGGTCCCTTCTCATTAGAGCCACCTAGGATAATTTTAGTTCTTGAAAAAATTGTGGTTTGATATTTATTAAAATTCAAATACTGAAAATCACCCTGTCTGTTCATTCAATTCACAGTAAACTTATTTAGTGTTGAAAAATTCTAAAAAAATTAGTGTAGGTCATTTTCATCATCATTAACCATCTGGCCAATTTACATAATTTTTGGACTTCATTTGATACCTTAATTAAATTGATAATCAAATTGGCATGCATTGTCTCCATAAGTCTGCATATATAAAAGAAAAAGAAAAAAAATACTCCTTGTAAATCAACACTCGGATCCTTGCTTAAATTCACCTAAGGAGACAGATGCCTCCCTGAGATCGACCTTGGACTTCCACCAAGTAAAAAAATATTGCCGCTTAAACTTAACTTCAGATTAATCCATAAGTGGTTTTTGATTAACCTCTCGTATCCGACTGCAACGAATCACATTAATTAATTTGGACATTAATTTGACCGAATTAACAAAGGGTGCGGGAGCGCTGTCAAAATGGCGCCGTTGCCGGGGAGGCACGGCTTAGGTTAATTTTTAGCAAATTTTTGAGTGTTTGATTTTCCTTCCCCGGGTAGTCTGACCCCCGATTTTCTTGTAATTATTTTCTCCCATTTATTTTTGCATTATTTTATCTTTGTGTAACTCTCTGACCTCCAATTATTTTTTGTGTGCGAGGACCGCGAGGAGTCGGCGACGCTTCGAGGACTTAGCATTTAAATTTTTGAGTGAAAGAGAGGCTTTGTAATTACATTTTATTTTATCTTTCTTTTGCATCATTTCCAGCGGTTCCCGTTTGGTATCTCGCGTGTGTAAAGATAGTGAAACTGTGTCCCGTGTGCTGTGTGGGTGAATTGTAACTTAGCTTGCACTAGCGGCTCCTCGAGCCACTCTAGGACTTGTTTGTGCTCGTAATCAATAGGACCACACAACATACTTAAAAGACGCACCTAGACTGCAGTACTTAGTCGAAATTAAACTGTTCTTCACGTTAATAGAACTGCCTGTCTAGGAGCGGCTTTTCATCGCTTGCATTCGCATGTAGAGTAAAGTTTTCAATTCTGTATTGCATCCTGCATAAAAAAGCGAAGGGATCACTGTAAGTATTCTCTACTCAGCATAGCATCATCGATTTTTCGTGCATCGGCTCTTCTCGATTTCCCCCTCTGATTTTCTCACTTAAATAGGAAATTGGGACTGTCCGATAGGCGTGCTTTGTGGTGGACTAATTAAAGTGATAACTTAACTTTAAAAATCGGGACTGCTAACAGTATTGACCAAAAAAAGAGAATAAAATCTGAAAATTGTTTGCGGGAGATTAATCCCCGACCTTGTTTTCAGGCTGAGTGAGGGTACTTGAGTGTGTGTGAACACCTTAAGGCAGAGCCCAAATCCCCGCCTTCCATATCACGAGCCAACTGATCTTAGCAAATATCACGAGTGGGATACTTTTAAGCTCATTGACAAGTACCAAGTAGCCTCCGCCTTCGCGGGTAGATAGGGGCGAACCAGCGGTACTCTGCGACAAGGCCTAGCTTTGTCAGCCTCCGCCTGCTTGCAGGTAGATAGGGGCACGTCATTGAGTCCCCACTCCGGATAGGAGCGCAGAAAGGGAGGATCGGCGGTATCTTAGGCGACAGGATAAACAGGGAAGACGCATCCGGCTCTAAGCCGACTTCCCTCTAGGCCGCGTAATCCTTGCTACTTTTGCTTGAATATCACACTTAAAAACTACAAGATAAATTGGACCCAATTTTGAGTCCACTGTGTTGAGTGTGAACCCAGGGTCTTGGATTGATCCTGTTGCTTGCTTCAGGTAGGAGTAAAATCCTATCTTCCCTCTTCATCAAGATGAGTGATTGGGGAGATCTCGACGCACTATTCACTGATCTCTCTATGAGTCCCCCAAGTAACTCGTCTTCGTCGGCCCGAGCGCACCTTGGACCACCCAGGACTCATGACCCTCTTGAGCCCTGGTTCCCTCATGCTCAGGGTGGTTACTCTCAAACCAACCCTTTTATCTCCTCCGAGATTACCGAGGAAGACCATTGCCTCGGTAATTCCTTCCTTGATTTGCCCTCTAACACCGATCTTATTTTCCGATTCCCAGAACTAGAGGACGAGATGCCGCCAAAAGTTCCACCCGATGAGGAACAGATCAAAAAGATTCTTGCTCGCCTCGCTGAAGCTGAACAGAAGAATGCAGATCTCACGGCGCGGATGGGACGGATCATAGTAGCAGAAGGAATCGACCGACCAATGGTTGATACCTATAACCCGGCGGAGAACGAAATTCAGAACTGGTTGGCACCTGCAGTTCCCGCCCAGGCATTTGAGCTGAAACCCCACTTCCTTAGTCTGCTTCCGAAGTTCAACAGAATCCTTAATGAAGAACCATACACTTTCCTCCGTGACTTCGAGTTGGTGTGCAACAATCTTAGCCATCCCAATGTTGGCCAAGATTATATTCGGCTGAAAGCGACCCCTTTTGCCTTAGGTGATAAGGCTGCTCATTGGCTGAAAAACTTAGGGGTGGTATGTACTACCTGGATGCAGTTCAAGGACCTTTTCTTGAAGAAGTTCTACCCTCTCAGTAGAACTAATCAGATGAGAACAAAGATCGCCAGCTTCGCTCAAGGACTCAGTGAACCGTTCCATGAGGCTTGGGACAGATTCAATGACTTAGTACAGAAATGCCCCTGTCACGGCATTTCAAAGGCGATCTTGGTCCAGACCTTGATCTGTGGTTTAACCCCAGAGATGCAGGGGTTAGTCAGTGCCGCCTGTGGAGGAAGCTATCTGAACAAAAACGAGCATGCTGTATGGAAGATCCTAGAGCAGATGGCGGAAACCGGCAGGTCACAGGCCACAAGGGCCTATCAGTTGTCTCCCTCAATCTTATCCAATGAGACAACTAGAAGGACTGTTGCAGATCTGACTGAGGACCTCATCCCCGGCATGGGGATGATAGCCGACAAGCTTACCATGGTCGAGCAGATTCACAAGAGAGTCGCTGAGATGGAGTCTCTTTCGAGCCTTCCCAAGAAAGTGGAGGAACTCTCTGAAAAGGTAGCTAAGATCAAGCTACCCGCCCCTTCTGCACCACCTGTACCTGTACATCGAGTCCATCTTGTACAGGAACAGGCACCAGGGTATCAGAGCAGCTGGGATCAGACTTATACCCAGCCGAACCATCATGCACCCCCACCAGTGGAAACAGACTACGAGGAGCCTCCGCCTGTATACGAGATTAACGGGCTTTGGTATAGCCGTGACCCGCTAGTCCGGCAAATCGAGATGGGGAAGGATCAGGCACACCGCCCAACCCCAATCTACCAAGAGACCAGGCCCGTCACAGTCCTGCGATACCAGTCCAGGACAGAACAGGGGTACCAACCGCAGCAGCGCACCTACCAGCAGGGGCCAGCACCGTCCCATCAGCAGCAGTATCGGCATGGCCAGCAGGGCCAATACAGGACGGCATCAACACAGCAGCAAGCCCAGCCCACCGAATTGGAGTCACTCACCTTGGCGATCCAGATCCTGTCTGATAGGGTCCAGCAGATGCAGAATGACTACCTGGACATGAGAACCGACATCAATCGGGTTTCTCGTAACCAGGACCAACAAATGGCGCCAAGGACCCCAATTCCCGCACAGGTTCAGGCCAACCCAAACAGCATACACCAGGGCCAGAACCGACCTAGAGATCAGGTATATTATTCAGATAATTACTTATCTGAACATGAGATCCTTTCGTACGATAATGTCAATCATATGTCCCTCAGGAGCGGAAGGACCGTGACCATACCTGATCGGGCAAGGGCGCAGAAGGAAGGAGCCTCCGAGAATCTACCTGAGGAGAATTCGGAGGAAGAAGAGGAGGAGCATCACCACCACCACCGCAAGCGGAAGAAGAGGACATCTGAGTCCTCGAAGCAGCATTCTCGCACCCACCTAGAGTCAGCCGACACCGATGAGCCCGCACCTCCATCTGAGGAGGATCGTCCAGAAGAAGCGGAAGCAGCGCCACCGGTCTCGCCTCAGCATTTTCTTTTTGGTCAGAGTCCAAGTCCGAGTTTGTATCAGAGTCAGAGTCATGTTAAGAACTCAGTTCCAGCAGTTAATGAGAATATTTCAGTTCCAGAACCTGAGTTGGAGTCAATAATCCCTTTCCCCCGAGCTCTCAAGGGTGGAAAGAAGAAAATCAAAAAAATCCAAAAAGATGACCCTGAGATGGCTGAATTTTGCAATAAACACATCAAGGTCACAATCCCTTTTGACAAGTTCGTGGAAATGACCCCTGCATTCCAAAAATACCTTAAGGTGAGATGCACACCTACTAGGGTTAGCAGGAAGACCAAAAGTCGTGTTGAGAAACACGTTCTATCAGTAGCCACGACTTGTGCAATAAAGAACTCGTTTCCTCGGAAACGAAGAGACATGGGTGCACACTATGTAGTGAGTCATGTTGATGACATCGCGTTTGCACGCACTCTCCTGGACAATGGTTCCTCGATCAACTTAATGCCCACAGCCCTCTATGAGCGGCTTAATCTCGGACCTCTTAGGAAATCTAGAGCTATTCTACAGTTTGCTGACAAATCCACTAAGAGGTCCCAAGGAGAGTTAAGGAACATTGTGATCAAAGTCGAGGGACAAGAATACATGGTGGACTTCACTGTCCTGGATATGGAAACCCCTCGCAATTGGAGAGATTCCCAGATCATTTTAGGTAGGCCCTTCCTCAGAACAGCGGGGGCCCTATTTGATTATAAGAAAGGGAAGCTTCAGTTCCAAACTCTCGGCGGAGATGAGGAACTTGAGATGAAGCAGACGAGATGGCAGAGACCGGACTCCGAATCCAGCACCGAGTACTCTTCTACCGGAACAGACTGTAAGCATGTAGACGTAGTTGGGCCATGGAGACAGAACCCAGCCAGCATCAAGGTGTCCATCTCCTTTGAAGATGATCCAATGCATGAGTCAGTCTGCGAGATCCTCAGGAACGAGTACAGCTCTGAACCTGCATCGCCCTACATCTTCGATGACGTAGAGGCTCAGTTGGGCTTGTCAGTCCTTACATCCTTAAGACAATCGGAAGATGAGGATGACGAGTCGGACGAGGCGTTTGCCGATTGTATGGAAACTTTTGACGATCCGACTCCAGAGCCGCGCTTTGTGGCAGCTATTACAGAACATGATCCAGCCACTTCCAACACCAAACCAGATCAGATTGAGCCAGACTTCTTAGACGATCACACTATTCCTGAGCTCAAACCTCTGCCCACAACCCTGAAATATGCCTTCCTTGCGGGCCAAGAAAAGAAATTTCCGGTCATTATCAGTTCGCAATTGACCGAGGAGCAGGAATCTCGCTTGCTAGAGATCCTGGAGAAGAACCGCAAGGCAATAGGCTGGAGCATTTCCGATCTCCACGGGATAAATCCCGCTCTGTGTTCGCACCATATTTACTTGGAGAACGAAGCCAAACCCTCTCGAGAATTCCAACGCCGGTTGAATCCAAATTTGCGAGAGGTTGTGAAAAAAGAGATAGAAAAATGGTGCGACGCGGGTTTCATTTACCCAATCTCCGACTCTAAGTGGGTGGCCCCAATCCATGTTGTCCCGAAAAAATCGGGAATTCAGACGACCACCAATGAGGATGGAGAGGATATCGTGACGAGAATACCCACGTCGTGGCGCGTCTGTGTGGATTACAGACGCTTGAATGTCGCGATGAAGAAGGATCATTTCCCCCTACCGTTCATTGATCAGATCCTAAAAAGATTAGCGGGAAAAGAATTCTTCTGCTTCCTTGATGGGTTCTCGGGCTACAATCAAGTAGCCATCGCTCCGGAGGACCAGGAAAAGACCACGTTTACATGCCCCTTTGGTACCTATGCTTTCAGGCGCATGCCTTTTGGGCTATGCAATGCTCCAGGTACTTTTCAAAGGTGCATGATTGTTGTATTCGCCGAAATGGTCGGCGAATTCCTGGAAGTCTTCATGGATGACTTCTCGGTCCACGGCAATTCTTTTGATTCCTGTCTTAGGAATCTGGACCGAGTCCTCAAAAGATGTTGTGAAGTCGATCTGGTGCTCTCCTGGGAGAAAAGTCACTTCATGGTGACGGAGGGCATAGTGTTAGGGCATGTCATCTCCAAGAGAGGAATGGAGGTTGACCCTGCCAATGTGGACGTGATCAGACAACTCCAGCCACCAACCAACGTAAGACAGTTGCGGTCGTTCCTCAGGCATGTCGGATTCTATCGAAGATTTATCAAGGGTTTTTCCAAGATTGCCCGACCGCTAACTGAGCTTTTAGGCAAAGACACGGAGTTTATTGTAGATCACAAGTGTCTGGAGGCCTTTAAGCTTTTAGAAGGAATGATCATGGACGCACCCATTCTACAAGCCCCAGATTGGTCTCTACCTTTTGAGATCATGACGGACGCCTCAAATTATGCTGTTGGGGCTGTATTGGGACAAAGAAGAGATGGCGTCCCGTTTGCAATTCACTACGCAAGCAAAGTGCTTGATTCTGCTCAGCGTAACTATACAGTTACAGAAAAGGAAATGCTTGCGGTAGTGTTTGCCTTGGACAAATTCAGATCTCACTTAATCGGATCCAAGGTAACTGTGTTCACAGACCACACGGCACTACGATATTTGATGGAGAAGAAGGACGCGAAGGCGCGTCTTCTTCGTTGGATTTTACTTATCCAGGAGTTTGATTTGGACATCCGTGATAAACCTGGAAAGAAGAATGTAGTGGCCGATCATCTTTCTCGTCTCGAAGATCTTAATACTTCCGAGGTTTCCCCGATTCGAGACTCCTTCCCTGACGAGTCGATTTTTGTTATTGACTCACTCCCATGGTACGCTAATATCATGAACTATCTTGTCTCCAAGAAAGTTCCCGAGGATTGGTCCAAAAGCCAAATCGACCGACTAAAGTCGGATGCTAGACACTACCATTGGGAGGATCCGATCCTTTTCTTTGAAGGACCGGATTGTATCTGGAGACGTTGTATTCCTCAGGAGGAATACCAGAGTGTCCTTTCTTTATGCCATAGCTTAGAGGCAGGAGGACACCACTCTGGGAAGAGGACCGCATGGAAGGTACTTCAGTGTGGCTTTTACTGGCCGACTCTGTTTCGCGATGCCACCACCTTCGCGAAGTCGTGCCCAGTTTGCCAGAGAATGGGAGGAACCGTTGGTTCCAAGGATGAGATGCCAATGAAGCCGGTCATCATTTGTGATGTCTTTGACGCCTGGGGCATCGATTTCATGGGCCCATTTCCTGTCAGCCACGGGTTCGAATACATCCTTCTTGCGGTAGACTATCTATCCAGATGGGTGGAGGCTATACCGACCCGAGCCGCAGACAGCAGGACTGTCTGTAAATTCATCAGAGAGAACATAATCTCTAGATTCGGGATCCCCAAAATAATGATATCAGGTGGGGGTAGCCATTTTGTGAATCGGGAGGTGAAGAAACTCCTGAAGGACTACGGCATCGAACACCGTGTCGCGAGTCCTTACCACCCACAAACCAATGGTATGGCTGAGGTGTCAAATAGGGAGGTGAAAACCATATTGCAAAAGCTTGTCCGCCCGGACAGGAAGGACTGGTCTCAGATCTTAGATCAAGTCCTCTGGGCATATAGGACGGCTTACAAGACTCCGTTAGGCACCTCCCCATTCCGAATGGTATTCGGAAAGCCGTGCCATTTGCCCGCAGAGTTAGTGCACAAATCAGAATGGGCAATAAAGAAGGTCAACTGGAACACACACCTGGGTCAGAAACAGAGAGACATGGATCTGAATGAGCTTGTGGAAGTCAGAAACAGAGCATACGACAACAGTTTGGTGTACAAGGACAAGGTGAAGCGTTGGCATGATAGATATATCAGACGAAAGACCTTTGTTCCTGGACAGAAGGTATGGTTGTTCAATGCTAGGCTGAAGATTTTCCAAGGCAAGTTAAAGTCTAAGTGGACGGGACCATTTGTCGTCTGTACGGTGCATGATAGTGGATGTGTCGAGATCTCGGATCTCGCAGATGATGCACCGACATTCCTAGTAAATGGGCAGTTGTTGAAGCACTTCGTTGAATCTAATGAACAGTTAGTCCATGTGGAGGAGATTGTACTCATGCGCGAGACAGATACAGAAGATACACCTCAAGCCGCGTGTGAAACCGTGCAGCAATAAACCCCAGCCATCAGCAGCATCTTCGAAAGATTCAGACTGACTCATATATATATATCATTCTTCCTGTATATCCTATCCTTTGCCCCCACGATTCTAGTAACCCATCCCATCCCCACAGCATCGAGCCATTATCTTGGACTATACTTAAGATGACCAGATCCTAAGTATAGGGGGGAAGGGTCACCCGAGTCGATTCACTGTACATCCTCCAGATCACATTGGTCCTCATACTCATTCCCTACCAATACTTAGGCTGACCTGAGCCTAAGTATAGGGGGGGACCGATGCCCGCATTAATACTCATCCATTTCCCATCTTTTTCCTCCGCCCCATTTCTGATCTTCTTCTATACTTAGGCTGCCAGAGCCTAAGTATAGGGGGGCGAGACGACTTCTATACTTTTTGGCTCTCCCATGCTTAGCACGAGCTATGTCTTTTTCCTCGCTCTTCGTGCTCTGAGGACATAGCACACGCTAAGTATAGGAGGGCGTGTATATATTACATATATACTTTACCCATAGCTCGTACTTTCGCGTATTTTTGTATATATTTTACAATAATTACGGGTGGGTAAAAATCAAAAAAAATGAAAAAAATTGGCTTCTTATTTACTCTTGCATAGAAAAATAAAAAGAGTCTTGCATTTTCATAGCATGACATCTCATCTGCATACTTTGCTTATGCAAAGTGAAAAGCTAGTGGGTTCTGGACCAAGTTGTGAGCAGATATTGAGGATGGAAATGATTTGACCTTAATCCACCTAAATTCAGAGGAACCTTATAGGAACTGGAGTTAAGATTTTTCAGGTCAGGTGACTTAATTCTTTAAGTCTGCAAGTCTATGTTCATATGTCATCTTGACATGCCTGAGTAGAGCACTTAACAACACACACGTGGCTCTTAGAGACAATGGCTTGACGTGCACCAGCACTTTACACATGGCTCTCTACGGATGAGGTGATGAGGAGGCAGTTTCCTTTAGCTTGGGGTAGCATATGAGGGTAGTACTTCTAGGCGGAACCTCTCTTCTTCTTCTAGTGAAGGAAGTGCGTCTCAACTTGGACTAGTGGTGATGAAGACTAAAGACAGAAGCAGTGGGTTGCAATAAAGCTTCAAAAGAGGGATAGTCTACTGGCTCAAGAGGAAATTTCTTGTATCTATGCTGCATCATGTATATATGTACAAAGGCATGTTGACAAAAAAATGCCAGAAAGAACTCCAAAAAAGTGGTGGGTCGGATTGAAAATTTAATAACCCCACCGGAGTATACGTAGTCAAGAAAAGCAAAAGCTTGTGGTCACCTTGTTACATCTCATGAAGCTTGCAGCGGGAGACAGCTACACTGGCTGAGCGTCCAAAAGTCTATACTTCTTCCCCCTCTTCTTGAGCCGGTTGAACTTGAACTTAGAAGGGAATACCCGGCTTCTCGAGGAAAGAGTTGCTAGACCGAGGCATTAGAGTTACCAGGTTGGGGGAGGTTGTTTCTTTGTTACTTCTGAGGTGGGGAGTCATATATCACTAACACCGCATGAAAAGATTCATGGTCATTAGAGTTTGTGTATGTAGACTTGTTCTGATTAGGTGAGTTGAGGAGTCTTGAATAGAAGACTTGTGGAACTTGAAGTCTGTTAAGTCTTAAACTCAGATCCCAATAAGGTTCCGACACATGATTAATCCAAAGGTCAAGTCAAGCTCTATTTTTAACTTTTGTTCATAACATTGGCATGGAACCCAATCTCATTTCACTCTTGCATTTCATTTAGTTGCTCGGGGACGAGCAAGGTTTAAGTATAGGGGGTTGATGAATCTGTGATCCATCACTCCAAAAGTCAAAAATAGATCCTTGTTCCCGAGAAAATAGAGGCATATTTCCTCTTATATTGCATAAATAGCATTCATGCATATATTCATAACTCATGCAGTTTAGCAACTCACTTGCATTTAAATAAGAAGCCAAAAATCCTCTGTAAAATACCCACGCACCAAAATAACCTCTTCTCTATAAATTGTACTCCTTAGTTAATAATATAGGGAAAAAGGCCAAAAATCACCTTGGTAAAATAGCCAATAAAGCCTGAGAACCCCTGTACATTAGAATGCAAATAAAGCCCTCATACAAACTCCGATTTAGGTCTACTACTCTTAGATTACTACACATCAAAAGACCTTTAAAATGAGACTAATTTCATTGAATTTGGAGCTTGTATGAGAAAGATGGGTTTTTGAGCCACTTTGTATACTATCTATATATATCTATGTATCCTTGTATTTATGTATCATATTTGACCTCATCTCCGTCTTTGGTCAACATGAAACTTGTAGATCTCATCGAGTCTACAACTTTCATGTTTTGAGTTTTTCCAAATTCGGTCCCCTCTTCTCTCTACAAGTGTATTTTTCTCCAACCACTCACAGCAGGCCACGTGGCGCCCTCTGGTTGCGCCACGCGTCCCGCTTCCCCTCGCCTCACCCGCCTGCGTCCTCAACCGTTGGATCTCGCTTCAGATCCAACGGCTCAGCTTTCTCCACACACGCCCCTTGCCTGGACCATCCGATCATCTCCTGCATTGATCTACGCCGCTCGTTCGCGCTTTCACCAGAGCCCTCCACGTGGCAGCATCTACGCCACTTGATCAGACCCCTGATCTCTCAATCGCAGCCGCCCTTCTCTCAGCGAATCGCGGCCCTCTGATCAACATCCTCTCCTCATCCAGGCCGTTCGCTTGCGCTTCGCCCACAACGCGCCATGTGGCTACACCTCAGCCCTTCATCTCCGCGCCCCAGATCTAATCCTACCCGACCAGCTCCCCTCGATCGCCACCGTTGGATCACAAGATCCAACGGTGGAGACCTCGTCTCCTACCTCCGGGCGCCCCTCTCTCCCACGTCCCTTGCCTTGCGGGAGGGGCGCCCCCTTTCTATTTCCGGCTACACGTCAGCCTCCCTCTTCCACCGCTGACACCCCCACGACGTCACCCACTCGTTCCTCTCCCTCGCCGTCTACCTCACGCTCCACCACTTCCACCAGAATCGCCCCACGACGACCACCAACCTCGCCTCATCACCAGCCAACCCATCACCTTCACCTTATAAATACGTCGCCACCGGCAACGTTCACCCCCATCCGCCACTCCAGAGAGGTTCCTCGAGCTTTAAGCGATCCATTGGTGACAGCAATTGGGTGTGTTGTCGAGTGAAGACAAGGATCCGACTCCGGCGAGATCCACGGCAAGTTCCGCCGTGTCGCAGCCTCCACCGCGAAGCTGCACGAGCTCGGGACCCTACCGATCCCTAGAGCGACGACCCTGGAGCTCGAGACCGAGCTCCGATTCCCAGGTAATCCCCTCCATTTCTCCTCCGATCTTCCTCTTGATTTTCTTGCTTTTCTCTGACTTTATTCGACTCCACCGGCCACCTTCTCGCTTCCTTTCCATCTCGCCGAGCTTCGCATCGAAGCTCCCATCCTCGCTGACCACTCTGCACCTTCCGACGACGCACATCAACCTCCATCGACTTCCAGCTCCGCCATTTGGCCGGAGCTCCATCTCCAGACGACCTCCGTCACCCTTAGGCCTCTCCGATCACCGTAACCTCTCCACAAACACACGCACGAGCTCCGGCTCTATCTTTCGCACTTGCAGGTACCCAGCTTCTCATTGAACGAAAGCTCGCCGGAGACACCCTCGAGCTTCATCGCCATCAACGACAGGCCGCTCTCCGACGCTCCTGAGACCACCAGCATCTCCGCCTCCTCGCCACGCGTCTTCTGGGATATCTCCGACCAGTCGGAGAGCGTCAGCGACACGAGGAAGGACGGGCGGAGCTGCAGCACCTTCGCCGGAGCCCCTCCTTCTCCTCCGCAGGTGGCGGGGATCGTCGGAGCAGACGAGCAGCTGCCGTTCGATCACATTGATCGAACGG
Source organism: Ottelia alismoides (assembly GCA_037367405.1). NCBI lineage: Eukaryota > Viridiplantae > Streptophyta > Magnoliopsida > Alismatales > Hydrocharitaceae > Ottelia > Ottelia alismoides. The sequence goes on along the minus strand of JAZKJV010004344.1, from coordinate 148,681 downwards.
CCCCCACCTCGCCACGCGTCCTCTCACCGCAGCAGCTTCCCACCGTCGATCGCTCCTCTGATCCAGCGGCCCTCAGCGAGCCACGTCGCCGTCTTCATCGAGCCCAGAGGTCGTTGGATCATCATTGATCCAAAGGCCCGAGATCACGCCACGCGTCGGCACCGACACCCCGCGGATCCATCTTGATCCAAGGGCCTTCATTACGCCACGTAGCCCAGCCGCCCGAACCTCTTCTCCGAGCCTAGGTTCGGGTCGCACGAACCTCACTCCAGACCTCCAGAGCGCCCGAGCCTACATCCGAGCCTCCGCAGCCATCCGAGCCTAGGCCACTCACGTGAGGAGCACGTGCGGCCTGGATAATTTACACAGAGGCCCCTGGAGCTTTCCATATTTGCAAAAAGGTCCCTGTGAAGCAGACCCCACGTGAGGAGCACGTGCCCTGTGAAGAATTTGCACAAGAGTCCCCCCACATTATAGGTAATTGCATTTGAGTCCCTGTCAGCATATTTGTTTACTGAAATTTTAATTTCCAGTATTGCATTTACACCCCTGTGTTTGCACGCATCCCTAGAGTGCATTTGTCATCATTTTGAAATTTTAAAAATTGCATTGTGTTGGAATTTTTGTCCTCCGTCTATTGGTCCACGTGTCATATTTTTGTAAGTTCATTTGAATTATTAATGAATTAATTGATGAATTGTTGACATATTTGCCCAGTGAAACCTTTTGATTTATAGTTAATTCTTTGTGCTTCCAAAATTCATCAAAAATTCACAGTATCTTAAGGACATCATTTTTAACATACGATAAAAATTTAATAGCATTTGCACGTATATCGAGGCCTAAATAAATTGTTAAGTGATTTTCTTAGATTAATTTTAATTAATTCATTTCACAGTGAAATTAAGTTCTGTTAATTTTTCTAGGTCCCTTCTCATTAGTGCCACCTAGGATAATTTTAGTTCTTGAAAAAATTGTGGTTTGATATTTATTAAAATTCAAATACTGAAAATCACCCTGTTTGTTCATTCAATTCACAGTAAACTTATTTAGTGTCGAAAAATTCTAAAAAAATTAGTGTAGGTCATTTTCATCATCATTAACCATCTGGCCAATTTTCATAATTTTTGGACTTCATTTGATACCTTAATTAAATTGAACATCAAATTGGCCTGCATTGTCTCCATAAGTCTGCATATATAAAAAAAAAGAAAAAAAATACTCCTTGTAAATCAACACTCGGATCCTTGCTTAAATTCACCTAAGGAGACAGATGCCTCCCTGAGATCGACCTTGGACTTCCACCAAGTAAAAAAATATTGCCGCTTAAACTTAACTTCAGATTAATCCATAAGTGGTTTTTGATTAACCTCTCGTATCCGACTGCAACGAATCACATTAATTAATTTGGACATTAATTTGACCGAATTAACAAAGGGTGCGGGAGCGCTGTCAAGGAGCACGAGCAGAACCACGATTCTAAAGCCGAGGAGGAGAAACCGCAAGAGGATGAGGACCTTTACGCAGATACAAGAGACGGGAGCAACGCCAACACATCAGATATGGACACTGGCGACTCAGACGATGAAATCACGCCAGATCAGGCAGAGAGCCCCGACAAAAAAATTTCTTCCCCTATTTTAGAGAGTTTGTAAATAATTCAGAGGCTCTCGATGTAAATGTTGATTCCAGTTTGAATAGAAACCCTGATTTTCTGACCTCTGACTCTATTCCTTTTCCCGATGCCTTGTTTGGAAAAGGAAAGAAAAAGACCAAAAATAATCTTGCATCTCCAGAGATCGAAAAACTACTCAAAGATCATATCTTTCTGAAGATCCCGTTTCATGATGCTTTAGATTAGTTTCCTACGCTCAAGAATCAATTGAAAAACGGATGCACCACGCGTAGAAAAAAGAGATCCCGAACAGAAAAACATGTTCTGACTAAGGCTACATCATGTGCGATACAGAATAAGCTGCCGAAGAAGAAGAAAGACTCAGGTGCACATTATGTTCGATGCGAGATCGCAAAAGCCGCGTTCGACCGCACTCTATTAGATAACGGTTCCTCGATCAATCTGATACCCGCTTCCTTACTCGATAAGCTCGAGTTAGGTCCTCTTTACTAATCCCGCGCGATCCTTCAGTTTGCTGAGAGATTCGTAAAGAGACCTAAGGGTATACTTAGGAACGTTATCGTAACCGTGCAGGATCTACAATTCCCAGTGGACTTTACGATCCTAGACATGAATTTCCCTGCACAATTACACCTTACCCCAATCATTCTCGGGAGGCCTTTTCTAGAGACCGCAAAGGCTCTCTTCGATTATGATACAGGGAAGGTATCTTTTCGCGCCGAGGGCAAAAAAGGTACATATAGAGATGGCGAGAGAATCGATCACTTTCAGTGATGCATCTTCAGATTTTCTGAGTTCTTTAGCCTCCTGTGATTACATGGATGAGGTCCGTCTTGACAACCTCGAAAGGTATCATGTAGAGACCCAAGGATGTTTGACAGAGGACGGGTCCGAGACTTCAGGGGGTAATCCTTCTGACGGAACTTTATACTTTAGTCTGGATGATGAGAAGCATAGGGATCAGACTTCTGATGAAATTAATGTAGATTTTTCAGACTCAGAAACACTACACAATTCCTCCATCTCAGATGATTTAGAGTTTTATCTAGCTGACTTATTCTCTTCCGATCATTCTAAGGAGTCGGATGATGTCTTGAACATCTTCTGTAGTCCGACTCTAGAGCACGTAGAGATGGTGGATAATCAGAATGCCGACAAATCCACAGCCGATACAGATCCCCAAACAGAGGATGGTTCGGCAGATACATATACTACCTTGCCAGAACTTAAAACTTTGCCACCAAACATGAAATATGCTTTCCTTACGGGTCCACATCAACGGTTTCCGGTCATTATCAGCTCAACTTTGACCGATGATCAAGAATATCATCTGATGGAGATTCTAGAACGAAACCGCAAGGCCATTGGGTGGATTGTATCAGATCTCCGCGGGATTAATCCTGCTTTGTGTTCACATCATATCTATCTCGATCATGACAGCAAACCCTCTAGAGAGTTTCAGCGTAGGCTGAATCCGGTTTTACGAGAAGTTGTCAAGAAAGAGATCACGAAACGGTGTGACGCGGGGTTCATTTATCCCATCTCCAACTCCGAATGGGTTAGCCCATTACATGTTGTCCCGAAGAAGTCGGGAATTCAGATGGTGAAAAATGAGAGTGGAGAGGAGAGTCCAAAGAGAGTAACCATGTCGTGGCGAGTATGTGTTGACTACAGAAAGTTGAACACCGCGACAAAGAAGGACCACTTCCTTTGCCTTTCATAGACCAGGTCATGGAACGGTTGGCAGGGAAGGGGTACTTTTGTTTCCTTGACGGTTACTCCGGATACAACCAGGTATCAATTGCTCCTGAAGACCATGAGAAAACCACCTTTACTTGTCCGTTCGGCACGTATGCCTTTAGACGGATGCCCTTTGGATTGTGCAACGCTCCTGCAACTTTCCAGAGGTGCATGCTTGCTATTTTTGCGGACATGGTCGGTGATTTTATAGAGGTTTTTATGGATGATTTTTCGGTCTATGGTGAGTCATTTGATGATTGTTTAGTGCACCTAGACCAGGTTCTGAAAAAGTGTTGTGAGGTAGATCTCGTTCTGTCCTGGGAAAAGAGCCATTTTATGGTTACTCATGGGATCGTGTTGGGGCACGTCATCTCCCAGCGAGGCATGGAGGTTGACCCTGCCAAGGTGGATGTCATCAAGAAACTCGAGCCTCCATCCAACATCAAACAGTTACGGTCATTTCTGGGGCATGTCGGCTTTTACCGACGGTTTATCCAAGACTTCTCCAAGATTGCCCGACCGTTAACTGAATTGCTAGGCAAAGACATCGAGTTTATGTTAAATGATAAATGTCTTCATGCCTTCCTCACATTGAAAGAAAAGATAATCAGTGCTCCTATCCTACAGCCGCCTGATTGGTCTCTACCCTTCGAGATCATGACGGATGCTTCAGATTTTGCGGTTGAGGCTGTATTAGGACAGAGGAGGAATGGACTTCCCGTTGCCATTCACTATACCAGCAGAACCTTAGATGATGCTCAGAGAAATTACACAGTGACAGAAAAGGAAATGTTGGCAGTAGTGTTTGCATTAGACAAGTTTCGATCGTATCTGCTTGGCTCTAAGATCACAGTATACACGGATCACTCAGCTATCAGATTTTTAATAGAAAAGAAGGATGCCAAGGCACACCTTCTTAGATGGATTCTATTACTTCAGGAATTCGATTTGGATATCAAGGATAAACCTGGGGTAAAGAACGTGGTAGTTGATCACCTCTCCCGATACAGACAGATCAACCTTCAGATGAGTACACGTCAGAGATCGCAGAGAGATTTCCTGACGAGAGCATCTTTGCGGTTACCGAACTTCCGTGGTATGCAGACATAGTGAACTTTCTGGTCACAAAGAAAAGTCCTCAGGGTTGGCCAAAGAACCGAGTTGCGAAACTAGTTTCTGAGGCACGATACTACCATTGGGAGGATCCGATTCTTTTTCGTGAAGGACCGGATTGTGTTTACAGGCGTTGTATTCCTCAGGAGGAATATAATAGTGTCCTCACTTTGTGTCATTCTCTAGAATCAGGAGGACATCATTCAGGGAAGAGGACAGCGCAGAAGGTACTACAGAGCGGATTATGGTGGCCAACTCTTACCAGATATGCATGCACATTCGTGAAGAGTTGTCCAGATTGTCAGAGAGCTGTAGGGACAGTCAGTGCCAGAGATGCAATGCCAATGCGACCCGTCATTATCTGCGAGATCTTTTACGCATGGGGCATAGATTTTATGGGACCGTTCCCTTCTAGCAGCGGCTTTGAGTACATTCTTCTCGCTGTAGACTATGTTAGCAGATGGGTGGAGGCTATACCCGCACAAACCGCAGACAGTAAGACCGTTTGTAAGTTCCTAAGGGAACATATCATTTCGCGGTTCGGGATCCCTCGTATTCTCATTTCTGATGGGAGTAGCCACTTCATTAATAAGGAGGTGAAAAATCTAGTGAAACAATACAGCATCGATCACAGAGTAGCTTCTCCTTACCACCCACAGACGAACGGCATGGCTGAAGTCTCAAATAGGGAGGTGAAATCAATTCTCCAGAAACTAGTACGACCGGATAGGAAGAACTGGTCACTTCTTCTAGATCAAGTTCTTTGGGCATATCGTACTGCTTATAAGACTCCCTTAGGTACTTCACCATTCAGGCTAGTTTATGGAAAGCCGTGCCACTTGCCTGTAGAGATCATGCATAAATATGAATGGGCAATTCGAGAAATACTGATGGATATACAGAAAGCAGGGGCCAAGAGAAAGATAGATCTGAATGAGCTGGTAGAAATTCGAAATCAAGCATACGAGAACACACTCATCTATAAGGACAAAGTGAAGAAATGGCATGACAGACATATTCGGCACAAGAGCTTTGTCCCTGGGCAGAAAGTCTGGTTGTTCAATGCAAGGTTGAGAATTTTTCCCGACAAATTGAAAAGCAAGTGGGAAGGACCGTACATAGTCAGAACGGTGCAAGACAATGGCAGTATTGCAATATCAGATGTGTCACCTGGTGCAGAGCCGTTCGTGGTTAACGGGCAGATGCTGAAGCACTTCGTAGAGACTACTGATCATCTGGCCCGTACTGAAGTGATCTATTTTTGTACAGGAATCATGATCACTCCTTCACTTCTTCCTGTACAAAATCCTTTTGAGCCATTCGTTTTTGGAGATTCACAACACTTGTATATTCTTCGTAGACCACAATCGTCCCCATTTTTGCTCGTCTTCTATGCTTAGGATACCAGATCCTAAGTACAGGGGGGATCGATTGCCCGCTGATTTACGTTTTATTTTTTGTACTGATTCTTTTGTATAGCCATTCTTTTTCACGAATCACTGGTCCCCAATTTTTGGCTACACTCTTTTCTATACTTAGGATGCCTTATCCTAAGTATAGGGGGGACCGAGTGATTTCGATGAGTTTGTATTCTTTTCCTTTTGAACTTTCGTTATTTATCCTTTTTCATTCAGTCATCCCGTTTTTGCTCTCCCGTGATACTTATGATGACCTGATCGTAAGTATAGGGGGGTTGACTGACTTGTACTCGATATCCTATTTCACCCACTTTTACTTAGCACGAGTTATGTCCTCCTTTTCCTCTTTTGACGCTATGAGGACATAGCACAAGCTAAGTATAGGGGGGTGCGTATATATTGTATATATACTTTCGTCCATAACTCATACTTTTATGTATTTTCTATATCTATAAAATCCATAAAAAGTGGGTACGGGTTAATTTAAAATCCACTTATATTTATATATTACTTATAAAATCCTTGTAAATAAATAAAATATGATTAAAACTTGTATTTAAAACTTGTAATTAAAAATTGTACTTAAAATGTGTATAATACTTAGTTAAAATCCTATTTATTAAAACATGTGTAAAAACCATTCAATCCTTGTAAAATACTTTGTAGATAAAATTTGTAAAATACATTAGATACTTAAATAAAATATATCTTGTAAAATTTATGAATAAAATCTTGTTTATAAAAATCATAAAAATTCATAAAAAAATACAAAGTCCTAAAATTCATAAAAATTACAAAAGCCTTAAAATCCATAAAAATGAGCAAAATTCAGAAAATACACCTCACAAAAACATGGTTGCATTTGCATTCGTATTTTTCAGAATAAGTTTGATTTCTGGAACTAAGGACTGAGTCTAGTCTAAAGGATAGAGCTTGATTACGGCCTTTAACTCTCATTATAAGGAGCCTGACTAGGATCTGGAATTTAGACTCTTCAGGTCTTGTGACAAATCTTTGGGTTCCGTAAGACCATATTCGGGAAATCAAGTCATCTGTGCTTAAGTAGACCATTTGGAGTCATCTGTACAACTCTACACCAGTGAACCAATCTTGAACACATGCACTCTGCACTTAGCTCGACTCGCATGGAGTCCCGAAGGGTAGTACACCTTGGTAGTATGTTTCTATCCTTATCTTTGCGGCATTGACGTCTAAAGACGGGAGAGATTGGGGTTGCGATAGTTGCTTCGGATGAGGGAAGGATCTGCTGACACAATTTTTCTAAGACCTCAAAAAAGGGACGGACTAAAAAGATGCTATATCCGTCGAGGCACAAAAAGATGAATGCAGTGCAAGCAAATTACAAAGTCAAAGCAAAGTAGAAGCCACCAAATAAGACCACAATGGTCCAAAGCTTCCACCAAAAATGCATGCACATCTTAGTGGAGACTCAGCTACACCGGTTGGGCTTCACAAGGAGATGCGTCTACACTGGTCGCAGTCCACTTCTTTTCTCATTCTTCTAACTTCTCTCTATATTCGATTGTGGACATAGCAGAACTAAACTTAGAAGGGAATACCTCCCTCCCCGAGGAAAGAGTAGCGAGATGAGGAAGCCATAGGAGTGTATAGCCGGGATGGACGGTTTCTTCGGTTCTTTAAGCAGGAAGAGCTAAATCAATTCACACACTGTACAAGTTGACTTCAAGGATGATAGAGTTTGCGATATGAATAAGTGAGTCTGAACTAGCGGATGAAGTGATCTTGAGTAAGGATTATGGAACTTGAGGACTGTTGAGGATAAAATCCTAATCCTAGTTAAGGTTCCGACAAAATGCTTGTTTCAGGCCCGATCGAGCTCTGTCCTTTGTCTGTTCTCATGAATTGGTTTAGGAAAACAAATTCATTCTAACGTTCTTTCTTTTTCACTTACTTTTTCAAAATAAGTGTTTGCTAAGGGACTAGCAAAGTTTAAGTATAGGGGGTTGATGAATCCATGATTCATTAACTTTTCTGTCGCATTTTGTCTTAAAACCCTTAACAAATACATATAAATATTCATTAATTCTCATATTTTAACAAAACAACATTCATGTGTAAATATTCATTTTTAACCACTAAAATCATGTAAATAAATAAAGAACAAGAAAAAGAAACAAAAAGGCAGATTGAATATATGGATATATATACAATATGACTTACATATAAATATAGCTCTAAGATATATTTATAACCCAACCCCCGAGACCAAGTCAGCATGGATTGGTCGACAAACCAAAAAGTAGGGGGAGATAAGGAAAGAAAACATAAAAAAAAATTTAACACACACATATACACTTCTCATTATTTATAAAATAAATACAAAACTTTAAAGAATTTTAATTAATTCATATGAACATATTTTTCACCAAATCCTTTTCTTAGTTATTTCTAAAAATGTATATAAAAATATAAAAATAAGTTAAAAATGATACCATGTATATAAGCCAAGAAACTCAGCCTGCAAATTATCAAAATCTCAACTTCCAAACATCATAACTTCCTCATACGAACTCCAATTTCACTCTACTCACCTTTAAAGTTCATGAAATAATATTCTCTAATTAATAAAGGTGGTCTCATCGAATTCGGAGTCCGTTTGCAAAAAGTTGGTTTTGGAACCAAAAGACAACGGGGTTTCTGGGCTATTTATTTTATGTAACACACATTATTTATCATTTTCTTAATTTTAAAATTTTTAAATTATTTCATGATCTTGTAGTTTTACCATAAATTATTTCATAATTTTTGGATCATATTTACTATTTTAATAAAATCAAAAACCTAAAATATAGGTATAAATGAACTGCCTAGTTACTTATCTTATTTATTAAAATATGTAAATTAACTCATTAAAATCCGTACAAATTCGTATAAACATTATTTAATATTCTAATAATTAATAAATTACAAAATTAATTTGTACTTTTTTATTTATTAAATTAAAAATCTAAAACCTATTTATCAATACATATTTATTAATATAATATTTATATTTTAAATAATATTTATTATTTATTAAAAGTAACTATTCCATAAATTAGATAATTAATTTATTTAACTTTCTTGTATTTATACCTAGTTAAAATAACCTTATTTACTAATTATTATCTATTTTACAATGTATTTTAACCTTTGGGTCAACCAGGTGCTGACACTTGTCAGCACCTGGGTCTTCTTCCCCAAGAATCCGGTATGACGCCTGTGCTCAATCGGCCACCTTCAACCATTTTTCCCGCGCCACTCCAGAACCTTCTGGCCAACCTAAACCCTTGATCTCTTTCCCCTAACTACCTACTCCATCGCCACCCTTCGATCTGAGCTTGGTGCCCACGAAAACCAATCTATAAAAGCCCCTCAAGGTCCGCCATCGCCAACAACTTTCCAAGCTCTCTGAAACCCTCCAGTTCCAGAAGCCCGACCTCCTACTTCCAAGCCTCGTCTCGGCCAGCCAGAGGTGGTGACAGCACCGTGGACACGCCAGCGAGGAGGAGGAGATGTCGGAGATCGTTCCAAGGTCGAGTCGAGCCTTGCATCGCCGCGCTTCGCCGCGTACCGCTCCGGTCAAAGGTCGTCGTCGAGCACTCCGTCCAAGTAATAAACCTTGACTATTCCCAGACCTTCGCCTTCATTTCATCGTTGTATTTCTCGGTAGTCGTGTGTTGATTAGCAACGCTAATCCTTGATTTCATTAGCCTAATCGTCTAGGTTAGACGCCCAATCGTTTATCACATCCAAATCGATTAAGATAGCTTTGAATCTCGTCATCAAATCATCGTCGTTCTCATGTATTACATAAGTTCTTCTGGAAACCTGATTTATTGCCATGTTTGATCTTGCATTTTATCATCCCTCGGCCGATTCCTAGAGAATCGAGCGAATACATCTCTCGTTTGCAGATCAAACTACAGTCAGGAGCAAAGAGTCAAGGATTTGGCAGCCTCGATCATCAAGAGATTCAACTCAAAGGTCCATCGCCAGAACAGAGATCATCTCCAGAAGAACGATATCGTGATCTTCTTCGCATCATCGCCGCCGCTCGGAGCAGTTCCCGCCACCACCCTACCGTGGGCGAGCTCGAGCGGTGGAGGAGCCACCCCTCTGGCCCCGCCGGAGTGCCAAAGTTGTCATCGGTTGGCTGGAGAAACTCGGAGAAGAAGAGCCATCACCGAGCGGTTCCAATGAACTCAAGAACAGGGGAGGCACAGGTGCGCGACACGTGGTGCACCCGCAACCGCCGATCTGCGCCTGAAGTGATCTAATCTGGACCGTCTATTGTGAACCGGTAGAACAATTGCAGCTTAAGTCCAGAGGGTTTCCAAAGATTCTGCTCCGCCCCTCAGGTTTTCCATAATTACATTTAAGTCCTTCTGCACGGACCTAAATGTAATCATTTGTATATATTTCTTTCAGAACAGTCCTTGAGGACCAATTTGCAAGCATTTTAATTAGTTTTCTTCTGCGCTTATGCCCCTGGGCTGTAGGGGCTATTTGGACCTCGTTTGACTTCATTTTTTGACGGTTTCTTTAGGGTAGTTACTCAACTAACCCCACTTACATAGTGTTAAGTTTTCGAGTATTTTCGACGTATTTTCATCGTGATTTGATTTTGTCGAAGATCGCCTCGTCTTGTTTTGATTTCTTGAGTTGTTCGAGCTCGCTGCTCGACCCCGGTCACCTTACTATATTTTATCATCTATATAATATCCACCTATTACACAATAAATAAATCTTTTTGAAAAATCTCCCTTTGTGAAAATTAAATAAAAATTGGAAAATAATAAAATCAAAAAAATAATAAAAATAAAAACCAATAAAAAAGGGGTTTCTTTACTTGATCACTTGAAGAAGAGATTAAAAATAAAATTACAAAGATAAAAAATCGAAGGAATTTATTTTGCCTCCTTGAGTTCGACCCAGGAACACTTACCAGGTAAAATAAATAGTGTAGGTTTTCTGAAAGGAAAACCGAATTTGTTTGATAGGTTGAAGATCGAAATTTGTTTCGCGTCTTTTTGGCTACATCGACCGTGCTTCTTCTTCATAAAAAACGAAAAGCCATGAAACCGATTTTTAGCTTTATCAGTCATCATTCAAAGATTAACATGTGTCCTGGTGCACGTAAGGCATATGGCGTTTTGCATGTGCACCAAGTGCCCTCATACATGTACAACATATTCCCACATGCATATGAGCCATGTGTCATGGTGCATGGATGGAAAGTGTTGCCATGTGTCTCCATGCCTGGTTGAGAGGTAACATGTGTCTTAAGACTCCCTTAAATGCTGACATGTGTCACACATGCAAAGGGGTTGTAGGCCTATATATACCCATGAGATCCTCATTCTACTCATTCCATCCCACACCACTCTCACCACCTTAGAGCTTGAGAGATGTAGAGCGTGTTGGAGGAGCACGGTAGAAGTCGCGCGAAGCTCTGTCGGTTATCGAGATCACGATAGAAGCCGTAACGAGGTTTTGCTAGCCATCAAGCAGTAGTGTTCAAATCTGAGATGGATATAGGTGGTATTCACCAAAGAAGGCGATCCTGACTCGAGTTAGATAGCGATCAAGCGAGGGATTCTCAAGTGCTATTTTAAAGCAATAATCTTTAGCTTTTATGCATGGTTTTAATAGCATGTAATCGTATTTTCTAAAGATTTTACGTATGAATTGCAAGTACCATATAGTAGATATGAAATCAGGTCTTTAGAAAGTATTTCAAATGTCGTTTCAAGTGTTTTATCATGATAGCACGTTTTCAAGCATATAATTCTTTTTGGAACATGAAACATAAGTTTAACGACTCGGATTTGAGCTTTATATAAAAGAAATAAGTTTTAGACAGTCACTATGTAATATGTATCGATTTTCAATTTCTTAATAGTTTTCAGTTGTAAGAATATGCATGATATGTCAGATTGTTTTATATTCATGAATTAGCTGTTATGAACATGAATTAGCAAGAGTACAGATTATTAATGGCACGAAAAGAATCAGAATCAGAAAGTAAGCACTAAAGTAGCTATTTTATACAATTCGTGAACTATCCATAGATATGATGATGTCATTAGATATGACCCTGAAACAACCATTAGATATGGCAAAACATTAGATATGTTATCAAGAGGACTTTGGGTCCGCATTCTGGATACATATAGGCTTTGGTCCGTATGCATGGTGTTTTTGATCTTTGGGATTGTTTGCGCATATGACTTAGCTTTGTTTCAGCGTTCATGAGTCGATAACTCAGCCACAATGGTCATTAATGCAAGCTGCTCAATAGTGATAATTATATTTCGGTTTACTTTTGTTGGAGTGATTTAAGTCTTTAATTGCAAAACTAGTATGTTTTTATATGATTACTGTCATAAAGTCTCTTTCAAGCTATTTAAAAGTATTCAACATAAATTTTGGCTATATATGTAAAAAGCTTGAGATCCATTCACTGGGTCTAAGCTCATAAATGGGTTTAGACTCATCCCGTTATATTATTATGTACATATCAATCGAATCACGACCAGAAGGAGGAAGGACTGTTTATACACTAACAGGAAGTGGTTTTCATTTTTTTTGTTTTTATGTTTTTTTATAAAGAGATGTAATAGAATTTCTGTTAGGCACTTCTTTGTACAGTGAACTTTAAATAAAATGATGAGGTATTTGATGAGATTTGCCACATGTGTACTTTGAGGAGAAAGGAGAAGAAAGATATATGCCGTGGCACGTTCTTACTAACGGGATGGATCGTGACAATATTCGACAGAGATGTAGCGAATATGGATATGGAAATAGGATTATCCGATCTGTATCCGATACGTTTTCATTATTGTTTATAGCTACTTAATTTTAACGGTCAAGTTTGTTCTTTTTTTAAATAAGTTTTAAGCTTCTCATATGTTGACTTCTATGATGTCCATTAAAGATTAGGTAAGTTTGGCAGGTATGTAGATAAATAATCGTAGATTAAATCTATGCGGTTAAATTTTTGAAATGGTACACGTAAAAAAATTATGATCACACCAGGCTCCCAGGTTTTAAAAATGGAACAGGATATCGAACACTTAGGTATTGGTTTTTAATTTTTATATATGGTTGGAGCACTCATGAATTCTGGAATGAACCAACTATAAGAAGCTTATTTGAGTCCATAGATGGAGCTCTCTAGCTTGCACGGATTGCTTTCCTCAATCATGAAGCCTTGGGGCTACTTCATGTGAATATCCTTAGAGAGGAATTCATAGAGGAATGAAATCTTGATTTACATCTTGCATATGTCATAGTCAAGTTTTGTAGCTATAGTTAGCAATATTTTGATGGGTATAAGCATGGTTATTGAAGAGCAAGTCTCATCACAAGCGATGTCTTCTCTTCGGTGTGTAGATCATGGCTATGAGCCGTGCTTTGAAGGTCTCTACCTTTTCATCAGGTTCCATCTTTTTCTTGAAGATCCATTTGCACCTAACATGTTTTACCCTTATAGGTGGATCCTCGAGGGTCCATATACAACACTTGTATATGAAGTCTACTTTAGACTTTATTGCTAAAATCCATCTTTCCCTGTCATGATCCTCAAGAGCTTCATCACATGAAGTCTGATCATTTCCAGATTTAACTGACACATGGAATACATCCTCAAACTCATTTGAAGAGGTATTAGTATTTCATCTTTAATCGTTCTTTTAATTTCTGATTTCAGGAGCCTCGTTATCATCTCAAGATTAAACGAGTTTCTTTACTTCATTTTCATCTTGATTATCAAGAGAGTCATCCTCTAAGAATCTCATTCTCATAGATGAGATCTTTTAAGAATCTCAAAATCATAAAGTAGGTATCCAATACCATTCTTTATTTTCCTAATGAAGTAGCACTCTCTAGTGCTCAATTCTAACTTACTTGCATGGAACTTTATTAAGGATATAATGTAGTTCGTACTACATAAATACCTGGAAACTAAGAGGCAATTATGCTAAAAAAGCATCATTGATCAAATCATGTCACACATGATCCAATTGTATCTCCCTACAACTCTATTGAGTTTAGATGTATCAAGAGGAGTGAGATAGAAATGATATTCATATCTCCATATGGTATTCCTTGAATTCATCTAACAGGTACATGCTACCTAGGCTAGATCAAATTCATTTTATCTTCCTTCAAACTTTGGTTCTAAATCAAAATTATGAAATCTTTGAACATTTCAAAGGTTTCTTAGGTTAAGAGAAGAAATCTCATATCATACATAATCATCAATAGATATCACATATCCATAATGTTTACTATGATATAGATGATCCACATACATCAATATGTATGAGATCCTGAATACATTGACATCTTACACCATTCCCAAGGAAGGGTGTATTGGATATTTTTTCTTTTGAATACAATATTCACAAGTATGTAAGAGTAGAACTTATAGACAATCTAAAGAGTCATCTCTTACTAGTCTATTAATCTCATAAACAGACATATGTCCAAGGCTTGATGCCAGATCGTTATCAAATGATCTTCATCCTCTTATTGATCTTTTAAGGTTTTAAATTTTTAGTATTAGAAATGTTAATGAACAATTCGTTAATTTTCTAATTTAGTAGAGTCCACCAGATGTTAGACTACTATCTGAAATATATCCATTATAACTCTCTATGACAGGTTTATTTCAGAATTCATGTTTATTTCCAACATTTAGAAATAAATAATGAGTGTATTCTGATATCTAGGTCACAGAGACAATTCCTAAGACTAAAGGCTCTCCCACTGAAATTATAAAGTCTATCAATGCAATAGAGATTGTTGCAACCATTGCATGAATATCTACATGGATGACTATCAAACCTTAAGATCAAAATTTTCCAATCTTCTAAAACATGTGCAACTCGTTGAAATACAATTATTAGACTTTATCTTATCAAATAAAAAAGTCAATTTCAATGATTATATGTAGATTATTCCGATGCACTATCCGAGTCCTTCTTTACGGATTTTAGATAGTCTTGATGGTCATACCATCAACACTTCATCTTGTTGCAGTATTGGCATTCATCAAACTCTTTAGATGTCATATGATAGTCATAGAAGTACGCTCAACTATGTGACTGTCCTTCTCATCTTGGGTCTGACCCATGCTTCCACTGTGCTCCCTTTATCTATAAACAACCATTGCTTAAGATAATGGATCTCTTATGTTGAACTCAAAAAGAATTGGGTTTTTATCACTTGTGCCCCTCAAATTAGTGACCGTCCATAACCAACACAAATGGATGTTAACTTCAAGGATACAGATGTAATTAAATAAAAAAAGGACAGAAAAGTCCTCCTCCTCCTCCGTATTCTTCCTCCCTTCTCTTCCTCCTCTCCCATCTTCTTTCTCTTCCTCTTCTCCCAATCCTCAGCCACCCGCACCTCCCTCCCCCCGCCCCCCACCTAGCCAGCTGCCATCAGCATCTGCGACCAACCTCGCCCAGGCCCGCGCGACGTCCATCGGAGGATGGACCCGCCTCTTCCACAGCCCCCAGGCCCCTGCATCCTCCTCCCGCCCCTGCCCCCGCCACCCCCGCACCCCACCTCCCGCTGCTCCTCCCCCCGCGCCTGCCCCGCCACCCCCGTTCCCCCCTTCCGCTGCTCCTCCCCCTGCCCCTGCCCCCGCCACCCCTACCCCCTCCTCCCGTTGCTCCTCCTCTCGCCCCTGCCCCCGCCTCCCCTGCCACCTCCTCCCACTGCTCCTCCCCTCACCCCTGCCCCCTCCTCCCGCTGCTCCTCCCCTCTCCCATGCCCCCGCCGCCCCCGTGCTCCCCTTCCGCTGATCCTCCCCCCACCCCTACCCTCGTCGCCCCCGCCACCCCCGCCCCCTCCTCCCGTTGCTCCTCCCCTCGCCCCTGCCCCCGCCGCCCTCCTCCCGTTGCTCCTCCCCTCGCCCCTACCTCCTCCGCCCCTGCCACCCCCAGCCTCACACGGCCCCGCACCACGCCCCAGTGCCTCCGCCAACCCTCCCGTGCCCCATGCCGCCCTGCGGGACTCACACCCCCACGCCCCACCTCGCGTTGTCCCTCGCACCGCTGCCCCACCTCCATGGCCCCCTGGCCCCGTGTTTCCTCCTCCACCCACACGTGGTTGAAGTTCTCCAGTGGCCACAACCCTAGCCTCCCCCTCCCCCTGCTTCAGTTTTTGTTAAGAGAAGATAAATTTTTGACTAATTGATTCATAAAAAGTCACCAAAAAATCAATAAAATTCACCGTTTGATCCATAACGAGTGATATATCCATGGAAATGTAAAAATTTTAGAGATTCGATGGATGCATGAAGGTGTCACTAAGAGAGAGAAATTATGAAGAGAAGGGAAGAAGAACAAATGGAGGAGGAAGAAGATGAAGAAGATGTCTGGACAATAATACCCTCTTAACTACACCAAGGTTTGAAAAAACCATGGTTAAGTCAATTCATTGACGGTCAATCTAACGGAAGGGCAAAAGTGATAAATTAGCAAGAAGTGAGGGTCACAACTGATATTACCAAAAAGATATGGGCATAACTGAAATTGCGAGATCTCGGAGGGGCACAAGTGATAAAAATCCAAAAGAATTCAATATAAGAGCACTTCAACAATTATATATGTTTCATTCAATCCATACAATGTGAGCATTATGAAGCTTCATGAATTACTAGAGTATATATAGCAGAATGATGACACTCATCATTTCTACATCCATCTAAACTCTTTAAAACATTGGTTCAGGTAGGTATTCAAACATTTTGAATACATCATCTCTTATAGAGCTACTATTCGGCACGATGCAGTGAACCATGTCATTCATGATTAAATATTGAGAGCACATATGCTTGACAAAACATCTTTGATTTTATAAGGATTATTTGACAATTACGATCATCATCGACATGCCACTTCCAAAGTACATTCAACGATAGATCAAGACTATAAAGACATACAAACCCTAGGGTTGAAGTCCTATTATCTATTTAATTGTCATTCCTCATTCTTATGAGGAAACTTGCACATTGCAACCACATACATTATGTGTCCAACTGCAAGTAAATATCTTGATCATGGATCCAATTCATGATATTTTACTGGTTATTATTGATATAACATTGAGTGGGTTTAATGAAGGATTATCTGAAATAAGAAATTTGCATAAGTGTATATATATTATATATACATATTTTACTTTGATTTAGGAATTTTTATATCAAAGTTGTCTTGCCTTGTCAACGTTGAAAGTTCATTCCCTTAATCACTTTCAATGCAAGAGATATACTTACCATTATATTTCAAGCAAGATCTGGGATCTCCTTCCTTATCTTTGTTACATCCCAATAATATGAGAACCTGTAACTCGGATAAAAAGAACGGGAGCACATTCCGCCTTGCAAGTCCAACTTGCATTCCCAATTTAGTCTTTAACACCTGAGCTCACCACCTCTAAGATGATGTTGACCCGTCGTTAATTGAACCAACCGTCAACAGGATTAGTACTTGCTATGCGCAATCCAATATCACTCCAATAATATGAGGACTCAATATTGGGGTCACTACGCATACGACCTTACTCTTTCGAGAAGTAAAGTGCCCGATCCCGATACGCTTGCATACATGAGATGTCACTTCGGACATGTGTCTCTTACATATACAATCCCTGGCGACGGAACCCTTCGTCTTGATGGGAGACCATGGATGTCACTTATGTGATCCTCCATAACACGTTCAAATTCTAATTAATTATTATGAATCGCATTCAGATAATTAATTCTTCCAAGGGAAATAACATCTCTATTAAAATAGAGTGTTTAAATTTTAATTGGATTCCAATTAATCTAATCATATAAAATTAATGATCCAATCAATATCCAACTAACATTTTAAGATTTGTTACATGAAAATATGGTATTATCTCAAATACATATGGGACGGGTTGAACCAATAATGATGTCAACAATTCACAAAAGGCAGAAAAGATCAAATCATTGTATTGTGGATTTGGTTCATATGGTTCAAACGAGTCGAACCAAGTTAGATCGATATATCATATAAATAAATATGAAAAATACTACATCAGAACTTTAGAGGGTTTGTACACAGGTGTCGTTCCATTTTTTTCAATAACACTTATACCTCTATTTTTTACAAGTACATATGTATCCCTATATTTTTGCAAAATACGTAATATTGGCCTTTTATTATATGATTTTGCTCTTATATTATGCCAGAACAAGGATAATATTGTGAACTTTTAGATGTATGAGCATGAGTGAAATTGCTAAAAAGTTAGAGGTATAAATGTTATTAGAAAAATTCAAAAAAGTATAATAAATATATTTTTGTAAAATGCATATAAATACATATATGTGATGTATAAAATTAACAATTTTAAAAGTACCTAATATCTAATTAATGACAAGGGTTAGTTTATTGTTTCTCATAGTATGACTATGACAACATCCTTTTATTTGCTGCTAAAAGAAGACAACCTCATACACAATGTGTGAAGATAGAGGCAATGCTTGTATGGCAGAAAAGGAGAGTCAATAATGGGTCATTGACACATGTGGAAAAAGACGATATAAAGGAGTACTATACTTTGGGTTAGAATATGACTAGATTATGAATAATTTTAAAAAACTTTGCATTTTACTTGAATAATTAAAAAAATATTTTTTGTCAAAAAATAGATGGTTGAACTGGTGGTTTGGTTCAATCAGGTTAAGCGGTCCAACCATATTTTTGATTTGTTTTTATTTTGTGAGTAAAAAGTGGATGCTTGGATCGATTTTCTTCCGATTCTTGATTAAAGCGATTAAATGGGCTGGTTCGGTTCGGTTTTTAAAACTCTAACAAACTCTATCTTAGTTTTTACTAGTGCAGAGGATATGCTCCCCATGTAAAGGGTTGTTCTGCAAGGTTCCAACAAAAGTAACATTCCAAAAGTTTATAAAATGTAATTTACATCAGACCATACATCAATACACAGAACTAAGATAACCACATTGTCTGTCTTATATCAATACCCAACATCATTCCTGAGATCCTGGTACTTGCTAAACATACATAGATTGCCTCCAAAATAACTAGTTTTGTACTACAGGTTTTTGCATCAAGAGAGGGGCAATGGACATGTCATGTAATCTAGATGCAAACTATAGATAAAAACAGTGCAAACCAAAATCATCGAGCAGACGTAATGTATGGAGACCATGAATCGAGATTTTTCCTATGGCTTGTCGTGAACCGCGGAAGCAAGCACAAACAAGTTCAATTATGTAATCACAAAGACACATTAATTTACAATGTTCACCTAGAGCTACGTCATTGAGTAGCGCCGATCCGTTTTCACTATGGAGAAAGAAGAATACAGAGAATATATAGATCTCTAACTTTAGAGGAGT
Organism: Ottelia alismoides; assembly: GCA_037367405.1. Taxonomy (NCBI): domain Eukaryota; kingdom Viridiplantae; phylum Streptophyta; class Magnoliopsida; order Alismatales; family Hydrocharitaceae; genus Ottelia; species Ottelia alismoides. The sequence goes on along the minus strand of JAZKJV010004344.1, from coordinate 129,333 downwards.
TTATATACTACTCTCGTACCACAAATACATCCGCGACTCCTCGACCTTTAAGGAAGGCACATTGTGAGGGAGAATGATCTCATTCAGTTTTAGGGTGCATCTGTTGGCCAAAGTTTTTGAGATTGTAAGTAGAGGGAGATTGATTAGGCTAATGGGTCGGTAGTTATCGATATCATGTTGGTTGCCTTTTTGAAGATTAGGGTAACTACCGAGTTGTTGACGTGTGTTTAAGTCAGATGGAGCAAAGTTAGGGGAGAAGAGGTGGTTCACCATTTTCATGAAGTCATGTTTTAGAATGGGCCAAAATTTCTTGAAAAATTCTGGAATGCAACCATCGAGGCCTGGGGCCTTGAGGGATTTCAGGTTGCGAATGACTCCATAGGTTTCACATTTCGAGATGAATGCAATGAGGTCTTCAGGATTCGACATCTAGCCAACTAAAGTTTGGTTTAATTCAAAGAGATCGAATGTGTTTGCATCAGGTGTTGACTACAGTTTGTGGTAGAACGTTGTTACTATCTTCGCTATTTCTTCATTCAAAGTTTGGATTTCGCCATCGAGATCTCTAAGTACTAGGATAGTATTGCGGTTTCTTCGAGCCGAGACCACAGATTGAAACAACTTGGTGTTTCTATCACCCTTACGTAGACATCTAACCTTCATTCTTTGGTTCATCCTTAGGAATTCATCCTCGTTCAGGCATTCAAGGTCTTTAGGGAGGTGGCCTAATTCTGCAGCGGTGGTGTGTGAGTAGGGATGAGCATGGGCCGGGCCCTGAAGGGTCCAGGTCCAAGCCCACTTAAAAACTTCGGGCCTTGGGTCGGGGCTATGCCCGCAAATTTTTTTGGGTTCGGCCCAAGCCCAGGCCCGACCCAATTCCTATAGGTCGGGCTTGGGCCAGGCCGGGCCATCTTAACCCATTATATATTATTAACTTTGAGTTTATGTTTAAAGTCAATCTCAATTCAAGTTAGACGAGCTAAAATTGTTTAATACATATGCCATAATACTTGTAAAACAACTAAAACTCATTTCTACTGGAGATGATTTCTCATTTTTTACAAGTCCACTCAATGTTATATACCATAAATGTCTCTCGTTACAGAAATTGAAAGAGTGAACCAAATTTACATAGTTAACAACAACAGGTGCACCAGGCACTACATGTTAAAAAAATGGGCATAATGCTCGTATTGGGTAAAGGTTTAATAATAGAAAATATTATAATAGAAAAAATAAACACTAAAAACTCAAGAATAACCAACAGAATCTAAGACATAGACTAATTAAGAAAAAATAATTCTGAAATAAAATACAATGATCATCAACTCATATGTCCCACACATGACTTTCTTGATTTATAAACATTGTATGAAGATATGATACATGAACAGAGTGTGCAAGACAGGTGAGAGTTTCCATACGTGTAGGATATGGGAAGGGTTCGGGTCCTCTTCGAGTCGGGCCCATGAGTCGGGTCGGGCTGGGCCAAGCCAAGCCCGAGCTCGGCCCAAAAAAATTTCAAGCCTAAAAATTAGGCCCAAGCCCAGCCCAATGTTTGTTTGGGCTTGGGCTGGGCTTTTTGGGCTGGGCTTCGGGCTGGGCCGCCCAGCCCAATGCTCATCCCTATGTGTGAGGGATTTGTTGATGCGAGATCTTGTTCGAGTGTTTGTATTTGTGGAAGTAGCTCTACCGAGGAGATGGCAAAATGCGAGATGTTCTCTTTTTTACCGAGCAATGATGGCAAATTTAAGTCTCTTGATCTTAAGGTGCCATATGTGGAATGGATTGTAATCAAAACACAGAATCGCCCAGGAGTCACTGACTACTTTAGCGAAGGAAGGTTTGTTGAACCAGAATCCTTCCATTTTGAAAGGAGGGCGTACCGGTTTGAGGGAGGAGGTGGAGGTAAGAAGGGGTTTGTGGCCCGAGAAGATTTTCGGAGGGGCCGTTGTTTTGGCCAACGGGGAGAGATCTAATAAAGAAGGTGTGATGAGTATGTGGTTTAGGATCGTCCATCTATTTTGCGCAGAGTTGAGTTGATCCAGGTATATAATGTGTCCCGGTCTTTAAGTTCGATGAGGTTGGAGTCTTGGCACCATTCAACAAATCTTATCGAATGGGTCGAAGTGGGTCGTTTTGAAGATGATTCAATTTGATGGCGAAAGATGTTGAGGTCACCAGCAATGATCATGTGTGTTCTCGATCGTGGGATAGCGGCCAGTTGATCTAGAAAGGAATATTTTTTCGCATAATGAGGGGGGCCATAGATGTTGGCAATGTTCAAATCTTCTTTGCTTTGTTGGTGTAGAAGATGGGTGATGTAAAGAAGTCAACGTTAATGCAATTTAAGCAGTCAAACACAGTGTGAAATGGGTCTATGACAGTTATGGGGGTGCCTGGTCAAGAGTACGCATTTCTTGCAAGGCAAATAGATCCGTGAGTATTTGTCCAAAAACTTCCCAAGCCTCTAATATTCGAGGATAGTGTTTTAATATCAATCTTCTCAATGTGTGTGCATGACAAGGTTTGATTCTTTAGTGAGATGGGGTCGTCCCGTTCCAAAACTTTTTCAATAAAAAAAGTTTTTATTGGGAGATCTTCTTGCTTGAGGATGCTATGGGGGCCTTTACATTCATAGACGAAGATGGGTTTGTTATGGAGGGATCGGTTGTCGAGGCGATTCCGATGATAAGAGTGGCATTCATTTGCTCCTTCGCTGTCTTTGAGGGAAGCCATGCAACCCTTTTGGTAACCTTGTCATTGAGCTTTGCTCCCAAGCTTTTCAGCACAAAATGGTGTTTTCTGCTAATTCTCTGTCCAGGTCTTTGGCGAATCATAGTACTGCATCCGAGGAATATCCGTGAGAGGGAATGCTTTGCTAGTTCAACCAGTTAGACGGATCCATATACCCGAATACAAATAAAACCGTTAATAAAAAAAATCATCGGAGAGCAGGAGGGGGTGCATAGGATGATTTTTCAACTTGGGTCAAACGGCTAGGATTCAAGGCATATTGACACGGTTCATCATCGTTAAAAGCAGGATTAAAACTAATCACAAGTATTAATCTCAGAGAATTTTAAAACCTCGGCTCATAAAGACAATGCAAGTCAAAAGCTTTCAAGAGAATGGAAGTTGCTGGTTGAACTACTCTGAAGGCACTCAGTCAGGAAGATAATGCGCCGATTAGCAATGCGCTAGTCGAATGCACACCACACATGAAACCATATGAAAGTGGAAACAAAAAGAAGCAAGCACGAAATCAGCATGCCAATATATACAAAAACATAGCAAATATCGGATAGCTTCTTTTTTATACACTGGATATATAGCCACAGAAGACAGTTCAGCCAATGTTACTGAGATAACATGGGTTACACTCCCAGGTTCAAGAACACCCTCGAGCGATGTGGACAACGATGCGGTTGTTTAAGGATCCCTCGCGATCTTTCTTGCATAGTATTGAAGCATTAGAGCATGCCGAGAATCAAACTCGACTTGCTTCTAGCAGCATTTCGACCACCTTCTTCATTTTGGGCCGCTTCGCAGGAGCTACGTCTGTGCACAGAATTGCGATCTTCAGAACCTCGAGCATCTGCTTCCTCCACGCAAAGGAAACTGTGCTTAGCCTTGCATCCATTATCTGCTCCGGAGTTTCACCCCTCGTTGATGCACTATGTACCCATTTCACAAGATCCATCCCTTCGCCAAAGGCTTCATCGATCGGCCGCCTGCTGGTGAGGATCTCAAGCAAAACAACTCCGTAGCTATACACATTCCCCTGAGCCGTAACTTGCATTGTATATGCATATTCTAGTGAAGAAATATCATGTCAGTTGAGTTAAAGGATGGATTTAAAGTGCATCATAAGGCGGGAAAAAAGATTTGACATTTACCAGGAGGAATATATCCGAAAGATCCGGCCACCGCGCTGATACTAGCGGTTCCTTTCGAGGGATCTATGAGTTTCGAGATCTCGATCTCTCCGATCAAAGCATTGAAATGTGCATCCAGGAAAACATTACTGGATGATATATCAAGATGGATGATGACAACATGGTGGAGGAAAGCCAAACCTTCCGCTATGCCTGTCGCGATCGAGATCCTCCTGGGCCAATCTGGTTGGAAGCCAGACTCCGGCACATCATGGAGAAGCTGCGCCAGCGTTCCGTTCGGCATGAATGGATGAAGCAAGAGTGCAACATCTTCATAGATCACGAAACCGATGGGCCTCATCAAATTCTTGTGGCAGATGTTCGCGAACCTCTCGAGCTCCCTTATCATCTTGTTCTGGTGGTGGATCACGGTCTTGTCCACCGACTTCATCCTCTTCACCGAGAGAACCAACCCCGACGGCATGACCGCCTTGTAAACTGCACTGAACGTGCTACTGCTGGATTTATTCGAATCCTTCAGGGTGGCCTCGACTACACTGTCGAAGTTAACTGCCTGCTTAAGATTTTCAGCAAAGACTTTCCCAATGATGATGGGGGGAGTGCTGATTGTCACAATCCCCCCAGCCTTGGCAGCCTTCACCTCGAGTTCTTGCTTCTCCCTGAGCATAAACAACAGCACGACGGCCGTCACAGTCAAGATAACAGCAAGCCCTGATCCGAAAACTGCCAGTACGATCTTGGTTGATAACTTATGGTGATCGGTTTTAACGTCACTGCCATAGTAATGCTGACAGGAGACATTCAGAGGGTCGCCGCAAAGATCTTTGTTTCCCAAGAAGCTCGAAGCCTGGCTCTTCTGGAAGGGACTGAAATCGGGGATCGGACCCGTCAAGAGATTGTCCGAGAAGTTAACATCAATCAAGCTCAGCATACCCCTCAGATCAGCTGGAATGCTTCCTGATAGCCGGTTGTTGGAGACATCCAATGTCACAAGTTTGTCGAGTTTGCCAAGCTCCGGCGGAAGCGGGCCAATTAGATGGTTCGAGCTCAAGTTCAGCGCGATCTGGATGCTCCTCATCTTGCCAATGTCGTGCGGTATGTAACCGGACAGATAATTCCCACCCAACTGGAGTTCGAGCAGCCTCGTGCAGCTCCCAATTCCTGGTGGTATCACCCCTGTTATGGAATTCTCAGCAAGGATCAAGAACTGCAATCTGGATACCCTCGTGCAGAGGTTCTCGGGGAGGCTACCATTGAATTTGTTCTTGCTCAAATCAAGCTTGCTGAGGTTCCTACACTTGAGTAGGGGCATCGGGATCTCTCCGGTGAGATTGTTATCGGACACGATGAATTCTTGGAGGTTCTTGAGCACACCGAGCTCCGCAGGAACTGTCCCAGACAGCCAGTTACCAGAGAGATTCAGAAGTGTGAGATTCAAGCATTGGGCGAACTCAGCGACAACCTCGCCGGTGAATTCATTGTTGTCGGCCTCGAAGTAGGTGAGGGAACTGGCGTTGCCGATGGCGGCAGGTATCTTCCCCGAAAGCTTGTTGTTCCCGATCCTTATGCTTGAGAGGCTCTTGCAGTTCCCCACTGCTTCCGGCAAGCTCCCATTCAATCCGTTCAACGTCAAAACAAGAATCTCCATCTTCCTGGAAGAGAAGATGCTCTCAGGGATGGGCCCTTCGAGCTGATTAGAATGCAAGTTAAGAACCTGGAGCTCGGAAACAGAGCCCAACGTCGCCGGTATGGTGCCGATCAAACGGTTCTCGTAAGCAGAGAACACCTTCAGATCGGTGAAAGCAGCAACCCAAGAAGGTATCCTCCCACCCAGCTCATTCCCAGAGATCTGGAGCTCCTGCAATCTCTTCAAACTCCTAAACTCATCCGGAATCTCTCCAGTAAGGAAGTTGTTAGATAGATTAAGGGACCTGAGAGCGACAAGACCACCCAGAGAGGGGGGGATAGAGCCACCAAGCTTGTTCATGGACAAATCCAAGTGTTCAAGCTTCACCAGCTCCCCAAAGGAAGAAGGGAGCAAACCATGGAAGGAGTTCACAGAAAGGTCCAGCTTTTTCAAGGATTTGAGCTCGGAGATCAGAGACACGTTACCTCTAAGGTTTCTCCTGGGGAGTTCAAGGGACACCACGGTGCCATTGGTGCCTTCACACCCAACACCTCTCCACGAACAGTAATCTCCATGGCTTGGATCCCACTCGGGAACAGATAGCTCCCTCTGGAGGGCCAACATCGCGGGGAGATCGACAAGAGCAGCACCCACTTGCTGATATCCAGAGATAAAGCTCAAGAACAAGCAGAGGAGCAGGAGAGACCCCATGGGCTTCCTATATCCCCACCAAGATCCCATCTTTCTCCTGCAGCAGAGTCTCCGGGAGGCAGATGGACACGACCCACCTCGCCTTTTGCGATCACAGACAGGAAACGATCTCCTATCTCTTCAGGAAGGTCGTATCTTGCTGAGCTCCATTAGAGGGCAGCAGTGCGGTGCTTCCAAAGGTGGCACCTTTGGGTGGGGAGGGGAGGAGGAAAAGCAAAGGCAACAACAACGAGATGAAGGGAAATCTTTTCCTTGCCACTGTTAGTAGTTGTTGGGCCATGGGAGCAGCACAGAAATGGTACAAGGGGTTCGACTGCTGACATGACCAGGTGTTCCAACCCTTCTTCCCTTTTAACTCCCAACATGCAATAAATTAAAGAAGAAGGGCCCGCCCTCTGTTGGTGAGAAAACCTCTCGCGAGGGATAAAGTCCGTGGTCGATGACTATCTTGCAAGATTTTTGAAACATAGCCGGACATCAAATCGAAAATTTTGTTGAAATGGTCGGATCGGGATGAATAATGTAATCAAACCAGTTCAACCGGATGATGATGTCATAATTATTGAAAATTGGATTAAATCGGATCGGTGAAAAAAAGTAGTTGAATCGGCTAATCAAACCGAAATGAAATAATATATATAATATAATATACATTTAAATATACTTAAAATATATATAAAATATATAGATAATGTATATATTTCACACTATACATAAAGTTTTTTTATTATGCACCATCAAATGTCATACATATCATATATATTATTTGGACTAAATGTTGTATAACATGATAATAGTTTACTTGTATTTAAAACCCAATACATGCAAAAAGTTATGTTAGTGTAGTTGGTTAGAAGTGTCAAATAGATAACCAAAGGTCATAGGTTCAACTCTTACTACCAATGAAATTTTTAAATAGTTTAAAAATTAAATGCGGTTCAACTTCGGTTGAACCTGGTTAAACCGGGTCAAAAAAATAGGTTGAACCGGACGTGTTAACAAAAATTGGAATTATCGAACCGAACCGGCCTAAACCGGTTCACCGGTCGGACCGATCGAGCCAGCCGGTCCGATCCGGTTTCAAAAACAGTGCTATCTTGATAATTTTTTGAGATTTTTACACCACTATTATACTACCTCTGATGCAACTGGTTCAGTATGTAAACCTATACTCTTTTATTTTATATTTGGTTTTGCCTTCTGCTTTTTTTTCCTGCTGCTTTTCAAACCTCAGATGAGAGAAGCATGCTTATCAGATGATCCACTGTGTGTGTACGGTCTCAGATGTTTATTCACCTAAAAAGGTTCATGTGCATCCACATCAAGATTTTTTAATCCATTTACAATACAAGTGAATCCGGTTTAAATGTCTTGGATCGTTTCTCCACGTTCCATTACGAATATTTCGTATCTTTCTTGCAGAAGATTGATGCGAGTTTCTTTTAACTTTGTTTGCACCTTTATATGTAATACCCAATTTAATCCGGATCTTACTGCAGTCTTGGTTGTTGAAACAAGGTTGAATTCTTCTTTTGTTATGTCAGAGAAGAGAGTATGAGAAGGACATTAGAGAAGAGAGTATGAGAAGGACATTGGATTGTGAATTCGTCTCCGGAGGAGAGGACAAGTTGGGTGATTCTCGGGGTGACAATGGTGATCACATGTTGATCGTCCGATGGTGGTTGCTCGGTGGATGCCTCATCTGCTCAAGTATGTTCCTCATCCCCACCCTCCTATGTTCAAATATATCCGGATCAGTATGTACCCAGCTTGACCCATTCATTTGTACCTTAAACTCAAGGAAACCTGTTCGAAAATAATGGATTGGGTACCTATTATACCATGACCTGCATCCCAGTTAAAAACCCTATTTGGATTAACGGGTACATGCACGTACACGGTAAGAAGCTTCCACTGCCCCCTTGATTGAAAAAATGCAAATAGTTATGTACAAATACCGATATATACACATTGTTCTTATTCTTTTTGAAATATAAACATGGATGTAGATGCACGCACTGATAAATCTGGAAATTTTTTTTATCAAATCTTTAAAAAAGATACATATATGAAACCTATGCAAATCGGATATGAAAAATAATAGAAATTAATATAGTATATATTAGATTAAATCTACATACATTTGATGATTCACATGCAACATATCTGTATATGTATCCATTTTTGAAATGGGTATACATATGGATACCATAGTTTGAATTTATGCATATGATTATGATAATGAACGAAATACACTGTAAATTGGTATATATACATGTTGACATTCAGTCAAAATGATAACTAATGCAATAACATAGGAATCACATCAAATCATATATATCCATCACAACAATCAAATGAGGGTGATAACTAAAAGAATTAGATACGAATATATATATATATATAATTCGTCAATCAACAACATGTTTATTTGTATTAATTCGCTTCATTTAATAAGAATGAACCTACAACGTGTCATTATGGATTCGTATTCGATTGCACTTCTTTCAATATCATATATTTATACGTTTAGACTACTGTAGATGTAAGGCATTATCATTATGAAAATGATATGGTTTCGGATGTATATATTTACATATGATTTACGTTACTTATATATGTCGCCTCTCACTAGTAATATTTCTCTTTATTTAGGTGAACATACCCTATCTGGACAACGTCCAACTATGTGCACATATACACAAATATAAATATTTTTTTACCATAGAATCCATGAACAATATTTGCATCATTTGAATATTGAGTAAAAATGTTGTATAACAACAATTAACCAATCTAATATCCGAACAAATGGATACATGAAAGAGAGATGACAAAAATATACCATGAATTTCAAAGATAATAAATAGAGTTTATGAAAAAAATTATCGATTTTGTTCCTTGATTAACATTTATCTATTAAATAAGTAACTTTCTTGTAATAAAAATGACTCTTTCACTACCTGCTGATACACATTTTCGATTCATATTAACTGGATACCCGTTACAATCGGGTATCTATTGGAACGGAATAAGTCAACCCATGATCCAATAACAACAAATGGGACGGATCACAATCAAATGGATCAAGGACTTTTTTAAAAAAATAATTATTAAATAATCACAATTAATTAAATAGATAACATGTTGAGAAAATTTAAAATAGGCATCTATCGGTACCTCAGGTGCCGATTTGAGAATTTAAGTCCAAATCCACATCTCTGATACCGATTTGGGGGAGAAACGTCAACAGACATCTCAAATCGGCACCTGAGATGTCGATTTGGGAGCGGTTCGTTGGCGTGCTCCCCAAATCAGCACATGAGGTGTCGATATGGGAGGGAACTATTGATGAAAATGCTCATTGACCCCTCCCCTTTTACCTATATAAAATCCCTCCTCTCTCTCCATTTCCTCACATCTACTCCTCTTCATCCTCATTTTTTCTTCTCAACCATCTCATTTATTCTTCTCAACCCTCCTAATATCTCTCGGATTGCTCTTCTCCCATCTGACTTTCGTTAATCTTTTTTAAGTAAGAATCAATCGAAAATTTCTTTTTTTAACTATTTTTATAGGTTTTTTGATCAATATAGGATACTATATTTTTGCGATATTATATTATATCTCAGTATCTATTCAGATATATTTGGTCATTTTGGAGATCATATTTATTTCATATAAATTTAAATTTATACATATAATTTTTTAACTCTAACTATTACTGACTTGTGTAAATTTAGTTAATACCAAATAAATCTTATTATTGTTTGAATAGGACATAGTTTTGTGTGATTTAGATATTATAGTGTCAAAATCAATTGTCATCTTAGAAATGAGGTTAAATATTAGATAAAAATGTACATTAAATTACACAATGTAAAAAAAATAATTACAGAATGTAAAAAATATTAATTTCATAGATAATATTAGATATTATATTATTTATGCTTCTTTGTGTCATTTAACTATTTTCGTGAATATTAGTGTCATCTTAAAGAAAATATAACAAAATTTAAAATAATTACACAATTTTGAGAATAAATATTAATGTTGTAGATTAAATTTTAATAGTTAATCTAAGATAAAAAAATGAGAAGTTGATATTAGAACAGAATATAATTTATGTGATTTTGATATTACAATGTCAAAATCAATTTTTTCTCTTACGAATGAGATTAATTATTAGCTAAAAAATGTAGATCACTTCATAGATCAAATAATAATCACACAATGTAAAAAATAAATATTAATTTTGTAAATCAAATTAGATATTAGATTTCGTATGCTTCTTTGTGTTATTAAATTATTTTCATGAATGTTAGTGTCATCTTAAAGCAAAATGTACCAAAATTAAAGATAAATACACAATTTGAATGAGTGTAAGTGTCAGGTTTAAGTAAAATATACAAAAAATTTAAAAGTAGTTACGTACTTTAAAAATAAATATTAATTTGATAGAGTAAATTACACATTAGATTAAATATTCATCTTTGTAAGATTTAAATATTCGCATGAAAGTAAATGTCATGTTTAAGAAAAATATATAAAAATTAAAAATAGTCACATTTTTTAAATTAAATATAAATTTCATAAAGTAAATTACATATTAGATTATTCATCTTTGTGGTATTTAAATATTCGTATGAATGTAAGTGTTTAGATTAAGTAAAATGTACATAAGTAAAAAATAGGTACGTACTCACATTAGTCAAAATGTATTAATCATTGTCCTTCGGCTCTTAAAATAGATCTAATAATCAGTCCATGTGATTTATCCTTAGATAATGGCATGCAACATTATTCCCATTTTATTATATTGGTATGGATCAATGAGTGTGTCAGATGATTACGTAGACTATATTGGAGGGAAAAACGTATGGTTATATTCTCACATTGGATAACTTATTTTGATATGTTGGGTCGAGTTTCCAAAGACACTGGTATTCCATTTGATAAATATATCCTTACATTTACATTATTAAGGATCCATACTCTATTCAGTACCAATTCATGATGCCAAATCCACTTTGACGATGATGGATTCAATCGACAAAATGAGGTTCATTCACCTTTTCGTAGGGGTCACTCTTATTGTGCTAGTAATGAAGATGATATCAGAGTACCGATGGAGGAGTTGCATCATGTATTTGACCATGAAATTGTAGAGGCAGAAGATGTTTTCTTTGTAGAGAGACAATGCGCTCCTACCGACGATTACGGACTAGATTATTGGTTGTGTAGGAGCTACAAGTCGAAGACGGGTTTGCAATATGACTTTCAAAGATGGAATATGAAAAATTATATTCAATATAAACCCAAAGCCTCAAACAAGCAAATCATGATTGTTGTATATATTTACGAAGATTGTTGATGACGTTTGCATGCATCTGATAGGAAGTCCTGTGGGGACTGGTATGTTTTAGGGTATAAGGAAAGCACAGATACATATATCATGTGCTCTTACTCAAACACCGTCAATGCAAATTCTTTCGACTTGTGTTCTCTACTTGGTCCATTCCATCCAAACACAACCATCTCCAACCATGGAAACTAAAACATCAAACGTCTAAAATCAACAATCATTGAATGGAAAAAAAGAAAACCTCCACATTTCTTTACCAAAGCTGAACTCATCAACATGGAAATCAAGGAGCTTAAATCCCATCTTGATAATAGACGACTCTCAACCCAAGAAATCCAGAGACACAATTCTTCATAGTGGCCTCCAATCCATCATGGAAGATGAATCCCTAAGAATTAAGTTAGTGAGCCAAGATTCGCTGGTTTCCACGAAGGAGATCAAAAACACCAAATAACTACAGATGATTTCTTTTGCAAGAAAGAGCAAGAATCATCATGGAATTGAGGGATGAATGCAGGGTCTCGTATACGAATACACATGGTATCTTGAAGATTGCATTGAAATTTTACCAAGACCTATATTCCACCTTTTAAACCTCTGATTATAAGAACTCACTAATTCGATTATAAGAACGCACTAATTCTAAGTTTCAGAAGTAATTCAGTGCTCAAATTAGTTAAATGACTGTTCTATCTTGTATTCATGTCGAAACCTTTCCTACAAACTCAAGAACAATGAAATCGGAGCATGTATGAGGAAATTATAGGGAAAATACGACCAGTTTATGGCTTTTGGACCCGGATCCGATTAGACTAGAGCCCATAAATAGATGTGTGTCCTAAGTGGTCTGGCTAAACATACCATTTAACCTCGTCGGAGCTCTGCCCCCGTTATCGAAGGACTATTGTCGGAGAGATTTTCGACGACCGATCGAAGATCCGAGGACACCGTCATGAAGGTCTCAACATGGGGAGTTGCATGGTTGGCGTGAATTCACGCCAAACTTCATAGAACAACTGTTCATAGCGAGGGAGTATCGTCGGGGATGACCATGAGGTGAGGTTTTTTCACCCTTCGTTTGACGCCGAATTCATGATGTTTTTATACCGTTGGGTACGGGGGTTACGAGTTACCTATTGTTGGGGTTTTCACCGTAATTTGACGTGGTCGTGGGCACAACAGGTAACTTATCGCATTAAGCTTTTGGATTTTCTAGCAAATACATAGCTTGTCTGATCAAAGTATATTTTCTTATTACGGATGTTAGTAAGAACGTAATGGTGTAGTTGGATCATCGGTTAATGTGATTTCGCGGGACGTTACCGAAACGATTCTGGTTACTGTCCCAGGTATGATTAGGTATGATTGATCGTGCATTTTTTTCGATCGATCATTTTTTATTGATCGATCATGTCCTTTAAGATGATCGATTTTTTTTGCCTAAAATAATAGATCACGATTAGCTTTCTGATCTATCAGTAAAGTTGCATGATCGATTATTATGGGTTTGTGGATCCATTTGGACCTTAATATTGATTGAATTTGATTTTGAAAATGAAGTAGACTACAAAGGATATATATATATATATATATATATATTAAAAAGAAAAATGGAGCACCCCTTGAGGGGGGGCTAACTTGGCTTCCCCGCTCCATTTTCTCTATTTTTATTTTTGAAAACTAAATGAGTGTAAATTCATCATTATATCCATATATTATGTCATTCAAGTTTCATGCAAATCAAAGACTCATACAACCTCCATCTAGATATTCATTTTTTAATAGTCGCTCAATTGTTGAAATCGAGCTCGTCTGGATGGAGGCCGTATAAGTCTCTATTTCACATAAAATTTGATTGACATAATATAGGGATATAGTTATGAAAATCCAATTGAGTATTTTTCAAAAAAATAGAAATGATAAAATAGAGGAGCCAAGTTAGCTCCCATAGGGGGCATCCCCATTTTTCCTTATGTTAAGTGTATGGATTATATAAATAAATTGATAATCAAGTTATATGAGTCTGATATAGCTTAGATTGGAAATAAATGTGCTAATGGATTCGGTGAGGTCCATTGATGATGAAATTTGAGCAGCTTATGTACACATTCATATCTGAATTTCAGCTTTTAGAACCAACATTTAAGTTTCCCGTTGTAGTTCCCGTGTCATGCCATAGTGTCTGACTTTCAGTGGCATGATGGTAGCTTGGAGTAGTGCCGCCAAGAGAGAGGCATGCACCCTTGGGGCTCCAGGTAGAAGCTTAAATGATTGCGATCCCGATAGGTCGTTGGTCAGAGGACATACTACTTGGTGCACCGGTGTGCCCCTTTTGCCCGGTGTACAGTTTCAGATTTAGATTTGTGGTAGTTATGGTTGATTATATGTGCTTCGTTTCTTTCACTTAAGGTTGATACTTAGGTACGGATCTATGTAGGTCACATTGATTAGTATCATAAGTACTTAAGCGTTGAGTTATGGGGCTGCGGTTTACCTAAAGTAGAATGTTCAGGATGATTTCAAGAGTAGACATTCCAATGGTCAATTCAGATAAGTAATAATAGTTGACACGTGGTAAAGTGTGGGATTTTAATTGACACACGGTAAAGTATGTGATGGACTTGGAATACAGTAAAGTGTGGAATTGCATGTTTTGAATCAAGGCTGGTATCATAAGGGTAAGGATAAGAATAAAAAATAGGGATCACAAATCTAGGTTTTACGATCATTTACATCGTGATTTGAATTACACAGTTACCTACTTTTGTACACTTTCTAGCTTCTAGTGATTCTTGTGTAAACCTCTCAGTGGAAGACCAACACTACTCTACCAACACACTTAGCCGGAACATTGAGGGAGTTCATATCAATTACCTTGACATATCCCTTTCTCCCAAACCCATGAAAAAGTTGTTTGGCATGCACTTATTGAAAAATTCGAGAGAAAGCTCTTGTGTTGGAAAGTCAATCCTTACCTTACCTTCGAGAGTCTCCCTCCTCAATTAATCACTCACTCTACATATTAACCACATGCTTTCCTCCTTGTAACCCTAAGGAAAAACATGTGTTCGAACTATTTTATGGATCAATAATATACCTCCCAGAGAACTTTTTCCATAAGTTTGAGATCTCACAACAAACAAAAAAGAGTAGAATTGCACATGCAGTTGGAACCCTGACCGCGATACAGAATTGACTAAATTTTAATAGTTCTGAGAAAAGTTTAGAATTCTTTTAAGAAACCAAACTTATGCTCGAACTCTCCCTCCTATTGGCAGATAAAAGGCAAGCTGGTATTTGTTTGGTGATTGATTTAGAAGGAGCAATAGTACGAGGATGCACCAGGATACTTCTCATCCACCCTCGAATATTACCAAGGTTGCAATGTTCATGTTTGCCAACATATCTTAAATCACAAGAAATCCAACATCCTAACCTTTTTGGCTAATGTCCTTGCTATGCCTCATTCCATGATAAACAAGACCTTATGGATCGCACCGGTACATGCCCAAGGACCTGACGCTGGATCGCACGTTCAAAAGATAAAGACTCCCTTGAGGTCTGCATAGGACATGACACACACATAGCGAGGGATGAAAATGAATGTGAATATATTCATATCCGACCCGCTATCGTACTCATTTTATACATATTTTGACATCCGTATTCGTATTCGTTTTAAAATGGATGAGGATATGAATATCATTTTGACATTTGCTAATATTCACATTCGTATTCGTATATTCGTTTTCGTACATAAGTATAGTAATAGATTTATTTATAACCATTTATAACAACCTTTTATGATAGCATTCACTGTTGTTGATATAGTAGTTATGAAATTACTATATCTGGTATAACTATTTTATGTGCAAATTATCCTAAATATACTTATTTTAGTTAATATTTTAAATTTCCTGTTATTATTCATATCCGATTCGTATTTGGTTTACATTCATATTCGTTTTTGAGGATATGATAATATATTTTTCATATCCGTCAATATTCATATTCGCATTCGTATTCATATTTTAAAATTGATAAGGATCTGATTATACCTATATTCGTATATGTATCCGACCGTTTTCATTCCTACTCACGCACCATCCTTATTCTTCTACGTTTTACTATCTAAGTGGCTATCAAACTCTACTAGGCTTTTGTGTTCTTTAGTATGTAATAACTTAATGCGCATTTGGTCTTGGAGGTAAATTTCTTGTTGTACTAAATACCGGACCTCTTAAGTCTTTCGTGGTATCGTACTTCTACTTTGGATGAATGAAATGCGGTCATTTTTCTAATAAAAAGAGAAGAGAACATTCATAGCATTTGAGTTGAATGTAGATTTCTACTTATCAAATATGAGGACCTTTTCAATTTCATTCAATGGACATGTATATTAGATTCAATCACATCCCATACTTCGAAGTCCATCAACTCCAAAAATATTTGCGTTCTTTACTTCTAGAAGCTACAACTAATTGCATCAAAAGGAGGATGATTTACCGTTGATTGACACTCGAAGATATTGTTGGACATGGTAATCATTTTCGCGACTTCCAATTCCACCAATGCTCTAATATCAATTGTGCATGTAGATCATGATACTACTAAAGGTGAATAGTAGTTATCACAGACAATGGTTAGGTAAGTAATATCTCAAAAGACATTTGCATATTATCAAATAAAGAGAGATAAACAACTACTTTCACAAGTATATTTCCGTGAAAACCCAACATGGTGAAAAATTCAGGGGGATATCCAACTCGAATAGATTTAGTCAACCATTAATCGATCAACTCGACTCCTCGACCGACTTTTATATAGAGCTTATTATTTTTATTTTTTTAAAAAGAAACTTATTCTAATATGCTTAATATTATATTTAAAGTCAAATACTTCTTTTGTTTCTTTATGATAATATAGAAAATATACAAATCTATGCAAATATATAAGAATATATATATAAATGATTTATATATTTAAAATAATTAAAAAATTAAAAAATAATTAAATCTGATTAGTCATTCGTCTGTCAATTAGCTCTTAGTTAGTGACTTCATCGATCGGTTACAGAGTATCGACTACAGATTTCTCCGACCTTTGCTATGTATAATTTTTAATCAAGCTCACAATTCTCTATGCTATGCACTATATAACAATAATGATCACAATATCAAAATAATAAGAAAAATCAAACCAATAATGTACATGATGAAATGTAGAATGATGATCAAATGATTGTTAAAGAGTATCTCTAGCATTACATAGAGAGACAGATTGACCAGCGATTAGGGATTGAGAGTGCATTTATTGTCAAAGTACCATCTTAATAAAAAGGATTGGACTTATGAAACTTCTAGCACTATTTTCAGACCAACTACCATATGAACCATTATATTCATTTCTACTTCGCTCAATTGGACTATCAAACAAGTTAAGGTCAACAATTCCTGCAGCTTACATGGAAACCTACAAGAATGGTTTACATTACTCAACCTCCAAATTTTGTAAATCAAGATTTTCCATATTATGTTTACAAACTCAAGAAATCACTATATGTACTTAAGCACGCTCCTTTTGCATGGTTTATCAAACTTGATTCCTTATAATCATGAAACATTGTTTCGTTAAAAAAAATACGTCTCTATGCATATTCACAACTGATTCTGTTTCGTTATATGTTTTTTTATTGGTTGAAGGAAGTTGGAGGGGATTCGAACATTGATCCTTTTAAAGTGCGAACCACTGCTTCTAACACCAAACCATTAAAAGAGTTCTTTGTTTGGTAATATGTGCTAGTATATATCGATGATATTATTGTCACATGTAATAATAATACTATAATTCAAAAACTTTCGAAGATCTCAGCCATGAATTGAAGTCTGTTACCTTGGTTGGCTACACTACTTCCTTGCATCAAAGTTCACAAGATCTTTAATAGACTATTTTTATTAAAAAAATAACATGTCTTGTATTTATTTTACAAGATGAGGATGTGATACTATGAACTTGTAGCTAAACCAATGGCCCAATGCAAGGCTTCTTCCCATGAAGAACCAACATCATATACAACTATATATCACTAAGTTTTGGGGTCATTGCATTATATTTTCATCACTCGTCCTGACATCGCGTTTAGTCGATAAATCATGTCATGTCAATAAAGCATATTAGTACATGATTATTCTAAAATATTTTTACAAATAAATTCTCCAGTATCTCAAAGAAACCATCATGAATCGTCTACTTCTTCCTTATAAATCTCCTCTGACTCTTCAATGTCCCAAAATTAGGTATGTTATGTTAATAAAGACAAATGACCTGTACAATTTATTGGTCTTGGGTCCAACTGGATATTAGATCAGAGTCAAATTAGATAGAAATCCTAATGTGATTGAGCTCCTAATCATAATAGTAGTTGTGTTCTATTTTATTTATAGTCCTATTGAAAATAGGACGATGGGGTTGTATTTGAGCTAATATAAAGAGGGGGGTGGAGGCATTGCCTTTACACCACAGCAAGAGGGAATACCACAAGAGAAAAGAGAGAGGGAAGAGAGAGAGATAACAGAACGAGGGAACAGAGAGAGTTGTACTCGTCTTCTTATAATAATCTTTCTTCTCCGGTAGTCGTGAGAGGTGACCGACCACCGTTATATCTAGTTGTTCTTCTCTTCGCGTGATTCTGTGGTGGTGATGGTGGTGATTGTGCATCCGCATCCGTTCAAGGAGGTTCGTATCCCCAACAACCTGTATCTGAGAGAAGACGATACCGATTGGTCGTGTTCCCAACACTGGATCCTTTGATCACAACCCAAAATGTTTAGGTCCAAGTTGTTTAGTAGTAGTCTCCACTACTTAAAGCCAACTCACATTCTTCGATATTATTAGATGTAAGACCATGTTAGAGATGCTACAATCACCCTCCCTTATATTCGTCAACATCTTCATTGTTCAATGACTCATCACTTGTTACCCGTTATGGTGCAATTGCATGCTCTTGTGTAGCTCTTTCCTTCTATCTTTTTAATAGGGTGGCTCCACCTCTTTGGCATCACTTTCCACTATTAAAGTGAATATGCTCCCGTACAATTTTTGATGTGCCAGACCTATGCCAAATTCATTAATGAGGACAACTGATCTGAACAACTTATTAGACTTGGGCCTAACCGGACTCTTTGATCACAACCCAAAATGCTTAAACACGGGTTGTATTGCAGTAGTCCCCATTACTTATAGCTCTCTCTCATACATGATATTACTAGTGTGGGGACTATGTTTGAGTTGCTACACTTCATGCATACTTAGATGCAGATTGAGCATGCTTACTCGAGGATCGAAAGTCTTAAGGAAGATATCGCATTTTCTTAAAGTAAACCTTATCTCAAGCACCCTATAAATAAAAATCATTTTGAGGTCTACCACAAAGTCTAGATACAACATCTTAATCGATGCATTAGTTGAAAGAGGTTGATTATCACTTTGTTCGAGAACAAATCATTATCAGTCAGTCACTTGTCGAATTTCCTTCAGCAAAAGATAACCTGCTAATTAACATTATGATAAAAGCACTATCCAGGTTTACCTTCACACCATTATCAACAGACTAAAGTTTTTCAATATGTTGTGATGTATAAGGTGGATCTTCTGCTGTAATACAACACGTGTTGTAATGCAGGGATCCATCCGATGGGGATCGGACGATCCACATCGGAGACCGACCATCCTCGGCCCCCTACGAGGATCATGCGATCCTCATCAGACGGATCCCTACATTACAACACCTGATGTATTACAATAGAGGATCAGTCCTCCTGTGATGTATACTCCTTGGATTGTAAGGGCAATTATATAACGACAATGAGGAGTTTGTTAGATTAAACTCCTTGTTAACTTCATTTTCTTCTATTTATTTTGTGCAAGAGAGACTCTTAAAGCATATGTTAAGTATAATCCCCAAAATGGGGACGCCTCGGCAAAAAAATCCCAAAACGGGAACGGCTTGGAAATACATTCCACAATGGGTTCGTGTTCCGCGCGCAAATCATTTGGCGCTTCGTGTTCCGCGCGCAGCAAATGGTTTGCCGCTCACGGTAAATGCTTTGTCATGCCACATGAACGGCTAAAATCTGCACTCGCGACGAAAATCTAGAACCCCAACCCCCTCCCGTCCGTCCATGTAGTGCGGCAAATGGTTTTCCGCATCACGACAAACTGTTTGTCAATATATCCCGTATTATGGAAAATATTTTTGGGACGTCCTCATTTCGCTAAACCCCCTTCGGGAAACGACTTAAAAGCGCCTATATAAAAATATCTTTTCTCTTCTTGTGTACCCCTACTCTATCTTGTAGAGGTATATATACCTGCAAGAATAAGAATTTCCCATAAGAAATAACACACACACACAAAGAAGCCCCCAAAAGCCATGGCACAGTACAAGGGGGCTTCATTCAAGAGAGGAGGAGCACGTTTCGTGTGAGAGAGTGAATGGGGATCACGGGAAGAGCACAGTGTTCACAGAGCGGAGACGTGGAGGGCTCGAGTTGTCTCGGATTTGGAAGGATATGTAGAGAGGTGAGTAAATAGCAATTACGCAAAGGCGAGAATTGTGGCGTGTGATGGACCTATCACATATATCTCTCTCTCTCTCTCCCTCTCCCTCTTCCTCTCTGCCATAGCTGAGCAGCAGTGGAGTGTGAGGTGGGTGCTGCTGTGTAGGTTATGGGTAAATAGTTATAGCTGCTGCTAACTTTGTATCACAAAAGCATAGATGTACCCCCATGAGGCCTCTCCTCTCTGCTTCTGACCATTCACAGCTTTGGCATCTACATGTCCTTCACTGTTACTGTGCATGTAAACAATAATATGCGTGGCGGAGGATTTACCTTGCATCGCATGTGACTGGGACTCCCTCCTGCAAGAACTCAAGTTTATACCAGAGATTTATTTAAGATTCAACTTATTATGAGTCTATCATATGTATATATATATACGTATGTAATTATTTTCCTTCCAATTTGGAATAAATTTTTCAGGTAAAATCCATGTCTAGTGGTCATCTTCTCAGCTTCTCCAACGGTTCAAACTTGATTTAAAAAAAGGATAAAAAAACAAAACACAGCAGGTGTTAATTACAGCCTAGATGCATGAAAGATTTTTGGGGAAGCTTAGTTATCAATGCAACCTTCCATCAAAATATTTATGCAGGAGTAATATAGGACATCAGCATGTCACATCAACGGGTCTCTGTAGATATCTATCTAGCATTCAGCAGGGACAGGGAGCAGTCTATGTAGTCTACATAAGAGGTGTCAATAATGTCTTTATCGTCTTTACTTCAAGAAAAATCTACTGTAACACTTCAACCTCAAATATAGTGTCATATTTAAAATTTACGAGGTGTGGGTGTGGTTTATAAGTGGCGGGGATTACTACTTGATAATTTGGAATTAAGCATTTTGGGTGGTTGTCAACGGGTCCAATTGAGCTCGAACCCAACAAATTGTCAGGATCAGTTTTCCTCGATAACGGACCGGGGACCTAAGCCCGAGACGTTACAAATGGTATCAGAGCCATGTTCCCTTTGATAGTGGAAAGGACTACCCGAGAGGTGGAGCCGTCGTCCCTACAAAGAGGTTGGAAGAAAATGCTACCCGGAGCGTGCAACTATCAGTGTCACTGGGAATAAGTGATGTGCCATGTCGCAACGAGGACGTTGCGAATATAAGTGGGGGATGTTGTAACACCTAACCCCAAACATAATTCCATACCTAAAACTCACGAAGTGTGGATGTGGTTTATAAGTGGTGGGGATTACTACTTGACAACTTGGGCTTAAACATTTTGGGTGGTTGTCAACGGGTCCAATTGAGTTCGAACCCAACAAATTGTTAGAACCAATTTCCTTCAATAACGGACCGAAGACCTAAACGCGGGACGTTACACCTACTCAATAAAATTATCGGATGTAATGCTAATCCCATACTCCAAAGTGTGTCAGAATAGCAAGTTTTATATGTGTGTATATGCTAATCATTGCTGTAAAACAATGCAAGTAAAGTTCTATGCTGCAGTAGGAAAACCAGAAAAGGGTTTCGTAACTATTTATGGCTACATCCATAGGAGCATTCAAACAAAGAAATCAATGCACATGATGGAAGCAGTTCCGAATTAGGCATTGTCAGATTGGCTCATGATGTGGGAGCTAAGCACGTCAAAGTTAGGGAATCCAGCAGTGGTGCTGTAATGTTTTTTTTGTGATTCTAATTTCAAAATCGAATCTTAGATTGAATCTTTTTTTTTGATGGGTAAGTAAACTTTCATTAACTAAACTGCAGAAAGCAGTATAACCATTACAGGAGAGCACCAAAAATGTGCTTTACATAGAATGCCCTCTAAGAAAGACAAAAAATTTGAAGAGGTTAGAGGCGGCTGAGAGAACAGAAAAAGAAATCATCACCAAAATTTAGGACAGAATGTGTCTAGCTTTAGTAACTATGCAGGAAGCGATTTTGTCTGAAGTTGCGGAGCAAGCAGTGGTCCAACGGCTGTTGCGTTCCGCCCATAATTCCCAAGTCGTAGCAGCAAGAATGACGCTCCATTTTTCACGGGTTTTATGCTCAGGAATGGCCGAGATCCATTCAGTAATACCAAAGATGGATAGGGTGGGAGGACTTGAGAGTCCCAAAGTTTCAAGAGCAAGTGACCAGCAAGTAGCAGAGAAGTTACACATGAAGAACAGATGGTCACGAATTTCATCCTCACATCCGCAGAGGTAACATTTGCCTGGGTTAGAAAGCCCATGCCGAGCTAGTCTATCAAGAGTGGGAAGACGGTTGATCATTGCGCGGTAAAGTGTGCAAGAATGCCTAGGCGCAGAACGCCTATCCCAAACCACATGTGCCCAGTTAACAGCTGGGGCCCGAAGCCTGATCAGCTCAAATGCGTCCAAAAAGGAAAATCCCTTAGGGGAACGGGTCCAGACATGCCGGCCGTTCGAGCAAGAAATAGCGTTACTGAATTGATCACGCATACGGAGAATGGTTTTCCATAGCAAGGAGTCACTGGAGGCTGGTGTAACCTCCCAGAAGGAAAGGGAGTTTAGGTACTTGGATCGCATGAAAATGGCCCATAGGGAGTTGTCCACGGTAAGAATTCTCCACGCCCATGACACGATCATGGCGTCCCGGAGCGAGGTGCAGCTATGCATGCCCAAACCTCCCTCAAGCTTCGGCAGACACACAGTTTTCCAAGCGATGTGGTGATGTCCAAAACCCCAAAGGAAGTCGGCACAAAGTTTGTCAATCCTGCGTGCGGTACTACAAGAGATGAGCGTTCCAGCAACCCAAAAGAGCGAGATCCCAGCGATGACAGATTGTAGTAGCTGACAACGCCCAGGAAGGGAGAGAGCGGCTGCTTTCCAACCGCCGATGGAGGCCCTAACCCGATCTTCAAGATTCTTCATGGCCGCGACGCGCCCGCATTTTGAAACCAACGGTATGCCCAGATAAGTTGTTGGTAGCGAGTCCCTGAGCACCCCAAGTTGTAGGGTGGTCCCGAAGTCATTAGGAGCACGTTTGGGTCTGAAAAGTTTGCTTTTCTTGGCGTTCATTTTCAGCCCGGAGACTTTAGTGAAGCCCTCCAAGATCTCCCTAACAGCAAGGAGAGAGGAGGGCGAGCCACGGCACAAGAATAGAAGGTCATCGGCGTAGATAAGGTGAGAAGGCGCCCTTCGGCTGCCACGGCCCAGCGGCATGAGGCGGCCTCTAGCAATCGAATTGTCCACTAGATTGGTAAGAGTTTCCACGCCGACCACAAAAAGAAGCAGATTGAGAGGGTCACCTTGCCGGAGACCCCTCGTGCCCTTAAAGAAGCCCTCAGATGAGCCATTAATCAAGATGGAGAAGGATGAGGTGGAGATGCAGTTGGTGATCCATCCAATCCAAGTGGAGCAGAACCCCATAAGTTCCAAGCTCTTGAGGATGAAAGCATGCTCGATTGTATCAAATACTTTTGTTAAATCAATCTTAAGGCAAGCCCTAGCCAGATTTGCTTTCCTTTCAAAGCCTCCAAGCACCTCCTGGGCCAATCGGGTGCTGTCTCCAATAGATCTGCCTTTAATAAAGGCGGTTTGGTTCAGTGATATAAGTTTGGGGAGCACAGCTGCCATGCGAGTGGCAAGGAGTTTGGCAAAGATCTTGTAAATGACGTTACAACAAGAGATCGGCCTGTAGTCACCCAAACTAGCTGGCGAGTTCTTCTTGGGTACCAGAGTGAGGAAAGTGTGGTTAGCTTCCCTCACCATGTGCCCACCTTTGTGGAGGAACGCCATCGCATCGCAAACATCCTCCTTGACAAGGTTCCAATGTAACTTGTAGAATTTGGAGTTAAATCCATCTGGGCCAGGGGCTTTGGATGAGGGGATATCGCGAAGGGCAGCCCATATTTCATCCACATCGAATGGCCTGACCAACCAGCGACTCTCCTCAGGCGCAAGGCGATGCTTAGGGGGTGGGGGGTCCGGCGCTATGGGCCTGGGGACCTCCGGTCCAAGGAGGTCACCAAAGAAGGCCACAGCGTTAGAAGCCACAACCAGATCGTTATCCACAAGGCAACCATCACTGTCCAGGAGAGGGGGAAGAGAATTTCTTGCGGTACGACCCTTCGCCGACAGGTGAAAGAATTTTGTATTTCTGTCCCCGAGCTTGAGCCAGTCAATCCGGCTCTTTTGACGCCAAGCGGATTCAAGGTCGTCCTCTAACTTTTCCATGGACTCCTTTGCAACAGCCTCAAGCTGGGCCATAATTGGGTCAAGAGGGTCAATACTTAAAGCGTTATTGATCATGCCCAGAGTTGAATGCATAGACTTAATGTCATTGAACACATTCGCCTCTTTCGAGGCCCACGCACGGAGCGCCTTCTTGACATTCTTCACTTTTTTGAGTAGGCGGTAGAGCGGGTTACCCCCGGGTCACAGGTTCCAGGCCGAGGAGATGACCTCCGAGTAGCCCGGTCTAGATGCCCAATAATTGAAATAGCGGAATGGCTTTCCTTTGGGGGCCACCTCCCCCAGCTTTACCGATAACAGGAGGTGATCCGAAAACTGAAGCGGGATGTAGGACAGAGGGCGGTTGGGGAAGAGGGCAAGCCAGGAGTCGTTAACCAACGCACGATCAAGGCGGGCAGCAATTCTTGTTGGTCCAATGGAGGAGTTAGACCAAGACCATGGGTTTCCCGTGGTGGGAAGTTCCAATAGGTTGCATCCCTCAACACAATAATTAAAATCAGACATGGGGCCACTCGCTGGAGGTCTGCCACCTCTCTTTTCTGATGCATATCTTACCATGTTAAAATCTCCTAGAACGACACATGGAGAGCTATCCATGGGCTGATTGTTCAGGAGGTCATTCCAAAGCTCTCTTCGTGCACTAGGGCAGTTGGCACCGTAGACGACAGTGACCAAGATATTTAGGCCCCAGCATTAGTGCACAAGAGGGAGAGTGCTTGCGGGGAAGACCACATTGTTGTGCATGTCCATGAGGCAGTATTCCATAGGACGTAAACTCGTCCCAGTTCGGTATGATTATGGAGAACGTTCCATCCTGATGGAATTTTTGATTCAAACTTTTGCCTATTCTCAGGCCGTATCTTTGTTTCGACCAGTCCGACAATATCAGCTTTCAGCCCTTGCAGGGATTTCCAAAGGGCCTTTTGTTTGCGCGGCTTGTTGAGCTCACGCACATTGCATACCGCAATTGACATTAAATATTGGATGATTGGCCATCGCGGCCAGCAGTTTTTGGAGGCCCAGAAAGGGCTTCTTTTTCTTGTGCGAGGCCACCGACCAGTTCTGATTGGTCTCAACCATGATTTGTGCAGCGTTGTTCCCCAATTGAGAAGGCCGTGATGGGTCTTCAGCTCTAGGGAAATTGAGGTCCAAGGTTTCAGAGGCCTTAGGCCCTGCCTTTCTGAAGTGAGCAGGGGGCCTTTGCATAAGGGCCCTAGGCCCGAATGGGGAAGCGCTGAAAGGTCTTCCGGGGGGCCTCCTCTGGGCTTTCTGCGGGATCTCCAGAGTATTCACCACGGGCACAGCAACATTGATCGAGGTTCCAGCAGGTATCTGCCGAAGAAGAGGGGGAGGCGGCGAGGCAGGGTCCCATGACTGCACAATGGGGGGATCTAGGCAGCTTAGGAGGCCCTCAAGGTTGTTGTTTTCTCGTGTGGATGAACTGGGGCTCTGAAATGGCCCGATTATGGCGGGCTGAGATGGATTAGAATCGGTGTGAGGAGGAACAGCACCGGAGAGCTGATCTCCACAAGCCTTAGAAGATTCAGGAGAGGTGTTCTCGCCTTGTGGGTTGAGCATGGCCCCCGATGGCTGAGCGGGGGTCAGATGGGCCGCCAAGGTGTTTCCTTCAACGGACCGGGAAGCTATAGTGTTAGCTGTAACCGCGAAGGGGCAGCATGCTGTATTGTGGTCAAAAGTAGAGCATAGCGCGCATCGGGGGGGGGGGGGGGGGGCTCCACTCGAGCTCAACCCCTATCATCTGTCAATGGCCATTGAAGAAAACCAGGGGAACAGCCTTAGGGATTTCTTTGGATGCACGGATGGAGATGCAGCAGCGCGCATAACCTTCCTTTTGTCCGGAGGCAGTCGCCGCGTCCATGAAGAGTGGTGTGCCCAGAAGGCTCGCCAGTTTGTTTAGTATTGATAGGGAGCAATGTCCAAGACTGAGTCCATGGAAACGCACCCACACTGGGACTTCCGATAGGAGGTCGCGTTCGAAACAGGAGCATGCATCCCAACGGCGAATGACGATGAATCTTCCTTGGAATAGCCAAGGGCCACCGTCAAGAATGCGCTGGCAAGCTTCCGCCGAAGCCAGTTGAAGATAGAAAAAACCATTTGGCCTTGGGAGAAGCTTGAATACCCCTAGAGGCCTCCAGACCTTCTCTATAAAGGAAATAAGGAGCTTGCGATAAGGGTTCTTACCGAGCACATAAAACACCAACGTGTTTGCCCATAGTTGCTGCAGAGAGCAGATATCGGCCTCCGTGGCGAAAGCGACCTCTTGGCCGTCAATAGTTACTGGAGGCTCGAAGCCCATACGCCGTGAGGGTGGGAGAGTTCTAGGTCCACAAGCATCACGCCAGGAGGGACGCGGGTCGGAGCCCGAGGTGGAGGCGCGTGAAGGGGGGCGAGAAGGTGGCGCGGATCGGGCCCGGAGGTTGCATTTTGTAGAGCGGGTGTTTGGTCGGTCGGTTGGTGATGTGGAAGGTCAGTGGGGGCGTTGGAGCAACAACAGTGGGAGGGGAAAGCGGTCGTGGGAGGGATGGGGGTGAGGGCGAGGTGGGGAGAGCAGAAGGGACGATGTGGTTTGGCGGCGGCGAGTTGTTAGGGTTTTGGTGTAGAGGGGGAGGGTCGGGAGGGGGTGGGAAGGGGTCCATTTTCAGCATCTTAGATTGAATCTTATATTAATGGTATGTACATTTTCCAAATTTCGCTTCAATCGGAGTGTATTTGCTATTTTATCTTAATAGTTAAATATTTGATCAAGATTTAAGCAACTTAAATTCCATTTAAAAGACTTGATTTTAAATATTTAAGATAAAATAACAAATAAGTTCGGAGTTGAGAAAATTTTGGAGGGCATTCTCAACCACAAGATCATTTTATTACGGGTTAAATTAGAACCACATTAGAGGACAGACATGCCTACATGATCCGACAGGAAGTTTTATATCTTTGACAAAAAGCTTCCATGAGAAAATTGATCTATGACAACAAATAGGGATTTTTATGCCACACAACCCCAGAGTCTTTGTAAATTACTTTCTCGACCTTGCAAACATCGTTATTATCCGTTCGATCATGTAAAGTTGCTCCGTCTTACACTATGAACACGTCTTATACCATGAACCATGTGCAGCAACAACACACATCGGCTACCCTCTCAATCTTTGTAGATATGCTGCGGCAACCACCCCTCCCATCGTCTCTTTACGAGAAAACCCCCACCCCCGTTCTTTTTGCTGCACCGCAGCAGCTCAAGGCCGATCACCACTCCAACTAGTGCCCCCACTCTCCCACCCCCTCGCACGCTCTCCATTCTACCTTCTTCGTGCAAGAGTTGCGTGATCGCTGTCCTCTATGTTGCGACAAGCTACAATACCATTTCTGCCTCCTTCTCCTTGCTGCTACAACAATTGCCCATGGTTGCGTGATCTACCACGTGCCACTCTGATCGATCAATGTCACCTGCATGTTGATACAGCGAGGGGCAGGTCATGGGGGTCTTGGGTGCGATGGGGAGGGGACCAGAGTCGGGCGGCGCGGGGAGGGGGCAATGATGGGGACGAACGAGGGAGGTGGAGGGTATGTTAGGAGGAGGGTGGAGCGCATCTTTTGTGAATTTGATAAAGAAATGGGGCAATATGCACATTTTAAAATGGAATGCATTAAGTTTAACGGTTAAATGGATGAGAGTAAGCCACATGGTATGTGGTGTAAAGACGTGCATCTTTAAGGGGTCGAACGGATAATAACGATATTTGCAAGGTCGAGAAGGTAATTTACAATGATTCTAAGATTGGTAAGGTGAAAATCCCCTATGAATAATTTACTTGCTATCTCCTTCAATATTACATGTATAACAACACATTTTATCTTTTGTTCTTCTAATTTGCAATAAATGACACATTCATTGCGAAAGATCTATATAATGACAATCATACCTTGACATTTTTTAAAAATTGTACTCGTGTTATTAATTTAGCAATGTTAAGGAAAATCATTTGATATTATATAATTTGTTGTAAGCAATATAACATCGAATATGATATTTTGTTACAAATTTAAAGAATCAAGCAATGCATAATATTTATTGTTATTTACTCAACTGTGAAAGATATGACAACATATTTTGTAATATTATTTTCACGTGATAATTTTGTTATAGTGATCACTGCAATAAATCAGTTTAATGGCAACTATTAGAAAAATAGCTGTAATTATTCTTAATGGTGAAACTTTTGATTGTCACAAAGTTAGCCTCCAATTTTGTACGACTTTTAGATTGTCATACGTCAAATCAATTTTGACAACTAAAAAATACGATGCCAAAAAATGCCTATGCAAATGCTTACACAATCTATGACAATCAAAATTAAAAGAATGCCCGGTAAACTATAACATTTCACTACATCGAAATTGTGCTGTAGTGATTACATCGAAATTGTGCTGTAGTGATGTTTTTTCTTCCAAAATCCGTTAATAAATCAATCGTTGTTAAATGTGTAGTGATGATAATATTCATCGCGAAATGATTTTTTCTACTGAAATTAACAACAGATAGCATATCCATCACTGTATCATTAACGGTATATATAACATCACTTTTTCGTTGCTAATTCCTAAAATTTTTGCTAATCATCACTAAATTTCAAAATACAACATCAACGCTGATTACCTGAAATTTTGAAAAAATACAACAAATAAGTGTCCTTATATAGATCATCACTAATGATATAACGACAAATATAATATTCATTGCTAATTTTAAGTACAAAAATATTTCGCAATGGATAAAATTGTCGTAATATATTTAGCAATGACTGATTTAGTGATGGATTTAAAAAACGTCACTATAGCTCAATTTTGTTGCAATGCAGTTTATATCGTCTTTGTCGCGAGTGATTTTCTTGTAGTAAAATTCCATTGAAGTCCAAAAGATGGTGGAGAAGTACAAGTAGGGGTTGATACCTAGAATAGATAAATAAATAGGACTAAGCTTCCCATACTAGTTTTTTTAAGAAATCCTCCTTATTTCTTAACCCGAAGCCAGTGTTTGTTTATCAACATGTACTCACACTAGTTGCATATTCATTCCTTTATTTCTTAAGACAAAAGAAACAGACAAATCACTGGGTGGTCTACGAGATAGTACTGGTATTAGTGGATCTACACCTGGTGTAATTAGTCTATTGGTTTTGCATTCTTTTAATCAGAATAGTAATAAAAACTAGTACTTGATGGTAATGTTCTTTACTCTAAAGAATGTCCTTAACATGCCTACAAATGGGGGTGTTGTGGGAAAGAAGGACATGGATTCTCCACCATGCACCTCATAATGCATGGCAAGGGTCCACCATGTGAGCACGGATCCTCTGCATTAATGCAGAGGTCTGCGATAAAACCCTACTGCATCCGAGCTGCTCGATCAAGATCGAGCGTTTCACAATGTAAGGCCTCAAAAATATCCGATTTCATGTGAATCGCTCGATCTTGATCGAGCGGCTCGAATGCGGTTGGTTTTGCAGCACCATGTATAATAGTTGTTACTTGGATTTGACCCTTTCTATCTTATCATCTTCCTTGTTCTCATGAGTGTCACCTATCAATAGTTATTAATATGGATTTTTGCACCTCTTTCAATTGAAGTTTCCATAATTTTGAATTGCACATAGAACTCTAGATAATGACTTCCTTTTACATGTAGGTCCCTCCATTATATTCCTCCACTAATTTAACTTGTACTCTTACTTCCTCCAACAACTCCTTCCACAACCCACGCTGTTGCATCTCACGGTCGTCGTCGTCAGAGAACCCGATCTCTGATCCCCTTCACTACCTCCCCCAACCACCATCATTGACACCACCGACATCCACATCAATTGTTGACCTCACAACTGGGAGCCTAAAGACATCGTCTTCCATGATGGCGAAGGGTTGGGACCGACCGATGAAGACATCGTCTTCCAAAGAGGCCAACAAGGTTAAATATGTCTTAATATAATAGATGATGTAAAATACGTGATAATGTTGTGTGATAGTTAACAACTAATTCGAGATTCTAAATTTACTTTGGAATTATGGAAGGTTCAACATGTAATTACGAAAGTATAGATAATTTATGAGTGTAAAAATACCCCACACTTTATACTCCTACTACACTTGTGATCAATGGTTGTTACTAGATGCAAATTAGTCCTTACCAACAAATTTGTTAAAATCATTTTTGCAGATAGCGTTATTGATAGCAATGCATGAATAAGTGTCAAATTTTCAGAATAAGATGTATATTTCTTTAAAAGCATAACATGAATCATTAACACTCTTTGTGTAAATATGGTAGAGAATTTCAATGTATACAATTCAATTTTTGCATTGATTATCTGTTTACTGGGAGAATAAGGAGGTGAATAAGAAATAAGCTGATTTATTCCTTATTTTTCTTTTCTATTTGTGATGTAAAGTGGAAATAAGAGTATCTATTTATATTACTCGTTTGTTTGTTATTCCTGAAAAATTGAAATAAGCAGTAGTTGTTGTGAAATAAGTAATAGTTATTGTAGAATAAGTAGTTTGAATATAAGAAAAATAGTAATATTTGATAAATTAAAGAACATTAGCTGTAAAAATAGTTGTAGAACAAAAAAGGGGAATATCTATAACATGAATAAGAAAAACCTAAAATAAGAGGAGAAAACTCATGTTATCTATTCTTATTCTCCAAATAATTGTTTTCAGTGGATGAACCATTTCAAAAGGAGTTTAAAAACATACAACATTGATATATTAGTTCTAAATCCATACAAAAACTATGTTCATTGTAGAATTAATGTGCATATATTAACCACCCTCTGATGAGAGGTAAAAACTATGGGTTACCATCCAATAGTAAAAGCAACTCAAAATAGCCCGGATAAAACAAACAAATCTTACGATGCACTAGATTTGATCGATCGATTCTACTCTCGAGTCCAAATGCAGTAAGCACCTAAGAGAATATTACTAGATGCTTTGAAAGTAAAAACACAACAAAACCACATAAAATAAAAAATACAATCAACTTATCCGATAAAAGTTAGCTAAATTATAGATTAACATATAAACAATACGAAGAAATAAAATAAAAAAATCGAGAAATAAGGAGTTGAAAACCTACATATAATCGCAAGTATATATTGTACATTATTCCTTGATTTTTTAATAAATTCTATGTTAAATCCAATTGATATGATATGAAACCAACTTTTTGTATACATATCAATAACTTAATTCAATAAAAAATCATAAATAATAGTAACACACACATATTGCAAATAACTCCAGGCCATAGTTTGAGCAGATCGAGATTTAAAAGTTGGTTTTCTTCCTTCTACTATCTTCTACGAAACTTTACTTACTTTTGAAATACCATACATCCAATTATCTACGAAAGATTAATTTCAAAAGAGTTGGAGTTCATATCTGAAACTTGGATTTTGGGACCATAGTATACTATATACAATTTTATAGACTTACACTCTTCATTTTATGTAAACTAGTTTTATCATTTTAATTTATTTTTTTCCATTAATTTCTTTAATTTATGATCTAACTAACCAAATAGAATATACATGAAAAAATTGGAGATCGTGGGAAGAAAAACAAAAAATTGTGTATATGAAAATCTAATCATTTGTACATAGCACTCTTCTTTATTTACAAATTTACTTTATAAATTATTTAAAATATAAAAAAATAAATGTGTAAATAATATATTATTATCTTATGAAAATATTATATATATTATTATTAAGGAAAAATCAAAGAAAAATATAAAACCTTAAAAATAAGGTATTTTATACTTATAAAATACCTAAAAAAAGGTGTACTTGGTGTGTGTGTGTGTCCACTTTTGGTCTTGGATCTTTCATGAATATTGCAAATATCATTGAGATCTATATCTTTCACTTAGTGAATATGAACATATATAGAATCATGTATATACAAATTTCTTCATATTAACAACTAGTGAGCGGGTTGATTGTTGATGAAGCTTTGAGGTAGAGTACTCCAAAGTGTAAATAAGAAACAATCTTCTATTCTTTCTGGTTAGATTTTAGCATGCATCCTACAAGGATTTACAGTTTTATCCTCTTCCTAAATCATATATGTTACCCTACTATTTTTCATAGAAAGATATGCTTTTAATGGTCTATTATCGCTGTAATATAATCTCTTCAATCACGAACTTTAATTAAGTAATATTCATAACTCATAAAACATTTATTTTAACAGTCATATATCATTGAACTTGTTCAATTCAACAATTTAATAAAATTCTTTTGTACAATGCCAATAAGAGCATCGATTTGGGGGGAGGGGGTTGGGGAATGTTGTTTAGCATTCTTGCAGATAGCATGGATCGTCTGTTATAGTGTTGTCTCTGCAATAACTGCCTGAGCCGCTCGATCTCACACGATTTTGCACGGTACAAGCCCACACAAAGTGCGAAATCGTGTGAACTGCTCGATCACGATCGAGCGGATCAAGCGGTTACTGCAGAATCTGCTGCAGTGCCCGCTACAGCAGACAACCCGGTCCCTCTCACAGGGGCATGGGGAGCATCTCAGACGTTGATTACTCTCCACTCTCTTTGAATTTGGTCTCATATGTTGCTCGTGTCGACCCCCCTCCCCTATCGTTGAAAGATCCATTAGCCGACTTTCAAACACCACCTAGAATCACCTTATATAGCGCGACCCGGCTCCTCCTCTTCTTCTTCTGCTTCCGCTCTTATAAAACATTCTTCTATTCATTCTCTTGCAATCACAATTTCACATTCGATTTACAGGGTGAGATTCACGTATTCTTAGTCTCAAATTCTTATTGCTACATTATTTCTCATTGTCAGATCGAGATAATTACTCAACTTGACTTTAGCATGATAGCCTTTTAAATTTTTGCAAATGAAAATGTGGTGTTAACATGATATTTCTATTATCTAAATTCTCTATTTTTTTGTAAAAGTAAATAATAGCCAGTGTGAACAACTGATCTAAATTCGCAAAAAAAAACCGTTGAAAATGCTGCTTCTTGTAAAAAATTATTTTTTATTAGAAAGTTAAATATTTAAAAAAATCAATCTAAATATATACAAGACATTGTAGAAATTATATTTTTTTATTCATAATATTTTTTTGTGACAATCTAAAGGTGGACTATTTCGGATGTGATATATACATGTAAATAAAATCTTGTCTGAAAATCCTATTGTTAGATATTAAATGCCATATTTGCTTAAATATCATTGATGAATTGTCATTGTTATAAACCTTTGTTAAATATTAAATATGATTTTTCCCATAAATATCATTCGGTGAATATACTAGCTTTTGTATATATAAAGTTTTTAGACTTATAATAATTAGATTTTGTGTAGGTTGCCATGTTGATTAGGAAAAGGCTGAAAGAACAATGAGGATAATTTTCTTTATGTTTCATCTGGGGATGAAAACGGTCAGATACATATATGAATATATGTATAACTATATCTTTATCTATTTTAAAATACAATACGAATGCGGATACAAATATTGACGAATGTGAAAAATGTATTACCATATCCTTAAAAACGAATACAAATAAGATAAAATTAGTAACATAAATATTTAATAGCTTAACTAAAATATACATGATTGGGATGGTTTACACATAAAATAGATATACCAGATATAATAATTTCATAACAGTTATATCAACAATGGTGAATGCCATCATAAAATATAGTTACGCACAGTTATAAATAAATATATTACTATACTTATATACGAAAATGAATATACGAATACGAATGCGAATATTAGCGAATACAAAGTGATCCATATCCACATTAATTTTAAAACGAATACGATTACGAATGTTAAATATGCATAGAACAAATACGATAGCGGATCGGATACGGATATATTCACATTTTTTTCTTCCCTAGTTCCATCACATGGATGGATCACCTTTTCTTTTCCTTGAAACAACCATCGAGAATATATAAACATGCATTAAAAAATATAAATAAATATATTTTCCCCCATTTGTTTATACCATTAACATGATGAGTTTTCTTCATTTTTTTCATTTTATCTCAGTTTCCATTGATCCGTGAAAATAGATTATTTCTCTTTTCATAAGCATTATCACAGAACTTGCAATAATATACTAATATTGCTATATAACAAAAAAATATATATTAAGGATATGGGAAGATTGACAGATTTGGACAGATGACCTCCAAAGAAGGAGGTCCTTTTCTTGGGAAAACAAAGAGAAAAGAGAAGAGAAAGCAACTGTTGAGGTTCAGAGCCCAAGAGAGAATATTTGAATCTTTTAATCAAGTCAAAGAAGTAAACAAAGCGTGCATCTCAAGGAGCAAAAGTAGTAGTTGCCAAAGGACATGCATTCCCTCCCACGTGTTGACCACATCTTCCCAATTCTTTTATCAGTCCCTGCCTCTTCTTTTTTTACATAAACTTTTTGTATTATTAGTTGATTTTTAATAACAGAAATGAATTAGAATTTAAAAGGAAATATACAAAAGGAAAATATATCGTTTCTGAAATTTTAGAACATGAATAAAATGGTCTGTTGATAATGTTGTGTGCTTACCACTCAAAAGATCATGGTTCAAATCCTCCCTTGTGAGGTTGTGTCAGGTAGTCAATAACCAACGTAAAAAATAGTCGAATCTTCAACAAGAATTTGAGCAATAGTCCATATAGCCGACCTTACTTGTAGTTAGAGAAGACTTTGCCATTGCATAAAATGTTCAAAAATTAATTTTGAAAATGTTTTATGTTTTATATATTTGTTAGTGTTTTTGATATTTTTTGGTACTTATAAGATTTTTTATGGATTGTAGAATTGAATTAATTGGAAAAATAAGGCAGTAGTATTCAAATTCTATATATTTAATGGATTTTAAAATATTAGACACAAAAAAGTTTAGTTTTTGTTTTTATTATAGAGTATTGTAATACCTATATAATGATAACTATAAGTATTTTTTATAATTCTACTTTTATATGATTTTTATATGATTTTTATTATTTTATGTTGTATAATGCATATTTTTATTTGATTTTTTAGATATGTATTAGCATATTATGATATCTCTATTATATAGTTTTTTAGCATTTTATATTGTGTGCACATTTTAATGATTTTTAAGTAAAAATGCATTTCTTAATATTATTTTTATTTATTAAAAATGGTAAACGAATTTATTTTCCAAACTAATATTATATGCAATCAAGTATATTATTATTCATCTACCAATATTTATTTTTATTTTACTGTACTTATTGTATTTAGTATATAATTATTAGGGCATTATTTAATAAATATGTAGCACTTTGATGCAAATGTAATTATACTGAAATTATTTGTGTAATGGAAATAAACAAAAAGCAGGGTGAATAGTGCAAATGTTCTGGTGACTCATGTGGTTGATCTTGTGAGGTACGAAATCGAGAACATGTTCACAATAAACAAACAGTCGAGGGATGCTCTTGTAAATCTCCCTGGATTCTGGGTTGCTTTCTTAAGCAGTAGACGGTTGATATTAGGCGGTCGAGTCTGATCCTAAGGTTCGAACGTGGCCACGTGGATCTGCTACCGTGAGTTGGATGCCGATCAGTATCGTAGGGCTCAGACTCGGCTTCGGATCGAATGGCTATGATCACTTGTAGTCTGATGATCCGATGGCTGCTGTAGAATCTGGAAGACGAACGCGTTCTTCCCAAATGGTGATTGCATGCTCCTTATAGACTTTCCCCCTTCCTCTACCTCTTTGTATGAGTAGCTCAATCTTTCGGGTATCACTTTCCACTAATAAAGGGAATCCACTCTGGTACCATTTGTAACATTCTATGCTTAGGTCTCCAAACTGTTATCGAGGAAAATTATCCATGACAACTTGTTGGATCGGACTCGATTGGACTCATTGACAACCACTCAAAGTGTTTAAGCTCAAGTTGTAAAGTAGTAATCCCCACTTCTTATAACCGACTTTCACATTCTGTGGGACTATTTTTGGGGTTGTTGATAGCATGAAAGATATATGGAAGAAATTGAACAAAACTCTGATGGTGTGTGCATAGTATGAACAAGGATACGATCGGTGTGGAATGGATCCAACGGAAGGAGATCTGAGAAG
Organism: Ottelia alismoides; assembly: GCA_037367405.1. Lineage (NCBI taxonomy): Eukaryota > Viridiplantae > Streptophyta > Magnoliopsida > Alismatales > Hydrocharitaceae > Ottelia > Ottelia alismoides. The sequence goes on along the minus strand of JAZKJV010004344.1, from coordinate 92,748 downwards.
ATTACGGTGTGTGTGTGGACACTACAAGGAAAATAAATTATGGTTACAGAAATATGCTCACGGATGTGGGGTTTATGGTTACGGAATTGGGCTCTGGCCACAACATATTGTGGCTAGTAGTCGTAGCTACAAATCTTGTTTCGAAAGTTCTCTAAACACGAATATGTCGTGGCCACTACAAGTGACCACAGAACTTGTCGTGGTCACAACTCTTGTATGAAGACTTTGGTCACGGATTGTAGCTACAAGAAACTAGTGGCCACGGAATTATCGTGACCACAAGTTTCTGTAACCACATTCCGTGACCACAACTCATCTTTCTTGTAATGGGATTTGATTGGGACGACGATGAAAGCGAATCTAAGTGGATCAAATGAACAACAAAGAGTCTCTGATCAGAAGCACGGAATGTGAACAAAACGATGGAATTCAAAACAATTTCAAGACAAAAGCTAAATTAAACTTGATGAACTACATATCTAGGAATAGAATGGATTACAAAGTATAATATTATATAATATTTAGAAAATATGAAACACAACAGAACTTGGAAAAAGACAAACATTTTCTTCTTCTACATACTCTTTAGGAATTGAAATTGATATAGTGCTTCATGTTAGGATTTTGTGCCAACTAAACACAAATCAACTAAATATTTATAAGAGATCGACAGTTGATAAAATCCAGTTTTCACTATCACAACATGTTTGATTTAGCTCTTTCCAAACCATTAAAACCATATCATTATGTCTTATAAATACACAATAGAACTAAGTACTCAAACACATCACCGTTATAGATATTGACATGCTATTATAGTTCATTACTTCATAAGAGATTTCAATATTAACTGGACCAAGACCATATTATAAATTCACTACAGCAATTAAAAAGATGAAAAACCAATTAAAATACATAAAAATAGGCAAGAAAAAAATAACAAAATATGTGAGTTGTATATAGCTAATTAAACTCCATAAATATATGTAAATAGTTATTTATGCATATAAAAGTGTATACATTTCTCTAGTCCTTCGTATATATGATTTAATAATCATTTTGACCTTTAGTTGATCATGATCAAGTTTTTTACACTTCATAGTATGTGCCCATCCTAAATTATAAAATATAATAGTATTAATAATAGTACTTATATACAAACATAAACTTGAATATAACTACAAATAAAAGTAGTATTATTAATAATTATTGTTACAATTATTACTATTATTATAACTATTATTATTATTTACTATAATGATATTAATTAATTGTACTAGAAATACTCCTTCCGGCCCTTTTAGTATAATCAGACGATTCAGACCCATACAGCTCAGCAGGCCCATCAAAAGCCTATCTGCTCATGGCCCAATTGGAGCCCTTAGGTTTTGATAATTGATAGACGAAATGGCACCAACATTCTCTCTTTAAACTTCCGTGACAAGTCACATTCAAATACGCTGTATACCTCAAATATGGACCAACTTGCACTATGTGGATCCTCTGTGGTACTGCAGAATCTGCTGTAATCAATTCAAGTCGTTCTATCTTGATCGAGAAGTTCGTACGAATTTCCACGGTATGAGCTCTCAAAAATAAAGAATTCGTACAAATCGCTCGGTCAAGATCAAACAACTCCAGTGTTCCACGATTTTGCAGCAGAATCTGCAGTACTGCAGAGGAACTGCTCCCCTAACTTGCATGATTATAAACTATTGGATTGCTGCAATTATGATCTCTACATCATCCAGATGAAATTCAAGAGCCACTGACACCTAACCAACTAATATGGCATGGGGGAGGGGGATGACCCTCAGATTTAGACAAGAGTACCCACTGATCCTCTCTCTCTCTAAGTCCTCTCTCTCTATCAACTCGTGTGATTTTTCTCTCTTTTCTTCCTGTCAACAAACAAAGAAACAAACAATTATACCATCACATCCTCTCATCAAGTAATTATAAACAACCAAATCAAAATAAAGTTCCAAGGAACTTGTGCCTTGGCTCCTAACCATGTATATGCCTAAACTAGGGATGAGCATTGGGCTAGGTCGGCCCGATCCAGCATGAAGCCCAGCTCAAAAATTTCGACACGGTCCAGGCTCAAATGGATACTAGGCCGGGCTTGGACCCAATATTTAGGCCCAATTTTTTTTGTTCAGAATGAATTTTCCTTAATTAATCTTTAGTTTAGATTCTGTTGGTTATTCTTGAATTTGTTAGTATTTATTTTTTTTTCAATCAGAATATTTTCTATTATTGAATCTTTTTTCCAGTATGGGCTTTATGCCTATTTTTTAACATGTATGGTCTCATGCGCTTGTTGTTGTTAACTGGGTAAGTTTGTTTCACTCTTTCAATTTCTATACATGAGAGATATTCATGGCATCTAGCATCGAGTGCATATGTGTAAAACGAGAAATCCTCTTATTTGGTAGAATCGAATTTTAGTTGTTTCACAAGTATTATGATATATGTTTTAAACAATTTTGGCTTGTGTAACTTGAGTTGAGATTAACTTGAAATAAAAGACCCAAAGTTAATAATCTCTAATGGGTGGAGATGGACCGAGTCTGGGCTTGGATCGAACAAAAAAATTGTGGACCTAAGCCCGATCAAAGGCCCGAATTTTTTAAACAGGCTTGAGCCTAAGCCCTTCAGGGCCCGACCCAACCCGACCCATAATCATCCCTAGCCTACACCCCTCTCTCTCACCCACCCATTTACACATATCAATAGGGGTGTAAACAGATCGAACATGAGCGAACTTATATTTTTTTAAAAATTCGATTCGTTTATTTAATCGAGCCTAAACTTGTGTTCAGGTTCGTTTCTTTTATTTCCAAGTCGAATCTGAACCGAACTTTTAGCGAGCTGAACCTGAAAGAATATCGAACTTGAGAATTTTCTGACACCCCTACATAATCACAAGCCTATAAGTACTTCCCCAATTAACCCCTAGATTAATTCTTCGAGATTAGTTATTTGCAGGGTTTGAAAAATTAGATCGGACGACCGATCAGATCAGTTGGACCGAGAACTGATCCTGACCGGTCGGTTCGACAGGTTTTATGTAATTAATTAAAAAAAATCACGTCCGATCGGTGATCAGACCGAGTTGACCCGGGTGGTTGGATCGGATTGACCTGAATTTATCTGCTTTTGATAGTTTATATATTTTCAAAAAATAAAGGTTTAAATAATGAAATAATAGAGTTTTTATCACTTGTGTCTTCTTAACTTCTGCAATTTCAGTTATGTCCCTCTCTTTTTTGGAATATAAGTTTTCACTACTTTCTTAGAGTAATTTTTTTAGAATCATTTATAAATGAATTATAACAATATTATATTCATATATAGTGCTAGAAAATATGACTAGCTTTTGTAGAGTTTTACTCGAAATAGACAATCATGTTATTCTATTAGAAGATTTGACATTTTAAACGATTATTTCATTGATATATAAATACATATTTACATATATGTAACTGGTTTTATCGATTCAGAAAATCGGTTCGACTGGTCGAACCAGTATATTTAGCCAGGACTGATTTTTTTTCTGAGTTGATAGGATTGATGACGTGATGCTGATATCATCACCGGTTCAACTGATTTGGACCGACAGTCCGACCCAATTGGATCAAACTGAAGACTGACTGTTCAATATTCTATCCGATTTTAAACCTTGATTAATTATCCTCAATTAATTTCTCTCTCAATTTAATCACCCACATCCAATCCTCTCTGGATTCCGAAGTAATCCTCCTTCCCATAGACAACAATCATCTATCAGTTTCATCTCAATCTTCATGCGTAAGTACAATTAATTTTTTTTACCATACATCTTTTATCTATAGAGCTTCAAGTACTACCAAGTGAGTCTGTAAGTTTGAATGGATGAACGAACGATACTCAACTTATATATTCAAGAAATGCATTTGATATTATTAGGATGGATGCATCATGCATCACGTTCAATATATGAAAAATAATAGCTATTGTTGTTTTACTGATTACTTTACATTGGGATTTTACACTATGACCCTTGAAATCTTTTCTAGTTGCATAATAGCCTTATAATTATTGAGATACACCTTAATTAAAGACCTAACATGTTAATGATTCAAATACATTTTTGTAAATGGATCTTGGTCGGACCAATTATTAATGATTTTAGGATCCAATTAGGATCTACTTATAGTGTACTACTATATATATACACATATTTTAAGGTACAATCTGGATTATCCGAGAGTCGTTTTGAGAGAGCACTGCATCTTAGAGTTTCTGTATCATGTACTTTAGTTTTTATGGCACGTATTTTACAAGAATATTTTGTCATGATGCAATGCATGTGTTTGTTAAGGTTCTTAGCTCATTTTTCATGTATTATGTGAAAGTTATGGGTTTATCAGTTAGGGCGTATGAAACCCTTCTCAAATAACGTATGCAATTAAACTCGAGTTCCATTCAGCTGGTGCCGTCCTGTACGACATTATTGGGATCCTCTAGGTTCCTGGAGGGAAGGATATTGTAATCCCACTTCCTAAGTAGGGGGAAGTCCATGCAAGTATTCTGGGAAGACATCTTGAAAGTCATGAACAACCTTCACTTCTGCAAAGTTCTCTAGTATGAGTCTGAATGGCATGGGTGATGCAAGCCTTGCACCCTTTAATAAGTAATTGGTGGGCTTATAATGTTGATATGCATACCACACCCCTTGGTGAGATGCTCCCATTAAATACAGAATCCTATAACTCATGACTATAAAAATTGGTCTACTTATGGAAGCAGCTTATGCATGCATGATGATTCTCTAGCCAATCCATGCCAAGTATCACATTGAATTCTTAACATTTGGATGCGAGGTAGGTAAGCTATCATCATATAACCTCTATATATACCACACAATCGGGAAGAATCCTGATGAATAGACTAACACTTGCCTCTAGGTCCCTTGATGAGATAATGGTCTACAATATATTAAGCTCTTTCCTAGGATACATTCATAGCTTCAAGATGTGAAAGAGTGGGGACATCAAGGTCAAACAAAATATAAGCTATAAGGGTGCCTACAAAATCATGACTTGCCATGTAATCTCCCCGGCCAATGACCTGGTCCATTATAGGGAACTATTGGCCTAGACAACTTGTTAGACTTCGGACCCACTGGAGCCCTCGACCACTGCACAAAATGCTTAAGTCCATGTTGTCTATTAGTAACCCCACTACTTATAAGCCGCTACTATACTTTGTGATTACTAGTTGTGGCAGTGCCGTCCCTGACATTTCATGGGCCCTAGGCAAAAGAGAAAAAAAGGGCCCCTATAAAAAAATAATTTATTTTTTTAAATTATAAATTTCTTATAAAAATTTCTTTAACTTTTACAAAAAACTATAGTGTTTATGATCGACGAGCATCAAACAATAAATCATGAATAAAAAATTTTAAAAAAAATCTACAACTGGAATAGACATCTATGGATGTAATGCAACTCAAGGAACGTAAATACAAACAAAAGCTAGCAAAAAATATACGACATGTGTTTTTTTAAGTCAGGATTTTTGAGAATGTTCAAGCACAGAAGCACATATATCTATTGACTACAATAATGTAAATATTTAAAAAATTAAGAGTTTTGTCTCTTAATATCCATTTTCCATATCATATGCGTCAGAAAAAGTAAGGTTAGAGAAAAATAATATTCAAACAAGCACTAAACAATTAATTGCAATAAAACTAATACATGATTTAAACAAACAATAAAATAATAGTTATAGAAAAATAATGAAGTCATCATTTTTTTATTTGATAGTAGAAATCATGCCAGGTTGATAGTTTCTATTAACAGTCCAAGATCTAAAAAGATACATGTTAATAAAATAATCTATCAGTCACAACTAGCATTAATCTTGAAATCAAAATTAAATATTAAAGATTTGATTTTTCGGAAAACAATAAAAGTTACCTAAAAAGATTATTTGATGGTTATTCGCAATTCTAAAATAAAATATTCTTACCACAAATATAAAATTGATTATAATGACGACGAGAACTTTGAAAAAGGAAACGTATGTCATGTGATAGAGCAATGAGAGGTGATTTTTTTGTAAAAAAAGATAACAACCGTTCAACTGGTTAAAGCCAATTTCCCAATCCCCTACAATGTGCAATAACTTTCAATTTGTAATTGCTTAGAATAAAGGCAAGAGGTGATTTATACTTACACAAATATGATGAGTAGGTGTACGGATCTAAAAAATAACAGTGATTTATGGATTTAAGGGAAAAATGGCAATGCATAAATATAAAAAATTCCATTAACTGAAGACTTGATTTGTGGATGTCCAACAACAACAAAGTCGTAAACTAAAAGCAGGATAAATTGCAATAATGGAGGAGATCGAAAATCACAAGAGGAGGATGCCAAAGTTGTCTCTGAAGGACACATTTAAGTTAAATATGGAGTCATAACTCTTAACATATTAACGTGGCATTAGGGAATCCAAAGGATTTTTAACCATTTAGGAATAAAAAGAGTCAAATGACACATGCAAATGTAAATAATTATGGACCCATGTAGTTGTTTAGACATGGGACTACTATTTGATAGGGATGAAAACAGATACAAATATATCCGAATATCCGCTGATGTATTCGGAAAAGTACTGGATACAGATATCCATATTCAAATATTAATCGAATATAGATCGTATATGGATATGGGTTGTAAAATATTTCAGGATATGGATACGGAACTGGTAATGGTTTAAATATTCAGATCCGGATGTCCGAATACAACATTTAATATTATTTTATATATTAGTTAATATAATAGGAGACACAATCCCACGTTATTATATTAATATTATATATTATATAATACAATATGTTATTAGAAACACGGCACACTGGCATCATCTCCTCTCCGATACCGAACCCTTGAATACAGAAGCATATATTAATAAACTTCTGTTTATTTGGGGATGTGCACGAACAAAAGTTATGAAACTGTATCCCCTTTCTGCTTCGGTTAAGAACACATGTTACCTCCTTGACGATCCCTTTTGTCATGATAAAACTTATTTATATTTCATTGTTATTTTTTAAAACCAATGTAAATTTTGATTAAATATCAATTCGTATTCGTATGTGATCTTTAATAGACCCATATTTGGTTTTCATGTTTATAGGATCTATATTTGGATCATTCTTTATTTGATTCATGTTTGGGTTAGCTCTTTATTCAATCTGTATTCAGGTCTGCTCTTTATGCGATCCATATTCAAATTCGATAAACATCCGATTCATATCCGTATCTGTATTTTTAAAGATATGATTTCCTTAATGCATATCTAAATCATATCCGTATCCATATTCGTATCTGATAGAGATGAAGCGAATATGGATATGGAAATAAGCATGTCTGATCCGTATTCGATCCATTTTCATCCATAGTATTTGAAATAAAAATAATAAAAGTTAATTATATGTAATCTACTTAAAGATGGGCTCCCAAAGTGGATGGGCCCTGGGCCATTGCACCTGAGGACAAGCCTCAGGGACGGCCCTGAGTAGTGGTACTGTGTTTGGGATGCTACACTCATCCCTACTTATATTCGCAACATCCTCTCTGCGCAATGTCCCATGATCTATTCCCAGTGATAGTGGTGGATTCATCTCTTGGGTAGCACTTTCCTCCTAACTCTATGGTAGGGGTGGCTCGAACTCTTGGGTAGCCCTTTCCACTATTGGAGGGAATCTGCTTTAATACCATCTGTAACATCCAGAGCCTAGGACCCGAACCATTATAAGGAACTACTAGCCCAGACAATTTGTTGGGCTTGTGCCCAACTGAAGCCATTAACCACTGTCCAAAATGCTTAAGACATGCTGTCTAATAGTAGCCTCCACTACTTATAAGCTGCTACCACACATGTGCTACCGAGCATGATGTGTAGGTAAATAAATTTTTCATAGCCTCATAACATGAAAAGGATATAATACTCCATTGTAAATTTATCAAAAAAAAACATTGGGAATTGATTATATTCATCTACCTGCTATCTCACAACAAGAATTGGAGATGAAGTATCGTAATATGAACATTGGGATTGGGAGTTGCCAACCCATCACATGCTATTCCTTTATCTCCGTTTAGATACATTAATGTGGGATACTTCATCTCCGATCGTGCAAAATTCTCACTTCTTTGACAATATTGGGATTTGATTACAATGTTATCCATCTTTTAAAAAAACTTCACCTTCCTCCAACATCCATCCATCATCTAGCATTCCACCAATTTTTTTGACAAAAAAAAACATTTTGCTAGTTAAACAAAATATGATTTTTTTTGCAATATTCACATTATAATACTACCATGGCTCCTAATACAATACTTCTTTTAACTCTTCTCTTTCCATATTTCCCTCAACGTAAGTTCCTTCTCCTTTTCAAACTTCCATAAGAAAAGTTTCCAATAATTCTATTTCTTTAACTTCGAGAGCACATATAACGACAATCCAAAATCACATCTTCCTTCCCCACGTGAAGAAGTTGTCATCGTTACGTCGTGAGAAACAAAAAGCTAGCAAGCCATTGATTATTTTATTTAAGATTTATATTCAATAATAAAAGGAATTTTTACCTGACAGACCTTATAAACTTTTTAAATTACATCTACAACCTTTTGCACAACGTAGTTGCTCCATCGACCTTGTAAATTACCCAAGAACTCCCACAGTCTTCAAACAGATCAACCGGAGGGTTTATGTAATAAGAGTTGACAAGTTTACGGGGTCACGGGGGGAATTAGGTTGTTTCAAAGGTCGTGGAGGTCATTGACAAAGTTTATAAGGTCAGTCAGGTAAAAATCCCATAATAAAATACATTTTAAAGTGGATTCAATAAGTGATGTCAAATCAACCAAATGACTGATTTTTTCGCTGGACCGATTGGTCTCGTTTATTTGACCGTGACGAAAGAACTCAAAGCGTATAAGTCAGTTCAGTGGTTTGGGCACCATCACCTGCCCTTTTTATTGCCAAATTCATTTAGTGATTTGTAGGGATGAAATGAATGTGAATATATCCATATCCGATCCATTATCATATTAGTTTTATACATATTTTGATATTTGTATTCGTGTTCGTTTTAAAATGAATGCGGATATGGATATCACTTTGACATTCTTTAATATTCACATTCATATTCGTGTATTCGTTTTACTACATAAGTATAATAATAGATTTCTTTATAACTGCATGTAACACTATTTTATGATTGCATTCACTACTGTTGATATAATTTTTGAAAATTACTATACTTCGTTTATTTATTTTATGTGTAAACAATCTAAATATATACATTTTAATTAATATATTAAATATTTATATTATTATTCATATCTGATTCGTATTCATTTTACAGGTTCAAAGATATATAACACATTTTTCACATTTGTTACTGTTCCTATACCTTTATTTCTTCCTGCGCGAAAAAGAACGCAGCTTCAATTGTTGCCTTGTTGGGTTCCTGGAGAGAGGCGTGTCGTGATGCGGAAGAGGGAGGACCCCTATGGGATTTGTGGGCACCGCCACAAGTACGAGGAAGGGGAGACCTGTGGGGTTTGCGGGCACAGGGCGCCGGAGCCTCCGACCACTGAAGTTCAACGAATCAGCTTGGTAGTGGCGCGTACCCGTCAGAGATCCTTGGGTTCGTTAGCGTTGGGCAGGGTTGGATTGGGTTGGGGTACCGGTGAATAGTAAACTGTCAGGAAGATTAGAAGGTTGGAAGGAGGGGTACACCAACCAACCCTACCCAACCCTGCAACCAAACGAGCCCTAAGCTTCGTTTGGTTACAGAGGGTTGGGTTGAGCTACACCGGTGTATCCTTCCTTCCAACCCTCCCAAACCTCTTCTCAGTTTACTATTCACATGAGTACTCCAACCCAACCCAACAACCAAACAGACCCGAATTCCTGTACCTGGGGAGCTACGACAACGCATCGTGGAGCGAGTTGTTGAACGCGATGGGAATATCTTGCATCCTAAACGTGGGTACGGTCTTCTTCCTTCAGAAAGTTTGGTTTGTTGAGTTGGTTTTGACAAGTGCTGCTAGGTTTTTGTGACTGTTGAATTTAGTCTATAGCCGAGTTTAAGAAGTATTTCATGTTAAATTCTATAGCAGCTTGCCTTTTGTCTTTCATATCATAATAATGTTCCATACTGTAAAGCCATTGCAAGAAGTAAATGTTAGTACCATACTACGGATATCATCAGCAACAAGCCAAAGTGCACACAAGCAAAATCATATCAACTGCGATATACAATCACACGAAAATAGAGATCAATATATTAATACAGAAGAAGGGGAATAACCTATCGAAGAGTTGTATACATCGATAGGAAAGACCTCTTTACGGTGCTCCATTTCGACATCTCATTGTTCCTCACTTCTCTTCCGAACTACTAATTTCGTGAATATCCATCATAGACAACAGAAATGATACCAGGTTTATCCATCATAGACTGCCCCGGGATAAAAGCGGATTGCAGAGGAGAAATGATACAGTCAAGTTCCTTATGCAGCCTATTAGCAAGAACTTTTGTGAATATGAGATGAATCCTATTAGAAAACGCAATGGATCCGAGGTCCTCTACCAGTGTGACCACCTCACTCTTCGGCAACAGAAAAATGAACGATCTATTCAAAGTCCATTGATGATCATGTTAAAGACTTCTCGTGGCTTAGAAATTGTCCTTCCTCTCCATAATCACTGACCAAGTGGGGCACGCCTGCTAAGCTGGCGTTAGAAGTTCGAAGTAGCTGAGCAAATGACCTCATTTCCCATTACCATCATGCCACCGATCCAAGAGAATAGGAACGAGATACGTACACGGAATGGATTCCATAAATCTTAATCCACAGAAAGTTGGCAAGTTCTCTCTCTATTGCCCTAAGTCGGGGCTCCATGGTTCGATACACCCAGCCAGACCAGTGCAAGGGAGAAGAAGATTGGGCAGGAGGAGCGGGGGTCTGCTCCTTACCCGAAGTCCAATAGATATTTCCTTGCTCCCAAGATGGAACAAGGAACGAGTAACAACAAGTTCTCTGTTGTACTTGATCTGAAGGTACTCGGTAATGAATAATCTCCTCAGGGAAGACCATGATCTTTGAGGTGGTGGGGAGCACAAGTCTTTAGTCCATCCACTTTAACTTTGATGTCCTTCAAGAGCTCTAGGCAGCACATATAAAGGTGAGGGTAATGTTGTTGAAGGACTCTCCAATCAGGGAAGCAGGAGGCAGAGGCTGAAAAGGGAGGGGAGGCAATAAAGTTTAAATGTTATAGCCAGGACTTGAGTCAACAATTTTGAATCCTTCGTCACCGACCTTTCAGTCCCCAATGAGAAACAAATGGGCGATCTCTTTCCACTTCCCAGTGTTGTGCGATGCAACATCTGTTAAAAGTAACGAGAATCAAGTTTTTCCTAATTGCGAGAATTTTTAGTAGGAATTCACCCACAAAAATTGATTGTTATTCAGCTATTCATGAAGAATCGGGAACTCAACGAGAGAGCAGAGGACTGATGCCTCGAAGGAGCTCCAGCCACTTACATGGTAGGAAGCATGCAGAGGCCATCACTCAATTTGAGAAGTGACAACCAACTTCCCTCATTTTCCAAATTTTCAAGGAAAGAAAGTTTTTCAAGGAAATTATCTGTGTTTTATACAGAACAATGTGAGAGATAAAGCACGTGTACTTGTCCATTGTATGTCAGCAAAAATATGTTAGCTATTGCCATGTTATTGGATATTTTGAAATTTTTAGGTCTCATACGTTCATTCTGCTGTTTTTGTGTCTGTGCAGATCACCTGCTATTGTAATAGCATACCTGATGAAATCTAGAGGATGGAGATTTACTCAGTGTTTCCAATGGGTTAAAGAACGGAGGTCAACAATTGCGTTGCCATCAGGTAAAAGAACACACCATGCATAGTTTATATGTTGCGCTCATGTTCTGTTTTGTTAGACTCATCAGGATTAATTATGTTGTTTCGGATCTTGTTTTCCAAATTGAATTGACAAAACACCAGATTTCCAACAGCAGTTATTGGAATATGAGAGGAAAATCTTTGAACGTAGTGAATTAAAAAATCACTGTTTCCATGTTTGAGCTTTCTAGCTGGTTTCACATTCCCAACGCCCGTATCAACTTCTATCCCAACTTTCAACCAGCTTGGAACCGCTTCAATCTTCGAGCATGCATGCCCCAGTGTCACTGGCAATCAGTTTGTTTTCGGTTCAAGTGGAAATAACGAACAGGCGATGGTTGCCAATGCAGAAGCTCACGGATCTGCTGCATCCCCTGAAGTCGATCCATGAAGGGCATCCCTATCTATATCGGATTTGCATCCCTCATTGTGTTGATGTCCAATGACTAGGCTGGAGTATCTCGAGTTTGATTTCATCAGTTCATGTTCACTTTGATGCCATGTTTGAATTACCAACTGCAGTGTAAAGTCATCCCATGGAATCCTTCCTAATGCAGTAAAATTCTAATATGTAAGAATGTAGCATAGGGACTAGCATGAGATATTGAGACATTGAGCATGACTTCACTTAGGAATATGTAAAAAAATCTAACAAAACCCAAATAAATATAATCATTGAAGGCCACATCGTGATATATCGTCGATATATTGGTATCGAGAGGAAGGGGATATCGATATCAGGGTGAATATCTATTTACCAAGATATCGACGATATATGACCGAGATATCAGCGATAAATCGCCGTATTGGCCCATATCGATCAAAAATGGTTGGAATCAGTACAAAAAAACTCTGATATCGATCGATATCGTCGATATCTATATATTGATGAATAATATCCTTGTAAGCTTGATTTCACTACTTAATTTGCTACTCCTAGTGTAAAAACACATCATATTTTATATATTTTGTTCAAGGTCGGGGGCATTGCCCCTACACCCCCGCAGGGGAGGGGGGGGGCAATCTGGTGCCCCTAGCCCCCCGGGATCATTGATCGGGCAACGATACCCCCGTATGGTAGGGTATGGTGCGACAATGAGGTGCATACAATGGTTCTTCAACTTGGAAGTGTCCAATCAAATTGATTTCATCTTCTTTCCTTTTCAAAATATTATTATGAATTATGTTTTTTTTAAAAATACTATTATGCCCTTTATTTGTTTGGTTCCAAAAATAGCTTACATATTTTGTATATACATAATATGTGATGCTATATAAGTTTTGGATGAACTCCATGAATACATACGAGTCAACAATCAACATTAACAATGATATGCTCATCAATATGACATATATGTGCAATATAATGGTCATAGATGATCGATATGTGTGATATAAATGTATATTTGTACGCTATTTAGTGTTTAAGAACTAGGATGGACTACATTTCCAATATCCACAAGCTAGCAATCAACAGTAACAACGATATGTTCGATATGACCGATATATGTGATATACGGGTCATAAATGACTGATATGTATGATCTAATAGTATATTTGTAAGTTATTTAGTGTCTACGAAATTGGACGAACTCCATTTCCAATATCTTTAAGTCAACAATTAATAGTACCCGCGATATATTCAATATGATTGATATGTAAGGTATAAGGATCATAGATGATCGATATACGCGATCTAAGAGTATATTTGAAGTTATTTAGTGTTCTAAGTAGAACTTCGATGAGCTCCATTTCCAATATCTATAAGTCAGGAATCAACATTAAATCCATATGTTCAAAATGATGGGTATGTGCGATATATGGGGTATAAATGACCGATATGTGTGATATAAGTGTGTATTTTGTAGGTTATTTGTTGTTTTAATATCTTGGATGATCTTAATTTCTGAAAAACCAACAAAAATACCATTTTTGAGCTATTTCTGACATTTCCTCCGATATCGATATATCTTTTTCCGGATGGACTGATACAATATCAAAACCGATATGGCCTTCTATGGATATGATGTCAGATGATAGATCTACACAGTTGAGGCAAAGGTGCTTGCCCATCTTTGAGTTAGGTTCTCCATTTCACAGTCCCCGACTTGATCCTTTGGCTTCTCCTTTTCCGGACTTGCATTTCCACCATGTATGCCTCCTCTTCTCCTACTTTCCATGTGTTGGGGATATATAATGAATGATGCGGAAACAATCAACCCAGGATCTGTATCCCCCCTAAACTGTCCTGCAGCAAAGATGGCACAACACAAGTATATGTTCCCCACACGGGAACTCAAATGCAACAATGATAGCAACCACAAGCAACCACAACAAACAACCACACGAGACAAGATTTTTACGTGGAAACCCTTCTCAATGTGAGCAAGGGAAAAACCACGGGGCAAGACCGGCAACCAAGCACTACGGTCAAATGAGTTAATGTTCTTCCCGGTTTTGTTGCCCACAAAACCGAGGTACAAGCACACACAACGGATAGTTCTTCAACAAGGAACAAACTATCCCTAGGTATCTAACTATACCAATATTGTGCTCAAAACAAGGAGGACAAAGTAACTCCCCTTGTGGGCTCCTGGATGGAGACCCAAACTTGGCTTCAACTCCTTGAGGTCGTCCGCAACGACCTCCACGATGCTCCTCCCGAGCTCGGCCAAAGAAACCAACTTCCCTCTCAGCCCTAGCTGCAGCCCGCGTCGACGGGGGAAGGGGGAAGCCCTGCTGTGACCTCCTTCCCTCTCGACCTCTTTCTTCCTCTCACGCGTGGAGGAGAATAGCTTTCGACGAAGCCCTTGCCGCTGCTCTCTGGATGTTGGAATCGACTGGAATGGGATAGGGCACAAAGGAGGAACTGCCCTTGCGTTCTGGAAAATAGAATGGCCGAATGAGGAGTCCCACCGTGATTCCCTGGAATGGGGAAAAGGATGGGAGCCGATTGGGGGCCAACTTGATGGAAAAATATCAAGTATGCCCCTCCAAAGTTGGTAAACAGCTGCTGCCCCCAAGTTGGGGCTGGACATATTTCAACAATACCCAACAACCTCCCCCTCCAGCCCCAACGGGGAGTTGTTGTCCTGTGATGGAGATCAACAAGAGGTGACACCGCTCAGCTCTCTACAGA
Organism: Ottelia alismoides; assembly: GCA_037367405.1. Taxonomy (NCBI): domain Eukaryota; kingdom Viridiplantae; phylum Streptophyta; class Magnoliopsida; order Alismatales; family Hydrocharitaceae; genus Ottelia; species Ottelia alismoides. Next base: position 77,610 of record JAZKJV010004344.1, on the reverse strand, counting down.
GCTGAAGCTTGTCACGAGTGACTGCCTTGGTCAACATGTCTGAGGGGTTCTCATCTGTGTGAATCTTCTTCAACACGAGCTGCTTCTGTTCAATTGCATCCCTCAGCCAATGGTATCTCACATCAATGTGTTTTGTGCGAGCATGGTGCATGGTACTCTTGCTCAAATCTATAGCGCTCTGGCTATCACAAAACACAACTGGCTCACTGTCTTCAAATCCAAACTCACCAAGGAAGCGTTGTAGCCACAACACTTCTTTCCCAGCCTCTGCTACTACAATGTATTCTGCCTCAGTAGTTGAGAGAGCAACACATTTCTGTAGTTTGGATTGCCATGATATGGCTCCCCCTGCAAAAGTGAAAATGTAGCATGAGGTGGACTTTCTCTGGTCCATATCTCCTGCCATATCTGCATCAGTGTAACCACAAAGTTTGGGATCTGACCTCCCAAAAGCAAGACACATACTTGAGGTCCCTCTCAAGTATCTCAAGATCCACTTCACGGCCTCCCAATGGTCCTTTCCCGGGTTAGACATGAACCTGCTCACCACGCCCACTGCATGGGCTATGTCGGGTCTAGTGCAAACCATTGCATACATGAGGCTCCCAACTGCTGACTGGTATGGGATCTTGGACATCTCTGCTTTCTCCTCAGAAGTAGAAGGACATGACTCTTTGGTTAGCTTGAAATGAGAAGCTAAGGGCATACTGACAGGCTTGGCATTCTTCATGTTGAACCGCTCCAACACGCGTTCAACATAGCTCTCTTGTGACAACCACAACATGCGCTTCTTCCTGTCCCTTGTAATCTGCATCCCTAAGATGTGACTTGCCTTGCCCAAATCTTTCATCTCAAACTCTTTGGAGAGTTCTCTCTTGAGCTTTGCAATCAAGTTGGAATCATGACCTACAATCAACATGTCATCCACGTAGATCAAAAGAATGACGAACCTGTCATTGGGAAGACGACGAACATATACGCATGGGTCGGCTGCAGTCCTCTTGAAGCCCTGCTTTCCCATGAAAGCATCAAACTTCAAGTACCACTGTCTCGGGGCTTGCTTCAAGCCATAGAGACTCTTCCTCAACCTGCATACCATATGCTCTTTCCCTCTCTCTTGAAATCCCTGTGGCTGCTCCATGTAGATCTCTTCTTTCAAATCACCGTGAAGAAACGCTGTCTTCACATCCATCTGCTCCAGCTCAAGGTCCATGCTAGCAACAAGTCCTAGCACCATTCTCACTGAATTCATCTTCACCACTGGGGAGAAGATCTCATCATAGTCCACGCCTTTCTTCTGGCTGAATCCTTTCACTACCAATCTGGCCTTGTGCTTCACCTGCTTGCCACTGTCATCTGACTTCAGCTTGTACACCCACTTGTTCTTCAAGGCTCTCTTCCCTTTAGGAAGCTCAACAAGGTCATAAGTGTGGTTCTTTCTGAGAGATAACATCTCTTCATTCATTGCATTCTGCCAATGACCCTTGTCCTTGTGCACCTGTGCCTCCTCAAAGGTGTACGGCTCACCTGCACCTGTGAGCATCACGTACCTGGAAGTGGGGTAGCGGGATGATGGCTGGCGTGTCCTCTCAGATCTCCTGACATGAGGCTCTGCTGCATCTGCAAGTGGATGAGGTTGCTCCCCCTGCCCTAGGTCCCCTGGACCTGCATCAACGGGGTCTGCATCTGGCTCGTGCTGCTCTAGCTGCCCATCCTCTCCGCCTGCACCCTGTACTGGAGAGGGATCTGTGTCCTCATCACTGTCATCATCCATGGAGATCTCATCTCCATCACCACTCTCAGTGGTGTCCTCACCCAACGTCTGATTCTCATAGAAAATCACATCCCTGTGCCTGGTGACTGTCTTCTTCCTTGGATCCCAAAGACGGTATCCAAACTCCTGATCTCCATAGCCAAGAAAAATACAAGGCACCGCCTTGTCATCCAACTTCTTCCGTTGCTCCTTGGGTACCAATGCATAAGCCTTGCATCCAAACACCCTCAAATGAGCATATGTGGGGTCTTTCCCTGTCCAAACACGCTCTGGAATCTGAAAACCCAAAGGAACTGATGGAGATCGGTTCACCAAGTAACATGCGGTGCGAACCGCCTCAGCCCAAAAGGTCTTGGGCAACTTCGCTGTCTTCAGCATACAACGAACTCTCTCAACAATGGTCCTGTTCATCCTCTCAGCTAGACCATTGTGCTGGGGTGTGCCTGGCTCTGTCCTCTCATGCCTGATGCCGTGCTCTGCACAATAGCCCTGAAAGCTATGGGAGGTGTACTCTCCCCCATTGTCCGTGCGTAGACACTTCAACAATTTTCCTGTCTCGCGCTCAACCATGGCATGGAACTTCTTGAAGCAATCAAACACTTGATCCTTCGTCCTCAGCACATACACTCACACCTTCCTAGATGCATCATCAATGAAGGTGACAAAGTACCTGTTGCCTCCCAAAGAGGCTGTGTCCATGGGACCACAAACATCTGAGTGAACCAGCTGTAGAATGTCTCCCTTCACCTTGGATCTCGCTCTGTAAGGTGCACTCCTGCTCTTCCCAACCTCACATGCATCACAAGGAGACAAAGTGATGTCATTGTGGTAGGGGATCAACTCCTTCTTGCTCAAAAGCTGCAAGCCCTTCTGGCTCATGTGGCCAAGTCGACGGTGCCACAAATCTGAATTGTCTGCCTCACTTGCACGCAAACTGCCATCCATGACCTTCACTCTAGTCATATAGAGTGTGTGACACAAGCTGCCCCTGGCCATGATGAGAGAACCCTTGCTAATCTTGCATTTGCTGTCGCCGAACTTCAGATGGTAGCCTTCACTATCTAGCTGTGAGCCAGATATAAGGCTAAGCCGCACATCAGGAACATGCCTCACATTCTGGAGTGTCATTGAGCACCCAACATCCGTCTGGATCGAGATGGTGGCCATGCCAATGATCTTAGAGTAACTTTCGTTACCCATCAAGACTCGTCCATAATCACCCCTGGTGTAGGTGGTGAAGAACTCCCTGTGTGGAGTCACATGATAGGAGGCGGCCGTGTCAACGACCCACTCCAAATCGCTCCCTGCGTGCAAGCACTGGTCCTGGATGGTGAGAATCACCTCGTCTGCACTTTCATCTGCCACAACTGCAGCTAAATTCCCATCTTCCTTTTTCTGATCCTTCTTGGCTTCAGCTTGCTCTCTCTTCCAAACCCTGCAATCTCTCTTCCAGTGACCTGGCTTCTGACAATGGTGACACTTTCCTCTGCCCTTGGACTTATCCCTGGATTTCTGCCTCTCCTGTGACGCTCCTCTGCTGCTGGATCTTCCTCTCCTCTCAACTGCATACACATGTGAAGAGGAGGATGCCTCTCCGGATGAGCGGCGTCTAATCTCCTCATTGAGGAGACTACCCTTGACCATAGCCATGGTCAACTTGCTATCCTTCGCAGAATTGCTCACTGTGACTACTAAAGTCTCCCAACTATCTGGCAAAGAACCCAAAAGAAGAAGTGCCTGCAGTTCGTCATCAAGTACCAATCCCATAGAGGTCAACTGGTTGATAATGCTTTGGAAGTCATTCAAGTGCTCAACCACTTTGGTCCCGTCCTTGTACTTTAAATTCACAAGCTTTCTAATCAAGAAAGCCTTGTTGGTTGCGGTCTTCTGGTCATAGAGCTCGGACAGCTTGTCCCAAAGCTCCTTTGCATTCGTCTCCTCGGCCACGTGATGGAACACCGACATGTCAAGCCACTTCCGAATGGTACCAATGGCCTTTCGGTTTAACTTTGTCCACTCTCCTGCGGACATGTTCTCCGGCTTGGCGCTCTCACCCTCCACGGGATTGTGGAGGTCCTTGCAATACAAGATATCTTCCATCTTGGCCTTTCAAATCTGCCAGTTGCTACTTGTGAGCTTGATCATTGTGCCCTCATCATCTTTGCCCATTTTGCACAACCTGTGCTCTGATACCACTTGTTGGGGATATATAATGAATGATGCGGAAACAATCAACCCAGGATCTGTATCCCCCCTAAACTGTCATGCAGCAAAGATGGCACAACACAAGTATATGTTCCCCACACGGGAACTCAAATGCAACAATGATAGCAACCACAAGCAACCACAACAAGCAACCACACGAGACAAGATTTTTACGTGGAAACCCTTGCTCAATGTGAGCAAGGGAAAAACCACGGGGCAAGACCGACAACCAAGCACTACGGTCAAATGAGTTAATGTTCTTCCCGGTTTTGTTGCCCACAAAACTGAGGTACAAGTACACACAACGGATAGTTCTTCAACAAGGAACAAACTATCCCTAGGTATCTAACTATACCAATATTGTGCTCAAAACAAGGAGGACAAAGTAACTCCCCTTGTGGGCTCCCGGATGGAGACCCAAACTTGGCTTCAACTCCTTGAGGTCGTCCGCAACGACCTCCACGATGCTCCTCCCGAGCTCGGCCAAAGAAACCAACTTCTCTCTCAGCCCTAGCTGCAGCCCGCGTCGACGGGGGAAGGGGGAAGCCCTGCTGTGACCTCCTTCCCTCTCGACCTCTTTCTTCCTCTCACGCGTGGAGGAGAATAGCTTTCGACGAAGCCCTTGCCGCTGCTCTCTGGATGTTGGAATCGGCTGGAATGGGATAGGGCACAAAGGAGGAACTGCCCTTGCGTTCTGGAAAATAGAATGGCCGAATGAGGAGTCCCACCGTGATTCCCTGGAATGGGGAAAAGGATGGGAGCCGATTGGGGGCCAACTTGATGGAAAAATATCAAGTATGCCCCTCCAAAGTTGGTAAACAGCTGCTGCCCCCAAGTTGGGGCTGGACATATTTCAACAATACCCAACACCATGGCTCAGGCTCTCTGTCCTGCTTCCTGTCCGATCCCAAAATCCTCGATTTCACCAGCATTGCCTCCATTATCGTCCTTTCAAAGCTTGGAGATGCTCCTCTTTCTTCACGTAGCTTCAGATCAAGACTGCTCTGAGAAGTCTCCCTGCTGTAACTAGTTGAGGGAGAACCAGTGTACTTCTTGTCAACAGCACAAAGGCCTCCTCTATGCACCTCATTCTGTTCTGCGTTGTTAATTTTGCGTTCTTCCTTATGAATGGAAGCTTTGCTGATGTAAATATTAAAGCATTACAAAAGTTGGTGTACTGTGTATTTATTTACTGAAAATATTTGATATTTTTGAGAGATTTTTTTCTTTTTCATATACTTTTGTGGATTTTAAAATATGTTTTTCTTTAGAATGTGACCATGAGGAATCCGATGGAAGGAATTAAATATTGGACAAGATGGCAGCCATTTTAGTTATTTGTTCAGATTAACACAAATGTGCAGTTTTTTCAAAGGGTAGTGGTCGTAGACTGATGCGTTCACCCAGTAAGCCATCTTCGAGGATTTAGATTTCATTTTCAGGGGAAAATGTGGTAGCTATTGTATGTCAATGTTGCAAAACTGCATCTAATTGTTGCTTCAATAGCATTTACATTCATGGGCATGCTCTCATGGTTTTAAACAATTATCATCTTTTATGTCATTGTGTCATTATCTTATGATCCTTTGCGACAAAATATTGCTGGAAATAAAAGACTAATACTATAAAGATCAAACAAAATACTATGGATCAAGAGAGTGCTTGCTATGTTATTGTTAGGTGAATAGTGCAATCGACCTCCAGAAAAGTGTGGAAGAAGAAAACAAACTATCTAGCAGTGGTTAATCACATTTAACAGCCATTGCAGGAGAAAAATCACAATGAAAAAGTCAACTTCTCTTTCTTTCTATTAATGTGTGTGGGAGTTGGTGAGTAAATGACTCCACCCCCTTATTTCATTTATAAATGTAATATCCAATTTTACTCTATAATGAATTTACATTAAATACTCTCTACAATTATTAGAATTAGTACTCCACTTTTTTTAATCTTAACCCTAAACTCTCAATCCCAACAGTCTTCCCTATTGACAAAGCGTTCTCCCACTAAAAGTAGGGTTGGTTACATGGATTCTTGCTCAAATCCATGTTGAAAGATTCGACTATTTTTTACGATGGTTGTCGACTACCTAACGCAACTCTCACAAGGAAGAATTGGACCTTGGTCTTTTAGGTGGTAGGCATTATGCACTACCACCGGACCATTTATGTGGGTACAACGTTCTTCCCTTTTGTGCTGAACTAATTATGACCATGCTGCCTTGAGTTGTTGTTGGTCCATTATCATCAATAAGCCTCTCTTGCATGATCACACCTCTAGGTATCTCACATCTTTGCACAACTTAACATTGTGCCCCCCAATGTAGTACTACAATTCTTGTGATAAGAGAGTATGTAATCGTTATCTGGCAAAATGAATCACACTTGCTTTGTTTTCTTGCATGTTCCTGCAACAAATATCAATGACATGTCGCCTTTCTCTTAATTGCTTTCTTAGAAGTCAATCTGAGCTCCATCACATGTCATGATCATTCTTCGATCTCACACGCTCTATTTGACGTCGTTGTCCCTTGGACCACCATGTTTGCTCCTTTGCTCACTCAAAAAACTCCTCAAATGGTAACTTCATGTCTTCCTTGATCAATCAATCTAGTAGACTTAGATTATATGTAATTATAGTCATATGGTTTACATTGAGTTCCCCTCATCCCATCAAACATGCAAAATAACATCAATCCCACTCCTGTGACATGGTAAACATCTCCTATTTTGATCATGCTATCTTGATCATGCATGAACGGTTGATGCAAGTTCTGTGTTGAACATCGATTAAGCTCCTATGAACACACTAAATAACATCGATCCACCTCCTATACATGTTATGTACTAAATTTCTCCTTAGCTGAGCACACACGAATTGAATATGTCGAGTCTAGTAGGCATCCTAAATCCGACTTCTCTCGTGAACATGCTAATTAGTCAACCTCAAATATTGTTAGTGGAATTCTCTTGATCTTAAGTTAAAATTGCAAATCATTTTCTTTCCTTTCTTTGTCTTTGTCTTATTCTATATGTTACACTGGAAGAATCGAGGATCTCGTAACTCACCTTATCGTAGTAGAAGCTTTAGACACGATCCCACAACTTGGAACTACCTCCAATCCTCAACTCCCTTAATCTAGAACATTTTCTCTTTGTCACAAATACAAGACCTTCATCATTTGTCTCCTCATCTCTCGACCTTTGTCAAGACTCATTCATAAGCAATTCCCCTTACCCTAGAAAGATTATAGCAAGCATCCATAAGAAATAAAGCAAATGCCGTATTCGATGGGGTAGTCTCACTACCTTATAGAAAGATTATAGCAAAAGGATCATATGAAGTTAGTAAACTAGATAATTGCCTTCTCCTCCTTAAAGAAAAACTCTCTATGCTTATTGCTCCTTAGGGGTGAGAACATTTGTTAGAATCTTGTTGAACTCATCTAAGTGGCCTTTAGTTTGATCCGATTGGTCATCTTTGACCATTCAACCTCCTCCTTAACTATAAATTATTTGTTAAATGTATGGAATTTTATCATCCTTCGAGCTTCTTCAAGACTAACGGTTTTATGAAACGTGATGTCTACCTATGTACTCTTTGTGAAATCTCTCATCTTCTCATAATTTTTGTCATTTATCTCCTCAACCTTCTTTATGTTGTTTGGAGAGCTTTCATAATCCCCCCTACGCGAGTATATTCTCATTGCAAAATGAGGCTAGTCTTCTTGTTGAAGGGCTTCATAGTGAATAATTCGTCTTTTACTATAAACTTTGCAATCTAGTTTATGTTTGTTGTGATCTTTCTCAATCGTATGTTATCTAATCACACTCAATAAGATGGAATATCCATCAATTATTTTGAAAATAGTGAAATCCAGACTAATTTGCACGATCTAAAATATTAGAATTGAATACTCTTATTAGAATTGAATACTCTTAATTCATGCCATCCAGCACACCCAAAACATGCCAAAACCACCATCTGGATCCTTGGATCTTGTCAACCAAACTTAGAATACTATTGATTTCAATAAAATGTTATAATATATGGATCACATGCTTGTTTAGGATATCTTGAGTTTTGTGTTTTGGACATTCATGGGCATGCTTTGGTCATCTCAAGGGTTTTTCCATATTGTACTTCTGAAGGGGATCGTTTATGAAGTTCATATAGGGTCTCTTTGGTTACTAGGTTGTGGTGGGTTAGGATAACCTGATGTGAATAGTAGCTGTTTGGGATGGTTTTGAGGATTGGAGAGGGTTGAAATAAAGAATGTGATGTCACTATGATTTGTGATGAAATTCCAACTCAAGAATATACAGGGGTGAATCGAGTTATCTTGAGGTAACCCGGTTACCAAAAGGACCCATAGTGTTAGAGCACCACCCCCAGTGAAATTGACCTTCTTGTAACTATAAAAACATCGTAATTATGCTATTACTGAACCCCTCACTCATCTTAATGGCACCTCCACAATACATAGCCTTCCATACCTAGACATGCTCTACACCCAACAACAAACTATGCTTTGCATGTTTGCCTTTAAGATAAATAATATAGTTCTGACCACAATGGTTATGTGACGACCTTCATGCCCACACCAGGTCTTCTCCTTGTCTCCTTGTCCTACCGACCCTCTCCCTTTTCTTTCATAGCCTCACAACAAAGAGAGTGACCATTCTAGGGTTAGGACCAAGCTTCTAAATTAAGGAGGCGACTTTCTAGCATGACTTATTACGGAAGGGGGTTAGGTCTTTTCTGGTCTCCACTGTGGAAGGGGGTAGGGGATTCCCCGTGCGTGAGAACTGAACCCTTCCGGCTCTGTTGATTTGGGGAGTGTTGAAGCTTGCTCCTTCTCCAAACTTTTCTTGGTCATCCATACTCTTTTTGGAGGGACCTAATCTAGTACTCTGTACAAGAGGAATTTCGTGCATTTGTCATATCGTCCATATCTTTTGATCGAGCTTGTTTAGGTATACGTTATGGATTCATCTCCCTAATGGTCTCATGCGCTTCATTACATACTCATGTTGCTAACTACTGCTAGCATAATCTTTCACCGAGCCAGTCACTTTGACAAGACAACCACCCTAGATGTTCTTCACATCTTCTAAGAAATGTGCACCTTCCGCATCACGCTATCTTACTAACATCAAAGTCATGATGATATCAGTTGTAAGAAATTTTAGTATGCCACCAACTACTAGAAAAGGACAAGAAAGAAGATATATGATTTAGCACTGGTTGGTCACCTTTTGCACCAATATTTTCTAACCTTTTGATCACCTCAAGTATCCCAAATTAATACATGCATGAACACACCTGGAGGATGATGATATAAAATTCCATATCTGAAGTCATGAATCCTAATGGATGGCCAATCAGTTAGGTCAGCTTTGTATTATTGAAAAAAAATGGAGGCGTAGGGTCCATGAGGTCCACATGCCATGTTACTCTTTTTTTTATTGGCATGGCGATCCAACATGACACAAGGGCAGCCCACATGCCATGTGACACACCATCATAATGGCCGCAATTTCCTAAAACCCAAACTACCATGCAAATATGATAGCCAAGACAGATTTTCTTAGAAAGATGTCCTCTCACATTATTTGATAGGAATTTCTCTTCTTCACTCGTGCATAACACCACCGTTGTTTTTTTATGATACATGGAAACCCATGTTCTCTCTTTCTCTTTCTCTCTCAATATATAGAGAGAAAAAGGAAAATGTGCTTCACACACAAATGTGTGTTATCTTATGTAAAAATGAATACTTTTTAAATTAAAATCTAAATCAAATCATATAGATTTATAATATAAAATGAAGAATGTATTAGAATTTCAGGTCATTTGTTCATTTCATTTGGATCTCTGTAACCCTTCCATCAAGCGATGTTGGATTCATTTCATCGCAATCGTTGATTGATCATTATTGTCGGATTGTGTTCACACTAGAACTTGAGTATTTAAAACTTATTGGGCACATAATGTTACATGTACTCATGTGCATATAATCCTTGCTCTCTGATGAATCTCCATTCATCACTCTTTATTCCTTTATTTTAGCTAGAAATCATTGCAAAACACCATGTAAATACAATAACTTGTTAAATTGCATGCTTCATATAAATAATCATTATTAGCATATTTTTGTGTAAAAATAAAGGAATAAAGAAATAAAGAAAAAGAGAGAAATATTTAGAATAAATATTGAGTGACTCGAACCCAAGGGAGGGCCAATCACTGGCTTGACCGTAAAATAAAACAAGTAGAGAGATAGGGCCATCCACCATCTTACATATATTCCCCCTTTCATGTATATATTTTATAAAAATAACTATGTGTTCCTCATAATATGTATATATTTATAAAAATAAAATAAAAAAGAGAAAAATAAAAATAAAACAAAAATAAATTCTCTCTCTCACTCTTGTATATACCATGTATATATGTGCATTATTTTTCCCTTGTAAATACATAATAAAAATCAAATAAAAATTATTTGATATCCCACATTTTATGTTGTAAATAAATAAAATATAAAATAGGGATAATTTACAAAAATAAACTAATAAAAATAAAAAATAAAAAATACCTAGGTATTTATACCTATATATAATAATACATCATGTATATACATTAATTTATTTTTCAAAAAATAAATAAAAATCACTAAAAAATAATTTGAAAAAAATAAACATTTTTTATGTTGAAAATATTTTGAAATAAAATCATTTACTATTTTTTATTTAATTTATAAATAACTAATATATGTTGAATTCTCATTGATCCACAAGGGATGTTGACCCCCGGTCAACTCTCCCCCGCGGACCTCTTCTTCGCGGATCCTGTTCGATAGCCCGACTTCTCCGAATTTTCTTTATTTGGCCCGACCTCCATTTGGCTAAACCCTGAGCTCCGATTGCAGAGGGCACATCTGCGATCTTCGCCCGATCTTCTTCTTAGGGGTCTGAGCCTCGATTCGCGCGCCCAACTCCCATCTTCTCAGACCCCTACCACTATATAGCCTGAGCACCCGCCGCCTTCCTCCGCATCTTTGGCCCGTCGTCTTCTTCCCAGTGACCTCCACCTTCCTCCTCGAGTGACAGCGAGCGTTGGACCGTGTTGCAACGAGTGTTTGAAGATGTAGCTTTAGGTCCGGCGACCATCATCGCCGAGCTCCGCCATCAGCGTAGCCCGAGCCTTTGGAGGCGTCGCTCCATCGAGGCGAAGACCCTAGGAGACTCAACACCTCCCCCACAGACGCTTCCGATCATTAGGTAACCTTGATACCCCATAGCTTAGCTTTAATTCCAATTCTTAGGTTTTGCGCCGCCAGCCTTCACTGGCCGATTCACAACCATCCGACCATCGATTCCACCATCCGACCACACCTACATCTTCACGAGTCCTCTCTCCATATTCTGCACCCATCCACTCCCCCTGGTTCGCCCCGGAACCAGGATATCGGGTTTCCTCCTCCGTCGCTCGCCAGAGACCCTCTCCGTGCCTCATCCACGCACCCCTTCGCCCGCAAATGGGTCAAGGCAGTTTGCCTCGACCCCCCTTACTCCTGTGCTGGTTTCAAGGCTTAAGAGCCTCATCTGGAGGTTCGAGTACCCAGGAGCAGGAGTCCCAGGTCCCCGACGTCGCCGGAGCTCCTCCGACGCTCCCGGCCTCATCGGAGACCCCCATCAGCTGCAGATTGCTTCCAGCTCTGATTCCCCCATCTCAACAGCTTCAGAGGACCTCCAGATCGCGCATATTGGCCCAGCGAAAGTCGCCAGCGAGCTGTTCTTCCAGGAGCCTCCATCACCGTCAATCGAGCTCCCCTCGCGCCAGATTAGATCTCGTCCATTCATCTGAGGGAGGCTCTCGACCGTCGATCCATCTGAGGATCGGATCCGAGACGTCCATCGCGAAGAGGTGTCCACGTGTCACGACCGTTAGATCTGGAGAGGACACCCATCAGCCGTCAGATCTTAATTAAGGGGTAAATATCACTTAGGCTCTTATCTCTTTAGCATTTAAAGTTGAGTAAATATTTTTCATAGTTGTCTTTATTTGCACTCTGGACCCACTAGTTTTGAGTATTTGCATTTTAGTCCCCCAGTTGTGAAGCACGTGCTTTTACACATGATGTTTTGGGATAGTTGTATGTATTGGGATGGGTTTTATTGACTGTTATGGATCGGAATTATATTTTCGATATTTGCATATATACCCCTGTGCGTGAATGAATTGGAACATGTATTGAAACTTGTGCGTATTTTACATTAAGACCCTAGGTTTTCTGTACGTGTTTCTTTTTAGCCCCTGAAACTTGTTTCTCTTGCGAATAGGTCCATGTGTGATGTGTCTTGTTTGATGATTGAATAAAATATCAAACCAACTCCACAAATTATGAAATTTGAACACCAGGCTCCTGCTACTGTGTAAAAATTTTACTAATTTTTGGGACATTTTTATTGCTGTTTGCTATTTTTAAAAAATCAAAAACACTTATTTTTGCTATTGTTTGAATTGGAAAATCAACTAAAAAAACCCTCTAAAAATTCTAAAAAATTAGGTACTATTTGTTTTAGTGTTTATTTGATTCAGTCCAATTTTTGTTGCATTTGAATATATAAAACACCTAAAAATTGAAAAATCTAAAAATCTTAAAAAATCAGTAAAAATTCTAAAAAAATAAAAAAATGCAATTTCTTATCCTGTAGATTAGTTTTTATTTGTAGTTTGATATAAAATTATTTCCAGATTTTATTAGGCTACTTATCTATTTTTAGATAGCCTTTCAAATCTGGCTGCACATTGATTTCAGTTTTCTTCCTTATTCCATTTTTAGAAATCAACTAAAAACCATAAAATTCTATGAAAATTATGAAAAATACTTAAAAATTCATAAAACTCAAAAATATTTTTATTGCAATTTTTGATACTTTTTGCGGCATTAAATAATTAGTTGTTTGTGACATTTTTGGCTTTTTCTTATTTTTCTTCATATTTAAAAACACAAGCAATTTAAAAATATATAAAATCCACCAAAAATATTTTATTCTTTTATTTGATTTTTATACTACTTCGAAGGCTCTTTTGATCCAATCCGTGCTCGTTGTGTTCGACCCTGGTCGCTATACCAGATTAAAGAAATAGCGAGACCGCTTATTTGGCTTTTGACTGATTACTTTTATTTGGTAGTCTATTTTTCTTGATAGACTGAGCCTCACTATTCGGGTCGCAACGACCCTTGATTATTTTTACCTTATCCCGGTAGTGAGAATTTCGGTCATCACTCATACACACACATATGTATTTTCATCACTATATCCCTCTAATATGTCATTCAAATTCTTTCAGAACAGAGCTTCATATGCCCTCCATCCAGAACATGTCTATTACACCGATTCTAATACCGTTAAAATTCGACAATTTGGATGGTGGGGATATGAGTCTTTGTTTTGACAAAATTAGAATGAAATATTAGAGGGATATAATGATGAATATACACGAGGGTCTTTTCCAAAAAAATAAAAAAAGTGCCAAAAATGGGACGGGAGCAACCCCATTTCTCTCTCTCTCTCTATATATATATATATGACTACATTCCAAATGAGATTGGAGCTCATCATCACCATGAGAAGCAATCAACGAGATCCACAGAATCTCGATCCAACTTATGTTTCTAAAACTATATCCAAAAGGATATTTTCGTCACCTCCATTTATTAAATTCAAATTTATTTAATAGCTTTCCGTTATCATTTTCGGCTTTTCTGAATTTAGTATTTTTCTTTAATACATTTATTAATTAATTTCTAATTTCGTTCTTGACGGTTTGGGTTTAACCATATATTTGTAAACTCAAAGGAACTTCTGTAAAATTCAACTTCGTCATTGTAAATTTTGTTAACTAATTTTTTCCATTCTCAATCAATGATTTTAGTCAAACAGGTCTATTCTTTTGTAAAGTTTGTCTAGTTATTTGTAAAATTCGTCCTCATTTTTTTATGTATTTTTATGTAACATGTCACAAATGCAGTATTCATGTTCCTTTAGTAAAATTCATTATTTCTTTGTAAAATTAGTATGTTTACCTGCAAAACTAGAAAGATGGTTAGCACTTTATCAATTGATTTTGCTAAATGGGAAACGTTCAATAATAGAAAGGTGGTTGTAATTTATCAGTTGTTTTTGTAAATTTTGTCGGGTTCTTTGAATGATAATGAGCAGGTTAATAAAATCAAACAAAATATAAATTCAAGCATTTTTTCCTCCTCCTCGATAAGCGCCACTATTGTGAATTTTGCAAAAAGAAATAATCTAAGATTTTTTAAATAAATGAGATTTATAAAAAAAATAGTTTGATATTTGAAAACATGAGATTTGTAAAAAAAGCACGGAAAATCATGAGGAATACAAGATAACTAGAGATTCCAAAGAGTAATAAAAATCACAACGAATTCCAATACGAATCCATCTCCAAAAACAACACACACATCCATTCCAACATCCAGAGCACAAAAATTTGAACATCCTCCATAAGAAAACTCCTTTGAAAATCAAAGGAAAGTTTTGCAAAGCATCCGTGAGACCTGCTATGTTATATGGATCTAAATGTTGGCTTGTGAACCATAGACATATGCGGAGAATGGCAATAGCAAAAATGAACATGCTAAGGTCGATGTGTGGACACACACACACACACACACACACGTAGAGATCGGATTAGGAATGATGCAATTAGAAGGAAAGTTGGTGTAGCTCCAATCGAGGACAAGAGCGAGAAAATCGCTTATGATGGCTCAATCATTTGCAAAGGAGGTCAGCTGATGCATAATGAGATGCAAATTTTCGGATGTTGAGCCGGCTAAGAGAGAGCACTGAAGGTCCAATAAGTATTGGAATGAGACTATATGGAGGCATCTTAGTTTTTTGGATCTAAGCCAGGCAATGATCCAAGATAGATCTGAATGGAGGCAAAGAATCCATATAAGCGACCATACTTAATGTTGAAAAAAGGCTTTGTTGTTGTTGTTGATGTTTGGTTACTGGTTTACGCGAACAGTTACCCATAATGGTATTTGGGGGACCCTTGCAAACCTTAGTTGGAATTAGTGATGTGGATGGATCTCAAGTTTTCTTGAACATATCATCTCCAACTACTTCAGATAAAAAAAGTTAACATAAATCTTCTCAGATCCAAACACTTAATAATCACATAAATGTTACGTTACCATCGTATAACTCGACATGATTTCATTCGTTAATAATCAGACACCAAACTAATATCTTTTTTTACTAGAATCCTTTCTTTCTAACATAGAGATCAAATTTTTGAGATCCTATGGGTAATGTGATCTGTAATAAAGTGCTTCATTTAATTTAATGACATCCGGGTCCTATGCTTCTAAACTTAGCTGTACAAATCTTGTCCTCATTCCTGATGTTTATTCCCTGTCCATGCAGTCCAGCTGCTTTTCACTCATGTGTGTCGCACGCGCGGGTCTACGTCAAGTGTCCGAATGCCAATATAAGGTCTTGTTTGAATACAACATGGCTCATTTATTCCCTTGGTTGGGTTGATTTTGGTTGGGTTAGGTTGAAGCACAAACTCTATAGAATGAGTTAAAGAAAAGTGTGATATATTTTTTCTTCGAAATGATGTTTTTTTCTTCGAAATCCGTCAATATATAGTCGATCGTTAAAAATATAATAATGCACAATGATTTTTATACTTGAGTTGTTGTCGATGAATGCCATATCCATTTCTGTATCATTAACGATTGTTCGTATACCGATACTCTTATTCTTTGCTATTTTTCTAATTTTGAATTAAATCATCACACAACGAAAAAATGAGTTCAAAATTTGAAAATTAGTAGCGGATAGGCATTGCTCCGAGGATTATCGTTATAACAACAAATATAACACTCACTACTAATTTCAATTACAAAAAAATTATTTAACGATGAATAATGATTTCTGTTATATATTTAAGAACAAAGGACATGGTGACCGTTTTTTAAAAAGAAGCATCATTTTGTAATGGTACCTGCTTAAAGATAAGGTGACATATTATTTATATCCATCAACATTTGTACATATATATATATATATTCATATTTAAAAGAGTAAATTACAAAAAAGCTCCACGTGGTACATGAATTTTGAAAAGTAACAATGTGATATCCGATCTTTAAGATTTGTCTTGAAGTGGTTCTTGACTATTGAAATTTAGTTAATCATTTTGTCTCTCTAACCCTAAATCACTACAACTCAAAACAACATTGGTACAAATATTACAGATCGAATATCGAATTATTACCCTTTAAAGTTCATGTATGACATTGAAATAGGGTTATAGTTAAGGAGTTTTGTGTAATTTATTTTATTTTAAAATAGAAAAAGGAATTAATAATGTATCTTTATTTATGCATGTACTTGAAGAGGTATCACCCAACCAAATCACGTGGGTCTTGTAGAGAAACATTGATATAAAAAGAGTATTGGAGGGTCCAATCTTCGTCCCTTATTTTTGGAATATGAATAGAGAGACTGAAGCACATACAAGGTGATAATCTTGTCTGGACTCTTTTTTTATATTAACTATGAAAAAATTCTTTGCTTTTATAATAACTTTTTTTATATTAATTATAAAAAAATTCTTATGCATTTGAGGTTTGATTTTGATTATGTGAGTTTGGTTTTCTAGTACTTTGACACATTTTGCATGATCCATTTACCAATCTCCAAGGAAATTATCCCATCAAGGTCCATGAGAACAACCATAGATATAAATTACTTTAAAAGCATTAAGATTGGCCAACACATGGTCATAAGCAACTTATGTAAGAACAAAATGAAGGATCTATGATTGTAATGGTCATACGAATCTTCATGTTTTTACTATATAAAATCAGTCGAAGAACGTCAATGAAACTTTGAGTATGATCATGCGCAACGATTTATTGTCAGTTTGTTGACGACAATATGCATAACCACATTCAAAATAAGATTCCCGCCAGGAAGCAACCATGGGGACAAAATATAAATTTATATGCCTTTCTAATTGGTAAGAAGATTGATGTAGTTGAAGTTTAAGATTGTATTTCTACTCTCGAATATCTGAAAAAAGATCAATGTACTATCAATCAACTTTCTAGCATAAAAGAAGATTTCAAGGATAAAGTTTTGGGGAATTCTGAACTATTTTACTCATTTGACAAGTCTTAGACTCTCCATGTTTATTTTACCTACTTTTCTCTTTATGTAATAATTTCGTTGAGAGCTATTAAGTTTGGTGTTCTTAATAAGAAGATGAGAAGAAAATCATTAAGTTCTTCTTCATGGTCATAGGTTTTGATAGTAATAAAAAGGGAAGCAATGAATTTAAATATGACAAAGTTAGAAATACAATAAATCCACACACATATATATGTATAAATGTGTAGTGCAGTAGAAAATATATCATTTTCAATTCAAAAAAGAGAAAAGAGGAGATACGCAAGAGAATCACATCAAAGATGATCATGATGTTATCATTATTGCTCAACTTTACATGTTGCTTGTCATATAAACACGTGGTCAATGATAATACTTCATAGCATATATATGGTGATTCATGTATTTAATGTTATTTTAAACACGATGTTTTTCTCTTCTTAATGTAGAAAAGTTATGAAGCCGACTCAAAGACTAAAAGTGATACTAAAAGACCCAGCTTTAAGGTTCAAGGATCATAATTAGATTGATGAAAGAATCAAAGAAAGGCTAAGTTCCAAAAGCTCAAGATTTAAAGACGTCGGATGCTGAGTAACAATTTACACAGTTTTCTTTTGTTAAAAAATAGTTTTATAGTATTTGCATATTTCTTGACCCGCAAGCAAACTTACAACAACAGCATCATTATCACAAAATCGATTTTTTGGAGATATGATCAATCGCCTTGACATATATGATTGATCAACCCTGATCGACCATCCTTTTGATCATAATCAATCACTTTTTCAATTTCAGGCCAATGATGAAATCTGATCAGTTACTTTTGTGGCATGATCGATCATCCATAAACGATCACATTGTTTACATGATTGATCATTGCATGATTTTTGAGAATTAGAACATTGGACTTTCCATTTTTAGACACCACCAACTCTTTTGAGGTCAATCTTATATAAGGGACCATAGGACTCATTGTTTGAGACACAAACAAAAGAAACGTCCTCTACTCTCAAAAGAAAGAATGAACAATCATTTTGTATGATATTCAAGTTCTTACAACATTTCTATACTCTCGAGCTCTCTTTAATCTAAAGTTTCTTGCTACTAAATTTATTTTTGCTCACTGTGCTCAATGGGGCTGCCCCGCGCCATTTTCGGTTTTTGTTTTTTATTTTTTTTCAAAAAATATCGTCGTGTATATTCATTCCTATATCCCTCCTATATGGCATTCGAATTTCGTCAGAAACAGAGACCCTATGGCCTCCATCCAGACAGTCATTTTTTAACAGTAACATGATTTTTAAATCGACACCATCTCGATGGAGGTCGTAGGAGTATCTGTTTCCGATGAAATTCGAATGGCATGTAGTAGGGATATAGGGATGAATATACATAGTGATATTTTTCAAAAAAAATAAAAAAATTTGACGAAAAATGGGGTGGGAGCAGTCACATTGGCTGCCCCAAGGGACAATCCCATTTTTTCCATATATATAGGGTAAAGAGACTATGCACCAAGGTGCATATAATTTTACATGCACCGGAGTTTATATCTTCCACATTTTTCACTTTTTTGAAAAATATCACCATCTATATTCATCCATATATCCCTCTTATATGTCATTCCAATTTCGTCAGAAACAGTCACATGCTTTCCATCTAGAACATGTAATTTTAACAGTCTTAGAATTGTTGTATTTGACAAGTTCTAGATGGAGGGCATAGAAGTCTCTGTTTTTGAAAAAAATTGAATAGCAGAATCGAGGGATATATAGATGAGTATTATGGTGATATTTTTCAAAAAAAATTGAAAAACGTGGAAGATATAGGCCCCGGTGCATGTAAAATTACATGCACCTGGATGCATGCTCCCCAACCTCATATATATAAATAATGTATTTTCAACACTATATCTCTCTAATATGTCATTCAAATTCTGTCAGAACATAGCTTCACATGCCCTCCATCCAGAACATGTCGATTATAATTCTAATACCATTAAAATTCGACAATTTGGATGGTGGGGATATGAGTCTTTGTTTTGACAAAATTAGAATGACATATTAGAGGGATATAATGATGAATATACACGCCGGTTTTTTCCAAAAAAATAAAAAAGTGCCAAAAATGGGACGGGAGCAATCCCATTTCTCTCTCTCTCTCTCTTTCTCTTTCTCTCTCTCTCTCTATATATATATATAGGAAAAAAAGGGCTGTCCCTTAGGGTTTAGCCAACGTGACTGCCCCCACCTCATTTTTCAGAATTTTTTATTTTTGTTGGAAAAAACATCACTATGTATATTCATCCATATATCTCTCCTATATGCCATTCCAAATTCGTCAGAAACAGAGACTCCTACGACCTCCATTCAGACAGTCATTTTTTAACGGTTGCAGTATTTTTTAAATCGACCATGTCTAGATGGAGGCCGTAGGAGTCTCTGTTTCTGACGAAATTCCAATGACATATAGGAGGGATATAAAGATGAATATACATGGATATTTTTCAAAAAATTAAAAAAAATGATAAAAAAGGGGCGGAGCTGCCATGTTGGTTGCCCCCAGGGTGCAACCCCATCGAACCCATATATATATATATATATTATGAGTGATCCTATGAGAGGAAAAAATTGTGAGAGCATGAGGTTTTCTCTCTCATGCTCTTCTCTCTCCTGGTTGAATCATGTGGTCCAGAATCATCCTTCTCTTGCTCTTAGAACTTTTTGCTCTCATAGGATCACTCCTCTCTCTCTCTCTCTATATATATATATAGGGTGCACTTGAATTGATGTGGCACCTTTCCTTGATTATGGAAAGGTTTCATCTTAGGCCGTGGGATGAAGAGTGTACGAAGGAGATTGAAACCACTATTTGGTTTTCGTGCCAACTAACACTCCTATAATGTGGGATGGTTAAATTAATGCTAAATAAATGAAATACACGTCATTAAACATTCTATATTTAGCAATATGAAGTTTTAAGTACACAACATTACAGAAACATTTGATTGAATAAAGCACCGTATTTTCAATAATATGTTATGTAAATACTATTGATTGCACTATTTTACATCTTCATGTCATATTTTACAACATCGTTTCTACCGATGATTCAGAAAAAAGCCTAAATACGGTGACATTTTGTGTTTATTCAATTGAATTTTATACATATTAAGTTTCATAAAATTACATTGGGTTACATAATAAAATAAGAAATTGATTAAGACATTGCAAACTCTCCTATACGCATATACAAAATGAGAAATTTAGATATAAGGAAATGAGAATAGGAAATACATTATATATCTCGATTTTACAAAATATAGGATCGCAATTACAAATTTGATTTATATTTTACAACGATATTATGATAACTTGAGAAAAATTAATGCAAACTTGATAACTATTTTACCAACAATTATCATATTTTACGAATACATTCTATATTTTACTAAAGAAAACTATATTTTAGTAAGTTATATTTCAATCAAGATATGTACGTTACGTATACAAAGGTATATTTGTATCCTCAGATTCTTGACATAAGATATAATTACTATTTTATATTAATATATTACAAAGTAACAATTTATTTTACATGACTTGATGGTATTTTACTGAGATATACTGACATTTTGCATTAACTTATTGACAATGTTGCTTCTATTTTACGTTATTGGTTTATAATTTACAAAACCAAGATATATTTACAACGTTGTCTTCTATTCTACCATTTGATATATTTCTTGGACTGATATTCTCAATTCTACAAATAAAATGAGAACATATACAATGTAACTGCTCTAATATTGATATTAGTATTATATAACCTTTTTAAAATTTTCTTTTAGTAATTTTTCGTACTTTTAGGGAAGAACATAAGCAATGATATATATACAATGTCTGTTTTACAGATTTAAAAAATTCTATTAAAGATTTTATATATAACAGGAAAAAATCGCTAGAGAATGAGATTGCAAATGCTTTGAATATTTTCTTGCGAGAAAAAGAAGCATACACATTTCTCATTCAAGAAAACAAAATCTGAAAGCAAACATATACCTTGGAAATTTAAATTTTGCAGAAATATTGATGAGCACATATACAGGAATTTGGAATAAATGAAAATAAGAAGAAGAATAAACATATTATGTAGATGAAGATAAAATACCAACCTGATTAGACTTACAGATGATACAACAGAAATGAATTTCAAACGGATACAATATCAATCAATGGTTGAAGAGCAAAAAAAAGGGAAATGATATTTTCGAGTAATAGTTATTTACCAAATTAATGATAACTCATTGATTAAGGGTAAATCAATTTGAAATTTAAAATTTAACTTCTTTCTATTTTTAGTCATAATCGGAAACAAGCTCCTGTTTAATTACGAATAATACGATATTGTCAATAACTCAAAATTAGGATCTATAAGTCATTGAAATTGAATTTTAGGAAAGTAAAAAATGAAGTATATTCATATAATAATGTTAGATAAAACCTAATTTGAAATTAAGCAAGAAGAGGGTTACATCAAAAAGGCGACGACGGCGAAGCAGGCACTCTTCTAGCGAATCAATTGAGGAGAGAGTCTGCACTCGAGGAATCACTTTCTAAGGAGGAAGAAGGACATCCGGCGATGATGGAGGAGATGCAATCGAACTTGGTTGAACCCATGAGGGAACGAGAAGACGACTCAGATCAGTACAATGAAGGTACAATGTTAGAACTCCAGATCCTTCGACCGAAGCAAAGTATCAGAAGTAAGTACATTTTCAAATTAATAAGAATATATTATCAATTTTATAGAAATTATATCTCTGGTAAATGGTATGAACAGAAGAAACACAACTACCAGTTAGCAAAACAAAAGAATTTGACGTTGAGAAGGATCCTCTGAAGCTTGATGATTATTTTGGGAGTATGAAGATTTATGTTTATTTAAATACAAAATGCGTTTTTAATTTTATGAATAAAATCAATGATCATTGCAACCACAAAAATGTTATTTTATCTCTACTTTTAGGCAAAGGGTATGTACACACAGATGCTACATTGAATATTTTGTTCAATTCATCGATAACCATAGACCCACGCCCAAACAACAAGCACTTTTGACAAAGACGGCTTTTGGGAAGCTAATTAACATTGGCCATGTTGAAATACAACGAAGAAACCTTCAATGGTTGGTTGAAAAATACCAAGGAGGGAGGAATTTCAGATTTGGAAATAAGGTGGTGAGTTTCAGTGATGAAGAAGTTGGAGCAATATTGGGCCTACCAAGCTCTGGATTCTCAATCACAGTGAGAGGAAGACACCTTCAATGGAAATCTTTTATATCTCACAAAATGTTTGAAGAAGGAATGATTTTCAATAGGAAGAAGTTGAACAACATTCTCGAGGACTATTACAATAAAGATGATGACAACTCGGTCTCTATTTATGTTACATGCTTGATACTTTTGATGTTTGCCACATTCCTTTTCCCAGACAGTTCTTATTCTTTTCCGAAAGATTTGTTACACTATATAGAATCACTTGAAGATACATGATACTTTAACTGATCTGGTGCTATAGCAAGGATAATACTGTTCAACATGGATGACGTAGTAAGTAGAGTTCAGAAGAGGAGAGCAGGTTCATCAAGGGTAACACTTGGTTACCTTACAGGATGTGTTGCCTGCTTATATGTGAGTAATTTGAAAATTTATTTTATTATATGATGAATAAAAAGAAATAATAATAAAATCAATGTATCAGGTATGGATGATGGAGTACTGCTGCAAAGACCTTGTGGTCAGCAGAGATCTTAGGCCACGAATAAGGAAGTGGGTTGGACCAATCAAAGGAGTTTCCGGAGCTTTAGTTTTCAATTAGTTGTGAACAAGTATGCATTGTTATGATGATTCATAATATACTGGATGTCTCATAATTTCAATATTTTCATTACTAAATGATTTGTTTATATAGATATTGCCTGCTTTGCAACTACAAAAAAAATGAAATTGTAAAGATAGGAGCAGACGAGTATGTTTTTCCATTTGAGAAGTTTACAATGGGTGGTTTTACAGTGAGAAGACCAGAAATCTTGATCATAAACCCCATCCCAGTACCACAAGATGTTTTCAAAAAGAAAGGAAAGCAAAAGCTAGAAGAATTGTGTGACAAAAAAGCACTTGCTTGTATTTCACCTGCAGACGTCGTAATAAAAAAGAAACACAAAACATATATGTGTGATGCATTTTCCATTGAGATAGAGGAGCTGAAGGAGGAAATTAAAGCAATAAGTGAAACGTATAGAAAAAATGACGAAGAATACATCAGAATAAATTCTGAAATAAAGAAAGAGAATGATAAATTGAGATCTGAGATTATGGAGCTGAAGGAAAAAGTAAAGATGTTTCCTGATCATGGTATGATTGATGCTGGTCATAATGCATTGCAATCAGAAGAAACGTTAGAGAATAAATCTGTAAATGTTGATGAAGGTGACATTGATAACAATAATCAACACATACGTGTACCAACATGCAATGGCTAATGTCAACGTAGTAGATTTGGAACATAGTGACTCAAATATCAGTGAAAAACTTCAGAATTTAATTTCTGAAATATGTGATGAAGATTCACTACAACAATCTCATGATACCACAAAAGAAGATTCAGCTATCAACATTGGCATGCCTTCTTTTGATCTGAACATTGGAGACATTTCACATTCAGAAAATGTGCACACACAGACTACAACAAAGAGAAGAAAAAGGAAAAAAGTAACAGATCAACAAAGCTCAATAATTAAAAGATTGAAACAGAGAAGAGAAGCGAAATTTTTTTTACAAGAAGCAGAGAAGCAAGGGAAAGAAGATCATGAAACACAAGAGGATGACACAACCAGTGAGGTAAGCCATATAATATAAAACAAATTCTTTTGAATCATTGGATACAAATGACGTAGAGTGTAGATTCTCAATACTGCTCACCAAACTCTGTTTATTCTATATGATTATGATATTAATTGTTTCTAACATTGTCTGTAATTGATTGAATAATAATCAGTATCTCTGCGATCTCGTAACCGATTTCATTGGTTACGAAAAAGTATCAGAACAGACAAAGAAAACCATTCAAGAATTTCTTTGTGATCCTGCAGACAAGTAAGTATTTTAACATAAATTTCAACATTTACATATAAAAATCTTTAACTTTAGATATATAATATTAATTTAAGATAATTCACCAGATTGAATGCCACCTACTTTACTCCGGGGAATCAGAGTTGTAAAGGAAGAGATATTCATAACTTTTTGTACGAAAGAATGATCGAGGATACGATACATATATTTATAATATTTACTTTTTATATTTGTTTATGACTAAATTGATTTTGATATTGTAGATAATCGACATGTTTATGGACGTGCTGCACCATAAATACTGCACAACTAATGATCATGTCCCGTTTGTATTCACACCAATATTTCAAATGGTGAGATTATAATTACTGTTATAATTATTATTAAATATCTTTAATCAGCATAATTTAATATTCTTACTTGTATTCTTTCAGCAATATCTTGTGAATCTGGTGGTTAATGCTACGAAAAATGAATTTGATAAGCTCGAGGAGCTATTCAAAGAAGGAATACACATGCCAGAGTTGGAGAAAATTTTCACTGTTATCCACACAATAAACTATTGGCACCTTCTTGTTACTGATTTTTCAGTGAGAAAGCTCCTTTTATACAATTCTATGAAAGGAACAAAATTCCATAAAAAGGATGTATTGAAATGGGTATGACATGATAAAAATTTATATATTATTAAATTATTTAATTCAGTGTTAATAATATTCTTTTTGAATTACATTTCAGCATGGCTGGATTTCGGAGTACTTCATGGACAACCTTCCAGATGATTGCCTTGCAGGTTGGGAAATCATATACGTGCAACATTGCCCGCAACAACCTTCACAGAGTCTGGATTGTGGGGTCTACGTGATGAAGATAATGGAGTACCTGTGTGAAGGAAGGGCGTTGGATTTCAGCTACGATTATATCGACAGATTCAGAGCTGAAGTAGCTTCGTTGTTGTTAACGTGTGGTCACATAGAGAACTCGACAACACAGTGATAGAGATAGAAGACATAGTATAAACAAATCTTTAATTTTTTACATTTTAATTTAGAACTATGTATTGTTGAATTGTCTTAAGTTGTGTTATCTTTCCATAGTTTCTGTTTAAATCTTCTTTAGAACAAAACATTTCATTTAAATATCACGATTAACCTATGATTGCATTGACTATCTGTTACATGTTGTAGTCAATATATACATGTTTGACAGGAAGACAGAAGATATATTATAGTGCTCGATAATAAACGATTTTCTGGTTAGAATAGAGTTTTCCAAAGGTCGAAAATCTTCTTCTACCTTAAAGATTCACATCCCAATGACATATAATTGTTTGTTATTACTCATGCTGATTTAAACTTGTATTTGCAATTAGAATCATAATTTTGATAAAAATAATGAAGCTATTTGTAAAATAATGAAAATTTATGTAAAGTATGGTACCAATATGTAAAATATTATTAATATATGTAAAATAGTGAAGCTATTTGTAAAAAGTATATCTCCGTAATAAAGTAGGAGTGCTACGATACTTAAACTACAATAAGAATAGATATTACATGGCTATTGAACAAGAGCGAATCGTATCATTTAATTTCTACAATATGTTGAATGATAATATAAGTTCTACGATTTAAAAATGTTGATAATGAAAAAATAATTATAATAACAATATGAAAAGATATATAAAATATTGAGCAAATATGTAATATATTACATATAGATGTAAAATATAGACTATAATTGTAAACTATATGACTGAAATTATATGACTGAAAGATCAAGTTGAACGTTTTTTTAAAAACCTAGTTTTAGCAGCCCATGTATCTGCATTTACTTCACCAAAAGGTATTGAACAAGAGGGGCCCTTCATGGGGAGTTACAAAATAATGGCCATCAAAAAAACATAATATAGAACATGATAGAGAGAAAAATGCTTTCCGTTTCCTCTTCGAGCAGCAACCTTGGCGTTGAATTTTTTGGGAGAAAGGAGATATTTATCTTGTAAACCCTCCTTCTTTTAATAACCAACCTTGGACCAACCATCATATCTTTAGCAACTATTTGACTTTTTCCTCCAAATCTCAGTGCAAAGAGCTTCCGCAACCATAAGGCAAGTTCCACAGAAGTGAAGCAGCACCAAGGTCTCTTGCCTGCGCCAATTCCAGAAGAGAATTCCATCTCCAATCTTAATGACGTAGAAAAGGAGATATAGAAAAGAGCTTCTTCGTGACCTTTATGTCAAAAAAACAACCAAAAAGATTAAGATCTCCTCAGAACTCTATCAGAAAATAGATATAACAAAATTGTAAATTGGGTACTTAGCTTCTGTGCACACATCCAAATGGATGTGTGCACTTCCTTAATCCCTTGCCAAGGAATATATCCAGGCTTTAAGCATCCCAATAGTAAAGCATCTCATAAAGACCTCTTTCTTTTAAGACTCTTCTTCAGTAGCCTTTTATTTTCCAACCATTCATATAACCAACTCTGACTCCTTAATCTTTGGATCCAATTGACTTGTAGTAACCATACTAAATTATAGCTCCTGATGATAACATTTCCTTCTGCATCCAAGAAATTATTCTGAAGGAGTAGCAATGCTTCAAATAATTCTTCCAAAATTCTTTTTGCAACTTCTACTCTCCATTCCAACAACTTCCTTTCAGTTATATTGTCCAGAAAAGATTCAATACTCCTTTGACAGGGAAGACCCTTAATAGAAAAATAGAAGTTTTCATAATTCTTCAGTTTATCCAATTCTGGCGAAACAACCCCTTCCTTCACAGGAGTATAAATTGTTCCCTCAAGAGAGAGCATTTTAACAAGTCACATACATCATGAGTCAAAATATGCTGAATATAATTGTTATTACTCCTTATATCAAATTCAATCAAGAGATCCCAATAAAATTGGTAGATGTAAATAGAGGTCATAAGACCTACATCTGCAGTATATACTTCATACCAATATTCCGATAAGTCCAGGTACGCGCTACAGACATTTAAGTACATATCCCAAGCAGACTTATTATGGTCAACCAACAGTGAAATAGTTCTGCTCAGGAGCACAAAAAACATAGATGTAATAAAGGAACCTTCAACTCTGTTAAAATTTAAAATCCAGTAGTCAATCCTTGCTTCCATCATTGTAACTGAAACTCTGCTCAAGATCAAAAGGGCATTCAAGAAATCCCTCTGCATAATAAAGCTCTTTCTATATCTAGAAGCAAGCAATTTAAAGGGATAGAGAATATCAAAGAACCTGGACTCAGCTTCCAAAAGTTTCTTGGATACAAACATGAATTCATCTTCTTCTTTCTCCAGTTCATCCAAAGCCAATATTAGAATGGAATCTGAGGAAGCAAGGAGGAAAAATAGAGCTTCATTTTTCAGAACCTGTCGACGGTATATCGCCCCCTCCAATTGTCGCCCAAACAGCACTGAACACGCCACTCCAGAGATAGTGTTTGAAGAAGGAAGAGATCTCCATTTGTATATATATATATATATAGAATTGACATCATGATTTCCTGCCTCGAGAAAGATCAATAAGGTGCAATCAGCTGTTCAAAAACCTGCCCAAGTAGTGGAAGTACCAAAAACCATCATTACTCCAACTTTCCCCTACCCTATCAGCGATCAGAATGAGCGAAACCTGCTGTTTTGAATAGACACGCAAATGTCTTCGAAAAATCATCCATCAGGCACAGAGTTGATTTAGTTCATCAAGGTCAAGCAATTTAGTTCAAAATTTGAACGTTCACACGGGTTCATCTCAACATCATCTCCCCCAAAGACCGAATGGCCAGACCACCTTCAGCAATGTTGAACGTTGACACGGGTTCATCTCAAGTTGAACGTTGAACATTAACATCACGAAAATAAACAAATCTGAAATACTCTATGTTATGATACCACAAAGGGATACATCTGAACGAAACAATATAAATAACACGTTGTTTGAATTCTACAATAACTGAACACAGAATGACAAGCAAAAAAAATACATAAAAAATAAATAATCTAAGTATGATAAGTAGCCAAAAGTCAAAGCTCATTTGCATCCAAGAATCCTTCAGAAAATTGCAATCCTGCAAAAACAAACATAATGAAATGAATATAATAAGCAACATTAAAATGTTTTATATGAAATGTATAAAATGTCACAACAAAATATAAAAAATATCCTCTTACATTATAAGGATTTGACCAATTCATTTTAATTTCGGTCGTCCTCAACTGCACAATAAAACACAAGGATTAGTGAAAAGAAAAACCATATCAATAAATGATGAATGTGAAATATTTACCATGATTCGCCGATTTGTTATTAGGACAATTTCTAGAATCGTGTCCAACATTGTATTTGAGACAAGATTTGTATTGTCGACCTCTATTTCTTCTCATCTCAGATTCCGATCTAACGATTGCCAACGCCCTTAGGTTTACCACCGCGACCGCTTCCTTTCGTTCTCGCAACATTTGGTTCTTTAACAGCTGGTTCAGTAAACATATCTGGAACATTTGTATTGTTCACAGTTGTATAGCTCGAAGAAGGTTTGTTACTTATCATACGATCAATATTGCTACATAAATCACTTAATTTTTCTTTAGCAAATAAGAATATATCCTCATCTTGTTCGACCAAAGCTGAAATAATATGCGAACACAATTGATTCAGCTGAGACGACCTTTCTTGGTGTGCAACTTTCACATAAATAGGATAATTCCCTGATATTTTTAATGGTTCTTGTCCACCTTTTCAATATATATTCCTTATTCAGAAGTTCCACATTCTGTATCTTCAAAAGTGCAAGTATGTGCCTACATGGATATCCAAAGAATTGCATATTCTTGCATTCACAAACAAGAAAGTCGCTTTCCGTTGACGAAGAAACACATAATTCTTCGTCAGGTTTCCCAATATATGACACAAAATATTGACAGTAATCGAGAGAGTTCAGATGAGTTCGAACATTAAGTTCCTTAACTTCGTTCAATTCAAAACGAAATTAGTAAAATATGAACTTGGTGTATATATGAACCATCTGTACCTCAATCTTCCATTTGAAATTTGATTTTGGAGTGTACACTTCACCAATGTTATCCATGTCATTCTCTCTTTCCCTACGTCGTTGAATTGCACTTTGAAATCTACAGACAAATTCACGCAAAGAGTTCTGCTTAGTGATGTGGTGTTGCAAAAATGCATTCATACTTTCGCTCCTCTGTGTACTGCGCTGACTAGCCCAAAAATAATCCTTAAGATATAAACTAATCCATTTAAATCTGATACTATACTTCTCATTCAACCAGACATTAGATGATAAATCATACTGATCAATAATCTTGCACCAGCTTTGCTCAAATTCACTTATAGTTATACTTTTCCATACAACTGTGGAAAATGCTGATAGAACTTCATTTATATCTTTAATCTTTCCAAGCTTACTTTTAAGCTTGGCCATTATATGCCAAATGCAGAATTTATGAACAGTATGTGGAAAGCATATCCTAACAGCTGCACTAATTGCCGGATCTTCATCTGTGATTATAGAAACTGGATGTTTACTCATTACTTCTAGAAATCTCTCAAATAACCACGAGAATGACTCGGTTGTCTCTCTACTCATGAAAGAATTTCCAAAGGAAATTGTGTAACCGTGATGGTTAACACCACAGAAAGATCCAAATACCAGATTGTATTCATTGGTCCTATATGTTGTGTCGAACGATATTGTATCTCCGAATAATTTGTAATCCTCAGTGGAGGCACTATCAATCCATATACAGTGAGTAAGCCTGTTATCATCATCGGTTGTGTAAGCATAGTAAAAATCAGGGGTGTTGGCCTTACAACTTTCAAAATGTTCAATTAGAAGGTGCACATCCATCCCAATACGTTGTTTTTTCTCCTTTCTGTTTAAGTTATAAATATCTCGAACAATACTACCAACTTGACCACTAGATATGTTTATAAAAGCTGACTGCTTGGATATAAGTATATTTACATCACTCATTGACTTCACATATTTTTGTGGCTTTTGAAAAACGTCTATTTGGTCTGAGGTATCTGCGTTTAGATGGAGAAACGAGATTGTGATTGTGTTCAGCTTCAAAATTCGATACAAACCAATGATTGAGATCAGGCCTGAATAAGACTGACATGAAAGCTTTGCACCCAGTTGATGAATACCCATTCATCACTCTTTATTCTTATATTTTAGCTACAAAAACCTTTGCAAATACATGTATATTCATGTAAATACAAATAATTATCAAAAGCATGCCTTGTATAAAATTTAATAATTAGCATGTTTTTGTGCAAAAATAAAAGAATAGAGAGTAAAAAGAAAAAGAGAGAAATATTTAGAATAAATATTGAGCAACCTAACCCAGGGGAGGGCTTAGCATGGGCCTGACCGCATAAAAGCCAAAGTAGAGGGAGATAGGGGCTCATGTGTGTAAATATATTTGTGAATATAATAAAAATATTTTCCTCCAAAAAGAGAATAAAATGGGCTTGTATATATATTTATAAATATAAAAATCAAAATAAAAATAGAAAACTAAAAAAAGAAAACAAAAACCTTCACCTTGTGTATATTCATCATGTACATAGCCACTCCTATATTTATTCTACCTTACAAATAAATAAAATTAAATTCCATAAAATTTGTAAATACTCTATATTTTATGGTGTAAATAAATAAATTAAAAAACCATTAAAATAAAACAAAATAAAAATAACAAAATTAAAAACCCAAAAATATCTTGTAAATACACCATGTAAATACATATACATATATATATTTATTTCACCCTTGTATATAAATAATAAAAATAAAATAAAAATACCCTTTTGTTCCTAATTTTATACTATAAATAAAAAAAATATAAAATGGGAATAAAAATGCACAAAAATAACAAATTAAAAATCAAAAATTAAAAAAATCTATATTGTATATATACCTATGTATAGTACTATATTGTAAATACCCTATTTTTACTTCGAAAAATTAATTAAAAATCACAAAAAATAGAAAAAATTAAAACAAAAATATTTCATGTTTTGACTTTTTAATAATTCGGCCATTAGCTATTTTTAATTTAATTTCCAAATATTTGCCACGCGGTCGCTTCCCATTGGTCCAGAGGGGTTGTTGACCGCCCGGTCAACTCCCCCCCAGGACCACCTTCCACGGGTTTTGGTTCACGGACCCGGTTTCTCGGATTTTCCCCATCCAAACCCGATCATCCATCACCTAAACCCCGGGTCCGCTCCACGCGCAACACATCCGACACCCTCGCCGGAGTGTCTGCCTCGGGATCCGCGCATCCCATTGCCCTACCCGACCACATCTTCCCGGATCCTCCACCGTATAAAGCTCGAGCTCCGCCACTCCATTTCCTATCTTTGGCTCATTTGCTCCAACCCCAATGACCTCCAGTGCTCGAGTGAGAGTGACAGCTTGCTCCAGATGTTGTCGCAGCGAGGAGAGGGGCAGGGAACCACTGATCCAGCGGTGTGCTCCGCCGTGCTCCGCCCAGAGCAGGAGCTCGAGCCTCGGAGGTCGACGCTCCTCGAGGCAAGGACCGAGAGCTGCACAAGCTCCTTCCCAGTCGATTCCTCCACCCAGGTAGACCTATTTTCCTTTCCTTCTCGTTAATTTCTGATTACCCCCAATTCGTCGCTCCGCCGACCACCTTCGATTCCGGTCACGTCCCCCATCCATTCAATCATCGGGCTGCACCATAGACTCCGCCTTCCTCCCACGCACGTTCTGCACCCCTCCATTCAACCCAGCTCGCACAGGAGCTGGGGTTCGAGCTCCTCCGTCCACCCCCCTCGCCGGAGCTTGCCCGCACCGACTCCCAGGCCACTTTCACCACGCCTAAACGGGTCGAGGCAGTTTGCCCTCGACTCGCGAGCTTTCTGGTGCATTTTGCAGGTTCATCCAAGCCCATCTGAGGGCTTGGACCATTCGGTCCAGGAGCTCTGCCTCCGCCGACCTCGCCGGAGCTCTCCAGGGCTCGGTTGGGTCATCGGAGGCCACTACTTGACGCGGAAGCCTTCCACGCACCTTCTCCGATCTTCAGTGAGCTTCCAGGAGGACTCCAGTGCCGCCACGAGCCCGGCGAAGTTCGCCGGCGCCCAGTTCGTCCAGCATCCTCCTCAGCCGTCCGATCGCCCCCGCGCTCCAGACTTGATCGTGCTCGTCCATTTGAGGAGTGTCCCTGACCGCCAGATCCTTCGGGGGTCGATCTCCACCGTTGATCCAGCGAGGCTTAGCCGCGATGCGTCTTCACCGTCAGATCCAGCACGTAGCGAAGCCCCGACCATCCGTTCAGCGTCGAAGACTCCTTCGTTGGGCGCCACCCGCATCTCAGCCGTCCATTCACCACGTGGCGCCCATCCAGCCGTCTTCATTAATAAAGGGTAATTTACCGTTAGGCCCTTCCTTTTACTTTATTTCGCATTTAGTCTTGTAAATATATAGTTTAGTTGTTTAGTTGTTAATACAATTGCACTAAGGACCCTGCGCTTTATTTTATTTACTTATATACCCCTGTGTATGGTGTAGCACGTGCATCGACACGTGCTTTGTTGGGTATTTTGCATTATTAGCCCTGTAGTTCTGGTTTGTTCTGAATTGAATGAAAACTCTTAGATAATTACTTTTATACCACTGTGCGTGAATTAATGGTGCATGTGCGTGTATTAGTGGATAAATTACAAACAAGTCCCCGAACTTTTGGTACCTGTTACCAAGTAGTCCTAGGACTTAGTTTTCCTTACATTTAGGTCCCTGAGTGCCTCAGGCACGTGCGACGCGTGTGTTTTCCTGGGTATTTTGCACCGGACCCCCCCAGAGCTTTGGGTATTTGCACTCAGGTCCCTGTGCACATCAACTCCAAATTCCATGAAAATTGGACACATGGCTCCTGACATGTTGTAAAAATTTCTAGAATTTTTGGGGACATTTTTGATTTCATTTGCTATTTTTAAAAAATCAAAAATACGCATTTTCTTTACTGTCTGATTTGAAAAATCACAAAAAATACTAAAACTTATCTAAAAATTACAAAAAAATTAGACATTGTTTAGTTTGTTGTGTTTGATTTTCGGGCCATATTTGGCCATTTTTCATCATATAAAACTCATAAAAATTGAAAAACACCTTAAAACACATAAAAATTATAATAAATAATCTAAAAATCCAAAAACAATAATTCCGGTGCCCAAATTTTCCTTAAACTCTCTAGTTTATAGGAAAATTGCCTCCAGGGGCTAAATAGGCCTCTTTGCATTTAAAATTGGCCTTTTACTCCTGACTGGACAATACCTTTATTTTCTTGCACTATTTGATTTTTAGAAAATAAAATAAAAATCAGAAAAATTCCAAAAATTCACCATAAACAGTACAAAATATAAAACACACAAAAATATTTTTATTGGAATTTTTGACTGATTTTTGATGCATTAAATAATTGCTTGAACTTGGTTGTTTCCTTTGCTTCTTTATTCTCCTTATTAATTAAAAATCCTAAAAAATTTAAAAACACTTAAAAATCCACCAAAAATAGTTTCTCTTTATTTTTGACTCTTTTTGACTACTTCGTAGGCCGTAAGGCCATCACGTGCTTCCTGAGTCCGACCCTGGTCGCTATACCAGGCTAATCCAATCGCCAGGGCCACTATTTAATTTTCATTGATTTTCTATCTCTGTTTGGTGGTCTATTCCTTATTTTTCTTGATCGATCGAATTATTCCTCTCGATCCGGGTCACAACGACCCTTGAATGACTTTATATTTTATCCCGGATTGATTGAGCGGATTTCTCGGGCCATTAGAATGGCACCGTTGTCGGGGAGCACGGCTTAGTAGTCGGTTTTTGAGTTTTTCCGCGGTTTTCTTTTCGCGGCTTTTTGTATAGAATTCTGTAGATATATTTTTCTGATATTTTTTAAAAATAATATGGTCTGACACTTGTCTTCTTTCTTGCGAGGGCCCGAGGACCGCGGAGGCGACTTTCGAGGAGCCGGCGCAATCGCGGGATTCGGAGGCGGCTCCCTTCCGCACGGAGCCGCAGAAGAGAGCGAGAGAGGAGCTGAGTAAGAGAGGAGTAGATTAGTTTTCTTTCCCGCATATTTGAACTGTTGTAATAATACATGTACTCAGAGACTTGGACTCTCGGGTCTATTTTACCGAGCACCGGTGTGCTCGGAGGACCCTGTAGCTAGTTAGATTTTTCGCGGATTTTTTGCAGCTTTTAGATTTTTCGCTGCCTTTTACGGTTTCACGCGGTTTTTCTCGAGCCCCTAGATTTAGGATTTTCTGCTTGATTGTGCCGTAATTAGTAGGATCCCCACATTTAATTGCTTGCCTGTTCCTATAGATCGTAATTGGACCTACTAATAATTCATTAATAAAAATAGCTGAGTTGCTTTCTTGAGAGCCTACCCGCCGCGAGCCTGCCCCGTCAAGCGCTACTCCTGAACTCGACCTGTCGAGAAGAGGAAGGGTGGGTCTAGACCGGACTCTTTGTATCAAGGGCGAGTGACCAGCTAGACGGTTCTGTCGAGTAGAAATTGCCTGTTTAGGACTCGGTTTTCACCGCTGCACCATATAGGTAGTTTTTTCAGTCTTTACATTTCTGCGCGGATCATCTTGCAAGTAGACTGCTGGAGTCAGGTACGCATTTCTATCTCTGCATGCATCATGGATTTATCGCGCATCAGCTTTTTCGTCTTCTCCCCCCTATTTTTGACTTAATAACCAGGAGAACCGAAAAATTTGTTAGGCATTTTTGCTTGCATTAAAAAAATCTAAAAAAGAAAAAAACATAAAATTGGGACGGTTAAAACTATCGACCCTAAAAGACACCTCACCTAAACAATTTGTCTTGGGGAGAGCAACCCCCTCATTGCTTGGTTTGATTGTACGAGAGAGTGACCCATACACTAGGTAAAGACCTCCGGTGCTCATCTCGACTGATTACCGACTCTTCTGTACAGGACAGTCGGTTGGGAGAGTATCGGGTATCCCAGCAGGTCACGTAATCGCTCTGATATTCTGATTGTTCACCAAAATAAAAATTGACAAGATAATTTGACCGAGCCTTTACGGTCTTCAGCTTGCGTTGCGTTGGTGAACTGGGGGTTTGCTTTCGATCATAGTTTTTCCAGATCTCATCCGCCTTACTCGTCAGATCACGATGATGGGCAGGAGGTCTCTTAGGCAGCCTCTGGCTGCACCGCTTTTTAGCACTCCTGTCCCTTCATCTAGGTCGGTTCATGGGAGCTCAGACCCGCTCTCCGAACCCGAGTATGACTCTGCCCTGTTCCCCCTCGACCACCCTTCTTCTTCTGATTCAGAGATAACAGTGCCAGAGGAGAGACAGACAGATGATTTATCAACATCTGAGTTCCGTTGTTTTGATTTTTCAGAGACGATGGTCGGCAGTTCTGATGATCGCACCAGAGGTCCACGAGGAGAGCAGCATTTCGTTCTGGACCAGGGTTCGATCAACTCCACCGTGATCGCCTCCCTCGAGTCAGTGCAGCAACATCTGAGGGATCAGGGAGCATTCATGATAGAGATGAGGAGAGAGCTTGAGCAGATGAGAGCCGACTGCGAGAACCGCGGAGGAGGAGGAGGACCTGACGATGCGGCAACTGCCGCCGCAGCCGCGGCAGCAGCCGCAGCAGCAGCAGGAGGAGCAGGACCACATAGACCGATGCAGGATAACCACAATCCCGGATCGACTTTGACGCATCGCTGGGTGGTGCTACCAGCCATCGTGGGGGACTTCAAGTTCCCCCCGAACACTTTGCAGCTTCTTCCCCGATTCCACGGTTTGGCCACAGAGGAGCCTCATCTCCACCTGCAGGAGTTTGAGATGATTTGCAGTACTGTCCACGATCGTTAGGTGGACCAGGATACTATCTGGATGATTGCCTTCCCCTTTTCCTTGGCAGACAGAGCAGCCACCTGGCTGAAGCACCTGGGGAAGTTTGTTTACACTTGGGAGCAGCTCCGCGCCAAATACTTGCACAAGTACTATCCACTCGGGCGGACGAACGCCGCTAGAGCCCTGATCAACAACTTCTCCATGCTCCCCAACGAGCAGTTCCATGAGGCGTGGGAGAGGTTTCGAGAGCTGACCGACAGATGCCCGCACCACGACATTTCCAAGCCGAACCTTGTTTAGAGCTTCTTCAGCGGGCTGACACCAGAGCTTCAGGGCTTGGTGAACGCTTCTTGTGGCGGGTCTTACTTCGCCAAGGATCACGACCAGGTCTGGGCCATCTACGAGGAGATGGCCGAGAACTATATGGTGATGTCCCAGACCAGGTTGTACACTCAGGGCAGACCCCAGCAGCCAGGACTCGTGCAGTACCAGAGGATAGAACGGGTCGACACCGGTCCTTCCAGTTCGTCCGCAGTAGCAACAGCACAGGCAGAGTCTTCAGCTGCGGACATGGGCATCATTAGCGAGAAGTTGGATCGGATGGAGCTGATTGAGAAGAAGCAGTGCCAGAGCATCACTCAGATGGAGAAGATGGCACCGACTCTGAGCGACATGAAGACCCAGCTCTTGTGTCTCCAGGAGGCACAGACGGCTTCCCAGCCCCGTCTTCAGTCGCGAGGCGATCACGGCAGCAGCAGCAGCTCGTTCCAGCGCTCCAGCTCACACCAGCAGCCTAGACAGGTTCACCTTGTACAGGCGGAGCCGTACCAGCAGCCGCAGCCCACTTACCAGTCACCACCATCTCCAGACTTGCAGATGGTGGTATACGAGCTTGATCAGCCTCTGGCAGTACTCCCGCCAGCCCCGTACGATGCAGAGCCGTTGATGGATGTCAACGGGATTTGGTATGACGCCCTCAGCCTGGAATCTGACGGGACCATCCCGGATTCAGGTGAGGGAGTGTAGGTACCCACCCCCAGCAGTAGCCCTCTGGTCAGGGAGGCCAGTACAGCCAACAGAGAGATCACCAGCCGCAGCAGCAGCCCCTAGTGCACCATCCACAGCAGCAGCAGCAATCTTCCTATGGTCCTCGTCCCTATCAGCAGGGACAGTCTTGGAGGCATGAGCAACCTCATCAGCAGCAGCAACATCACTCATACCCCTATCAGCCACAACAGCAGCAGATCCAGCAGCCTCACTACCAGAGAGGCTACCCGTCGGGTTCTCATGAGAACCCTGTTTTGGATGACATAGCCTGCCTCCTCACGGACCAGCAGGCTACCTTCAGACGGGAGATGGACGAGTTCCGCCAGGAGATGCGGGACATTGTAAGAGGGAAGGCCGCCATTCCTGCCCAGATCGAGCC
The DNA here is from genome assembly GCA_037367405.1 of Ottelia alismoides. Taxonomy (NCBI): domain Eukaryota; kingdom Viridiplantae; phylum Streptophyta; class Magnoliopsida; order Alismatales; family Hydrocharitaceae; genus Ottelia; species Ottelia alismoides. The sequence goes on along the minus strand of JAZKJV010004344.1, from coordinate 39,930 downwards.
GAACCCCAACAGCCTGAAGCGGAAATCTGAGATGGTAGCTTGTACTGAGTATACCACTCCTAGTGATACATTTGGTGATATAACTGGATATTTGTTTGATACTAACTTTGTCACACTTAGGAGCGGTAGGAAGCCAGCAGGCGGCGCCTCGTCTGAGCTACATCATGAGGATCCACCTAGAGCGCCCGATGAGGAGGATGATGACGGTGGTACTGATGCCACCAAGGATGCTGATTCCACCGGCGGTACTAAGGCCGCCGTTTCACCAGTTCGAGGAGGTGGTACTGAGGCCACCCACGATGCCGAGCTAGAGCGCGGTACTGAGGCCGCGAGTCTTACAGCCGAGCCAGCCGACGGTGGTACTGAGGCCACCCATACTTCTGAGAGACATGTTGTTTTTCCTTCTTCTGCGCCTGTATCTCGGAACAGTTCTGTAAATAAAGGAAAGGGTTTATTTTCTTCTGGTCCCACTGTGGTGCATGATGTATGTGTGGATCCGGTCATCGAACCGTCTAGACCTTTTCCTAGTCCTTCATCTGAGAAGGACCCAGTGATCCCCTTCCCTAGAGCCCTTCAGATGGGGAAGGGGAAGAAAACAGAAAATCCAAAAAAGAGAGATCAGGAGGAGTTCAGCCAGCAGATGATAGATCGTTTCCACATACAGCTGACTCTTCAGGAGGCTTTGCAGCACATCCCCCTTCTTCAGCGTTCGTTGAGAGACAGGAGCACAGTCAGGAGGAAGAGGAGGAACCACCACTCTGAGATCCATGTGCTGACGAAAGCCACGTGTTTCGCGATCCAGAGCCGTCTGCCGGCCAAGAGGCCAGATTCAGGAGCCCCTTATGTCAGATGTCATATCAGTGAGCAGAGGTTTGACCATACTCTATTGGATAGCAGATCGTCGATCAACCTCCTTCCGGCAGCCCTTCTCGACCGCTTCGAGTTGGGCACTCTTAGACAGAGCAGGACAGTCCTTCAGTTTGCTGATAGATCTGTCAAGAGGCCGAAGGGGTTGCTGCGAGACGTTGTCATCACTATTCAGGGTCTGCAATTTCCCGTGGACTTCGTAGTGTTGGACATGGAGATCCCTAATTCAGTGACCGATACCCCCATCATTCTCGGTCGTCCGTTCTTGGCCACAGCCAAGGCGGTGACTGATCATGACAGCGGGAAGGTATACTTTCGCGTCGAGGGCGAAAGTGTACAAATAGAGACGGTCGAGGACAGCAGAGCCAGAGAGAGATCATTCTCAGAGACCACTTCAGATACAGAGCAGCTGACAGATGCAGGGCTAGACATCCACCAGGACTGTGACTTTGTGATTATAGACGATGAGGCAGTTTGGGCAGACCCAACAGCACAGGCCATCCTCTCATTTTCAGATACCGCTGATGCAGAGATGACAGCAGAGGAGAGTTTGGAGAGCACATTCCTGGTTAAGGATACTTTAGAGGCAGCAGAGCAGGTTCCTGACCGCGACACGGATTTTTGTGATATTGGTGGTACTGATGCCACCTTGTGTGATGCAGATCCCTCGGAGTCAGAGTCTGAGTGGGCAGATTGTGATGATTACACGCCAGACCTGATTTCCACTGAGCCTACAGCTGAGGAGGAGGTATATGCTGAGCAGATCAGAGACAATTTAGTTAAGCAACCTTCTCCAGATCCAGTTTGCGAGAGTACGCTCTCAGTCTCCCGGACAGATTTGGCAGCATACACACGACCTCTTTCGAAGCCAGATTTGCCAGCACCCAGTTGTCCAGAGCTGAAGCCACTTCCTGCGTCGCTAAAGTATAGATTCCTTATGGGTGAGCATGAGACGCACCCAGTCATTATCTCAGCTGATTTGACTGGAGAGCAGGAATCCCGTCTGATGGGGGTTCTTGAAAAGAACCGCAAGGCAATAGGATGGAGCGTAGAAGATCTCCATGGGATTAGTCCGGCCCTGTGCTCCCACCATATCTATCTCGAGGATGAGGCGAAGCCGTCGCGTGAGTTCCAGCGGCGGCTGAACCCAAATCTGAGAGAGGTTGTCATGAAGGAAATTTCGAAATGGTGGAGCGCCGATTTTATCTATCCCAACTCCGACTCCAAGTGGGTCAGCCCTTTGCATGTGGTGCCCAAGAAGACGGGCATCACTACAGTGATTAGCGAGTCTGGAGAGGAGATTGCTACACGAGTACCCACTTCTTGGCGGGTTTGCGTTGACTACAGGAGACTCAACAAGGCCACCAAGAAGGATCATTTCCCCCTGCCCTTTATTGATCAGATTATTGAGAGACTGGCAGGGAAGAGCCATTATTGTTTTCTGGATGGGTACTCGGGCTACAACCAGGTGGCCATCGCTCCTAAGGATCAGGAGAAGACCACCTTTACCTGTCCCTTCGGCACATACGCCTTCCGACGCATGCCATTTGAGCTATGCAATGCCCCTGCGACTTTTCAGAGATGCATGCTGTCGATCTTCTCGGACATGGTAGGGGAGTGCTTAGAGGTCTTCATGGATGATTTCTCGGTTTACGGCGACGGATTCGACTCCTATCTTGATTGCCTAGACCGAGTACTTCAGCGATGTATTGAGGTCCGCTTGGTTCTTTCTTGGGAGAAGAGTCACTTTATGGTGACTTAAGGAACGGTGCTTGGCCACATCATCTCCAACAGGGGCATGGAGGTTGATCCGACCAAGGTTGATGTCATTAGAAAACTCACACCACCGTCCAACTTGCGGCAGTTACGGTCTTTCATGGGGCACATCGGTTTCTATCGGCGGTTCATCCATGATTTCAGTAGGGTTGCCCGGCCGTTGACTGATCTGCTGACGAAAGACACCGAGTTCCTTGTCGATGACAAGTGTCTTTCGTCGTTTGAGACTCTCAAGCATTGTATTGTTGAGGCTCCTGTCCTCCAGCCACCAGATTGGTCTCTCCCATTCGAGATCATGACGGACGCCTCCGATTTTGCCGTGGGGGCTGTGCTGGGACAGAGGAGGGATGGAGTCCCATTTGCTATCCACTATGCTAGCCGCACCTTGGATTCCGCCCAGCGGAATTATACAGTCACAGAGAAAGAGATGCTAGCAGTAGTGTTCACCCTAGATAAGTTCAGATCTTACATCATTGGATCTAGAGTGACTTTGTACACAGATCATACCGCCATCCGATACCTCATGGCAAAGAAGGATGCCAAGGCCAGACTGACTAGATGGATCCTTCTACTCCAGGAGTTCGACATTGAGATCAAGGATAAGCCTGGAGTCAAGAATGTGGTGGCGGATCATCTCTCCCGTTTAGAGCAGCCTGAGGAGTCTGAGCAGATTGATCCCATTTGTGAGACCTTCCCAGATGAGGCGATCCTTGCTATCGCCTCACTCCCGTGGTATGCCGATATTGTGAACTTTCTTGTTGCTAAGAAAGTACCACAAGGTTGGCCCAGACAGAGGCTTGAGACCTTTCTCGCGAAGGCCAAGTCTTACCACTAGGAGGATCCCATCCTTTACCACGAAGGAGGGGATAGCGTCTGGCGTCGGTGCATTCCTCAGGAGGAGCACCATAGCGTCCTCACTTACTGCCACAAGCTTGAGGCAGGAGGACATCATTCTGGGAGGAGAACGGCACAGAAAGTGCTCCAATCCGGCTTGTGGTGGCCTACTCTCTTCAAGGACTCTGATGAGTTCGTGAAGAGGTGTACTGACTGTCAGAGGATGGGCACTTGTGGACAGCGTGATATGATGCCGATGCAGCCCATTCACTTCTGTGAGGTTTTTGACGCATGGGGCATCGATTTCATGGGTCCATTCCCTAAGAGTCAGGGATTTGAGTACATTCTGTTGGCCGTTGATTATGTGAGTCGTTGGGTTGAGGCTATTCCCGCCCGAGCCGCTGATGCGAGGACAGTTTGCAGATTTTTGAGGAAGCACATCATCACGCGGTTCGGGGTACCTCGAGTATTGATTTCAGATGGGGGGTCTCATTTCATCAACGACCAGGTGAAGGCACTTGCTAGCGAGTTCGGCATAGACCATCGAGTTGCCACTCCATACCATCCACAGACGAATGGTCTAGCCGAGGTCTCGAACAGGGAGATCAAGACTATTTTGCAGAAAGCCGTCCGCCCTGACCGAAAGGATTGGTCACAGCTTTTGGACTCGGTCTTGTGGGCATATAGGACGTCTTTCAAGACACCATTGGGCACATCTCCCTTTCGCCTATTTATGGCAAGCCGTGCCATTTACCTGTTGAGTTGAGGCACAAGTCACTTTGGGCAGTCACGGATATTCTTTTAGATCCAGATAGTGTAGGAGACCAGAGGAGGGCAGAGTTAGCAGCCTTGGAGGAGCTTAGAGATACAACCTTCTCAAACAACCTACAGTATAAGGAGAGAGTGAAAGAGTGGCATGATTCTCATATTAGCCACAAGCATTTTGAGCCTGGACAGAGAGTATGGTTGTTTGATGCTAGGCTTCGTCTATTTCCAGGGAAGCTACAGAGCAAATGGAAGGGACCTTATCTTGCGAGAAAGGTACATGACAACGGTAGCATTGATATATCCGAGTTGTCTTCTGAGAGTACCTTTCGAGTGAACGGCCAGCGGCTCAAGCCATTTCTAGATCATGAGCCGCGGGTCGTTGATGTTGCCCCTATTCACTTTGCGTGATATGTGGTCTCTTGACTCACATCTATTGCATCTCACGCCTGATTATCACTGTTCTTCCGACATGTATAGATCCAGTTGTCCATATCACTCTATTCTTTAGTCCCACATCCCTTTTCTCATCTTATGATTATGCTATACTTAGGGTGTACTTTACCCTAAGTATTGGGGGGATGTAGGACCTGCGGGTATTCTTTTCATTCTTTCTACCCCTGTTTTGCTACCTATGCTTAGGGATATTTTACCCTAAGTATAGGGGGGCAGACTCTGTGTATTCTTCACTCGGATTTCCCTTCATATACAACTTGCTATACTTAGAATTATTTGATCCTAAGTATAGGGGAAACCACCGAGTTCTCCTCATTCTATTCATTCATTTCATCTCTATATCCAGCCATTCCTTTTCACTTCCCTATACTAAGCACGAGTTATGTCTTCTTCATCGCTCTTGGTCACTCTGAGGACATCGTTCGAGCTAAGTATAGGGGGGTGTGTATATATTTCATATATACTTTAGCCATAACTCGTACTTTGTGTGAGTGTATTAATAAATAAAATGGCTAAAAACCCTAAAAATCACATAAATTAAAAATTTTACTGTAAATAATCATTCTTTTATTGCACATACATAGCTAGTGTACAAATTATTTTTGTAAAAATGTTTTCAAAAATTTTTTGTGTAAAGCTTGTGTAAATAGTTTCTTATCAAAATTATGTATGTAGTACAAAATTTTTCCAAAATGTTTTGAAAAAGAAAAAGTTTGCAAAAACCTTGTGTAAATGTTTGTAAATATTTTGCAAAACTTGCATTCATGCATACATTCATGGTTTCAAAACATTTTTCAAAAATTTTGCATATTTGTAAAATTTGTGTAAATAGCATCTTTGTATATATGTATATAGTTTTCCTGGATGATAGTTGACATTTAAACTAAGCCTGGAATTAAATTGGGAAATGGAGCTTGATTAAGATCTTAATCCACCTAATTCTAAGAGGAACCTTATAGGGCTTAGGGTTAAGGCTTTTCAGGTCCATAAGGACTTAATTCTTTGAGTCCACTAGGCTATGAGCATATGTCATCTTGATGAGCCTAAGTAGAGCACTTAACGACACACGCATGACTCTTAGAGACAATGGCTTGACTTGCACCAGCACCTTACACATAGCTCTCCACGGATGAGGTGGTGAGGAGGCAGTTTCCTTTGGCTTGGGGTAGCATATGAGGGTAGTACTTCTAGGCGGAACCTCTCTTCTTCTTCTAGTGAAGGAAGTGGGTCTCAACTTGGTCTAGTGGTGATGAAGGCTAAAGACAGAAGCCGTGGGTTGCAATAAAGCTTCAAAAGAGGGATAGTCTACTGGCTCAAGAGGAAAATTTCTTGTATATATGCTGCACCATGTAGATATGTTGTACAGATGCACTTGAAAAAAAAAGAGTGCAAAAAGAACTCCAAAAAAAGTGGTGGATCGGATTGAAAATTTAATAACCCCACCGGAGTGTATATAGTCAAATAAAGCAAAAGCTTATGGTATCCATGATTACATCTCATGAAGCTTGCAGCGGGAGACTTAGCTACACTGGCTGAGCTCCCAAAAGTCTATACCTCTTATTCCCCCTCTTCTTGAGCCGGTTGCACTTGAACTTAGAAGGGAATACCCCGCTTCTCGAGGAAAGAGTTGCTAGACCGAGGCATTAGAGTTACCAGGTTGGGGGAGGTTGTTTCTTTGTTACTTCTGAGGTGGGGAGCTACATATCACCTACACTGCATGGAAAGATTCATGGTCATTAGAGTTTGTGTATGTAGACTTGTTCTGATCTGATTTATTAAGGAGTCTTGTCCATAGATTGGTGGAACTTAGAGGCTGTTGAGTTTTAAGCTTAAGTCCAAATAAGGTTCCGACACATTAATAATCCAAAGATCTGATCGAGCTCCATAATTCAATTTAATGAAGGAAAGTTTAATATTCAACCTTGATCCATGTACATTCTCCTCTTTTTCTTTTTCTTTCTTTCTTTTTCACTTCTTTTTCAAATAAGTGTTTGCTAAGGGACTAGCAAAAGTTAAGTATAGGGGGGTGATGAATACCCATTCATCACTTTTTATTCTTATATTTTAGCTACAAAAACCTTTGCAAATACATGTATATTCATGTAAATACAAATAATTATCAAAAGCATGCATTGTATAAAATTTAATAATTAGCATGTTTTTGTGAAAAAATAAAAGAATAAAGAGTAAAAAGAAAAAGAGGGAAATATTTAGAATAAATATTGAGCAACCTAACCCAAGGGAGGGCTAAGCATGGGCCTGACCGCATAAAAGCCAAAGTAGAGGGAGATAGGGGCTCATGTGTGTAAATATATTTGTGAATATAATAAAAATATTTTCCTCCAAAAAGAGAATAAAATGGGCTTGTATATATATTTATAAATATAAAAATCAAAATAAAAATAGAAAACTAAAAAAAGAAAACAAAAACCTTCACCTTGTGCATATTCATCATGTACATAGCCACTCCTATATTTATTATACCTTATAAATAAATAAAATTAAATTCCATAAAATTTATAAATAATCTATATTTTATGGTGTAAATAAATAAATTAAAAAACCACTAAAACAAAAACAAAATAAAAATAACAAAATTAAAAACCCAAAAATATCTTGTAAATACACCATGTAAATACATATATATATATATTTATTTCACCCTTGTATATAAATAATAAAAAAAATAAAAATACCCTTTTGTTCCTAATTTTATACTATAAATAAATAAAATATAAAATGGGAATAAAAATGCACAAAAATAACAAATTGAAAATCAAAAATTAAAAAAACCTATATTGTATATATACCTATGTATAGTACTATATTGTAAATACCCTATTTTTACTTTGAAAAATTAATTAAAAATCACAAAAAATAGAAAAAATTAAAACAAAAATATTTCATGTTTTGACTTTTTAATAATTCGGCCATTAGTTATTTTTAATTTAATTTCCAAATATTTGCCACGCGGCCGCTTCCCATTGGTCCAGAGGGGTTGTTGACCGCCCGGTCAACTCCCCCCCAGGACCACCTTCCACGGGTTTTGGTTCACGGACCCGGTTTCTCGGATTTTCCCCATCCAAACCCGATCGTCCATCACCTAAACCCCGGGTCTGCTCCACGCGCAACACATCCGATACCCTCGCCGGAGTGTCCGCCTCGGGATCCGCGCATCCCATTGCCCTACCCGACCACATCTTCCCAGATCCTCCACCGTATAAAGCTCGAGCTCCGCCACTCCATTTCCTATCTTTGGCTCATTTGCTCCACCCCCAGTGACCTCCAGTGCTCGAGTGAGAGTGACAGCTTGCTCCAGGTGCTGTCGCAGCGAGGAGAGGGGCAGGGAACCACTGATCCGGCGGTGTGCTCCGCTGTGCTCCGCCCAGAGCAGGAGCTCGAGCCTCGGAGGTCGACGCTCCTCGAGGCAAGGACCGAGAGTTGCACAAGCTCCTTCCCAGTCGATTCCTCCACCCAAGTAGACCTATTTTCCTTTCCTTCTCATTAATTTCTGATTACCCCAATTCGCCGCTCCGCCGACCAACTTCGATTCCGGTCATGTCCCCCATCCATTCGATCATCGGGCTGCACCATAGCCTCCGCCTTCCTCCCACGCACGTTCTGCACCCCTCCATTCAACCCAGCTCGCACAGGAGCTGGGGTTCGAGCTCCTCCGTCCACCCCCCTCGCCGGAGCTCACCCGCACCGACTCCCAGACCACTTTCACCACGCCTAACGGGGTCGAGGCAGTTTGCCCTCGACCCGCGAGCTTTCTGGTGCATTTTGCAGGTTCATCCAAGCCCATCTGAGGGCTTGGACCATTCGGTCCAGGAGCTCTGCCTCCGCCGACCTCGCCGGAGCTCTCCAGGGCTCGGTTGGGTCATCGGAGGCCACCACTCGACGCGGAAGACTTCCACGCACCTTCTCCGATCTTCAGTGAGCTTCCAGGAGGACTCCAGCGCCGCCACGAGCCCGGCGAAGTTCGCCGGCGCCCAGTTCGTCCAGCATCCTCCTCAGCCGTCCGATCGCCCCCGCGCTCCAGACTTGATCGTGCTCGTCCATTTGAGGAGTGTCCCTGACCGCCAGATCCTTCGGTGGTCGATCTCCACCGTTGATCCAGCGAGGCTTAGCCGCGACGCGTCTTCACCGTCAGATCCAGCACGTAGCGAAGCCCCGACCGTCCGATCAGCGTCGAAGACTCCTTCGTTGGGAGCCACCCGCATCTTAGCTGTCCATTCACCACGTGGCGCCCATCCAGCCGTCTTCATTAATAAAGGGTAATTTACCCTTAGGCCCTTCCTTTTACTTTATTTCGCGTTTAGTCTTGTAAATATATAGTTTAGTTGTTTAGTTGTTGGTACAATTGCACTGAGGACCCTACGCTTTATTTTATTTGCTTATATACCCCTGTGTATGGTGTAGCACGTGCATCGACACGTGCTTTGTTGGGTATTTTGCATTATTATCCCTGTAGTTCTGGTTTGTTCTGAATTGAATGAAAACTTTTAGATAATTGCTTTTATACCCCTGTGCGTGAATTAATTGTGCATGTGCGTGTATTAGTGGGTAAATTACAAACAAGTCCCCGGACTTTTGGTACCTGTTACCAAGTAGTCCTAGGACTTAGTTTTCCTTACATTTAGGTCCCTGAGTGCCTCAGGCACGCGCGACGCGTGTTTTCTTGGGTATTTTGCACCGGACCCCCCAGAGCTTTGGGTATTTGCACTCAGATCCCTGTGCACAGTACTTAACTTTTATGTTTGAATAATATATCAAATCAACTCCAAATTCCATGAAAATTGGATACATGGCTCCTGCCATTTTATAAAAGTTTCTAGAATTTTCGGGGACATTTTTGATTTCATTTGCTATTTTTAAAAAAATCAAAAATACCCATTTTCTTTACTGTCTGATTTGAAAAATCACAAAAAATATTAAAACTTATCTAAAAATTACAAAAAAATTAGCTACTGTTTAGTTTGTTGTGTTTGATTTTCTGGCCAAGTTTGCCCATTTTTCATCATATAAAACTCATAAAAATTGAAAAACACCTGAAAAATCATAAAAATTATAATAAATAATCTAAAAATCCAAAACAATAATTCCAGTGCCCAAATTTTCCTTAAACTCTCTAGTTTATAGGAAAATTGCCTCCTGGAGCTAAATAGGCCTCTTTTCATTTTAAATTGGCCTTTTACGCCTGACTGGACAATACCTTTATTTTCTTGCACTATTTGATTTTTAGAAAATAAAATATCAGAAAATCCCAAAAATTCATCAAAAACAGTAAAAAACATAAAACACACAAAAATTTTTTATTGGAATTTTTGACTGATTTTTGATGCATTAAATAATTGCTTGAACTTGGTTGTTTCCTTTGCTTTATTCTCCTTATTAATTAAAAATCCAAAAAAATTAAAAAACACTTAAAAATCCACCAAAAATAGTTTCTCTTTATTTTTGACTCTTTTTGACTACTTCGTAGGCCGCAAGTCCATCACGTGCTCCCTGAGTCCGACCCTGGTCGCTATACCAAGCTAATCCAATAGCCAGGGCCACTATTTAATTTTCATTGATTTTCTATCTCCGTTTGGTGGTCTATTCCTTATTTTTCTTGATCAACCGAGTTATTCCTCTCGATCCGGGTCGCAACGACCCTTGAGTGACTTTATATTTTATCCCGGATTGATTGAGCGGATTTCTCGGGCCATCACCAGTCTGTGATATGCCAACACGACACTCCTACTTATAAAAAATACATTCATCGCTCTCATCACTTCTTGCAGTGTCCACTGACGGTGTTCTATCTGTATTTTTAGAGAACCCCTCTTTCCGGCAAACAAAAGATTTAAATATAATTATCCGCTCCTTGGAAATCTTATCTTTACCAACTCTAGAGCTTGCTTTCCTAACATTGAATCCAATCTCTGTTGCATATGCCTCATAAAATTTATATGCATCTTGAATAGATAGAAATGTTTTGCCTATATGAGGTGTGATACCATTGACAGGGTCTCTGATTGAGTAGTTATCTGAAATTCATTCGAAAGATAATTGCATTCTATATAATAAAATAAAATGATTACTTATAAATGTAAAATATTGACAGTAAATGTAGAATGATGCACTTATAAGTAATTTAACAAATAATCTACTGGTATAGCTTTGAAACATCTGTGTCATTCAGCATACCTGATTTATCAAATAATGTAATTTATCAAATAATGGACTGGTATTATCAACATTCAGGGTGGTATTTCATTATATCCTATAATGTAAAATGCGTTTCAAAAGTGTAAATTATAGTTAATTGATGTAAACTGATGAACTATACTACCAAATATACTGAATTTACTTAAAATAAATAGTTATTTTTGCAATATCATATAAATGAACAAGGTCTGTAGTGCTTTGAAATATCTGTGTCATTCAACATACCTGGTTGATTCATGTAATTTATCAAATAATGGACTGGTATTAGCAACATTCAGTGTGGTATTTACCTATAATGTAAAATGAGGTTAAAAAGTGTAAATTATAGTTCATTGATGTAAACTGATGAACTATACTACCAAATATTCTTAATTTACATAAAATAAAAAGTTATTTTTGCAATATCATATAAATGAACAAGGTCTGTAGTGCTTTGAAACATCTGTGTCATTCACCACACCTGGTTGATGCAAATTATCATCAGTTCGTGCCACCACTCCAATAACTTCACCCTCTCCGTCAGATAACTGAACGAAATAAATATATTAATGTCACATATTAATATATAAAAGCCCAAAATATTAACGCATCATACGACTTCGATTCTAGAACCAGTTCGTCTTTCAACGAAAATTAAAATAGTTCTCGTGATTTGCATACATATCGATTAAAAAATATAAAACGTACATTACCTGTGCATTATCTCTGTTAAATACGGAATCTGCTATTTCTTCGAGTTCCATTGAATATCACGGAGTTTGATAAGAAATATTTGAAAAGAACTCGAGAAATGTCGAGAAATTCTGAATAGTAGGGCATTGGAATGTTAATGAAAAAATCATATTTTATGAATAACGCGAATTCAAATAAGACCATAACTAATCCGCGGTAAATGTGGATTTCAATTTAATAACACCATATTTGTCTTCATTAATAAAATATGGTAAATTCCTATAAATAGAAATTCACTAATAGAGTCTTAGTGATTTTGCCTCTCGGATAGTGGTTTTTACGCAGGCCGTAGATTGCAATCTGACGGGTATAATGAGTTGTCGCACATTGCTTGACATGAGGCTCTACCTTAATTCAAGTTTTTCCTATATATATATATAGTGAGAGAGAGAGAGAGAGAGAGAGAGAGAAGAGAGAGAGAGAGAACGGGGAAGCTGCTCCGCGGAGCAGCCAAGCTGGCTACTGCGTGGGGCAATTTCCCCCCCTTTTTTATTTTTTTTGAATTTTTTTATGTTTATTCATATATATATATATCCCTCCTGCATGTCATTCAAATTTCGTGAGAAACGGAGACTCCTATGCCCTCCATCTAGAACAGGTACTTTACAGCAAATTTCAGGCCGTTAAATTTTACCAGTTCTAGATGGAGGGCATAGAAGTCTCCGTTTCTCACGAAGTTTGAATGACATGTAGGAGGTATATATAGATGAATAAACATAAAAAAAATTTCAAAAAAAAATAAAAAATGGGGGGAAACTGCCCCACGCAGCAGCCAGCTTGGCTGCTCCGCGGAGCAGCTTCCCTTTTCACACACACACACACATACATACATACATACATATATATATATACATATATATATATATATACATATATATATATATATACATATATATATATATAGGATTTTTATCCAGAGGGCCCTGTGCCCATTTGTGATAAAATGAGCCCATTTTATACACCGTTAGATCAAATCACTCGATCCCATGATTTTAGGAACCATAATGGTAACGCCAAGTTGCTTTATTTTTGAATATTAATTACTTTCCGTAAATAGCAATAGAATCCTTTGCTATCGATCTCGTGAGAACGGTTTCATCATCGTCGGATTTTGTGACAGTAATCGCCTTCTCAAAAATTTTGCTACCATCCTCGCTCAATATCGTCTATGAGAATTCCCAGAAAATCTGTAAGTTCATTTTTATCTTCTAACTCACTCTTCTTCTTTTTATTTTTTCATTTGATTTATGATATCTTAATCCATGTGTATCATTTGCAGGTTAATACAATCTATTGTTAGGTTTTTTAATACCATATCCTTCAAAAATGATGAAGACGATCGCTAGTTATTTTTGTTCCTTAGTTTTCAGAAGTTCTGTAAGTTTCCTTGTTTTCTATCTCATTCTCCATTTCATTTGGATCAAGATTTATCATTCTCAGTTTTTTTCTTAATACAAGTGTATCGATTTGGTTGAAGACAATCATCTCGATTTGGTTGATGAGAACAATATCTCTAAAAGATCAGGTATCTATTATATTTCATACAAATATTTTTCATTGTTTCGCTTTTTAGTTTGTATGCTATTTAGAAAAAAAACATAAAAAGTTAATTTTTCATGTTTTTTTCATAAGTAATAATGAGAGTGTGACCAGTAAAAAATTTCAAAGGATTTGTAGCATCGTGAATTGGCTTTATTAAATTTTTTAATAAAAACATATCAAGTAATTTTCGTTCTGTTATCAGTAACTTTTTTTAAAGTAACAGTAAGTCGCTAGGTGTCACAAATAACAAAATGCAATATAATAGTAGTAATGAGTGTGTGGCCGGTAATACATGTTAAATGAGCGGTAATATCATGAATAGCCTTTAGTAAATTTCTTTAATGTATCAGTAAGTCGCTAAATATCTCAAGTAAAAAAATTCAATATAAATGTTACTGATGTTATACATTGATTTTGGTATGTCATTTTAGTTACTAGTGTTATACACTGATCTACTAATGTCTCGTGCTTAATTACTTTTGAATCGAAAGCAACTACTAACATCGTTATTTCATATGGCTACTGTTTTGTAATATTTCTCCCATGTGTTACTAATACGTTGGCAAAAAATACAAATTACTTGATCACGACTACATTATAATTATAATTCATTATTTTATTTTTTCTATTCCGTGATTAATTCTTACGAGTTACATCTAATTTTTACTGCTTTATTTTTTCAGGTATCCTAGATGTCTGGATCATCAAACATATTACTTGCGATGATAAACTCTTTTCTCATAGATTCCTATGTGGAGTCATCATCTCTCCAGATCATCATATCGCAGAACGACCAATATATTTATCATCATGGAGGCGCACATGTCATATTTTTGCATGTCTATTAATTATCAATCGTTTATGTATACACATTTGTCATTTGTTTTAGAGAAAGATGATGTATAAGGACACAAATTCATTCATTTGTTTGTTACTAAGCTCTGGTTAGGAGCTTGAATTAATAAAATATGTTATGTGGTATATTTGGATGTTGACTACTTCAATTGTATAGGTAAGAATGAAGCCAAAATAAGTAAAATCTAACTAGTAATACAAGTTATTGACATCGGTAACTTGGTATAATAAAATTTTTTTATAACAAGTAACTTGTAATGCTATCATCTGTAATATTTTCGAAGTATAAGTAATTTATTAGCATACGTAAGTAAGACCATATAACTTGTATCAGTAACTATGACAGAAAGACCAGTAACTCCTAACAAAACTTTTGTAACATCTACAATTAGTATCAGTAAATTGATATATTAAAAAAGTACATATTTTTAGTGTTTCCATTAGTAATATTATTCGAAGTATAAGTAATGCTGTCACCAGTAACATTATTCGAAGTATAAGTAATGTTGTCATTAGTGTTTCCATCAGTAACATTATAACAAGTAACTTGTAATGCTATCATCTGTAATATTTTCGAAGTATAAGTAATTTATTAGCACACGTAAGTAAGACCATATAACTTGTATCAGTAACTATGAGAGAAAGACCAGTAACTCCTAACAAAACTTTTGTAACATCGACAATTAGTATCAGTAACTTAATATATTAAAAAAAGTATATATTTTTTAGTGTTTCCATCGGTAACATTATTCGAAGTATAAGTAATTTGTTTAGGATACGTAAGTAAGTAAGGTTATATAAAATTGTACCAATAAGAGAGAAAGACCAATAACACCTAATAAAATTACTTGTAATGTAGACATTGGTATTAGTTAGACAAGTAACTTTATTGTTACCATCGGTAACACTTTTTGAAGTATTGATGAATACCCATTCATCACTCTTTATTCTTATATTTTAGCTACAAAAACCTTTGCAAATACATGTAGATATGTGTAAATACAAATAATTACCAAAAGCATGCATTGTGTAAAAACCTGTAATTAGCATGTTTTTGTGCAAAAATAAAAGAATAAAGAGTAAAAAGAAAAAGAGGGAAATATTTAGAATAAATATTGAGCAACCTAACCCAAGGGAGGGCTCAGCATGGGCCTGACCGCATAAAAGCCAAAGTAGAGGGAGATAGGGGCTCATGTGTAAATAATTATGTAAATAAAATAACAAAATATTTTCCTCACCAAAAATACATTTGTAAATATTTACATATTTATAAAAGATAAAAACAAAACAAAAAGGTAAAAATCAAAAAGACTAAAAATACCCTTCCATCTTGTACACAAACCACACCTATATATATATATATAAATATTTATTCAGCTTTGTAAATATATAAAAGTAATTTTTATAATTTTTGTAAATAGTCTATGTTATGTATTGTAAATAAATAAAAACAATTAAAATCAAAACAAAATAAAAATAGAAAAATCAAAAATACAAAAATACATTGTACATATACCATGTATATAGATGTACATATCTATTTATTTTCCTTATGTAAATAAATAATAAAAATAAAATAAAAATATCATTTTATTCCTTATTTTATACTATAAATAAATAAAATATAAAATAGGAATAAAATTGTACAAAAATAATAATTAAAAATCAAAAATCAAAAATCAAAAGCCTATATATTGTATATACCTATATCTAGTACATATTATGTCTATAGCCTATTTTTACTTCCAAAAATTAATTAAAAATCACCAAAAAATAGAAAAAATAAAAGAAAAATATTTCATGTTTTAAGTTTTTGCTAATTCCATCATTTTCTAGCCTAAAATAAATAAACAAAAAAATAAAATACGTGGCAGCTTCTGATTGGTCCACGGGGGTTTGTTGACCCCGGTCAACTTCCCCCGCGAACCTTCTTCTTTCGCGGGTCAGGAAACCGACCCGTTTTCTCGATCTTCTGCCCGCCTGACCCGACCGCCATCGACCCAAACCCCGGGCTCCGATTGCACTCCGATCATCCAGGACCCTCGCCCGGGGTGGGTTTGCTGGATCCGAAGCCCGAGCTCCTCGCCCGATCACCATCTTCTCGGACCCAACGCCATATATAACGTCGTCTCCGGCGACCTAATTCTTCGATCTTTGGATCTTCCCCTCGGTGCCTGTGACCTCCTCCGGAGTCCCTGAGTGACAGCCGTGGTCTTGGGAGTTGCAGAGAGGCTCGGGAAGCCGGGAGCCACTGATCCGGTGGGTAACTCCGCCGTGCGCCGCCGCGAGCGCGCTGAGCCTCGGGGAACTCGACGGCCCCTTGAGGCAACGACCGGGAGCTTCATCGGCTCCAGCCCAGTCGAATGCGCCCATCAGGTAGCTTCCATAGTCTCTAGTTTAGCGTAGAATAGGCTTTTTTTTTCGATTCCCAGTAGCTTAGCTCCGCCGCCTTCACCTGCCGTCTCCGTCCACTCACTTGACCGTCCGACCACTTCACCACCTTCGCCTGACTCCTCTCCACATTCTCCGCCCCTTCATTCCCCCTGGCTCGCCCCGGAGCAGGGTTTCGACTCTCCTCCCTCCGCCGCTCGCCGGAGAGCCATCGCATCGCACCACCAGCCACCTTCCACCCGCTCTGACGGGTCGAGGCAGTTTGCCCTCGACCCAGCTTCTTTCCTGTGCAGGTATCTCGGCCAATCGACCTCATCTGGAGGTCAAAACTTCTGGGCACAACAACTCCCGTTCCTCCGCGTTGCCGGAGCTCTCTGGAGCTCCTCGCTTTCATCGGAGCAGCACACCAGGTGCGGAGCTTCACGGCGAAGCTTTCCCGCACCTCAGGAGCGGTAGACGAGGACCACCGCGCTCGCACGAGGCCGGCGAAAGTCGCCGACGACTAGTTCTTCCAGGACCTTCGTCCACCGTCAGATCGGCCTCGACGCTCCAGTTTAGATCCTGACCGTTCATCCACGGAGTAGCCCTGACCGTCAGATCTCCAGAGGGTCGATCAACACCGTTGAGCCAGCGAGGTCAAGCCACGAAGCATTGCAGCCGTTGGATCTAGCACGTGGCTTCACCACCGCCATCCGATCCAAGCGAGCCCTCCTTCGCAGACCCACGTTGCAGCACCACCGTCCGATCTTCCACGTGGACACATACCAGCCGTCGGATCGATTCGAGGGTTCCTTTGGTGTGCGGCGCGTCATCTCAGCCGTCTGATCTGCCACGTGTCGCGCATCCGTCCCTCGACATTAATAAAAGGGGTAAATTGTTCTTAGTCCCCCTTTCTTTCCGGCATTTAGCTTTAGTCCTGTAAATACGTAGCGTAGCTCTTTTACTTTTGAGAAAATTGCATAGTGGACCCCATACTTCTTAGTATTTGCACTTATGCCCCTGTATGTGTGAGCCACGTGCTTCATCACGTGTATGTTTGGTGTATTTGCAACATTAGTCCTGTAGTTCTGGATGTTCTTTAATGAATGAAAACTTTTTGATAATTGCATTTATGCCCCTGTGAGTGTTGTATTTGCGCATGTGCGCCTTTTGAGCGGGTTATTTGCAACATAGCCCCTGGACTTTTTGGTACGAGTTACCAAAAGGTCCTCGGACTTGTTTTTCTTACATATAGGTCCCTGAGTGCCCCAGGCACGCGCCTAGCGCGTGATTTCTTGGGTATTTTGCACCAGGACCCCCAGAACTTTGGGTATTTGCACTTTGGTCCCTGTGCACAATGCCCTCTTGTCATTTTTGAATAAAATATCAAATCACCTCCAAATCCAACGAAAATTTGACACATGGCTCCTGCCATAGTGTAGGATTTTTGTAGATTTTTGAGGACATTTCTGATCTTGTTTGCTATTTTTAAAAATTCAAAAACATTTATTTTTGGCACTGTTTAACTTGAAAAACCACAAAAAAATCTAAGAACTCCTTGAAAAATTCTATAAAAATTAGGTACTGTTTCTTACGTGTTGCTTGATTTTCTAGCCAATTTTGGCTATTTTTCATTGATTAAAAACCCTAAAAATTCAAAAACACCTGAAAACTCATAAAAATCATATTAAATAATCTAAAAACCCAAAAACAATAATTTTGGTGCTCAAAATTTTCTTGTTCTCTCTAGCATACAGGAAAATTACCTCCAGGCCCTCTTGAGATCCTTAAATATTTTATTTTTGGATTTTGGGCCTGGCTGGACAGTACCTTGCCTTTTTCGCACTGTTTGATTTTTAGAAAATAAAATACACCTTATAAAAACCCCAAAAATTCACCAAAAACACTTAAAAACCTTAAAAACATAAAAACAATTTTTCTTGAATTTTTGCTTGATTTTTGATGCTTTAAATAAATTGCTCAAGTGTGCTTGTTCTTGTGTTTTCTTATTTTCTTTACATATTAAAAATCCAAAAAAATTTAAAAACAATTAAAAACCACTAAAAATATTTTCCCTTTTTCTCTGATTCTTCGACTACTTCGTAGGCTTTTTAAGCCAACCCGTGCTCCTTGTGTTCGACCCTGGGTGCTATACCAGGTTAATCTCATAGCTAGACCGCTCTCTTTTGTGCTTGATTGATTTTACGTGTTTTGAGTGGTTGATTTTTCTTGATATACCTATCCTATGAGATCCGGGTCACAACGACCCTTGTCTTATTACCTTCACCCGGGTCTTCGAGAATTTTGGGTCATCAAGTATCAATAATTTGTTATGATAACTTGTAATGCTGTCATCTGTAATATTTTCGAAGTATAAGTAATTTATTAGCATACGTAAGTAAGACCATATAACTTGTATCAGTAACTATGAGAGAAAGACCAGTAACTCCTAACAAAACTTTTGTAACATCGACAATTAGTATCAGTAACTTAATATATTAAAAAAGTATATATTTTTTAGTGTTTCCATTGGTAACATTATTCGAAGTATAAGTAATTTGTTTAGGATACGTAAGTAAGTAAGGTTATATAAAATTGTACCAATAAGAGAGAAAGACCAATAACACCTAATAAAATTACTTTTAATGTAGACATTGGTATTAGTTAGACAAGTAACTTTATTGTTACAATCAATAACACTTTTTGAAGTAATGCTGTCATCTGTAATATTTGCGAAGTATAAGTAATTTATTAGCATACGTAAGTAAGACCATATAACTTGTATCAGTAACTATGAGAGAAAGATCAGTAACTCCTAACAAAACTTTTGTAACATCGACAATTAGTATCAGTAACTTGATATATTAAAAAAGCAAATATTTTTTAGTGTTTCCATCGGTAACATTATTTGAAGCATAAGTAATTTGTTTAGGACAAGTAAGTAAGTAAGGTTATATAAAATTGTACCAATAAGAGAGAAAGACCAATAACACCTAATAAAATTACTTGTAATGTAGATATTGGTATTAGTTAGACAAGTAACTTTATTGTTACCATCAGTAACACTTTTTGAAGTATCAATAATTTGTTATGATATGTAAGTAACTAAGATAATATAAATACTTTACCGACTTTGGAATAATCATAAAATTACAAGCACACACAATGATACAAATTGTTCATTCAAGAGTTAACGCACCATTATCTGTGTTGTTGAAACATCAATTGCAAAACTAAGAAATCATCAATAAATTCTCACTTAAAAATTAAAAGATATTCATTTGAGAAAGTTTGAATTAAACCCTTTGTTCGTACATTACATAACAACTTTAAAAAATTTATATACTAATTACAAGTGAATTTGACATTTTCCTCATACATTTATAGAAAATTGTATCTAAAAAGAAGCTAATGAAGAATTCATTTCTAAGACTTCTTTTCGCCTCCACATTTCAGGAAAATAGAAGCAATCTCGACATGGAATTTAGGTATTTCTTCAATATCAAATCCGAGCGCGACCTCATTGCAATTGAAGTCCATGCTGCCTTCAAGTAACACCTAACACATAAAACAATTTTCGAAACATCAGTAAGTTTGATATTACAAAACAAGATATATGAAAAGTAATATGCATGTTGCATTCAGTAACAATATTTGAAGCATCAGTAAGTTTTTAAAATACGTAAGTAACTAAAGTCATATAACCTGAATAAGTAATAATGATAGGAATACTAGTAAGACATAACGATTTTTTAAACATCAGCAACTGGCATCGGTAATCTGTTATAATAAAATAAACATATATGACAAGTAAATTTTAGTGTTTTCCTCAGTAACACTATATAAAGTATCAGTAAGTTGTTAGGATATATAAGAAATTAAGGAAATATAACTGTATCACTAAGAATCTGGGTTAGAATTGTAACTCATAACATATTTTTTGTAACTTATCAGATAGTATTACTGATATAATATCGAAAAAACTTACGAATCAAAGCCCTGTATCTCAAATAATATTACCTTTAAAATAAATTTTGAAGTATATACAAGGATTAATAGTTGATATATATGAACAATCGCAACTTAGGAATCCAAAACTTCTTATCAAATAGTATTACTACTATAATATCGAAAAAAAAACTTACGAATCAAAGCCCTGCATCTCGTTTTTGTCTGACCGCCGACGGAGGAACAATGAGATTCAAAACGCCATTTTGGAAGAAAAATGCGGCAATGGGGAAGATGTAATCGCGTGTGTAAAAAAGGAAACATGATTACGAGCAGAATGCGGAATCTGTTATGGAAACACATCCTTTGACGCTAAAAATAGTATTTAACGTAATTCTACTTTTGATGGTTGGATTAACATCCAACGGATGGTAGCACGGGCTCAACCCAACTCTAATGGGCACTGGGCCCTCTAGATAAGCCCTCTATATATATATACATATATACATACATACATACATACATACATACATACATACATACATACATATATATATATATATAGAGGGCCCTTCCAATGAGGTCCACCTTTCCATGCATCATGGAAAGCCACTCATAAAGACCGTATGATGTGGATCTAATGGATGAGATTAAAACCACCAAAGAAAAGCTAAGAGTGGTATTAGAATTAACTACTTACCTAAAATTAAGGAGGTGATTGAGCGTGTGAAATTTGAAAACATATATTTTACGATTTTTAAAATTCAAAAAGTTATAAAATTAATTCGACTAACTACTGAAAAAAATCCTAAAATAGATTATACTTACCGTATACCTTCGTATTTGAAACTGAGAATTTGTTGGGTTACTTAAAGTTACTGTGATTTACAAAAAAAGGAATATAGTACAAAACAATGCAAAAGAATACAATATAAATTCTTTCATACTGGCAAATAGTGTGATTTATTTTACAATTTCTACCAGTAACTTGCGAACTAACTTCCCATTTTACAATATATATGTATAACAACACAATATTCAGAAATTTCAATATCCGAAGTAAAGGTTACAAAAATAACTCAAACTCGAAAAGAGCATATGAATTTGAAACCGAGAGTGTCTGAGTATTTACCGTATACCTTCGTATTTGAAACTGAGAATTCGTTGGGTCACTTAAAGTTACTGTGATTTACAAAAAAGGAATACAATACAAAATAATGCAAAAGAATACAATATAAATTCTTTCATACGGGCAAATAGTATGATTTATTTTACAATTTCTACCAATAACTTGCGAACTAACTTCCCATTTTATAATATGTATGTATAAAAATACAATATTCAGAAATTTCAATATCCGAAGTAAATGTTACAAAAATAACGCAAACTCGAAAAGAGCATATGAATTTGAAACCGAGAGTGTCTGAGTATTTACCGTATACCTTCGTATTTGAAACTGAGAATTCGTTGGGCCACTTAAAGTTACTGTGATTTACAAAAAAAAGGAATACAATACAAAACAATGCAAAAGAATACAATATAATTTCTTTCATACTGGCAAATAATATGATTTATTTTACAATTTCTACAAGTAACTTGCGAACTAACTTCCCATTTTACAATATGTATGTATAACAACACAACATTCAGAAATTTCAATATCTGAAGTAAAGGTTACAAAAATAACTCAAACTCGAAAAGAGCATATGAATTTGAAACCGAGAGTATCTGAGTATTTACCGTATACCTTCGTATTTGAAACTGAGAATTCGTTGGGTCACTTAAAGTTACTGTGATTTACAAAAAAAGGAATGCAATAAAAAACAATGCAAAAGAATACAATATAAATTCTTTCATACTGGCAAATAGTGTGATTTATTTTACAATTTCTACCAGTAACTTGCGAACTAACGTCCCATTTTACAATATGTATGTATAACAACACAATATTCAGAAATTTCAATATCCGAAGTAAAGGTTACAAAAATAACTCAAACTCGAAAAGAGCATATGAATTTGAAACTGATAGTGTCTGAGTATTTACCGTATACCTTCGTATTTGAAACTGACAATTCGTTGGGTCACTTAAAGTTACTGTGATTTACAAAAAAAGAATACAATACAAAACAATGCAAAAAGAATACAATATAAATTCTTTCATACGGGCAAATAGTGTGATTTATTTTACAATTTCTACCAGTAACTTGCGAACTAACTCCCATTGTACAATATGTATGTATAACACACAATATTCAGAAATTTCAATATCTGAAGTAAAGGTTACAAAAATAACTCAAACTCGAAAAGAGCATATGAATTTGAAACTGAGAGTGTCTGAGTATTTACTTTAAACTACTCAGATTTACAAAATAAAAAGGCACAATACAAAACACTGCAAAACATTACAAAATAAATCAATTCCTCTAGGTATTTGTGTCAGTTATATTGCAATTTTAATCAGTTACATGAAATATATGTCTCAATATTACTATATGACTGAACATAACACAATATTAATAAAACAAAAGTTTACATTGAAAATCAAACTTGAGGATAAAGTATGAATTCGCAACTGGCAGGGACGATATGTTTGCTTTTACTTACTAAAATTTACAAAACAAAACCTTAAAATACAAACCATACTAAAATCACGATCAATTGATCCCTTAGAATCACTGTACTAATTTATGTCCTCAACACACTGTCTATATTAGCCAAGCATTCATATAGCCAAATAATTTAGAGTCGTGTATAGTTTGTAAAACTAAGTTTTAATATTACATCTACGGCAGCTAAAATTACCACATTAGAGCTATAAATCACTCCTATATGAATGTTAAAAGTAATTCAATCCAATAGCCTGATACTAAAAACATAACATGTGATTTCAAGGTCCGGATTCGGATCTCATGAAGATCCATCCAAATAAACATGTCACCTACAATAAAGATCAAATCTCTCTCCCAAAATCAAACATCAACTGAAAATCATGATCCTCTCCTCCAAAATCGACATCCTAATAATGCGATGTTTCGATATTCCCATCCAATCGAAAATAAAAAAGATAACCTTTGCACCCTTAGATCGACCCCGCCCCATTTATATATCGAATGAACATCAATCCCCATCAAAACAATGATGAAAAACATAGATATCGAGGGACGCAACCTGTATGGAGCCAATCCTCATCACCGATCGTGAAGGAGAGCGGAGCACCTCTATCCATCATGACACCACAGCAACCGGCGATGTCGATTTGATGGATTTGCCGAGCAACCTCCATCCATCATAACACCGCAACAGAAGAGTGAAGGTCGAACTTGCACTGGTTCTCGGGTGGGGGCACGCGGTAAATTTGATTCTAGGGTACTTGGACGATGAAGCTCTTCAGGGCAGGCACAAGAGGGATGTCCTGTTTGGAGTGTTCTGCTTGGATGGGTCTCCGTGGGGTGCATCTCGTCAAACACATCAATAATTGTTGGGTTGCATGATTAACGGGATTGTCTAATGATTAGCTTTGGAACATATTAAAATATACTAAAAATAGGAAACCGTCAGTGGTTTTAAGGAATGTTAGCCTGTTTTAACCATGATCATTGATGAAAAGATGGACGGTTGGGGATGTGGGGCTTTCCATATAGCAAGGAAAGGTGCACCTCGTTTGAAATATTTCCTATATACATATACATACATACATACATATATATATATATATATGTATATATATATATATATATATATGCATACACATTTACCCATATATATATATATATATATATATATATATGACTACATTCCAAATGAGATTGGAGCTCACCATCACCATGGCAATCAACGAGATCCACAGAATCTCGATCCAACATATGTTTCTAAAACTATATCCAAAAGGGTATTTTCGTCACGTCCATCTAATAAATTCGATTTTTATTTAATAGCTTTCAGTTATCATTTTAGATTTTCCAAATTTAGTATTTTTCTTTAATACATTTATTAATTAATTTCTAATTTCATTCTCAACAGTTTGGGTTTAATAATATATTTGTAAACTCAAAGGAACTTTTGTATAATTCAATTTCGTCATTGTAAATTTTGTTAACTAATTTTTTTCATTCGCAATCAATGATTTTAGTCAAATAGGTCTATTCTTTTGTAAAGTTTGTCTAGTTATTTGTAAAATTCGTACTCATTTTTGAATGTATTTTTATGTAACATGTCACAAATGCAATATTGATGCTCCCTTTTGTAAAATTCATTACTTCTTTGTAAAAATTTGTATGTTTACCTGCAAAAGTAGAAAGATGGTTAGCACTTTATAAGTTGATTTTGCTAAAAGGGAAACGTTCAATAATAGAAAGGTAATTGTAATTTATCAATTGTTTTTTAAATCTGTCGGGTTCTTTGCAAGATAATAAGCAGATTAATAAAATCAGCCAAATGTAAATTCTAGCATGTTTGCCACCTCCTCCTCGAAAAGCGCCACTATTGTGAATTTTGTAAAAAGAAATAATCTAAGATTTTTTAAATAAATGAGATTTGTAAAAAAAAAAGTCTGAGATTAGAAAAACATGAGATTTGTAAAAAAAGCACGGAAAAACCACGAGGAATACAACATAGCTAGAGATTCCAAAGAGTATAAGAATCACAACAAAATCCAATACGAATCCATCTCCAAAAACAATACATACATCCATTCCAACATCTAGAGCACAAAAACTTGAACATCCCCCATAAGAATCAAAGAAACCAAATAGTGCACAACACCAAATTGCACGCTAATAACAACAAGAACTACTACAACAGCGAATTGGTTGGGTCCAACGCCTGGAAGGACAAGATATGGTAAGAAATTAAGAATGCTTTTGTCTCTAAGAAGAAGGAACAAGTTTAGTACATGAGAGAAATAATATTATGAATTACCACAGACATAAAGATGTTAAAAGGGATTAGGGGAACGAATAAATATGAATGTTAAGTTACATGTAGAATGTCTTCCTTGAATTATATTAATATTATTATGATTAGGAAAACACAAGGTAGCATCGATAGGATTTGAGGAGTTATCCGATAAGAAGGTTAAAGGGGATTTAAGGAATAATTTATATGAAAATTAAATGAAAATTAAGTCATGGTTGGAAAATTATGGATTCACTACAAGGATAAATAAGTTGTAACTACAGAACTATGCCCACGGATGTGGGGTTTGTGATCACGAATTGGGCTTTGACCACAACATGTCGTGGCGAGTAGCCATATTTACAAGTCTCGTCGCGAGAATTCTCTAACCACGAATATGTCGTGGCCACTGCAAGTGGTCACAGAACTTGTTGTGGTCACAACTCTTGTATAAAGACTTTGGTCATGGATTGTAGCCACGAGAAATTAGTAGCCACGGAATTATCGTGGCCACAAGTTTCCGTAGCACATTCCGTGGCTACAACTCATTTTTCTTATAGTGATTGTTCTTTATTATATTTCTATGTTAGAATAATCGGAGATGGAATCCTAGAAGAATACTTAGTTTGATAATCAGATTATAATGTACCATGTTGTGGTATGAGTTAAGAATAAGGATGAAAACGAATACAAACATATCGTATCCGTTTGTATTCGTATTCGTCAAACAAATAGATGATATGTATGCTATTTTCTCGTATATGATGAATCGAATGCAAATATGAATCGAATGTTCAATATTCGGTCGAATATACGAATACGGATATAATATCCTCAATGTTGATACGAATGTGCACACCAATGTTCGAAATTTGAGGATACGAATACAGATATTTCTTTTTTGAGGAATACAATATTGATACAAATCCAAATACGAATGTTCAAATGCTGGATGATACCAATACTAACAGGGTACACAGAGAGGTAAGTTTGGTAAGCTATTATTTAGTTATATCTTTACGTTTTCTTTTATTATTTAGTTATTTTTTATGAACATATTTATCATTAAAATAATTTAATATATTTTTTATATATTAAAAATTATTATGAACTTAAAATGTTGATTGCTTTTAAGAATATTTAGATATGTATAATATTCGTATATTGATTCATATTCATTTGTCAAATATATCTTATTCGAATTATCAATATTCATTTTGCATTCATATTTGTATTTTTTAAGATATGATTTTACATTTGCACATTCGTGTGATATTCATATTCGTATTCATATCCATAATTTTAAAAGGCTATGGATATGATAACACCTACATTCGTATCCGTATCCGACCGTTTTAATCCTAGTTAAGAAGCCCTAGAATGAATACTGAGGTAACACTTTGATAGCAAAACATATATAAATTGATTTATGTTCTTTATTATATCTCTTTTGGTTCTAATGACATTGAAGTAACGACTAAAAGATTTACTGGTGAATTGGACATCCACTACAAGGAAAATAAGTTGTGGCTACAGAATTATGCCCACGGATGTTGGGCTTGTGGCTATTGAATCGGGCTCTGGTCACAACACGTCGTGGCTAGTAGCTGTAGCAACAAGTCTCATCGTGAGAGTTCTCTAACCACGAATATGTCGTGGTCACTACAAGTAACCACAAAACTTGTTGTGGCCACAATTCTTGTATGAATATCCTCATTACATATTTGAATTACTTTGGTCACAGAATTGTAGCTAGAAAACTAGTGGCCGCACAATTATCATGGCCACAAGTTACCGTAGCCACATTCCGTGATTACATGATGAATACCCATTCATCACTCTTTATTATTTTATTTTAGCTACAAAACCTATGCATAACACATGTATATTCCTGTAAATAACAATAACTGTCAAATAGCATGCATTGTGTAAATATTCATTATTAGCATGTTTTTGTGCATAAATAAAAGAATAAAGAAATAAAAGAAAAAGAGGAGATATTTAGAATAAATATTGAGCGACCTAATCCCAAGGAGGGTTCAGCAAGGGCCTGACCGCAAAAAGAACCAAGTAGAGGGAGATAGGGCAACTCATGCGTTTGTACATATACATATAAATAAATAGTAAAAAAAATATATATTTTCCTCTAAATAAAATCAAAAGGCATTTGTGTAAATATGTATATATCTGTAAATATAAAAATAAAAATGGAAAAATAAAAGCAAAATAAAAAGAGATAAAATTCCTTCTTCATTGTGTATATACACCATGTACATAAAACCACATCTCTACTTATTTCTCCTTGTAAATAAATAAATAAAAATTCAATAAAAATATTTTTCTCATCCCATATCCATAATGTATATAAATAAAATAAAAATAACAAAAATAAAATAAAAACAAAAAGAAATAAAAATAAAAATCACATTGTATATATACCATATATGTATACAAATAAAACTATTTATTTACCCTTGTAAATAATTAATAAAAATAAAATAAAAATACCATATTATTCCAAATTTTATCCTATAAATGAAATATAAAATTGGAATAATTTCTATAAAAATAAATAATAAAAAATAAAAAATAAAAAACACATATGTATATACATGTATATAATAATAATATTTTGTAAATACCTAAATTACATTTCAAAAAAATAAATAAAAATCACTAAAAAATAATTTAAAAATAAAGAAACATTTTTTATGTTTTAACTTTTTTATAAATTCGGCCATTTACTATTTTAAAATGAATTATCAAATAATTAGCATTTGGCGGGCTCTAATTGGTCCACGGGGGATGTTGACCCCTGGTCAACTCCCCCCCAGGACCACCAGCGCGGGTTCGTTGCGCCCGACCCGATTTCTCCAATTTCTTCTTCCCCCGCTCGACCCGATCGCCAAATCACTAAACCCCCGGGTCCCATTCCTCCTCTTGCATCCGAGATCCTCGCCGACAGATCCGCCTGGGGATCTGCGCTTCACGGAACCCTACCAAACCCTCTCTTCTCCGGACCTGCAGGTGTATAAAAGCTCAAGCTTCAGCCGCAATTCACGCCATTTTTGGCGTCACCCCTTCCACCCAGGACCTCCACCCGACTCCCTAGAGTGCACAGCTAGCGGCCGGCGTATTGCAGAGAGGAGGAGGAGCACCACGTCACTGATCCGGCCGCGTTCGCCGTCGTGCGCCGCCCAGAGCAGCGCCTGAGCCTCGGACCCTCGACGACCCTCGAGGCGACGACCAGGAGATCCAGGAGCTCATCCACAGTCGAACCCAACAATCCGGTAAGCCTAATTCTTCCTAGTTTTCTCGAATTTCCATTTTCGCACAAATCCATCGTTCGCCGTCGTTCATTGATTCCGGTCACCCCGTCCATCCATTTTATTGATCGACTCGACCATCATCTACGCCGCAATCCTCCACATGTTCTCCGCCCATCCATCCAACCCAGTTCGCCCCGGAACTGGGAGTCCACCCTCCTCCGCAGTCGCATCGCCGGAGGGTGCTGCCCCGACCCATTTAGACCCCCGTTCACCCTCTCACCGGGTCGAGGCACTTTGCCCTCGACCCAGAAGTTTGTCTGTGGGTTTTGTAGATCGAGACGAGGCCCATCTGAGGGTCTACACATTCAGCACAGCTACTCCCAGCCGCCGTCGTCGCCGGAGCTCCTTGGAGCTTCCCGGCCTCATCGGAGAGGCGCTTCAGCTGCGGACCATCGAGGCGAAGCTCTTGGACATATCAGTATCAGCAGAGGAGGTCCACCGCGTGAGTATAGCGCCGGCGGAAGTTCGCCTATCACCTGTTCTTGGAGGACCCTCCAGAGCCGTCCGTTCAGCCCCAACGTGCCCGATTGCATCCGGACCGCTCGATCCAGGAGAAGAAGAGGCCCTTCTCAGCTACCGTCCGATCGACACGTGGCCGCTTCTCCGCCATCCATCCAACGAAGGGTCAGCCCTCGATCCTCCACCGTCAGATATCATACGTGGCTGACCCTCCGCCGTTTTTCCGAGCCCGTGCTCCTTCGTTGAGGCGCAACGCCCCGCACCCGTTGGATCCCACACGTGGCATGCTTCAGCCCTCGGATAATAAGGGGTAAATATCACTTAGGCCCCCTTCTGTGTTGTCTTTATTTTTTAGTCCTGTAAATATAGCATACAGTTGTTTTTATTTTGGGACTTTTGCACTTAGGACCTTGCTATTTAGTTTATTTGCATTTTCATCCCTGTGAATGTGAGACACGTACGTCGTCACGTGGTTTGTTGGTGAGTTTGCAATATTTGGGCGGTAGTTCTGATGTGTTAATGAATGAAAAATATTTCTTGATATTTGCACTTATGCCCCTGTGAATGGTTTTATTGGATATGTGCTGAATTGATTGGACATTTTGTAATATCTTCCTGGACTTTTAGCACATGTTGTAATTAAGTCCCTGGAAGTATTCTTTATTGCATATTGGTCCCTCTATGCCCATCCCACGTGTCGCGCACGTGGGGACTTGGAGAAATTGCACGAGGACCCCCCGGTTTTTGGATTTGTTCCTTTTAGCCCTAGACTATATTTTCATTGCGAACAGGTCCCTGTGCACTGTGTGCTTGTTTTGGACTTAAATAAAATATCAAATTCAACCTAAATTTTGTGAAAATTGGATACGTGGCTCCTGCCACTGTGTAAAAGTTTCCATAATTTTTGGGTACATTTTTGAGTCGTTTTATTATTTTTAAAAATTCAAAAAACCCTTGTTTTTCTGTCTGTTCAGATTATAAAATCCCAAAAAATATTAAAACTCTTTCGAAAAATTAAAAAAATTAGGAGTTTTTAATTTTTGTGTGTTTGAATTTCTATGCATTTTTGGCTATTTTTCGATATAAAAACTCTAAAAATTGAAAACCCCTTAAAACTCATAAAAATTCTAAAAATCATAGAAAATTCCAAAAATAATAAACTCTTTTCCTGAATTTTCTCCATTACTTCTATTTTCATAAAAATACCTCCAGGCTCTTTTAGGACCATTTTATATTTTCAATTGGTCCTCCAAGCCTGACTGGATAGTGTATTGTTTTTGCTGCCTTATTTCATTTTTTAAAAATTCCATAAAAATTATAAAATCCTAAAAAATTCACCAAAAACAGTAAAAAATCCATAAAATCTAAATATATTTTTATTGAATTTTTGGACCATTTTGAGCATTTAAATAATTGGTTGAATGGGATTGTTTTTACCCTTTTTATTGTTTTCCTTCATAATTAAAAATCCAAAAAAAATTAAAAAATATTAAAAACCACCAAAAAATTTTGTTTTTGATTTATATTCATTTTTGACTACTTCATAGGCCGCAAGACTAATTCGTGCTCCTCGAGACTGACCCTGGGAGCTATACCAGGTTAATCACCTAGTTAGGACCACAATTTTGGTTTTCATTGATTTCTCTCTCTTATTTGGTGGTCCGATTTTGCTTCTTGATCGAGCTTTGAGTCCCGAGTGACTGAGGTCGCAACGACCTTAGTGATTCCTTTACCTTAGTCTATCGGGCGGCTCATCAGAATGGCACCGTTGCTGGGGAGCACGGCTTAGTAGTCGCTTTTTGACCTTTTTCCGCGGTTTTCGTTTTCGTGGCTTTTGTGCATATTTAGTATATATATACATTCATTTGCATAATTTTCCAAATAATTTGATCTGATCACACTCTTCTTATTTTCTTGCGAGGGCCCGAGGATCGAGGCGACTTCTTCGGAAGTCGACGCAACCACGAGAGTCGGAGGTGGCTCTCTTCTCTACAGAGCCGCAAGAGGACGCGAGGAGCGAGCAGGAGTGTGGGAGCCACGGAATAGCCGCGGATTAGATTAACCGTAGATTAGATTATGTTTATTTCCAGTCAGATTATTTGAACTATTGTAATAATAAAGGGACCGAACTTTCAGAGACACTTAGACTTTCGGGGTCTGTTTCGCCAAGCACCGGTGTGCTCGGGGGACCCCATCGCTTTTTCGCGGTTTTCGCAGTTTTTGACGTTTATTTACTGTCTATCTGATTTACGCGGTTTTTCAGCCTTAGCTTAGGAATTTGCTTGATTGTGACGTAATTATTTAGGATCCCCCACACCTAATTGCTTGCCTGTTCCTATAGCTCGATTAATTAGACCTAAATAATTATCTCACAAGAAAAAGCCGCGTATTAGAGATCTGATCCACGTGCCTTGAGGAGTCAAATACAACGCGTGCAGGATCCGTTGTGGCGGACACCGAGTGGCTCCCAAGATAGGAGTCCAGACCTAGGCTCGAGTACCCCGGCTACAGCTCTTTCGTAAATTGCTCTGTTAGGTACGGTTTTACTGCGTGCATCATATAGGTAGTTTATATACTGTCTTTACTTTATGCGCGGATCACTTTGTATGTAGACTGCTAGAGTCAGGCACGCATTTCTTACTCTGCATGCATCATTGATTTCTGCGCATCGACTTTTTCGTCTTCTCCCCCCTGTTTTGGATTAAAATAACCAGGAGAACCGAAAAATTCGTTAGGCGATTGTTTGATATTGAAAAATACTAAAAAAGAAAAACTATAAAATTGGGACTGCTAACTCAACTTGACACTAAAAGACATTCACCATAAAAATCTGTCTTGGGGAGAGCAACCCCCTCATTGTCTAGTTTGCTTGACCGAGAGAGTGACCCGCACACTGGGATAGAGCCATATCCGAGTCTCGATCAGACTACCGACCTTTTATACGGGACAATCTGGTCGACGGATTAGATTCCCAACAGGTCATGTAACCGCTCTGCTATCTTGACTTGATCTCCTAATAAAAACTGACAAAATAATGACCGACTCTTACGATCTTCAGCTCGCGTTGAGTAGATGAATCCGGGGTTGGGTTGCTGATCATAGTTGTTACCAGATCCCATATACCCAACTCGCCTAATCACGATGATGGGCAGGAGGTTTCTTAGGCAGCCTCTGGCTGCACCGCTTTTCAGCACTCCAGCCTACTCATCTAGGTCGGTTCGTGGGAGCTTAGACCCGCTTTCCGAACCCGAGTTCGACTCCGCCCTGTTCCCCCTCGACCACCTTTCTACCATTCCTGAGATGCCAGTGCCAGATGAGAGACTACAGTCAGATGATTTATCGGCACCTGAGTTTGGGTCTTTCGCCTTTGAAGAGACCATGGTCGGCAGAAGTGATGACCGCACCGGAGGTCCCCGACCAGAGCAGACATTCGTCTTGGACCAGGGTGCGATCAACTCCACCCTGATCGCCTCCCTTGACTCAGTTCAGTTGCAGTTGAGGGATCATGATGCATTCATGATCGAGATGCGGAGAGAGATGGAGCAGATGAAAGCCGACCGCGAGCAGCGCGAGGACAGACCCGATGGTGTGGCAGTAGCCGCAGCAGCCGCAGCCGCAGCAGCAGCAGAGCCTCCGAGACCGATGTGGGAGTTGCACAACCCCGGATCGACTTTGACGCATCGTTGGGTGGTACTTCCAGCTATTGTGGGGGACTTCAAGTTCCCCTCGAACACCTTGCAACTTCTCCCCCGGTTCCATGGGCTGGCTACTAAGGAGCCCCATCCGCACGATTGCCTTCCCCTTCTCACTGGCCGATAGAGCAGCCACTTGGCTGAAGCACTTGGGGAAGTGCGTGTACACCTGGGAGCAGCTCTGCACCGAGTACTTGAACAAGTACTATCCACTCGGGCGGACGAACGCAGCGAGGGCCCTGATCAGCAACTTCTCCATGCTCCCCAACGAGCAGTTTCACGAGGCATGGGAGAGGTTCCGTGAGTTGACAGACAGATGCCCGCACCTCGACATCTTGAAGCCGAACCTTGTTCAGAGCTTCTTTTGCGGGTTGACACCAGAGCTGTAGGGCCTGGTGAACGCTTCTTGTAGCGGGTCCTACTTCGCCAAGGATCATGATCAGGTCTGGGCCATCTACGAGGAGATGTCTGAGAACTACACAGTGATGTCCCAGACTCGACTCTACACACAGGGACGCCCCCAGCCACAGACCGTGCAGTACTAGAGGATAGCACGGGTTGACGCCGGTCATTCTACTTCGTCGGCGGCAGCAACAGAGGCCGAGTCCACAGCCGCCGACATGGGCATCATCAGCGAGAAGCTAGACCGGATGGAGATCATAGAGAAGAAGCAGTGCCAGGGTATCACGCAGATGGAGCAGATGGCACAAACTCTGAGTGACCTGAAGACACAACTCATGTGTCTCCAGGAGGCACAGACGGTTTCCCAGCCCCGTATTCAGGAACGAGGCAATCCGAGTAGCACCAACAGCTCGTCCCAACGCTCCAGCCACCAGCAACCTAGACAGGTTCACCTTTTACAGGTGGAGCCGTACCAGCAGCCGCAACCCTCTTACCAGTCACCACCATCTCCTGACACACAGATGGTGGTCTACCAGCCGGATCAGCCTCTGGCAGTACTCCCACCCCTCTCTTACGAGCCTGAGCCGTTGATGGACGTCAACGGGATTTGGCACGACCGACCCCAGCCCGGTATCCGACGAAACCATCCCAGATTCTGTTGGTCAGTCGGAGGTGCCAGCTCCCAGCAACAGCCATCGGGCAGGGTGTCCAGTACGGCTATCAGAAAGATCACCACCACCAGCAGCAACCAGTACACCAGCAGCAACAGTCTTCACAGTATGGTCCTCGTCCCTATCAGCAGGGACATTCTTGGAGGCGTGATCAGCCTCAGCAGCAGCA
The DNA here is from genome assembly GCA_037367405.1 of Ottelia alismoides. Classification (NCBI taxonomy): domain Eukaryota; kingdom Viridiplantae; phylum Streptophyta; class Magnoliopsida; order Alismatales; family Hydrocharitaceae; genus Ottelia; species Ottelia alismoides. Next base: position 5,957 of record JAZKJV010004344.1, on the reverse strand, counting down.
TCAGCAGTACCCCTCTCACCAGCCACAACAGTACCCGTACCCGCAGCAGCAACCTCACTACCAGCGAGGCCACCCGTCAGATTCTCACGGGCCATTCTATGAGAACCCAGCCTTAGATGATATAGCCCATCTCTTGACTGACCAGCAGGCTATCTTCAGGCAGGAGATGGATGAGTTCCGCCAGGAGCTGCGGGAGATAGTGAGAGGGAAGGCCGCCATCCCTACCCAGATCGAGCCAAACCCGAACAATCTGAAGAGGAAGTCTGAGCAGGTAGATTTCAATGAGTATGCCACTCCTAGTGATACATTTGGTGATTTGTCTGCATATCTGTTTGATACTGATTTTGTCACACTTAGGAGTGGTAGGACGCCAGCAGGCGGCGCCTCGTCTGAGCGACGTTCTCATGCCACTTCAGGAAAGCCAGGCGAGGAGGATCGCAGTACTGATGCCGCGAGACATGATGACGGTGGTACTGATGCCACCATGGATGCTGATCCCGCAGACGGTACTGAGGCCGTCACTTCACCAGACAGAGGAGGTGGTACTGATGCCACCATTGTTGCCGAGCCAGAGCACGGTACTGATGCCGTGATTCGACATGCCGAGGGTGGTGCTGATGCCACCATTTCTACTACTGCTTGTCCTGTAGTCCTTCCGTCTATTCTTGTATCTCAGGACTTATCTGGCAATAAAGGAAAGGGTTTATTTTATTCTGATCCACCTGTGGTGCATGATGATGTACGTGTGGATTCTGCCGTGCTTGAGCAGCCCAGACCCTTTCCTAGTCCTTCATCTGAGAAGGACCCTGTGATCCCCTTTCCTAAAGCACTCCACATGGGAAAGGGGAAGAAAATAGAAAATCCAAAAAAGAGACAGCAGGAAGAGTTCAGCCAGTAGATGATCGACCAATTCCACATTCAACTGACTCTTCAGGAGGCCTTGCAGCACATCCCTCTACTCCAGAGATCGCTCAGAGACAGGACCACAGTTAGGAGGAAGAGGAGGAACCACCATTCAGAGATCCATCTGCTGACCAGAGCCACGTGTTTCGCGATTCAGAACCGTCTGCCGGCCAAGAGGCCAGATTCTGGAGCCCCTTATGTCAGATGCCACATCAGAGAGCAGAGGTTCGATCGCACTCTATTAGACAGCGGTTCTTCGATCAACCTACTTCCGGCAGCCCTTCTCGACCGCTTCGAGTTAGGCACTCTACGACAGAGCAGGACAATCCTTCAGTTTGCTAATCGATCTGTCAAGAGGCCGAAGGGGTTGCTGAAGGACGTTGTCGTCACGATTCAGGGCCTGCAATTCCCCGTGGACTTCGTTGTGTTGGACATGAAGATCCCTGAGTCTGTGACTGATACCCCCATCATTCTAGGTCGCCCGTTCTTGGCCACAGCCAAGGCAGTGACCAACCATGATAGCGGGAAGGTATACTTTCGCGTCGAGGGTAAGAGTGTACAAATAGAGACGGTCGAGGACATTAGAGCCAGAGATTCGCATGCTCAGAGCCGAGCACATATTCAGAGCAGATGACAGATACATGGCCAGACATCCACCAGGACTACGACTTTGTGATCATAGATGACGAGGCAGTGTGGGCAGATCCAAAAGCACAGACCATCCTCTCACCTTTAGAGACCGCTGATGCAGAGACGCCAACAGAGGAGAGCTTGGAGAGCGCATTCCTGGTCCAGGATACTTTTCAATCGGCAGATTTCGTTCTCGACCGCGAGACAGAGTTATTTGATGATGATGATACAGATCCCTCGGAGTCAGATTTTTGATTGGGCAGAGTTTGATGAGCTTATACCTGATCTGACTTCTTCTGAGCCTACGGCTAGGGAGGAAGTTGATGCCATGCAGAGAAGAGACAATCCAGATGAGCAGCCTTCCCCAGATCCAGTTTGCGAGAGAGAGTTCTCATTTTCCTGCGCAGATTTGGCAGCATACACGTGGATTCTTCAGAAGCCAGATTTGCCAGCGCCGACTTATCCAGAGCTGAAGCCACTACCTGCATCGTTGAAGTATAGGTTCCTTGAGGGTGAGCATGAGATGTACCCAGTCATTATCTCCGCTGATTTGACTGGAGAGCAAGAATCTCGTCTGATGGGGGTTCTTGAAAAGAACCGCAAGGCAATAGGATGGAGTGTAGCAGATCTCCAGGGGATCAGTCCGGCTCTGTGCTCTCACCACATCTATCTCGAGGATGAGGCAAAGCCATTGCGTGAGTTCCAATGACGGCTGAACCCGAATCTTAGAGAGGTTTTCATGAAGGAGATCTCGAAGTGGTGGAGCGCCGATTTTATCTACCCCATCTCCGACTCCAAGTGGGTCAGTCCGTTGCATATGGTGCCCAAGAAGATGGGCATCACTATTGTGGTTACGGAGTCCGGAGAGGAGATTGCTACCCGGGTACCCACTTCTTGGCGGGTCATTGTAGATTACATATGACTCAACCAGGCCACCAAGAAGGATCATTTTCCCCTGCCCTTTATAGATCAGATCATTGAGAGACTGGTAGGGAAGATCCATTACTACTTTTTGGATGGGTACTCCGGCTACAATCAGGTGGCCATTGCGCCAGAGGACCAAGACAAGACCACCTTTACCTGTCCCTTCGGCACATACGCCTTCAGACGCATGCCATTTGGGCTATGCAACGCCCTGCGACTTTTCAGAGATGTATGTTGTCTATCTTTTCGGACATGGTGGGGGAGTGCTTGGAGGTCTTCATGGATGATTTCTCGGTCTACGACGACAGATTCGACTCCTGTCTTGACTGCCTAGACCGAGTCCTTCAGCGATGCATAGAGGTTCGCCTGGTATTATCTTGGGAGAAGAGTGACTTCATGGTGACTCAGGGGATGGTGCTTGGCCACATCATCTCCAACAGGGGCATGGAGGTTGATCTAGCCAAGGTGGATGTCATTAGCAAACTCAATCCACCGTCCAACTTGCGACAACTACGATCTTTTCTGGGGAACGTTGGTTTCTACCGATGGTTCATTCATGATTTCAGCAGGATTGCCCGACCGTTGACTGATCTGCTGACGAAAGGCACCGAGTTCCTTGTAGATGATAAGTGTCTATCGTCATTTGAGACTCTCTAGAGCTGTGTGATAGAGGCTCATGTCCTTCAGCCACCTGATTGGTCTCTCCTGTTCGAGATCATGACGGACGCCTCCGATTTTGCAGTGGGGGCCGTGCTAGGACAGAGGAGGGATAGAGTTCCATTTGCTATTCACTACGCTAGCCGTACATTGGGTGCCGCGTGATAACACCAAAAAACCCACTAAGACCCGAGTGAAGGTATAAAACAAGGGTCGTTGCGACCCGGATCTCAGCGAAGGCGTATATCAAGAAAAATAATCGAACCGCGAGGGAAATAAGAAATCAAAACACGAGTGCGGTCCTAGCTATAGGATTAACCTGGTATAGCTCCCAGGGTCGAACACAAGAGCACGGGTTGGCCAAAGCCTACGAAGTAGTGAAAAAGAAATAAAATAAAAGAAAATGATTTTTAGGGGTTTTAATTAATTTTTATATTTTTTGGATTTTTTTAATGATTAAGAAAGTAAAAGAAAACAAAAGTAAGACAACTTCAACAATTTATTAAACACTCCAAAAATATTGCAAAAATTCCAGAAAATTGGTTTTTAGGTTTTTAGGTTTTTTACTGTTTTTAGTGAATTTTTGGAATTTTTCTAATGGGTAAATTATTTATTAAAAATCAAACAAGGCAGAACAGTGAAGGTACTGTCCAGCAGGGCTAGAAACTCAAAAATAAAATATTTAAGAGTCTCAACCAGCCCTGTAGGTAATTTTCCTATAAACTATGAAGAATAAGGAAAATTAAGGCACCCTAATTATTATTTTTGGATTTTAAATTAATTTTTATAATTTTTATGAGTTTTTGAGGGTTTTATGATTTTTAGGGTTTTTAAGTGATGAAAAATCACCAAAATCGGCTGGAAAGTCAAACAACACACAAACAACAAGTCCTAATTTTTTTAGAATTTTTAAAGGTGATTTTATATTTTTTTGGTATTTTTAAAGCTAGACAGTGACTAAAAAGGGAGTTTTTGAATTTTTAAAAAAATTAAATAAAAGCCAAAATGTCCTCAAAAATCACAGAAATTACTACACCATGGCAGGAGCCATGTGTCGAAATTTCATTAGATTTGGAGGTGGTTTGATATTTATTCAAAAATGAAGAAGAGGGTACTGTGCACAAGGACCAATGTGCAAATACCCGAAGATCTGGGGTCGCTGGTGCAAAATACCCAGCAAGTCACGCGCGTGGCGCGTGGCTGGGGCACAGAGGGACCAATCTGTAAGAAAAACTAAGTCCAAGGGCTTTTTGATAACCCGTATCAAAAGCCCAGGGCCGAAGTTGCAAAAAGCCCAATAAATTCGCACATGCACATAAACAATGCTCACAGGGGCATAACTGTAATTAATTAAAACTATTCATTCATTCATTAACCATCCAGATCTACAGGACAAGATGTGTAAAATGCCCAGATACACACGTGACGAAGCACGTGGTCACACACACACAGGGGCATACATGCAATTAAAATAAAGCACGAGGTCCATACTGCAAATAACCCTAAGTGAAAAAGTTTCTAAAAGTATTTACAGGACTAAACAGAAAATAACAAACTAAGAGGGGGCCCTACGATATTTACCCCTTTATTCGCCGATGGCCGGATGTGCGCCACGTGTTGATCGGACGGTTGGGATGGGCGGCGCTCTTTCTCTCTTCTCTTCCTGGGCTCGATCGACGGTCGAGGTGAGACCACGTGGCTGATCTAACGTCGCTGGACTCCGGGTCTCTCTCCTCTGCTATCAATGGTCCGGATGAACTCCTCAGATGAATCGACGGTCGCAGCTCCTCGAAGAATGGACGGACACGATCAGAACTGGAGCGAGGGCTTCATCGGACGGCTCTGGAGGATGGTGCAAGAACTCGTGGCCGGCGAACTTCGCCGGCCTCCTGCGTGCGCTACACCCCTCCTCAGCTGCTACAAATGATCGGAGAAGCTCCGCTGGACTGTCCCGCAACTGCTGGTGGTGGCCGATGCCCCAGCCAAGCCCTGGAGGGGCTCCGGCGAGGCCTGGCGGCGCGAAGCTCCGGTCTCAAGTGAAGAGAGGCTCAGGCACCTCTCTTTGAACCTGCAAAACAGCCAGAACGCTTCGCGGGTCGAGGGCAAAGTGCCTCGACCCAAGAAAGCGGGGTGAAGGTGGTCTGTGCGGTGTGGCGAACGAGCTCCAGCGAGGTGGAGACGATGGAACTCGACTCCCAGCTCCGGGGCGAGCTGGGTTGAATGAGCGGGCGTAGAAGGTGCGTGGGGATACGGCGGAGATGACAGGGTGCTCCGATGATCGAAAGGGTACTCGAGATAGTCGGAATCAGGGAAGCACGGCGATGGGTCGATTTGGGCGAAATCCTAAATTAGATGAAACTAGAAGGAGCTAAGGTTACCTGGTGGCTGCAGTAGACTATGCTGGAGCTGCTCTTGCTCCTGGTCCTCGCCTCAAGGGCCGTCACCTCCCGAGTCTCAAGCTCCAGATGGTGGTCGGAGCACGGCGGCGAAACGCGGCCGGATCGATGGTTCTGCACCCCTTCCTCGCTGCAACACCGGCGGGAGCAAGCTGTCACCTTGCTCGACTCAATGGAGCTCACTGGAGAGAGAGTGGATAGCCAAAGATGCGTGAAAAATGCGGCGGAGCTCGACCTATATACTGCTAGGGGTCCGGAAAGATTGGAGTCGGGCACGAAGATCGGCGCGCGGATCCCAAGGGGATGGCTCCGGCGAGCATGACGGATGCAAGAGGTGCAATCCGGACCCTGGGTTTGGTGATTTGGCGGTCGGATCTGATCGGGAGAAATGGGAGATATCGGGTCGAAACAGAGATCCGCGCCTCTGGTGGTCCTGGGGAGGTGTTA